>CM039674.1:195835066-197035066 GCA_022496015.1 Hordeum marinum
TAAATGGACTCAGAAAGGTCTGGTCGGATTCGACATAGTCGGATCCGAGTCGAGATAAGGTCTAAGTTGGATAGACCCAACTACCAGACGCAGCCATAGGTCATCTGTGAGTCTCTGGTACAACATATGTTCTATGTCCTAAGACCTGAGCTGGTCTATGTACTCGGGATGGTGACAGACTTGCTTTGGGCGACCAAACGCTACTCCGTGACTGGGTAGTTACAAAGCTAGGTTTCGGGATTGTCCAGACCCATGCTATGAGACATGGTCGAGCAAGATGGGATTTGCCCCTCCGATTAGGAGAGATATACTCTAGGTCCCTCGGGTGATCCGACCAGTATAAGCATGGCCATGCGATGAGGATTATGAGATAATCCGAATGTTGGTCGGATTTATCGGAACAAGAAAGAGGTCGTGCTGCAACTAGGATGACCATATCGCCTTGTGCACGACAACATATATCATTTGGCAAAGGGAATAGAAGTGTGAAGTACAGGTTCTCCTAACCAGCTTCATCGGACGCTTGGAGTCGGCACGTCTTTCTAGAAGCCGCTACTGACTGGTCGAGTCGGATGTCATCTGACTTGCGATCAAGTGGATGAGAACCTAAAGGGTTGCATGCTTAAGGGAAGGAACAAGTGGGCTTTAGGATCCGTGGAGATGCGACACACCCATCCGGTTGATTGCTTTGGTGCCGTCATTAGGGCTTTGCATGAGTTGCCACTAGCCACCTCCACTCGCTGTTGCCGACCGTTTGATTGGATCTAGGAGTCCGCCGCATGGATGTTCCTCCTGCACGTGCGGATACTGTTAGAGGCGATGCACTTGCGCCACTCAGGCGAACCTGTACGTGCGATCCGGCGACCGGCTATTCGAGGGGGATCGGAATGGCTGTTCGAGGGAGATCGGACGAGGAGGAGACGAACCACATGAACGCGCTACCCCAACTCTACTTCGGCTGCACCGCACTGCGTGTCTAGAGATAACAATCTGTGATCCATCTCCGTAGCATGTTATTGGTTGTTCTGCACGTAGGAAATTTTAGTTCACATGTGTTGCACCTATGGTAGAACCCAACAATGGAGCATAATCCTTGGGAAAACGAGTCAGACTTAGAGTCATCCGCCTAGGGTTGGGGTGAGCCGGCAGAGGATGGTCTCTACTAACATGATCCGTTGGACCTGTCTGCTGCTACTCGTCAGGCGGCGTTTGCACGACAAGTTCCTTACACCCCATGGTTCTGCCAACCGGACAGTCAGGCGTCGGTCTTTGGTAGGGTAGGGGTAGGAAAGGGTTGCTAGCTCACACTACTTGTCCGCCTCAGAGAACAGTCGGCGAGCCCTTGGGCCAGGGAGCCGATTACCATGTGCCTTGCTTAAAAAATGTCAAGCCTCTGATGGAATTGACAAGGGGCGTGCCCTGAGTGCCTGCTTGGGGCCCCTGTTGTATTCGTTAAGTTCCAACAGAAGGGAAGATACATACATACACAGGTTTTTTCTTAGCAGTAGAATGGTCGAAGGAGTGTTGCGTTCCATGGACTCTCCGTAAAAATCCTTGCCAAAGGCGTCCCTTTTGCGCTTCTACGACTTCTGGGCATCTATCAGGTAGTAGGCATTGTTGTGCAGCGCCTTACTGACGATGAACGGGCCTTCCCATGGGGAAGACAGCTTGTGTTGACCGGCGATTTGCTAGACCCGTCTGACCACCAGGTCTCCTTTGCGGAAGGAGAGTGGACGATCTGCTTGTTGTGGTAGTGCTGGAGCTTCTGCTGGTAGATGGCCGTTCAGCTTAGGGCCAGCTCGCATGCTTCTTTGAGTAGGTCGATGCCGTCTTCTATTGCCTCCTTTCTGTCCTTCTCCATATACAGGGTGACCTGAGGCGAGTCGAACTTGATGTCCGTGGGGATGATCGCCTCGGACCCGTATACAAGAAAGAAAGGGGTGTAGCCGGTCGACCAGTTGGGCATGGTCCTTAGGCTCCAAAGGACAGTTGGCAGCTCATCGATCCAGTAGCCCTCTGACCGTACAAGGGGTGCCATGAGATGGGGCTTGAGGCCGGCCAAGCTCAGGTTGTTTTCCCTTTGTTCCAAGCCGTTTGACTATGGTGGGCCACCGATGCGAGGTCGAGGCAGATGCCCTCCTGGGAGCAGAAACGCGCCATTTCTCCCTTGGCGAAGTTCATGTCATTGTTAGTGATGATGCTGTGGGGAACGCCGTAGCGGACCGTGGTGTCCTTGATGAACCCGACGGTTGTGGGGTTGTTGTGACAGCCCAAGTGCTGCCCCTACCTTTTATGGACATGTAACCTACGTGGACCCATGTGTCATGTGTTGTATGATATGAGTTTTGCTCCTTTGCCATGCCATTGTCTCATGCATCATGCATCATGTCATTTCATCATCATGTCATGCATAATATAAATGTGGTGTGCTTCCATGTGACCTTGTTGTGATGTTGTGAGTGGTCTTGTGGATGAGTGTGCATGTGTGGGCATCAACTCGTCCCCTGTCTCTTATTTTCAAAACCAATACCTAAAACCTTTTATTATTTTGTCTTTCTTCAATAGAATTAACTTGCTCAATAAATCTGTTAAAAATGTTCAAGATGTAGAGAATATTATTTTAAGTTTATGTGTGTTGCTCTCTGTGATGTTTGGGCTTTGGGCTCATGAGGTTTTGTTATTCACAGGTGCTGTTTATATTTAAAAAGTATTTAATTTCTTTGTCCGAAAAATCATCTCTTCATTTTATTTAAATAGGGCATAATTCCTTTTATGTTGAAATATTTTTGTTATGGCAAAACCCCTTTTCCTTTTACTCTGGGGATTATCTTGTTTTTTGCTAGTTGATAAATAGGAACTCTGTGGTTGTTTTTCCAGCGAGAGAGACGCTGGGAGTTCGGCCTTCTCACTCCCTCGTGGCCCAACTAACCAGTGAACCTAGCCGAGCCACTCTCCCTGACGGACACCTGCTTCCGTCGTCTCCTTCAGGTTCAGTGACCGTTGCCTGAGAGAGAGATCGCGAGAGAGCTGACAACGGTGCCGTGAGTGGCTCACGGACGTCGAGGCCACCCCTTTAAAAGGGCGTGAATCCCTAGGGTTTTCCCCCTCTCCCTCCTCACCGCCGCCGCTTCTTCCTCCTCCTCCTTGTTCTCCCTTCTTCTTCTTCTTTTCCCTTGGGTTCAGAGAAAGTGAGCGGGTTCAAGGAGTCGTCGCCGGTCTTCCTCGTCGTCGTCTTTGCGTCTCTGGTGGCCCTCCTCCGCACCTGGCATGTCAAGGAGCTTGGGGATCATCACCACAACCCATTCCCTTTGCTAGGAGGGGCCGAGCTTCCATCCTCGATGGCCTCGTCCTCACTGGAGCTGCGGGCAGGGTGCTCTTGTGCCGATTCTTTCTCTGCTTCGGGACAGCTCTGTCCCCCTTCTTCCTCCTCTTCGCCACGATCAGAGCCATCATCGACCTCCCCTCAGTGAGCCACCGCATCCCTAATCCGTAGTATGGCTAGTTTCGGTCGCCGTTGCTCTGCACCTCACCACCGTTCTCCCAAGGCATGGCCTTGAGGGCCTTGCTTCCGCCCCCTCGTCGTGAGACGAGCAGGGGAGCGGTTCCCCATAGGTTGCGTAGCCCTCGCAGGAGTTTCCCTCATCAGAGAGACCCCTCTATCGGCAGATTTCATCGCCGTCATGTTCCTCTGTCCGCCGTTGTCATTTCTTTAGTTTCGTCAACACCCGCAGGCGTATTAGTAGTTAAGCAGCGATGCCTCCCCTTGTTCAGTGGCCGTGTTGTAGCGCAGTGGTAGCACGCTCGGGATCGACTGAGAGGTCGCGGGATTGAATCCCGGTTCCCCCCTTTTGCTCCTTTTTTCATTGGATTGGTGTGTTGTGTGTGCTCGGATCCAGTGTGCAGCGCCCGATCCCGTGTGTTGTGTTGCGTGTGCGGATCCCGTGCGGCTGTGTGCCGGATCTGGTGTGGCTATGTAGTGTGTGTGTGTGTGTGCTTGTGTGTGGTGTGTATGTGAGTGGATCTAGTGTGGCTACCAGATCCAGAGGTGTGTGTGTCTATGTATAGTTGTGTGTGTGTGTGGTGTGGTGTGGGTGACAAGTCGGCCCAGGCCCCACTTGTCAGCCACTAGGGGGCCCTGGTGTGTATGCCAGGTGGCCCCCCTGCTAATTGTTGTTTTTATTTTATCATTTTAGTGTTTAATTGTTATAAATAGGTTAATTACTATTTCTGGTAAATTTCCAAATCTGGACATGACATATATGCACATGAGCATTTCTACTAAGTTTTCACTTATAGGAATTGATGGCATGTTTCTAACTAGTGATTTGCCATGTTGCTCCATGTAAACATATGAGTATGATACATAATTTTGGGGTAGAATCACCCCAAGGAATTCATTGGTGTAACTTGTTTGGTCATTTCAGCAAGTTTGACAAAATCTCATTTTGTCTCAAAGTGCCATTTTTATTTTTTTATATTTAATCCATGCATGCTTTGATAATTGTGCCTACATGAAAATGGTAGCTTTTGATGAGTAGTATGCCATGGTATTTATTTTTGTCATGTTAAACTTGCATACAAGTGGGAACCATGCTCTAAAGTAGCCACTAAAATGTTGTGGTTTTCAAACATGCCAATTATTTCTATGTCTGAGAATCTGTTAATATTTTTATGCCATGAAGAGTGGATGCTACCAAGTGATATATTGTGTATTAGCTCAAGCTCAGTGCTAATGATTTGAGGTGGATGTTGCCCTCTACCATCCTGTTAGTTGTCATGCTATCAGGTGGTCTATATCACCATTAGTTTCTGCTGTCAACTTGCTATCAGCTTAACTCAGATTTCAGAAAACTGTTATTTTCTCTAAGACCTTAAAATATGTTTCATCATGCCAACTTGTGAGCTTCATGCTTATTGATGTGTGCCTCCATTAGAGATTGTGTAGTTGGATAATTTGATATGCATGCCATGTAGTTTCTGTCAATGCCTTGTTTGTGGTTGGAGACTTCTTGTAGCTCTAGTTATTGGCTGTGAAAGTTGCTATGTTGCTGTTTTGTGGCAGATTGTTTGTTTTAGTGTTTTGTGACTGCTTGATCTTTGAATCCATTGTGGTTGGTTTTTCATGGCCTAACCAGTGGCTACCTTGGAATGCCAAGGAATATCCCATGGCCTTCTTTGTCTGGTGTTTTGCCTTCGTAACTTATCGTGAGCGTAGCGTGAGAACCATAACTCTGTTTCCTACGTTCTACATATGCATTTGTGTCGATTTTGCATGAAGCATCCATATTTGCCATGATGATGCATGTTTAAATGACTTAACATGAGGTTCTATCCAGAATTGTAATCAACTAAACTAATGCATGTGGAACATGACTAGTTTAGTATTGCCAGGTTAAATACTTCAAATGAATCTTGCATCATCTTGTTTGTGCATTGCACCTTGGTTGGATGTTTATTGTTGTTGTTTATCTTGGGTAGACACGAGTGTTGAAACTGAGTACAAGGATCTAGGAGAGTTCCACTACGAGGACCCCACTCTTCGTCCCTTTGAAGAACCAACACGCAAGATGATCGTACCCGGATCCCGACACTATTTGTGCTTTGCTAGATGTCTCGCTCTTATCGTTACATGTGCGTTACCTACCACTTGAATGTCAAGCCTCCTACATTTCCATGATAGCCTCTAACCCCTCCACATCCTAGCAAACCTTGTTTGGCTAAGTTAGCGTTGCTCAGCCCCTCTTATAGCTTTCTTAGTTGCATGTGGAGGTTGTATCCATGTGATAACATGGATTTGACATATCATAATATTATCTGCTATTTAATTTAATGGATATATATCTCGGTATGGTGGAAGGCTTGGCCTTTTGCTCGGTGTTTTGTTCCACTTTTACCGCCATAATTTCTTGTTACTGATGTTATGTTTCCATATTTTGCGCTCCTAACATGCTCGGGGTTGTTATGGGGACCCCCTTGATTATTCGGTTAAGATTAAAACTTGTCTGGCAAGACCCAACATTGGTACTATTTGCTTAACAACTTAATAAAATTGCATAGGGCTTTGCAACCCCGTGGATAACTAATCAACTCCTGGGCTAGTGCTCCTCATGATTGTTGGTCCAAGCCACTTGTGGGGCCACCTCGTGGGGAAGCTCGGGGGATTTCTACCAGGACACCGTATGTACTGCTCATCTGGTAGTGCCTCGAGACAGAGATACGCGCGACTCCTATTGGGATCTGGCCTGCCGGGTGGTCTTGCTGGACTTGTTTTACCTTTCTCGAGTGGCTTGCGTGTGGGACAGTGACTTTCTTCAGGCTATCTCCGGGTGTTGGAATTCCTTTGGAGTTGCCTAGGATGATCATGAGATCCGTTGTCGAGGTTATTCCCACAAAGCGTGGTTAATTTATGATGGACTAGTTGGAGCACCCCTGTAGGGTTAAAACTTCCGGAAAGCCGTGCTCGCGGTTATGTGGCAACCTGGATATTTTTTAACACCCAGTTATAGTTAACTTGATGTAAACTCTAATAAAATGCACCAACTATGTGAGTAACCATGATCGTCTCTGCTCGTGAATACGTACCGAGAGAGAACACAGTGGGGTTATGATTGACGTATGTAGGTGTTTAGGATCTCTTAGAGGTCATTCTAGTTCTCGATCGTTTATCATAGGCCACATATTTACTTTCATGATACGTACGATTAGCCACCATAAATGCTTAGTGTTGCTACAAACTAAACACATACTCGATTCCAACCTATAAGCTTGAATAGTCTCGGTACCCGGGCGCGAGATTGATGAGTCCTTGTGGCTCACAGATTCCTACAACAATCCAGGTCCAGGTACAGATGAGATCGTGCCAGATGATGTGACGCAGCTCCAGTGGGTGTATGATCAGGAGCGTGGCAGGGTGTACGTCACTTATCCTGACGAGTAGAGTGGCTATGGTCGAGATATTTGGGCTAGCAAGCCAGTGTCAGCATCACTTTATCGTTTGATTTCGTCCGTACACACACCCTGCCTTTGTATTGATGTTTGAATAAATTGTGTAGAATTGTAAGTTAGCATGTGGTGAGTGTAAGCCAACTCATATACTCTTCTGTTCCTAAATGTATGTAATGATACTGTACTTGTGAACAGTAAGATGCACCTCTATCCCTATCGAGACCCTCGTGTCTTAATATGGATAGGCGCGCATCTTGGGCGTGACAAGTTGGTATTCAGAGCCATACGACCATAGGAGCCCTTTGCTTGATCGAATTTGGCCGAGTCGAGTCTAGTAAAAACTATTTTGAGTCTAGTTATACTGGAGAGTAGGTTTCTTTTTACTCCTCCTCTATGCTCTGGTGAGGTATTCGACTTAGGAATGTTGATTCTACTCCTCTTCTTGCTCAAATTTTTTTTAGGATCACGCGGGTATTTTGGAGTCTATGTGATACCGATGTGACAGAGTTTGGTGTTGGTGCCTCATGTCTGACTTGCTTTCTTCCGGGGAGTCGAGCTCCAAGGGATTTTGGCACATCGTTATCACTGAGCTTCCTTAGTATCTCAGGACGGCGAGTGTTCGGAATTACTTCAATTCTTGTCGTGGTGAGATAAGGTCGGAGTCACCCAGTATTGGGGAGGCGTCCAGGGTACCACCATGATTAGTATCATTGTGCATTTGAGGATTCGAGTTACATGGATTTGCGAAAGCTTCTGGTTATGTGTTGAAGGATGGATACAATTGGGGTGTAGGTTTGCTAGTAGTGTGAGATATTTCCTCCTTGTATTCCCACATTGAATTGCATAACCAGAAAGTTTTCGGAAGTTCTTAGGTGGGAACTCATGTAGTTATCTAGGATCATCTTCTTCAGATGTATGAGGGCATATACATTTGTTCTGAGCAACATTAGCTCAATACTTTTGTGTTATTGCAAGTGGCTTCTAATATCTGATGATGTTATCGCAAAACGAAGAAGGCATTCTTACTAATTTTTCAGTAGGAAGGTTGTTTGTGTTATTCGTTCAATTTCTTTCACGCATTTGATTCAGCTTTTGAATTCATCTTATCAATGAGGCGCTGATGTTTTTGTCCATCTCCAGGATGGCTCCAACAACTCGCACGACTGCGGGCCGTGGTGAGGAGCAATCTAATGTTCCACCACCCCCGCCTGCACCTCCTCCTCTAGAAGCTTGGCAAGCTATGATGGACGCAACCAATGCGAATACTCAGATGTTGCTCAGGCTGTTGCAAGAAAGAGATCAGGGTCAGCAAGGCTTTCAAGGGAATTTCAAGAATCAACCTCAGTTTGCGACGCTCAACCAGTTCCTTGCCAACCAGCACAAGTCTTTCACCTGTTGTGAGCAGCCTTTTCATGTTGATGATTGGATCCGTGACATGAGTAAGCATTTTGAGTGAAGTAATGTCAGACCAGAGGACTTTGTTAGATTCGCATCGTTCCAACTCAAGGGTCAGGTAGGAGACTAGTGGCAGCAATACAAGGATTCCAGGGGCGATCGTGTTGTTACTTGGGACAATTTTGTCGTGACTTCAGGGCCCATTACATTCCGACAAGCTTTGTCGAGGAGATGCATGAGAAGTTCAGGCACCTGAAGCAGGGAAGCAAGTCTATCTATCAGTACAACATCGAGTTCTTGAATCTAGCCCGCTTTGCTAAGTAAGATGTTCCAGATGACAAGGCCATGATCTATCAGTTCACAGGTGGTCTCAAGGATGAGCTTCTGCCAGGTCTAGTCCTTCAAGAGCCTCGTGAGTTTGATCAGTTCTACAATATGGCTTTGAAGGTCCAGGCAACTCATCTCAAGTTGGATAACTCAAGGGAGCGTTCAAGGGATTCATATTCTTCTTCTTCCAGCTCTTAGATGGTTCCTAAGCAGTAGAAATATTGGGTGCCTAATCCTTCTCCATTTTGTCCTGCTCAGTAGAAGAAGCAGTTCGGTGGGTGTGGTTCTTCCCACCCACCAAACCCAGGATACTAGAAGAGACCCCAGGCGCCAAAGTCAGCTTTTGTTCCTCCTCAAGGAAACTTTCTTCCGCTATCTAAGGTTACTTGTCACAAGTGTGGTCAGAAGGGTCACTACTCAAACAAGTGCAACCAGTGGCGTCTTCTGCCTCCTCCTCCAGTCAAGCCTCGAGGCAATGCAATGGTGAAGCATAATCCCAAGTCTGCAAGGGTGAACATGGTGAATGCAGGTGAAGCAAAGCAGTCTCATGATGTGATTATGGGTAATCTCTGAGTCAACTCTATTCCTGCTGAAGTCCTGTTTGGTACTGGTGCATCACATTCCTTCATATCTAGGCCATTTGTTGCTAAGCATGATTTTGTGACTGAGGAAACCCTTAGACCCCTAAAAATTATTTCTCTCGGGATGCAAATGACTTCTCGTGTGATGGTTCGGGATGCTTCTATCAAGATGGGCAATTATTCTTTTCTGGCTTCTCCAATTGTTCTCGGTAATTCCGATATTGATCTCATTCTGGGCATGGACTTCCTAGCTATGAATAAGGCTTATGTTGATTGTCATGTTGATTGTTAAGCAAAAGAAGTGAACCTGATTCATCCTTCAAAAGATGTGATTATTTTCGCAGCTCACGATGACACAATCCGTCTCTTTGCTCTTAATGAGAAGGGTGAAATCTCGGCTATTTCTGAAAGTCCTGTGTTTTGTGAGTATGAAGATGTCTTTCCATAAGAATTTCTAGGAATGCCTCAGCACCGGCTAGTCGAGTTCGTGATTGACCTCGAGCCCGGAACTGAACCGATTTGCAAGCGCCCTTATAAACTTGGCCCCGAAGAGCTCAAAGAGTTGAAGAAGCAGCTAGATGAACAAGAACGTGTGGGTCTGATCAGACCAAGTTCGTCTCCATGGGGTTGTGGTGTTTTGTTTGTCAAGAAGAAGGATGGCATGGACCGTCTTTGTGTAGTTTCGGTCCATTGAACAAGAAGACAATCAGAAACAATTAGCCACTCCCCAACATCAATGAGTTGTTTGAATAACTGAAAGGTGTCAAGGTTTTCTCGAAGCTTGATCTTCGTATGGGATATCACCAGATTCGCATTCGCAAAGAAGATATTCCAAAGACCTCTTTTAGGATGAGTTTTGGCTCTTATGAGTACACCGTCATGTCGTTTGGTCTTGCAAATGCTCCTCCAACCTTCTCAAGAATGATGAACTTCATATTCTCTCCTTTCAAGAATGAGTTCGTCTTGGTCTATTCGGATGATGTCCATTTGTTCTCCAAGACAGAAGAAGAGCATGCAGAGCATCTCAGGATTGTGCTTGACAAGCTAAGAGACGATTCTATGCCAAGTTTTCCATGTGTGAGTTTTGGCTGAATGAAGTGGTGTACCTTGGGAATGTGATCTCTACCGAGGTCATTAAAGTGCACCCTGAGAAAGTTGAGGCAATCTGTGGGGACCACGAATCATAAGTCGTGATCACCGAATGCACGTGTACAGTGATCCCAAAGATCAATGCTCAGTGAACACACAGAAGCTAAATAACAAGAGTTTTACATCCACACTTAACGTCTTACACAAATAAAGACCATGAGGGTCTTAGTCTTGCATAGATAGGGCCACACGGGCTAGACACTTAAAATAGAACAAGCAACGGAAATCTTGGTCAAAAGCGTGAACCCATGACATCGTCCTTAACCTACAGGCATTCTGACTGGGAAGCATCCTAGTTCGCATGCTCGTCCTCAACAAAATCTTCAACATACTCTTGTTCTTCCATGCCTGGAAAATTAAATAACTAGTGGCAAGCCAATGAGTACTTTGAATGTACTCGCAAGCAATCCAAGTTGTGGAACAAGGAAACAATGATGCATGATATAGCACTAAGTAGGTAAGTTTGCGGAAAGCTAATTTTGTTTGCAAATGACATGATCAAGTAACTAGTAAGCATGCATCAAAGGGTAACAAATGTCCATGTGAACAAGTGACATACATCACCATAAGTAGGGGTAGAACATCTGATGTTCATTCATCATGCTAAGCCATCGGACTTAGTTTAATTCCCTTGCTAAGTCATCAGACTCAGCTCATGTGACCTGTTGTCACCATCACAACCATTCTCACACCAAGTTTCACGAAAACATCTGGACGTAGTTCAAGCAGCACACCCAACTCCTTGACCGTTGACATGGCTATTTGATTAGTTTTACACTCTACCAAGGTTGCACACTTTACCCACAAGACCCGGGGAACTTCCGTGTCATCCACGACTCGCGGTATATAACATACCCGAGGTAAGCACCCGAACAATGCCTTTCCCATGGTGATACTAAACAAAGATTCCACTCGTTGGTGCCATCCCTCGTGATATACATCACTCGTATCATCCATGAGGGCACGCAACGGTGTGCCCTGTGCCTGTAAAGACAGCGCATGACCTTCCTCTCTGGGATGACCCTATCTCAAGAGTGACCACTTCACTCTTGCCACTAGTAATGCGGGCTCCTTGCTAGTGCCAACCATGGTAATCAACAATGTCCCATCTCATAAGGGGTATCATGGTTGCGCATGTAAGGTTGGGACGTCAACAAATCTTAAATCTTATCCATTTTCGAAAACACAATCTCAACTTGCTCCGGCACACCACTTCTTCCTCAAGTTGTCACCGATCTTCTTGTCGTCTCCCTCGGGCATTAGTGGCACCCGACGGGTTTTTTGAAAAGTCTTTGAAATCATTTATTTCCTCTCATTACTATGCATAAATCTCGATCCCACTTGCGTAGCATCAACTGGCATCGTAACTACACCCACCCGCACAACCCTCATAAGGTGGTAGGGTCATGCACGATGCAAGTGTCAATGGAATGGTACGGAGGCATCCCACCGAAAGCGGAACACCACATCACATGATCAATTATGATGAAAGTAAAGTGTTATATGATATGCAATAAAATGGTTTCTTATCATGGTCAAAGGGATGCTTTCCTGGGTTATCAAAGTCTTCGAGGTCTTCACCCGCTTCTCGTCCACTCCGAGCATTTCATCTACTGCGTCAACTATCGCCGGAAGCAACCGCAATAAGCAACACAACAAGGAGAGAAATAAAAGTGCTCTATAATTAGAAGTTTTCTTGGACACCTTGGGTCACAAGAAAAAGAATCAGGAAGGTTTCATTGGATGTGGATCAAGGAGAAATTTATGAATGGTGGGAATGATGGAAATGATATTCCTTTAAGTTGTCAACAGAAAATATTTTTATAAAAATGAGTGGATAGACCCAATAATTCAGGCATGATTCTAGAAGGTTTGAGAAATTGGTTTCACTGGATTTGGAGTTGGGATGATTTTCTTATAAATTTGCAAATTGGTTCATATATGAATAAATAGCTCAATTATTTGGATGGCAGAGAGGCACCATGAAAAATGTTCCCTAATTAGGGCATGAACTTAGACACACATAGGAACTTGAATCACTCCATTTGGAGCAATAATGGATGATCTATAGATTTTACAAAGTGGTCCTAATAGTTCAAATTTGAATTTAAATTTGAACATGACAGGAATATGTGGAGAAAAAATAATGAAAGTGTCATCATTAAATAGGTGGCATTTTTAGGAGGATGTAGAAATTTCAATCATCAAAATTGGGGGTCATATGAATTTCCTATGTATTTTACACGCTCTACAGAAATAAATAATTCAAAAAGGAAAAAGGCTTATACCTGTGCGCTTATTTAGCGCACACGACGCAGAATAGGCAGACGGGCCGGCCCACTTGCCTAGCCGCGCGGGAGGCCGGCGACGTCGAAGGCGCCTTCCCACAGGGCGATTCCACCGCAGGAAAACAAAGACGACGGGAGCCGTGTCCACTTAACTGGCTGGGCCCGACCCTCTGGTCACTGACAGGAGGGCCCCGCTCGTCAGGTTCATCCTCCACCTCCCGCTCGAATAGAGCAGGGCAGGGGTGGAGGCTCGAGCGCTCGCCGGTGCTGGCCCCAGCGGACCCTATTCCCTACGGCGATGGCTCGGCCACCGGAGGGCTCGACATGAGGTCTCGCATCCGCCTGGCTGCCTCATCTTCGCAAAGGTGCACCAGGGAGGGGAGACCTCGTCCGTGGCAGAGATCGGTGATGGGCGGCAGAGGCAGCAGCGCCCCAGCCAACTACAGAGATGAGAGAGGAGCGGGGAGGAGCGCAGAGGCGGAGGAGGGTCCTGGAGAGGCTTAGGGAAGCAAGGGGAGCCGTTGCGGCCGGATTTCGAGTGGACCTGCCAGTGGGGCTTTGGCAATGGAGGGGAAGGGGAGCTCGGGAGGAGAATGGGGAGGTCCGGGCAGTCCACGGGGGAGGGAGGGAGCGAAGGGAGGCAGCAGATGCCGAGGTGCGGGCTTAAGTAGCCCTGTCGAGGCGCACTGTGGATGGAGTCCATGGGCGACGCTCGGGCATGCCTGACAGGGGAGAGAGGAGAGCCAGGGAGGAGGGGGAAATGTGCCTTGCATGTCCCAAACGTCGAGGCTGACCGTCTGGCGAGGGGGGCGCCCGAGGCGGTCCAGGCCATGCATTGGGCGGCGGCTACAGTGCGGTCGGCACTGTAGCACGCTTTGGAGTGCGACCATTCCATGCCATGTCATCGCCTTTGGCAGTTTCTGTGCGTCCACCTATGTCTAGGGCATCTAGGAGGGTATAGGCAAGGCGTAGGAGTCCCTAGATGCTTTGGGGAGCAAAACGATGGGGAGAGAGGTTTAGGGAAAGGGAAAAACTAGCTATCCAGGAGGGATTCTTGGGATTTTTACCCCCCAATAATAGAGCCATGAACCTAAAGTAGCTATTGGACGTAGAAGGGTATGAGGGCAAGGTGTGGTAAAATTTTTAGGTCAAGGAGAATGGTAGAAGGGGCCCAAACAACAAGTTAGGTAAATGAGCAAAAGGTGTTTGATGCAAGTTTGAGATGGCAAAGTGATTCTCATCACTATGAAAATTAACAGGACTTGATAACAGGTATAAGTGAGGTTGATCACAAAATTTGAACTCATTTAAAGAAGGTTGCCAATGCAAACTTGGTAAACCCTAGATATGGGCAGAAATGCATTTTCCTAGATCTAGCTATGCAAATCCATTCCCCTTGATGCAACACTTGATGTGGTGACATATTTTTGGGACTATAACATGCACAAAAAGTTTGGGACCAAATAGGGAAACTTTATAATGTAGGAATTTCCAAATCTTGAAATCAGCAAAAAGAGGTTTGAGGGGATTTGGACAGGTTAAACTATTGTAGTTCATGCACCACTTGGTGTGTCTGCATTATTGGAGGATTAGAACATGTCCAAAATTTTTGGTAACAATAGGGGACAATTGGCAATGTAGAGTTGCTCAAATTTGGATCTAGACAGAGAGGGTTTTAAGATATTTTGGTGAACCAAAACAATTGGGACTGAGATAAAACTTGGCAAGATGAACACATATATCATATGTGACATTCTAGAATTTTCCTGGATTTATTTGAGAAGATTTCTTACAGAAATATTTCAAAATCTTAAAATAGGCAGAAACGGATTTGAAGGGTTTTCTCCAATATTTTGAATATGACCATGTGTTGAAACTCTTATATATGGACAATGTATGTCCACTGAGTTTTCCTAAATTTTCCCAAATATTTTTAAAGTATTTAAATAATTTGTCCCTATAAAAGATCATTTCTGGTCTTAAGAAAAAGCCTTTTTTATAAAATATGAAAATTATCTTTTAAAATAATATCTTGTGGTTTTTTGAAGTTATATATATAGTAGGTTCCAAATAAAGCATTTGGGGAAAAAGGATCCACCCAATTTGAGGACTTGTACTACAAGTCTCAAATCAATGGTTTTGAGAACCTAATTTAAATAAATGCTTTTTGGTCAAAATGATATTTTGTAAAAAATAGTTTTAAGTCCTATACACATGGCATGATCATTGGACAATAGTTCTAGGTCATGGAAAAGAGTTTTGAGAGTAGGAGGGATTTTATGAATATAGAGCACTAGCAAGCAATCAGACTATCAGCAATCAAGTCAAGCATATCAAGAACACAAAAGTTTTAATTTGTCCTGATTTTTGAGTGATGATATCTTAGTCATGAGGCAAATTATAGGGTGTGACAGACCCACCCCCTTAGAAGAATCTAGTCCCCGAGATTCCGAGTCTAGGCATGGGAATGATGCAAAAATTCAAAGGCGAGGTAGTCTTCATGTTCCAGGTTGTTTCCGCTCGAGCGTGGTTGTCCTTCTGGATCTTGAAGTGCTTGATGATATGTCTCTGAGTGCATCTTTGACTTCGCCTCAGGGTGAATGGGGTTCCAGCAACCTACTAGGCTTGCCTAATGGTTATTGGTTTGGTGGATGAGGTCTTGGCAAGGCCTGGCTTGCGTGTGCATCCCAAAGTCGGAATACCTCATCAAGACGTGTGTCTGTGTGCTGCTCGTAGGACTACTCGCGTTGGTTAGTGACATCTAGATGTCTCGCGTTAGAATAGAAGGGTCGAGTCTCGGTGTAGCTTCTCGTCGAGATCTTCTGCTTGAGTAAGTTGCCTAGGTAGATCCTTCATCCTTCTTTGGTCGTTTGTCTTCATTGTTGTGGACACACGTTCTGGAGGGTCTTTGTGTGTTTGGTCTACTCGTCTCTCCGTGCCAAAGTCTGTGCTGGGTCTCGCCCCGAAGGCTGAGCTTAGAGACTTGGTGTCTGAACGGGTTCCACCATCTGGAATGTTCCGAGGGGTTCTAAATAAGCTGACTATTCAGAGTGTAGATCACTATCTAATCCCCAAGGTCTAATGCTTGGCAAGTGGGGTGAACTACCTTTGACAGGTGGTTTACCATGATCGAGCCACTGTTTACGCTCTTGATTGAACCAAAAAGGGGCTAACAATGAGGTCATGACAGTCGTTCCACTCCGTTTCAGGCATCTGAAGGGAGTAGGGATGTCATGCTCATCGTACACCATCAAAGTGGTGGAATGAGGGGCGTTATCAGCTCCTCGGTCCCTTCCTAGTCAGGAACTAATAGGTGACCATTTAAAGTGACGGGCTCTTTAAGCCTCGAGATGTCCAAGGGCTTCATCATGCTTGGACGTTGGTGCTTCTTGATATAATCTAGTTGAGGTGGCCGGCAGAGGAGTGGTGGCTGACTTCCTTTGCTTCTTCTTCGTTGTCGTGGCTTCGCAATCGTAGTGGTTCCTCATCTTGCTTGGGACAGAAAGTCTTCTTCTATAGGGAGGGTGCTCCGAGGAGCCCAACTCCTTGAAGGTGAAACCTTATACTTGAGAGACATGAAAGTTAGCGTTCCGGGGGCTGGTCCAAACAGGAGTAAGGTGTTCCTCCTCTCATTGGGTAAATAAGTACGTCATCCTAGAGGACAACAAACTATTTCCTGAAGCATCACATAAACACATTGCTCATGGTATATGTGAGAGGAGCGGGCATTCGTCCCGGATGGTCACTGGTATCTAGGGTTTGCGGTCCAACCTAATAGAAGTCTTCGTGGCCAGCTTCCATATGGAAAGGGTAGGGGGCTCATGATGGGGTATCGACCATGGTATTTTGACTTAGAGCCACAACCTATGGTCTTAGCCCGACCGCGTCATGGTCTGGTAAAGCTTCAGGTTTCAAGGAGCTTAGGATGGGAGTGAACGTCTAACACCTTATCCTGAGCACAACTATTAGATACAAACAATACTGCCTATTACTCCAAACAAAATCACCCTATATCCTCGAAGGTATCATCTCAAATAATTCAACTCCAATATTACCCATGCTATTCATCTCCAAAGTTCGAGGGAAGGATTAAATAAAAATCTCATATGCATAACATAGCTAACTCAGGTATATCCCTATATAAGAATCCTCGGGAACATGTAAGCTTGATCATGATGCTACCAATCCAAGTGTCCTTATGACCTATCCAAGGTCTAAGGTATTGCATTACTATGCTAAGGGAACATGTAATAAACCAATCCAAGATCTTGTTTCCTTCCTACGAATCCAATTAATTGATCCTCGAATATCAACCACTATTACCTGATCCATTACTGCTACAAATCCACCATCGATGGTGTCCAACATAATCTCCTCGACTTCATATAATCCACATATCATTTCAAGGACTATTATCACAATATATCCATGAACTTCCAATCTCATTGCCAACTAACTCTAGGGCCGAGCTTGTATAGACCCCTAAATCATCCCTAAGATCATTCGATTCCCCATACTATCCTCCTCCTAGAAACATCGTATCATTATCAAGGTCATTGGACTAAATCCAAATTACTCCGAACCATGTGGTTTAATTGATCCCATGCACCTAGTAGGTTCACCTATTTAAACCCATGTTTTACATATGGTAAGAGCTTACTACTTGTTACTCCATTCACCATCATATCACCATCAATCCACTATCTACATTACTCACCAAGGTCGAGTCATTGGTCCACCAATAGTTTCAGCAGGTAATCACATTGTCCTACTAATCCAATTTGTCAAGGGTCAAGTAAGTTATGCCATTATATCAATCTTGATCCACCAAGTTCATCCACCAACATTAAGCCTCGTAATCCACCAAAGGGTCTCAACTATTTCCACAAGACATCTATTATGGCTAAATCAAATCTTTGTCCACAATTGGTATATCCTTAGAAGGATCCTTCCTACGGTATCAAGGTTCTAGTGCTAGCGAGAATGAAGGATGTGTGTTCACTATGATCACTAGCTCCATAATGAACACAACGCAAAGCAGGGGTTATTGAAGCTCAATAAGGGCTCTGGGAAATCCGTGTATTAAACACGTGATTCAGAGACTTGTGCTGGGGAGCTTGTCAGGTCTAGGCTGGGCAAGGGAAGGTTTTCTAGTCTCGAGGGAAGAGCCTAATACCTATGGGGTTGCGTTTTGTTGAATACGTTGTAGTTGAAGTCCTCGGTGTCGGTTGCTTGTCGAGGTGGATCTGTGGTGCATCTTGTCTTGCTAGTCTTCAGTTGACAAGAAGGGGAAGAGGGAAAGTAGCATAGAGGAGGGCGCCTAAGGGGGTGGCATAGTGCAAGTGCAATCAAGCAAGTGCTGAAAAGGTCGAACACAAACATCAAGGTAAGGTAGGTGATATAGTCGCGCACTTGTTGCCTAGGGGCAGAAGTGTGACTCACACCAAAGCACAAACAGGGAAAACAAGCAACACACATCATGGTTCCATTCGAATCCTCATACAAACTTGGCTTCGCATGAGGGACACATGACTTATCCGACCGTAGGGGTTCTCAGACTCAGTAGTCGTGCTTGCTTCTTGTCTTGGAGAGGAGTCTGCTTAGTCTTCTGGGTCTTCTTCATGTGTCACTATGTCTCTGGTTGTTGGTCGTCAAAACGATCCTGGTTACGCCTGAAGAGTCCTTGACGACTTTGGGTCTGGTGTGTTGACGACAAAGGTGATTCTTCACAGCCGTGGTAGACAGGGTCTTCTGGTGTTCTCGTGTTCATGACAATGCCTTCTTGTCTTCCGAGATGTCGAGCATTCCCGGTAGGCAATCTTTTATGTAACGACATTAACATGGCATGGTAGAGTTGTATCCTGTCAATCATGCTGATGATATCATTGGCACCAAAAATGGGGGATGATGAGAACCGTTTTCCTGCTCACTATAGTGAGGCGGACCAAATGGCGAGGTTCTCATCCACCGGTGGTTGCCGATATAACAACGAAAAGGACATGATTGCTCTATTAGTGATGCATATCATGACATTGCATGTGTTGTGCCTTAGTCATCAAAGGCTAAGCTGGCATTATCCTGGGGCTGTGTCAAGGGTTTCATCATCATCTAAGTCTTGTCATCCTCATCCTTGAAAAAGGTATCCTCTGCTGGTAGCTCCTTGTCATGGGATCGTCAAACTTATGTGAATGTTTGGCAAGGTGGATTCCCTCCAGGTTACCCACGAGGATTTCAAGGAATCCCGTGGCCAGGGGCCCAAGGGTAGTGGCGACCATTTACAAGGTTTTGAAAAAGTAGACGAGGAGAGTTAAGAGAAAGATGGTGGAAATACTAAGGCGAAAGTTTAGGAGAGGTGAGAAGTTGTCACATCCCTAGCTAGATGTCATAGGACAGCTTGTGTGTGCATCATATTTCAATTTTGCATCAACATGAAATGGGGATTAAAAGAAACCCCAAGCTCACATTGGAATCAAATTAATTAGAAGTTTGTGAAAACTCAACAAACTCAAAACGCCCATACAAAATGTTCCCTATGTCTGATAAATATGGACATGAATATATCAGGGGCCATTTTAAATATTTGAACAATTATAGCAATTTAAAAATAAATAATAAAGCCTCTCAAAATGCCAAATAAAGCATTATCATTACTTTATATTTCAAAATATCCTGAAACTTTTTATAGGAGTTTGAAATATTCAAACTTAATTATACAAAACTTTTGGGATATTTTATAAAAGCATTTGTTCCTGAAAAAGAAATAAAAAAATGTCAGAATTAGAAAAAAAACAGAGAGAAAAAGAAAAAAGAGGGAAAAGGCCTAGGAGAAGCCGGCCCAGCTGGCCCATGCCAGTCATCCCCTTCCTCTCGCCAGGAGGACAGGGGCACGCGCTCGCTACGCGTGGGCATGTGCCAGGCCAGCTCCTCCCTGCCTGGTTGCTAGCCTGGAGGCCGCTGAGAGCGCCAGCACGAGGACCCCTTGCCATGGCCCCTTTATCCTCTCCCTCTCTCCCTCGCCGCTCTCTCTCTCTCTCTCTCTCTCTCGCTTCTCCCTCCTCTGCTCTCCATGGCCGAGCCCATCGCCGTTGCACCGCCGTAGTTCCAGCCACCCCGTGCCCCCTTGAGCCTGCCAAAAGCTCCGCCGTTTCTCCCTCGTTCTCCCCGTGAAGCTAGAAGACGCCGGGAGCCCTCTACGCCACGCCACCGCTGTTTCTTCCCCGTCGGCCGCCGAAGCTCCTCTCCGGCGATTCGCGGCCGTCTGCGCGTCCCCGACCTCGCTGTCTTCCCCAAAAACCCCGCCGTGAGCCCCTGCATCATTTCCCCCTCCTCTACCAGCCTGCCCCTCACTCTAGATGTCGCGCCCAAGCTGCCCGAAACCCTCCGTCACTCGGCTCGTCGCCGTCCGTAGCTCCGGTGGCCCCCGAGCCCCCTCAGCCACAGCTTTGGATGCACGCGTGCACGGGCTACCTCCCAGTGCCCTCCGCGCGCCAAATGGTCGCCGGATGCGCAAATCCGACGAGTCGCCGCCGTGCCTTTGGTCTCCGCTGGCTGGCCTTCGGCGTGTTGACGTGGTAGGGTCATTATGGGCTAACCCCCCTGCTAATCAGCCCCCCAGCCACTGACCAGTGGGCCCCAGCAGCGGGTCAAACCCTGGTCAGCACGGGGATTAGGCCTGTGTCACCGATGTGCGGGGCCCGCACGTCAGGTTTGACCTGGCCTGGTCAGCCGACCTGCTAACGTTGTAGTGACGTCAGGCTAACGCCCTAATTCATTTTCTTGTTTTAAAATAATGTCGAAAAATGTTTAAAACTTCAAAAATTCATATAAATTAATTTGTAAATCAGATGAAAACAATTTATATATGAAAATTTATCAGAAAAATCCAATGGATCCAATGGTCCTATTATCATGCATGTTAGAGAAAGATATGTAGATGAACATTGACATTTACTAATAGGCTAATATACGAAATATGAAATGAAGAACGACTTTGAACCTATATTCAAACTCACTTCAAATTAACTTGGACAATAGTTGCATTAGCTCATCCATACATTCTGCCATGTCATGATCATGCATCATATTGTTGCACTTGCGTGTATTGATTGCTATTTATCCGCATTGCGGTAGGCCCTGCTTCTGAGGATACCCCCAAGTATTCCAACGAAGGAGAGAACCTTCCCGCAACCCAGCAAGGCAAGCAAGCCCATTGACCATTCCAATAAGATCCCACTCTCTCGCTCCTGCTCTTGTTTATTGAATTAGGACAAACGTTCACTTGTCTGTCATACACGATAGATGAACCTATTCTTTTGCATGACCTATCATTGTCACCGTAAATAACTAAACCTTGCAACCTAGCATACCTGGTAGATGCTTTGCCATGATGTGCTTAGCTTAGTTTGCCTGCTATGCTTGCTATGCTTAGAGTTGTGTCAGGTATGATTCATCTGGGTGATGAAATTGAGTGAAACAATGTTGTTCTGATGTGATAAGCTTATGATGAACCCGATTTGGTAAATGGAGCGATGAGAGGCTATGTAGGAGTACATAGCGGGTTATCTCATTGGGACCGTACTTAGGAACTGAGTTTCGTGTTTGTGATCCAAGAATAGACACTACCACATGCTGGGCCCTGAAATATGACCCCGCTCGACTTATCAGTCGCTTAGTCCTTAGTCCAGGAGTTGCAACTAGTTTCTAGTGTTTATAGCATGCTGGAGGTCGTGTGTAGCGCTAACCCTAGGGGTGGGTTATGACGCGGTAGGCAGTGGCACGGTGTACCAAGGGTCACCCGAATGGTGGTCTTGGGAACCCTGCACACATCGTTTGGGGCCATAGCGGAAACTTTGGCTGGACTTCCGTGCGGGTTCAGTCTCAAATAGGCGATAGCCTGGACTAGAGGTCTTATGTGATTGACGATCGTGGCCGACTCCCTCGCTGGGCTTCCACTTGAAGGTTGCCGAGGTGCATGGTTTTTTGAGCACACAACGATAAGTGGCGAGAGCGCGTGAAGGAAGTACACCCCTGCAGGGTATGAAACTATTCGAATAGCCGCGTCCTTGGATATCGACTACTTGGAAAACTTATGTTGTTCATAGATAATCAAATGGATACTCATAAAAATATCAAGACAAGTGTGAGTACCGTGGATGTTACTCTCCGAGGAGAGGGAAGTGAATCCATGGTGGTGTATTGTCATGGAGTTAGTGGACTCATGTTCGATATCTAAAATTTACACAAAGAGTTAAAATTGTGTAGTGTAGGTTAGCCATGAGTCAAAGCTGGCATTGCTGCATAAAATCCACCACTCCCCTTGTTGATACATGAGCATGAATAGACTAGGTATGTTTTAAAGACTTGATGTGTACGTTTGTACTCACGTTTGCTTAATAAATGTTGCAGATGAGACCCAGGACCCATCAGGTGGGTTCTATCTAGATATCGATGATGCCGAATAGCTAGTGTCCCAGCTACGACCTTATGCCCTCTGGCGGGCTGTAGATAGTCAGGCCATGTGCCTTTTACCCCTTTCGTCTGTCTGTACCCAGACAAATTTATGCTTCTTCTTGGTTTGTATGGACTTGTTTGTATGACTTGAGTGTCGGGTCATGTGACCCCTATCTGTAAGAACATATTATGCAAGGCTCGTCTGAGCCTCTTAAATAAAAGTTGTGTTGTTGTATGGTTATGTTGTCATGCCATAGTTGTACCTATGCATATCGGGCATGTCGTGCATACGTGTGACGTGCAACGGTATGTATGGGATCTGACACCTAGTCGTGTGCCTTTAGTAGTACTCTTTACGGGAAACTGCCTCTTTGTGCTTCCACCGAATCCTGGTAGCTTGCTACTGCTCTGGACACATTGATTGACCGGCATGTATCGTTCTTTGCTGCTGTGTGTGTCCCTTCGGGGAAATGTCTCGTAGTGTAATGGAGTCCCTATAGCCAGCTATGACTCGTCTACGTGCAGTGATGACATTTATGTCCCACGGCGTAATGGAGTCCTTGTAGCTTGCTATGACTCGTCTACACACACTTGAGGCCGACACCTACATTGCTAGGTTACGTATGCCTGTTTCTGTATGGATGTGCCACATGGGTTCTATGACTAGTCATGTCAGCCCGGGTTCTCTGTCGTTTGATTGCCAGTGACATGTTCACATACGTGAGCCAAAAGACGCAAACGGTCCCAAGTAAGGTAAGGCTGCAGCCATGGAGCTTATCGTGCGTGAGGCCGCAAAGTGATGTGATATGTTACAGTCTGGATTCATATGACTTAGGATCGGGGTCCCGACAGAAATATATAGATTTTGTAGGTAATTTTGAAGGGCCCAGGAAAAATGGTTTTGTCCTAAAAATGGCCGATACCAGCTCTATGGGGACCCCAACTCATAAGTCGTGATCACGAAATGCACATGTACTGTGATCCCAGAGATCAATGCTCACTGAACACACAAAAGCTGAATAACAAGAGTCTTACATCCACACTTAACGTCTTACACAAATAAAGACCACGAGGGTCTTAGTCTTACATAGATAGGGCCACAGAGGCCAGACACTTAAAATAGAACAAGCAACAGAAATCTTGGTCGAAAGCGTGAACCCATGCCATCTGCCTTAACCTACAGGCATTCTAACTGGGAAGCGTCCTAGTTCGCATGTTCGTCTCCAACAAACTCTTCAACATACTCATGTTCATCCATGCCTGGCCAATTAAATAACCAGTGGCAAGCCAATGAGTACTTTGAATGTACTCGCAAGCAACCCAAGTTGTGGAACAAGGTAACAATGATGCATGATATAGCACTAAGTAGGTAAGTTTGCGGAAGGCTAATTTTTTTATCCAAATGACATGATCAAGTAACTAGTAAGCATGCATCAGCAGTTAACAGATGTCCATGCGAACAAGTGACGGACATTACCATAAGTAGGGTTAGAACATCTCATATTCATTGATCACGTCGAGCCATCAGACTTAGTTTAATTCCCTCGCTAAGTCATCAGACTCAGCTCATCTGACATCTTGTCACCATCACAACCATTTTCACACCATGCTTCACGAAAACATCCGGACGTAGTTTAAGCAGCACCACCCAACTGTCCTTGACTGTGGACACGGCTATTCGAATAGTTTTACACTCTGCAGAGGTTGCACACTTTACCCACAAGACTCGGGGAACTACCATGTCATCCACGACTCGCGGTATATAACATACCTGAGGTAAGCACCCGAACAATGCCTTTCCCATGGTGATACTAAACAAAGAGTCCACTCATTGGTGCCGTCCCTCATGATATACATCACTCATATCATTGTTGAGGGCATGCAACGGTGTGCTCGATGCCTGTAAAGACAGCGCATGACCTTCCTCTCTGGGATGACCCCGTGTCTAGAGTGACCACTTCACTCTTGCCAATGGTAATGCGGGCTCCTTGCTAGTACCAACCATAGTAATCAACAAAGCCCTGTCCCATAAGGGGTATCATGGTTGTGCATGTAAGGTTGGGACAATCGACAAATCTTAAATCTAATCCGTTTTCAAAAACACAATCTCAACTTGCTCTGGCACACCACTTCTTTCTCAAGTGGTCACCCATCTTCTCATCGTCTCCCTTGGGCGTTAGTGGCACCCGACAGGGTTTTCAAAAAGTCTTTGAAATCATTTATTTCCTCTCTTGACTATGCATAAATCCCGATCCCACTTGCGTAGCATCTACTAGCATCCTAACTACACCCACCCGCACAACCCTCGTAAGGTGGTAGGGTCATGCACGATGCAAGTGTCAATGGAAAGGTACGGAGGCATCCCACCGAATGGGGAACACCACATCACATGATCAATTATGATGAAAGTAAAGTGCTATATGACATGCAATAAAATGGTTTCTTCTCATGGTCAAAGGGCTGCTTGCCTAGATTATCAAAGTCTTCGAGGTCTTCACCCACTTCTCGTCCACTCTGAGCATTTCATCTACTTCGTCAACTTTCACCGGAAACAACCGCAATAAGCAACACAACAAGCAGAGAAATAAAAGTGCTCTATAATTAGAAGTTTTATTTTTCTTGGACACCTTGGGTCACAAGAAAATTAATCAGGAAGGTTTCATTGGATGTGGATCAAGGAGAAGTTTTTGAATTGTGGGAATGATGGAAATGAGATTCCTTTAAGATGTCAACAGAAAATATTTTTATAAAAATGAGTGGATAGACCCAACAATTAGGGCATGATTCTAGAAGGTTTGAGAAATTGGTTTCACTGGATTTGGAGTTGGAATAATTTTCTTATGAATTTGGAAAGTGGGTTATACATGAATAAATAACTCAATTATTTGCATGGCAGGGAGGCACTAGGAATTTTTTCCCTAATTAGGGCATGAACTTAGACACACATAGGAACTTGAATCACTCCATTTGGAGCTATAATGGATGATCTATAGATTTTACAAAGTGGTCCTAATAGTTCAAATTTGAATTTAAATTTGAACATGACAGAAAGGTGTGGAGAAAAAATAATGAAAGTGACACCATTAAATAGGTGGCAATTTTAGGAGGATGTGGAAATTTGAATCATCAAAATTGGGTGTCATATGAATTTCCTATGGATTTTACAAGCTCTACAAAAGTAAATAATTCAACAAGGAAAAAGGCTTATACCTGTGCGCTTATTTAGCGCACACGGCGCAGGATAGGTAGACGGACCGGCCCATTTGCCTGGCCGCACAGGAGGCCGACGACGTCGAAGGTGCCTTCCCATAGGGCGCTTCCACCGCAGGAAAACGGAGACGGCGGGAGCCGTGTCCACTTAACCGGCTGGGCTCGACCCTTTGGTCACTGACAGGGGGCCTCGCTCATCAGGTTCATCCTCCACCTCCCGCTCGAATAGAGCAGGGTAGGGGAGGAGGACCGAGCGCTCGCCAGCGCAGGCCCCAGCGGCTCCGGCCACCGGAGGGATCGGCATGAGGTCTCGCATCCGCCTGAGTGCCTCATCTCCCCAAAGGTGCACCAGGGAGGGGAGACCTCATCCGCGGCGAAGGCCGGTGATGGGCGGTAGAGCCAGTAGCTGTTGGAAATATGCCCTAGAGGCAATAAATAAAGTGTTTATTATTATATTTCCTTGTTCATGATAATCGTTTATTATCCTTGCTATAATAGTATTGATTGGAAACACATTACATGTGTGGGTAAATAGACAACACTATGTCCCTAGTATGCCTCTAGTGAACTAGCTTGTTGATCAAAGATGGTCAATGTTTCATAGCCATTGACATGTGATGTCATTTGATAACAGGATCACATCATTAGTAGAATGATGTGATGGACAAGACCCAAACTACAAACGTAGCACATTATCGTGTCAGTTCATTGTTACTGTTTTGTGCATGTCAAGCATGTGTTCCTATGACCATGAGATCGTGCAACTCACGAACATCGGAGGAGTGCCTTGTGTGTATCAAACTTCGCAACGTAACTGGGTGACTATAAAGGTGCTCTATAGATATCTCCAAGGGTGTTTGTTGAGGTGGCATGGATCAAGACTAGGATTTGTTACTCCATGTGACGGAGAAGTATCTCAGGGCCCACTCGCTTATACAACATCACAATAAGCCTTGGAAGCAATGTCACTAAGTGTTAGTCATGGAATTTTGTATTACGAAACGAGTAATGAGACTTGCCGATAACAAGGTTGAACTAGGTATGGAGATACCGACGATCGAATCTCGGGCAAGTAACATACCGAAGAACAAAGGGAACACCACACGGGATTAACTGAATCCTTGACATAGAGGTTCGACTGATAAAGATCTTTGTAGAATATGTATGAATCAATATGGGCATCCAGGTCCCGCTATTGGTTATTGACCGTAGAGGTGTCTCGGTCATGTCTACATAGTTCTCGAACCCGCAGGGTCTGCACACTTAAGGTTTGGTGATGTTTTGGTAGTATAGAGTTATGTATGGTGGTGACCGAAGGTTGTTTGGAGTCCCGTATGAGATCCCGGACATCACGAGGAGCTCCGGAATGGTCCGGAGGTAAAGATTCATATATAGGAAGTCCTGTTTTGGTCGCCGGAAAAGTTTCGGGCTAATTGGTAGTGTACCGGGTGACCATCGAGAGTGGTATTTCGACCCAAGTGTCTTCATGGGCTGTGGGATAATAAATACCAGCCTTTTGTGGGCTGGTGGAAGTCCCACACAAGGCCCATGCGACTAGGGAAGAAAATCCCAAAGGGAAAAGAAGGAAAAAAGCCCATCGGGAGGGGTATTTCTACTAGGATTGGAGGAGGAGTCCTCCTCTCCTCCCCACTTCGGCTGAACCAAGGAGGCTTGGCCCTTGCGCCAAGTCCTGTCCTCCCTACCTCTTATATATACTGGAGGTTTTAGGGTTTTTGCACAGAATTTTCAGCCACGTGCTACCCATTCCTCCAATGCATAGTTTCTCCTCTAGATCGGATTTCTGCAGTGCTTAGGCGAAGCCCTGCCGGAATAGCTCCACCACCATCACCGGAGCACCGTCACACTGCCGAAGAACTCATCTTCCTCTTCGTTCCCTCTTGTTGGATCAAGACGGTGGAGATCATCATCAAGTCGTACGTGTGCTGAACGTGGAGGTGTCGTCCGTTCGGCGCTAGATCGGAAGGACCGTGATCGAGTTCGCGGGACGGATCGTGATCAAGTTCGCGGGATGGATCATGATTGGATTGCGGGACGGTTCGTGATTGGATCGCGGGACGCTCGGCGATTTGGATCGCAAAGACGTTCAACTACACCAATGCATTTCTTAACGCTTCCCGCTTAGCGATCTACAAGGGTATGTAGATCCACTCTCCCTCTCGTAGATGCTCATCACCATGGATAGGTCTTGCGTGAACGTAGGAAATTTTTGGTTTCCCATGCAACGTTCCCCAACAGTGGTCTCAGAGCTAGGTCTATGTGTAGATGAGATCTCGAGTAGAACACAAAGAGTTTGTGGGCGTTGATGCTTAGATTGCTTCCTCCTTTGGTCGTGTTTTGGTTCAGCGGTATTGTGAGATGAAGCGGCCCGGACCAATATTACTCGTCTGCTTATGAGATACCAGTTCCCTCAACTACAACTTGTTGCATAGATGGCTTGCGGGTGCCAGTTTCTCTCACTTTAGTTGGATCGGATTCGATAAAGGCGGTCCTTGAGAAGGTTGAAAAGCAACTAGTGTATCACCATTGTGGTTATTGCGTAGATGAGAATTGTTCTTGCTAGATACCCGTAGCATCCACGTAAAACATGCAACAACAATTAGAGGATGTCTAACTTGTTTTTGCAGGGTATGTTGTGATGTGATATGGCCAATTACATGATGTGATATATGTGATGTATAAGATGATCATGTGATGTATAGATTATCATGACTTGCATGTCGATGAGTACGGCAATTGGCATGAGCCATAGGGTTGTCTTTAATTATTGTATGACCTGCGTGTCCATCATTAAGCGCTATGTAATGCTTTACTTTATCGCTAAACAGTAGAAATAGTAGTAGAAGCATGTTGGGCATGACAACCCCGATGGCGACACGTTGATGGAGATCAACATGATGGAGATCATGGTGTCGTGCCGGTGATGATGGAGATCATGCCGGTGCTTTCTAGATGGAGATCAAAGCACAAGTTCATGGCCATATCATGTCACTTATGATTTGCATGTGATGTTAATCCTTTTATGCACCTTGTTTTGCTTAGGACGACGGTAGCATTATAACGTGATCCCTCACTTAAATTTCAAGATGAATTGTGTTCTCCCCGAGTGTGCACCGTTGCGAAAGTTCGTCGTGTCGAGACACCAGGTTATGATCGAGTGTGATAGACTCTATGTTCACATACAATGGGTGCAACCCAGTGTTGCATGTGACATGATGATGTTCACCATTGAAGCAAGCTCAACTGACGTGATGATCGGACTTGAGTTGGTGCAATTTGGATCATGTGACACTCAGATGACCCGAGGGATGTCAATTTGAGTGGGAGCTTTAGTAATTTGATTAACTAAACTCATTATCTTGAACGATAGTCTAAGTAACCTTTGCATATTTATGTTGTAGATCAATGGCTCGCGCAGTAGCACCCCTGATGTTATCCTAGGTATGCTCCTTGTCAATAGCCATTCAACATCTGTTCTATTCGATATTGGGGCATCTCATTCTTTCATCCCAGAAAGTTGTGCACAGTTACATAACATGTCGTTTTGTGATATGCCTACTCCTTTAGTAGTTCAGACTCCTGGTTCAAAGTGGCAAACTTCTAGAGTGAGCCATGATAATGCGATTCTTGTTGATAGACTAGTCTTCCTAGCATCTTTGATAGACCTCAACTCTTCGGACATCAATATCATTCTAGGCATGGATTGGATGAAATCCCACTATGCTAAGATTGATACTCATACTAGGAATGTTCAACTTACACATCCATCGGGTGAGATAGTTAATGTCTCCACTCGAACAGCCAAGTGCCAACTCTAGTCCCTCAATGCTAGCCCTCTTCCACAATTAGAAGATATTCTGGTAGTCCGTGACTTTCTGGATGTCTTTCCAAAAGAATTGCCAGGAATTCCACCTGTCAGAGATGTTGAGTTTGTGATAGAGCTCATTCCAGGGACTGTCCCAATAGCCAGAAGACCCTATAAGATGGCACCCTTAGAACTAGCTGAACTTAAGATCCAACTCGATGAGGCTTTGAAGAAAGTTTTCATCCGTCCTAGTTCTTCTCCTTGGGCTTGTACCGTCCTCTTTGTCAAGAAGAAGGATGGATCGGATCATATGGTTGTGGATTATCGGCCAGTGAATCTGGTCACCATAAAGAACAAGTATCCGCTCCCCAGGATCAACGATTTGTATGATCAACTCGCTGGATCCTCTATCCTTTCCAAAATGGATTTGAGCTTGGGATACAAGCAAATCAGAATTAGAAACGAGCACATTCCACAAACGGCTTTTGTTACTTGTTATGGCCAATACGAGTACACAGTCATGTCCTTCGGTTTAACCAATGCCCCAGCCACCTTCTCTCGCTTGATGAATTCGATCTTCATGCAGTATTTGGATAAATTTGTCATGGTTTACCTCGACGATATACTCATCTACTCAAAGAACGAACAGGAACATGCCGAGCATCTAAGGCTGGTATTGATGAAACTTCGAGAGCACTGTCTGTATGCCAAATTCTCCAAGTGTGTATTTTGGTTGCCAAAAGTGACCTATCTAGGCCACATGATCTCTGGTAAAGGTATTCCTATCAATCCCAAGAGAGTTCAGGCCGTCCTTGATTGGACTCAACCTGAATCGGTTAAGTAAGTTTGGAGTTTCCTTGGCTTAGCGATCTATTGTCGCTGCTTTGTCGAGAATTTCCCCAAGGTTGCGAAACCCCTGACTGAACTCCTCAAGAAAGATAAAAAGTTCGAGTGGACTCCACAACGCGAGCACAGTTTTCAGGAGTTGAAAAGACAACTGACCTTTGCTCCCGTTCTGGTGCCACCAGATTTCTCTAAGGACTTTGTTATCTATTGAGATGCCTTGCGACAAGGACCAGGTTGCATTCTCATGCAAGATCGACATGTAATTGCATACGCATCTCGACAGTTGCGTCCACATGAGGATAATTATCCAACACATGATCTTGAGCTTGGAGCTCACGTCCATGCACTGAAAATCTGGCGACATTACCTTCTGGGTAATTGTTGCGAAATTTACATTGATCACCAAAGTCTGAAATATATTTTCACCCATTCGGATTTGAATCTCAGGCAAAGACGGTGGGTTGAGTTGATTACAGATAATGACTTAGGGATAACTTACACCCCGGGGAAAGCCAATGTTGTGGCTGATGCACTAAGTTGTAAGTCTTATTGTAACAACCTGATGTTACAACAAGGTTAACCACTTCTCCATGAGGAATTTCGGAAGTTAAACGTTGACATTGTTCCTCCAGGATTCCTTTCCAACCTTGTGGCGAAACTTACACTTACGGATCAAATTATAGAAGCCTAGAAGCATGATGTCGGGATATCTCGGATCAAGAAAAACATTAAGAAGGGTAATGTTAGGTGCTTCTCGGAAGATGATCGAGGTGTTGTCTTCTTTGAGAACCGCTTGGTGATTCCAAAGAAGCAACATCTAGAACAGTTGATCCTTAAGGAGGCTCATGATTCTCCTCTCACAATTCATCCGGGTAGTACCAAGATGTATCAGGACCTATGCCAGAGGTTCTGGTGGACTAGGATGAAGAGAGAAATTGCCCAGTTCGTTGCTAATTGCGACGTTTGTCGTCGCGTGAAAGTAGAACATCAAAGGCCTGCTGCCACCCTTCAACCTTTAGCTATTCCTGAATGGAAATTGGATAAGGTCCGTATGGATTTCATTACCGGATTTCTCAGGACCAAGAGAGGGAATAATGCTATCTTTGTGGTCATTGACCGCCTTTCCAAAATTGCTCATTTTCTTACTGTTCGGGAGAGTATAACCGCTAGTCAGCTAGCGGAGTTATATGTTTCCCGAATAGTTTCTCTTCATGTTGTTCCTTCGGAGATTAACTCAGACCGCGGAATTATCTTTACTTCCCGATTTTGGGAAAGTTTTCAAACCGCAATGGGGACTTATCTATCCTTTAGCACTCCTTTCCACCTGCAATCAAGTGGTCAAGTTGAGCGAGTCAATAAAATCCTCGAAGACATGCTCTGAGCTTGTTTTATATCCTTCGGTATGAATTGGGAGAAATGTGTTCCATTTGCCAATTTGCTTATAACAACAGTTATCAATCAAGCTTGGGCAAAGCCCCTTTTGAAGTTCTCTATGGACGAAGGTGTCGAACACCTCTTAACTGGTCAGAAACGGGAGAGAGGCAACTATTTGGCCTGGATATGATCCAGGATGCAGGGGAGCAAGTTTGCATTATTCGAGAAAAGTTGAAAACAACCCAGTCTCGTCAAAAGAGCCAATATGATCGCCATCATAAGGCTGTGATCTACGAAGTTGACGAGAAGGCTTACCTTCGGGTTGCACCTCTGAAGGGTACCCATCAATTCGGTATCAAGGGCAAGTTGGCCCCTCGTTAAATGAGGAGAGGTTGCCTACCAATTGGAACTTCCGTCGCGTCTTTCCAAGGTTCATGATGTCTTCCACGTATCGCAACTCAGGCGTTGCTTCTCGGACCCTGTCCGTGAAGTAGACCACAAAGCGCTTGATCTATAATATAACCTTACATATCGAGAATAACTCGGCGTCGGAACATCAAGTTTCTCATGGTTCAGTGGTCACACCATTCCGAAAAGGGGGCCACATGGGAAAGAGAAGATCGTCTTCGACTAGAGTACCCCGCGCTCTTCCCGACGACTTCAAAATCTCGGGACGAGATTCTTTTGAGTGGGGGTGAGTTGTCACATCCCTAGCTAGATGTCATAGGACAACATGTGTGTGCATCATGTTTCAATTTTGCATCAACATGATATGGGGGTTAAAAGTAACCCCAAGCTCACATTGGAATCAAATTAATTCAAATTTTGTGAAAACTCAACAAATTCAAAATGCCCATACAAAATGTTCCCTATGTCTAATAATTATGGACATGTAAATATTAGTGGCTATTTTAAATATTTGAACCATTATTGAAATTTAAAAATAAATAACAAAGCTGCTGAAAAGGCCAAATAAAGCATTATCATTATTTTAGACTTTATAATATCCTGAAACTTTTCATATCGGTTTGAAGTATTGAAACAGAATTATATAAAGTAATTGGGATATTTTATAATAGCATTTGTATCTGAAAAGAAATAAAACAAATGTCAGATTTATAAAATAGAAAGTAAAGAAAATAAAAAAAAGAGGGAGGCAAACCTCCCTGGAAGCCCATCTGCGGCCCAGCCCACTGGGGGCAGGAGGGTCTTCTTCCTCTTGGCGCTAGTGGACATGGCATGTGGCCGGCACACGCGTGCGGGCGTGCCGCCACACCACCTGTCTGCCTGGTCGTCCCCGGCCAATGGGACGCCACAGATGACCTCACGAGAGGCGTCCGGATCGAGCCGACCTTGCTCTCTCCCTTTTCCCCTCACTCCTCCCTCTCCTTCCTCTCGCCATGGCCGAGTTCCGCTCGAGCTTGCCGTCGCTGCCCGCCTAGCTAGAGCCGCTCGCTGTCGCCTCTGCTGGAACTGTGGTGAGTCGCTGGTGCTCCTCCCCTTCTCCCCTTTCTCTCCCATGCCTCATAGCCGTCGCGCCCTTCCTGCCCGAGCCGCCGCCGCCGCAAAGCTCGTCGTGGCCGTCATCTCCGGCGACCCCGAGCCCCCTTTGTTGCTCCGTTGGATGCGCGTGTGCGCGGGCTACCTCTTGGTGCCCTCTGCGTGCCAAATGGCCACCGGATGCGCAAGTCCGGAGTGCTGACATGGCAAGGCTATCAGGGGCTAATCCAGGCACTAACCAGCGGGCCCCAGATGCGGGTCAACCCTGGTTAGTGTAGGGATTAGTCATGTGTCGCTGATGTGCGGGCCTCGCACGTCAGGTTTGACCTGGACCGGTCAGCTGACCTGCTGACATCATAGTGATGTCATGCTGATGCAGTAAAGCTTTTTCTGAATTTAAATAATTCCAGGAAATGTTTAAAACTTCAAAAATTCATATAAATTAATCTGTAACTGAGATGAAAATAATTTATATATGAAAATTTATCTGATAAATCCAATGAATCGAATGGTGCTATCATCATGCATGTTAGAGCAACAAAAGTAGATGAACATTGACATTTACTAATAGGTTAATATATGAAATATGAAATGGAGATTGATTTTGAACCTATATTCAAACACATTTCAACTTAACTTGGACAATAGTTGCATTAGCCCATCCTTATATGCTACCATGTCATGATAATGCATCATATTGTTGCACTTGCATGTATTTATTGTTATTTATCTGCATTGCGGTAGGCCCTGCTTCTGAGGATACCCCCGAGTATTCCAATGAAGGAGAGAACCTTCCCGCTACCCAGCAAGGCAAGCAATCCCCTTTGATCATTCTGATAACATCCCACTCTCTCGCTCCTGCTCTTGTTTATTGCATTAGAACAAACGTTCACTTGTCTGTCATACATGGTACATGAACCTATTCTTTTGCATGACCTGTCATTGTCATAGTAAATAGCTTAACCTTGCAACCTAGCATACCTGGTAGATGCTTGTGCCATGTTGTGCTTAGCTTACCTGCCTGCTATGCTTGCTATGCTTAGAGTTGCGTCAGGTCTAGTACATCTCGGTGATGAACTGGGGTGAAACCATGTTGACTGATGTGATAAGCTTATGATGAACCCGATTTGGTAATGGTTGCGATTACGGGCTACGTAGGAGTACATAGTGGGTTGTCTCATTCGGACCGTCTTAGGAACTGAGTTCTGTGTTTGTGATCCAAGACTAGTTACTACCACACACTGGGTTCCGGTAACTCGACCCCTCTTAACTAATCAGTCGCTTAGTCCTAAGTCGAGGAGTTGCAAGTAGTTTTTGGTGTTTATAGCATGCTGGAGGCCGTGCATAGCGCTGACCATAGGGGTGGGTTACGACGCGGTAGGCAGTGGCATGGTGTACCAAGGGTCACCCGAATGGTGGGCTTGGGAAACATGCGCACATTATTTGGGGCCGTAGTGGAAACTTCGGCCAGACTTCCATGCGGGTTCGGTCTCAAATAGGCGATAGCCTGGACTAGAGGTCTTATGCGATTGACGGCCGTATCTAACTCCCTCGCTGGGCTTCTGCTTGAAGGTTGCCGAGGTGCATGGTTTTAAGAGCACACATCGATAAGTGGCGAGAGCGTGTGTGAAGAAGTACACCCCTAAAGGTATGAAACTATTCGAATAGCCATGTCCTCGGATATGGACTACTTGGAAAGCTTATGTTGTTCATAGATAATCAAACGAATACTCATAAAAATATCAAGACAAGTGTGAGTACCATGGCTGGCACTCTCCCGGGAGAGGGAAGTGAATCCATCGTGGTGTATTGTCATGGAGTTAGTGGACTCATGTGCGATATCTAAAATTTAAACAAAGAGTTAAAATTGTGTAGTGTAGGTTAGCCATGAGTCAAAACTGGCATTGTTGCATAAACTCCACCACTCCCCGTGTTGATACATGAGCATGAATAGACTAGGCCTGTTTTAAAGACTTGTTGAGTACGTTTTTACTCATGTTTGCTTAATAAATGTTGCAGATGAGACCCAGGACCCATGAAGTGAGTTCTACCTAGATGTCGACAATGCTGAATAGCTGGTGTCCTAGCTACGACCTTATGCCCTGTGGTGGCTGTAGATAGTCAGGCCATGTGCCTTTTTACCCTTTCATGTGTCTGTACTCAGACAGCTTCTGCTTCTGCTTGGTTTGTATGAACTTTTTTGTATGACTTGAGTGTCGGGTTATGTGACCCCTATCTATAAGAACATAATATGCAAGGCTCGTCTGAGCCCCGTGAATAAAAGTTGATGTATGGTTATGTTGTGATGCCATGGTTGTATCTATGCATATCGGGCATGTAATGCGTACGTGTGACGTGCAACGGTATGTATGGGATCCGACACCTAGTCATGTGCCCTTGGTAGTACTCTTTACGGGAAACTGCCTCTTTGTGCTTCCAAAGAGCCATGGTAGCTTGCTACTGCTCCGGACACATTGATTGACTAGCATGTATCCTTCTATGTTGTTGTGCCTGTCCCTTCGTGGAGATGTCTCGCAGTGTAATGGAGTCCCTATAGCCTGCTACGACTCGCAGTGTTATGTAACGTTTGATTGCCAACAACATGTTCACATACGTGAGCCAAAAGACGCAAATGGTCCCGGCCAAGGTAAGGCTGTAACCGTGGAGCTTACCGTGCGCGAGGCCGCAAAGTGATGTGATATGTTATAGTCTGGATTCATATGACTTAGGATCGGTGTCCAGACACCCTCCTTGTGGTCTACCTTGCATATTCAGAGAGAAAAGGCATAACAATTTTACAATAATGTGGAATAATGGACAAGAATGAAGTAAATACTAATAAGAATTCAAGATGCAAAATGGATGTATCAGGTTACACTGGGGTTTACCGGGACTGCCTCTAGGTTATGACCGGGGTTTGTCGGGAGTGCCACTATACTATGATCAGGGTTTACTAGTAGTGCCATATTATTATTAGAGTAGACCACTATTATAAAGATAGGAAAATACTATTTTGCGCAAAATGAAAACCAACCACACCAATTTGCATGCTTATGTTCCTACAAACCAATCCTAGTGAAGTTGCCAATACATCCAATGTATTGACCCTTGTGGCTGCAACATATCATGTTGCAAGTGACCATATACAAGGAAGGTAACGAAGTAGGATTATGATGCTATACTTGTTAGTGCATCTAGTGCCCCTTAGTGATTTTGGTGTATTGAAGACTTATAGGTTAAGGAACTAATGCGTTTGTGAGTGTACGCAGGCTCTATAAGTCAATGAGGAGTTTGATACATCCGGAAATTACCGACCCCTAAAAATGTATGTCTTCAACTGAAGACTTTGGTGAGGACTTTGCTAAAGACTTTGGTATTCCTTGAAGACATTGAAAATGAAGAAGTTGGTGTAACCTTGAAGATATGAACGAGGACTATGAAGCCGGAAGACTTTTGTTTTCGTAGTTTCATTTCCTTTCTTTGAGTCATAGGAAACACCGTATTGTTAAAGGGGGCCGAGGTAATACTAAGGAAAATTTCCAACTCATGCTCAACTCCAAAATCCTCAACCTATACAATCCTTCGAGTGAAGCCTTTGGAAATCTCTTATGGTTCAGGCAAGTTCTACAGTGACAGAGACGAAGTTCTTCTGGTCTCTGATGAAATTGATCTGACTTAGGAGTTAGGATTTCGCTAGTGCGAATTGCCTACAAGTGATGAACATGATATGTCTGAGGACATTCATAGTTTGAAATTCGGACCGTTGTTGTGCTTAGCGCCAGCTATCCCCAATCATAACATCCACATAACGGTCATATCATTGGGGGCATTCATGTCTTATCATGTCAGGTTGCACCCTGGCTATAAATAGCCACCCCCACAACCACTAGTTGGTTGTCTGCTTCGAGAGAGAACTGACACTCGTCATTTGAGAGCAACCCATCCTCCGAGGACTTTGAGAAAAAGTCGTCGGTGTGGAAAAACTAACAACCAAACCACCAAACCCATAGTGATTGAGCATCACTTAAGAAATTCCTGTGTGGAACCGACGCTTGTTACCTTTGAGGATTGTGCATCCTCCAGACGGTTAGGCGTCATGATCTAGTGCATCCTGTAGTCAATTGGGGATCACGAAGTGACCTTAGTCTAGAGCATCCAGCAGTAAATTGTGGATCGACGGGTGACCAGTTTGTGAGCGTTTTGGAAGTCTACCCTGAAGACTTACCATGAGTGTTGGGCGAGGACTGTGTGACCTTAGCTCAAGGAGAATATGATAAGGATTGTGTGTCCTCTGGTTTAAATACCAGGCTACTCCAAACCAGACGTACAACTGTCACAGAAGTTGGAACTGGGTCATCAAACCATTGTCTTCATCGAGCTACCTGGTTCTATTTCCACAACCCCTCTATTCCTCATATACTTGTCGATGAAATTGATTGTTACTGTTTGAAGAATTTGACTGAAGACTTTACAATTTCCTCACCTCAAATTCTTCAAGTTACCTTGTTCATCACTGCTTATCCTATGTCATGCTACTTACTATTTGTGCATGTTTCATTTCATCATGATGACTATGCTATTACTCTGTTCCTCATGCACTTGAGTACTTATTCCGCTGCTAGTTATTCATCACATTTCAAATTCCTCAAAGTTAAAATTCCTCAAGTGATGAATTTGTAAAAATCGCCTATTCACCCCCCCTTTAGTCGATATAACGCAATTTCAATTGGTATTAGAGCAAGGTACTCCCTTGTTCTGTGTGATTTTGGTTTAACCACCTGGAGTTCTATTTATGTCGACTGCAGGTATGATCAAGGTTTTTGGAGGATGTCCTACCTTCGATGGGACGGACTACCCCTACTGGAAGAACCAGATGGCTATGCACCATGAAGCTATCGACAATTATCTCTGGTATGTTGTGGAGAATGGTGTACCCTCTGTCACTCCCACTGTTACTGCTGCTGATGTGAAGAGATTAAAGCAACTCGACTCCTAAGCAAAGGTCAGTATGGCAGATTGAGTGCTTTGGAGACTGCTAAGCTTATCTGGGATAGGCTGTCCAAAGTCAACGAAGGTGTCTCCACTCAACGTGACTCTCGTGTTGATGTTCTTCGCAATCTCTTCAACCGCTTCAAGAGACTTGACAATGAAAATGTTTAGCAAACTTTTGATTGTCTTACTGATATGTCCAATGAGCTTCAAGCACTGGGTGTCAATGATATCACTGACCATGAAGTGGTGAAGAAACTGCTAAGATCTCTTGACTCCTCATTCGATACTCTAGCCTTCATGATCCAAGAACGTGGAGACTATAAGTCACTTGATCCTGCTGATATTCTTGAGAGACTCAATACTCATGAATTCCAACAAGCTGAGAAGAGAGACCTCTATGGACCAAGCTATGGAAGATCTTGTGCTCCGAAGGCAAAAGCAATTTCCTCATCCGAAGAAGAAGATTCTGACAGCAACCTTGGTGATCCTGAAGAACTAAGTCAGGATCTAGCAATGCTAGTGAGGAAATTGCAGAAGTTCTCAAGGAGAGGTGGATTTGGAAAGTCATCAAAAAGTGGTTGAAGAGATTCAAAGAAGAAGAGGGCTACCAGAAAAGAACTTGTCATCGTTTCAAGAAGCCCGGTCACTTTATCTCTGACTGTCCCCTCTGGGAAAAAGATTCAAAGAAGAGAAGAAATACAAGGATGATAGTTCTGATGACTCGAAGAAAAAGAAGAAATCTTCAAAGTCCTAATCTTCTAAGTCCTCATCTTCAAAGTCCTCAAAGCACAAGAAGAATGGTTCCAGAAAGGCTCGAGCATTCATTGGCAAGGAAATGGATTCTGAGGAAGAATCTGAAGAATATGAAGAAGAGGAAGAATTTGAGGTGGAAACTGAATCTGGTGTCGCTAGTCTTGCTCTCCCTACTACTTTCATCAGCAAGTCCATCTTCAACGATGAATAATATGACTACTCCAACGACTCTAACGTCAGCAATGATGATTATGCTCCCACCTACTGCTTCATGGCAAAGGGCTCAAAGGTACACAAACATGATTCCTCTTCTGAGTCAAGTGAAGGTGAATCTGATGAATATGTGAAACCTAGCTATGCTAAACTTGTTAAACTTGCCACTAAGCAACAAAGTGCACTTGAAAAGCTTCAGAAAAAGCTAGACAAAAGCGATGATCTGTTGAACAATGAAGTGGATCGGACTCAAACTCTGTCTGACGATCAAAAAAGTCTTCACACAAAGTATGATAACCTTTAGAGTCATCATAATGACCTCTTAGCCGATCATGAGAAGCTCTCTTATGAATTTCTTCAAAGAAAGCAAGATCTTGAGAAACTAAGAGTGTCACATGAGGATCTCCAAAGGGAAAATGATTCCTTATTAGCTCAACAGATCAATACCGCTCAGGAAGAATTTGTTCCACCTTGTTTGAAATGCATCTGACGTGAAACCGCTAATTCTTCACCTGAATGTTCAAATGCTTCTTTTGCTACAAATTCTTCAACTATTACAGTGGTCTCAAATTCCTCATCTAAGGATACCACAAGTATCACTGACGAAAATTCAAGGTTGAAGGAATTGTATGTGACAGGCATGTACAAAAGTCTCAAAGGGCATCAAACCCTTTGTGATGTCCTCAAAAGCAGATTCTGAACGGGAACCCTAGGAAAGAGCGTATTGCTTTTGTGAGGAAACTCAACACTGATGGATCCTACTAGACACCTGAGCAGTACCCCAAAACCTCATGGGTTGTTGCGAAAGGACGTCCTATAGATCCATCCACTTTATTTGGCTTTACTTGTGAAACTTCATATTCCTTTGATGAGTCACTTGACTCCAACTACAAATTCTTCAAAAATTGGAAACGTGAAGTATTTTCCAGATTTGTTGGAACTAAGTGCAGGAATGGTTCACCTATGAAGAAAACCGAGGTTACCAAGAGGGCCTTGCAAAATCTTCAAGTGAATGTCCTCATGACACCACTCATGAAGAACAGGAACCCAGATCAAATTCCTCATATGGACCAAAGTCTTCACTTGGACCAAATTCCTCAAATGGTCAAAAACATCATTCTCGTGCTAATGCCTCTGTTTCACAGGGAAAATCTAAGAGTTTTGAATATGTGAATTATTCTTCAAAACATTATGTTCATAAGTCCTCGAAGAATTTCGCTGCTTATTCATATCAGCACTCTAACCCTCGCCCTTTGAAAAGAAGCGCACTTGTTTCATTGCCTCCCTTCTCATATGGTGCTCGCAGTATGATGAACTCTTTACCACCCCTCCATATGTGGGTGGTGAAGAAATTGAAGTAATCTCTTATGTAGGATCAGGTCTCCAGATGAACTTAAACATCTGATGAATTTGCTGGAGACCTGATGAAATGCTTGAAAGGACACAAGCTAACCTTTGTAGAAATGAATTCCTCATTTCTCACATCCTCACACTACTTGCTCACTATCTTGTGTAATGAAACTATGTCTGGTGAAATTGATGTCATATTCTTCACTCTAAAGCATATGAGTTCGTAAGTTGTACTAATTAATCTGCAAGATGAACCTCCAAAAGCTACTGAGTGGGTCCTCGATAGTGGATGCACAAACCACATGACTGGTGACAAGAATCTACTAATGAATTTGCCACTTGCTCCATCTCATATGAAGCATATCACTTATGTAGACAAAGGAAAAAAAGCAAGGTATTGGGTCTAGGTAAGGTTGCAATCTCAAAGGACTGAACCATGGATAAGGTGATGCTTGTCGAATCCGTTGGGTTCAACCCTATGTATGTCCCAATGCTTTGTGATCTTGATATGATTTTCTTATTTGGAAAGTATTATTCTGTTGTCATCATTGAATCTGACAATTCCAAAGTCTTGGAAGACTTTAGGAGAGGAGACTTGTATATTGTTGATTTCTCTACAGGTCCTCAGCCTACCACATGCCTACTTGCAAAGTCCTTAGAATGCTGGCTGTTGCATCGATGACTTGGACATGCTGGTATGAGGAACCTGCACATGCTCGTGAAGAAAAAGCATGTCATTGGCATCGAAGGTGTCAAATTCCTCAAGGGTAAGCTCTGTGGTGCGTGTGAGTCTGGGAAGATGACCAGATCCAAGCATCCCTCGAAGACAATCATGACCACGACATGACCTTTTGAATTGCTTCACATGGATCTCTTTGGCCCCATTCATTACTCCACACTAACAAATTCTTCAAGTTTGTAAGTCTTTGTCATTGTTGATGATTACTCTCGATACACTCGGCTGCATATTATTTTGTACAAGACTGAAGTGCTGGATATCTTCAGACGATTTGCTTCAAGGGCCTCCACCAACTTCGGCGTCAAGATCAAGCATATTAGGAGTGATAATGGGACTGAGTTCAAGAACACTAATCTTGATGAATATCTTGATGAACCTGGTATTACTCATGAGTCATCTTCCCCTTATACTCCTTAGCAGAATGGCGTCGTGGAGCACAAGAACAGGACTCTTTTTGAGATGGCTCACACCATGCTTGATGAATACAAGACTCCTCATCGCTTTTGGACTAAAGCAATTGATATTGCATGCCACATCATCAACAGGGTATATCTTCACAAATTCTTCAAGAAGACTTCGTATGAACTTCTGACTAGCAAGAAACCCAATGTAAGTTATCTCAAAGACTTCAGTCCAAAATGCTGGATTAGAGATCCTCACCACAGTTCTAAATTTGCACCGAAAGCACATGAAGGTTTTATGCTTGGTTACGGGAAGGACTCGCACACCTACAGAGTCTTCAACACCTACCACCACAAGGTTGTTGAAACTGTTGATGTGCGGTTCAATGAAACTGATGGCTCGCAAAGAGAGCACATGCCTTCTGTGTTAGATGAATAGTCTCCTGAGGAATCCATTAAGCTGAAAGCTACTGAAGATGTCATGCCCACTGAGGAAGTCATTCCAACGAATGAAGACATTCATGATGATACACCTGAAGAAAATGGTGCTGAAGAAAATCCTCAGCCATGTCAACCTGCTCATCCAAGAGTTGCAAATGAAGTGCAGATTGACAAAATCATCGATGACATCAATGCACCAGGTCCTCTCACTCGCTCAAAAGCTTCACATTTGACAAACTTTTGTGGGTACTTTGCGTTTGTCTCTATCATAGAGCCCACCAAAGTTGATGAAGCATTCAAGGAGCCTAAGTGGATTCAAGCTATGCAAGAGGAATTGCATCAATTCAAGCTCAACAATGTGTGGGAACTTGTCAAGTGGCCAGATCCTCGCAAGCATAACATCACAGGTACCAAGTGGATCTACCGCAACAAGCAAGATGAAAATGGACTTGTGGTAAGGAATAAGGCTTGTCTTGTAGCTCAAGGCTACACACAGGTTGAGGGAATTGACTTTGATGAAATTTTTGCACCTGTTGCTAGACTTGAAGCTATTCGCATACTGCTTGCCTATGCTAACCATCATGATATCATATTATATCAAATGGATGTGAAAAGTGCATTCCTCGATGGTAAGCTTCAGGAAGAAGTATAAGTTGCTCAACCCCTAGGTTTTGAAGACCCTAAGCATCCTAACAAAGTCTTCAGACTCAAAAAGGCCCTTTATGGCGTCAAGCAGGCCGCTCGGGCATGGTACGATACTCTAAAGGTGTTCCTCATGAAGTAAAGCTTCAAACCCGGTTCACTCCACCCAACTCTTTTCACAAAATCCTATGACAATGAACTGTTCATATGCCAAGTATAGGTAGACGATATTATCTTTGGCTGTATTGACAAACATTACAGTGATGAATTTGCCTATATGATGAGTGAAGAATATCAAATGTCTATGATGGGAGAGTTGAAATTCTTCTTAGGTCTTCAAGTTCGTCAACAAGACAACAAAATCTTCATCTCACAAGAGAAATACCTCAAGGACGTTCTGAGGAAATTCGACATGCAAGATTGCAAAGGCGTCAAAACTCCAATGCCTTCAAAAGTCCACCTCTGCACTCACGAAAATGGTACAGATTCCGATCAGAAGTTATATCGCTCTATGATTGGCTCGTTATTATATCTATGTGCGTCTAGTCCTGATATTATGCTGAGTGTTTGCATGTGTTCCCGATTCCAAGCAACACCAAAGGAATCACACCATAAGGCTGTGAAACATATTCTTCGATAGTTAGCTCACACACCGATGCTTGGATTATGGTATCCCAAGGGCTCAAATCTTCACCTCGTCAGGTACTCTGATGCTGACTATGCTGGAGATCGTGTGGATCGCAAGTCAACCTCAGGCACATGTCATTTCCTCGGATGATCTTTAGTCTGTTGGTCCTCGAAGAAGCAAAACTGCGTTTCACTATCTACTGCTGAAGCTGAGTACATTGCTGCTGGTTCATGCTGCGGTCAGCTGTTGTGGATGAAGCAAACCCTCAAGGACTATGGCATCAAGTTGAAGAGCGTGCCTCTCTAGTATGACAACGAGAGTGCCATCAAGATTTCTTACAACCTAGTTTAGCATTCCAAGACCAAGCACATCCAGATTCGTCATCGCTTTCTTCGAGATCATGTACTGAAGGGCGACATCTCCATCGACCACATTCCCACTGAAGAACAGCTAGCCGATATCTTCATGAAGCCCTTGGATGAAAAGATATTTTGCAAGTTGCGTTGTGAGCTAAATATCTTAGAATTTCCGAATGTTCTTTGAAAAAGGACATGCACCCTAACACTTATGCAAAATTGATGACTTAGATGTGCAACATACGAAGTAACGTTTTTCTTCAATCAATGAAGAATAACTCTCTAAGTGTGAGGAAATTAATGAAGAATTTGATTCTCAGAACCCTACGACAATTGTACGCGGTGTCTGAAATCATCATTCTTATACGGTGGGTCATGCCACCAACCATAGTTGAAATTCTTCAAAGTTGAGTTTTTCGTCATTTTGCAAATTCTTCAAATTTTCAAATTCCTCAAGTTTGCAAATTCCTCAATTTGTCAAATTCTTCAACTTCTCGAATTCTTCAATCCATGAAACTCATGCTCATCATTGATTATACTTATATATTAAAGTTTTCAATGTCTTCAACAACATTCACTTATTGCTAATTCTTCAGATTGGTTTTCATCTAAGTGAATGTGATCGGAACCTTTCCCCTCTATGCTAAACTCAAAATAGTCTGTTCACAAATTCTTCATATGCGTTCTACTTTGAAACTCGTTAAAAGTCTTCACTATGTCCTTGACAGCTGAAGAATTTGCGAACGGAAACATTAAAATTTTCACTATCAAAATTTTTAGCAGTTCCCGCTCAAACGGTTCCGATTCCCATGACTGGATAACCCACGATCCCCCACGATCGCCACCTCTCAGTATGTGGGTGACACCTGTTGCATGGAGAGAAAGTGTCAGGGGCAATCCTGTCCAAAATCTTTGAATGGATTGGTTTTCACTTCCACTATATATACCCCTCCCCTTTTACTGTGCTCAGTTACTCACTTCCTCTCTCTCCCAAGCTCCGACCTAGTACCGCTGCTAAAATCATCGATACCGGTGTGGAAGAGCTTCACTGCCTCAACCTTGCCATTGCCGTACTCGCATCGGTCGCGGAAGTCTTCCCCCCGCCGCCACTGTAGCTGTCTCCCTTTGCTGAGCTAGGGCGTGGGAGATCTGGACTGATGAACTTCCTCAATCTCATCTCATAGTTTGCCGTGTTCTTCATAAGTCTGAATAAAATTTATTTTTACTGCCATTATTTGATCTTCAAGTTTTCCTAAATCTTCAGAAAGGTGTTTATTCTTCAAGAATCTCATTCTAAATCACCTTACATGTTCATTTACTTGATGACTTTCTCTAAGTTATAATTTTCTTCAAGATTCCTCAATTGTGTGAATCCTCAAATTTGCACAACTATGGAACCTAAGACAAAGAACACTTAGTGAAATTCCTCAAGACATCAATGGTCAAATTCCTCACACCTACTTTTTATTGAATATTTTTTGAGAACGACAATGACCTCTTCAAATTCCTCACACCTATACTCTGTTAACAGGTACAAACATGTCCGCTGATGAATGACTAGGTTCTCATCAAGTTAACTCATTTGCAACGTTTCTTGAGGAAAAATTGTGCACTTCTTCAGAGTCCTCAAGAGTTCAAAGTCCTCAGCTGAAGAAAATGGCTAATGGGAAGAAGTCACAGAAAGGTGGAAAGAAGCCTGATGTGCACACTGCTTTTGAGACTCCAGATGACTTGTATGAGGAATACTGCACACTCGATGAAGAAACTCATGGCAAAGAGACGACTAAGCAGAGAAAGATTTGTCTGCAGAAAATAGAGAGGAGATGGGCAAAGGAATGGAAGGAGTATCTCTATGTTACTCCCAAGTACATTACGAAATTTGCACTCAAACCACCTTGCATTAGGGATCCTCCAGCTGATGATCAAGTGGTTGATCCCACCAGTGTTTCTTGTGGTGAATACTATCCCGTTAAGTGGGCAAAGCGTCAACTCAAACTACAGAGAGCTGCCGAAGCTGCAGTGAAGAAATTCAATGCAGACTCTGCTGCTGAGACTGTCGGAGCCTCTGCAAGTGCTCCGAAGAAACCCATGATGAAGAAATCTGTGGTGAAGCTAAATTCTTCAACTTCAAAGTCATCACAGCAGATTCCTCAAGATCAAAGGCCTTAGCTCTCAACGGCCTCAGCTTCTGGTACAATTGCTTCCTAGTCCCTGGCTATTGCTGCAAAGTCCTCAACACCTGTGCACCTTGCTTCAAGCTAACGGACTCAAGGATTTTCAAGTGCTTCAGGGGCATCAGCAAGTTCTTCATCCCACACTCACTCCTCAAGTGGTCCTTCCCTAAGGAAAAAGAAAGCAACTGTTGGACGAGGCATTCGACCAAGTCCTCAAACAAAGAAGGTGGCTTTCACAATTCTAACAGATTCATCAAATGAAGCTGATGACAAGGAACTGGAAGCTATCATCGGAAACAAGCAACAACGTGTGGCTAAAGCAAAGGGATCTCAAATTCCTATATTGCTTGATCCTAAACAAGTGCTCAACTTCATTGATATCTAGCACAAGGATCCCAAGACACCTATTGATGACTTGAAACTACCTCCTAGTCCTGATCATGTCCTCAAAGCCTTCATTGCTGAGGAAAAATGGAAATATGAGAAGGCAAGACAAACCAAGAAGGCTCAGTACAAGAAAGAGGATTACTTGAAGAACAATGTTCTGAATTTGTCTCTGGAGGAACTTGTGAGGTTGCGGTCTGAGATTCAAAGCCTCAATGAGGAATTCAGTTCATACTATGCTGATTAGCAAGGCGCCAGAGTTCGCTTTGTCAACATTGCTGACAAAGTCATCACTGACCACAACTCGAGAGTTGCATCTCGCTCCCGGCAACAAATTCCTTAGGCTAAAGAAATTGCTCAGTCTACAGAGGAAACTACCAGCACTGTTGAAGAAAGTTAGACCGCTGAAGAACCTGCTAGGGCACCCTCCACTGGTGTGTCTGATGAAACTGAACCCTCAAGGACGACTGCATCAGTCGTTCCTGAAGAAATTGCACCACCCTCACCTTCTGCTAAATCAGACAAATCATCAAAGATGAATACAATCAACCTTACTTCTGCACCAGAAGTGAAGAAAACTAAGGCTGCTGAGAAGTTGTCACTGAAAAGAAAAGCTTCAACTTCAGATTCCTTAGCGTTGAAGAAGTTGAAGACTTTGCCAAAGTCCTCAATTGAACCATTTGATGCCACTCCACTCTCTTCAGCACCTGCTTATGAGATCATCCCATTTGGTGTTGACTATGTCATCCCAGATGAAGAAACTGAAGAAGATCATTCTGCTGCTTCGACAGAGCAGATTGATGAAGACATTGAAGTTGAAGGAAATTCTTCAACTCCTCGGCTATCATCACCCCAACCTTAGTTCAATGCTGAAGAGGACGAAATTGAAGAAATTGATGAGGATGTAGACATTGGAAATAGAACTCCCCTCATCAACTATGAATATTGGGAAAGAGCTCATCCAAATTCGCCTATGACTACTCCTTTGTCATAGATTCCTCAGTCCCCGGCCCAGACTGAAGAAATTCATGAAGGAACTGATGGCTTGACCACCAAAATCATTGAAGATATTCTAGCTGCATCAGCTGATGACTTTGCTGCTCCCACTGCCACTAAGGAACCTGCACCACAAATTCCTCAGACTGAAGAAATTCCTCCCATGCCAAAGGAGATCAAGGTCCGCTTCAAGCCAAATCTTCAACCGAACCCTAGAATGCCGTTCAAAGGCTCAGCGCGCCCCAAATTCCTCAAAAGGAATTTCTTCAATGAGCACATGTTCTGCACTGGCCCCAATCCGTATGACTCAGCAAGGGCCGGACGAAGCAGATTCTAGACTGCCACTCAGATGAACTACTATGCATCAGTCTTGTTCGAAAAGAAGAAAGTCTTCGAGCACCATCAAATTCCTCATGCTGACATGGAAACACTTCCATCATTCACGCCGGTGCTCCAAGTTCTTCATGATGCAGGCATTCTTCCCTTATGCGTAGACATCTGCCACTAGAATGAAGAACTCATTCTTCAGTTCTATGCTACTCTGCACATCAGTGGAAATGCTTCTGACATCAATTCCTGGGTTTTGGACCGGATGACTGGATCAACACATATCACTCCTCAAGCATCTGAATTACTTCGATCTACCATAGTGGCAATTCCTTCAGAAGAAGATTATCGGCTGTTTGATGAACCTGCTCTTCCAAACCAACTGATGCAAGTGCTGAGGAATCCATTGGCTCCTGCAAAGCCTCAACGGAAAACCTTCCTTGTGAAGGATTTGCTATATGTGCCAAGGACGGTCTATCACATTCTCACGAATACTCTATGTCCTCAGAAGGGCCACAACTCTAAAGAAGAGGAAGTGGAGGGAGTCATGAAGAATATGTTGTTCAACATCATTCATGGGATTCCCATCAACTTCCACGATTTGTTCATGAGGACATTGGCTAATGCCGCTCTATCCCCATTTGAACAGAAACCCTAAGCTCCTTGGATCAAGAAGTTCATTAGGGCGAAGTCTTCAGTTCCCTTCAAGGCGGACTTCTAGAATCATTTTGGCTTCTTGCCTCTGATCGAATTCATCAAGAGCACAATTGAGTCAGTGAAAGGAAAAGGCAAGGCTGTCATTGATGGAGGGACTTGTCCATTGGATGGACAGTTTCGCAAAGCTGCATCCTTCTCCACCAATGATGATACTGCAACCCAGGACTCAGAAGCAAAGGCCTCAGCTAAAAAGCCTCAAGAGTTTGCCCCACGTGTGATGACTGATCATGAGCTTCTAATAAGTCTTCATCGAAAGGTCGATCACAATCACAAGTGGGTGAAGCGTCAACATGGTTACATTGTGCAAAACATGACTGTGATGCAGAACTCTGTGAAGAGGAATCACTACTATGCGCATGAAAACCTCAACCGCACTTGGGCCATATTGTCTCACCTCAAGACTCCTGAAGAACTGAAGGATCTGGATCTTGAGGGAAATCTTGACTAGGCTCGTCAACCAAACAAGAAATTCAAGAAAGTCGAAGTTCTTCTAATGGTCACAAGTTCATATTCTTCATCGTGTGAGATGGATGAAGCTGAGGACATTGACGACACTATGGCAGGCCCTGCATCGACAAATGACCCCGACAATGTTGGCGCTCCTTCCTCACCAACGTGATGAAATTCTTCAAGGGGCATTAGTCCTCACTTTTTCGTCCCATTTGGTCTTTGATGACAAAGGGGGAGAAAGTTGGAGTTAGTCTTCAAGTGGGTCTCTATATATGGGCTTATTTTTGTTGAAGTTACAACTCTCGCTCTTCTGAAGCTTTTGTTGATTGAGTTGTAAACTTAACTCCGATGGTGGTCTGACTCTTTTGACCTATTTCCTCGCATGCTTATTTCCTCAAGTACCTTAATGCACACATGCTGAATTTCGACAGACACAATTTTCATCATGCATTTCAAATTCTTCATATCATATGATAAATGTGTGTATGAATTACAAGATATGGGGGGGTTCTCCATGTTTTAACCTGCCATGTGCATTTGCAGTCCAAAGCAAAGTCCTCAAATATGCACATCTTCAGGGGGATTTCTTCTATATCTTGCAATCAAATTCCTCAAACTCAGTAATTACACCTCATACTATTATCCCCGTTGAAAACTTAACCTATTTTTCATAAATCACCAAAAAGGGGGAGATTGTTAGTGCATCTAGTGCCCCTTAGTTATTATGGTGTATTGAAGACTTATAGGTTAAGGAACTAATGCGTTTGTGAGTGTTCACAGGCTCTATAAGTCGATGAGGAGTTTGATACATCCGGAGATTACCGACCCCATAAAATGTATGTCCTCAACTGAAGACTTTGGTGAAGACTTTGCTGAAGACTTTGGTATTCCTTGAATACTTTGAAAATGAAGAAGTTGGTGTGACCTTGAAGATATGAATGAGGACTATGAAGCGTGAAGACTTTTGTTTTCGTAGTTTCATTTCCTTTCTTTGGGTCATAGGAAACACCATATTGTTAAAGGGGGTGGAGGTAATACTAAGGAAAATTTCCAACCGATGCTCAACTCAAAAATCCTCAACCTATACAATCCTTCAAGTGAAGCCTTTTGAAATCTCTTATGGTTCAGGCAAGTTCTATAGTGACAGATACAAAGTTCTTCTGGTCTCTGAAGAAATTGATCTGACTGAGGAGTTAGATTTCGCTGGTGCGAATTGCCTACAAGTGAGGAACATGATATGACTCGGGACTTTCGTAGTTTGAAATTTTGACCATTGTTGTGCTTAGCGCCGGCTGTCCCCAATCATAACATCCACATAACGGTCATATCATTGGGGCATTTATGTCTTATCATGTCAGGTTGCACCCTGGCTATAAATAGTCATCCGCCACAACCAATAGTTGGTTGGCTGCTCTGAGAGAGAACTAACACTTGTCATTTGAGAGCAACCCATCCTCTGAGGACTTTGAGAGAAAATCATCATTGAGGAAAAACTCACAACTGGACCACCAAACCCATAGTGATTGACTATCACTAAAGAAATTCCTGTGTGGAACCGAAGCTTGTTACCTTTGAGGACCGTGCATCCTCCAGACGGTTAGGTATCATGGTCTAGTGCATCCTGCAGTCAATTGGGGATCATGAAGTGACCTTTTTCTAGAGCATCCAGCAGTAAATTGTGGATCATCGGCTGACCAGTTTGTGAGGGTTTTTAAAGTCTACCCTGAAGACTTACCACAAGTGTTGGGCGAGGACTGTGTGACCTTAGCTCAAGGAGAATATGGTAAGGACTGTGTGTCTTGGGACTGTGTGTCCTCTAGTTTAAATACCAGGCCGCTCCAATCCAGATGTACGACTATCACAATAGTTGGAACTGGGTCATCAAACCATTGTCTTCATCGAGCTACCTGGTTCTATTTCCTCAACCCCTCTATTCCTCATATACTTGTTGATGAAATTGATTATTACTATTTGAAGAATTTGACTGAAGACTTTCACAACTTCCACACCTCAAATTCTTCAATTTACCTTGTTCATCACTGCTTATCCTATACCACACTAAATACTATTTGTGCATGTTTCATTTCATCATGATGACTATGTTGTTACTATGTTCCTCATGCACTTGAGTACTTATTCCGCTGCTAGTTATTCATCACATTTCAAATTCCTCAAAGTTGAAATTCCTCATGTGGTGAATTGTAAAAATTTCCTATTCACCCCCCCTCTAGTCGATATAACGCACTTTAAATACTCAACTCTTGTGTGTGAGTTTATGGATGCCAAAAGACTAGAATAGTATTTCGCTCCATGATTGTAACATAAGCTAGCCATGAGCTAAGAACATGTGTATTTGTGAAGCACTTGATCTTAGATCTAAATACTATGACATGTGATGTATTCATGGTATTGATCATTGACTATGCATGTCAGCTATTGATCCAAGGATTGACACAGTATGCGCAAAGATCTGGGACCCTATCGTAGGATCGGCTCGTGAAACCATGCGAACAAGGGATCATGGGAAACGTGGGGGTCGAGTGCACACATGAGTGCATCATGGGATGGGGCGATTGAAGAAGAAACTGCTGGCATGCGGGCCCCGCATGTTAGTGGGTGAGAGGGAGATAGGGGGGAACAAGCGAGTGTTCCATGCTCGTTGCTAGTCCACTAGCTGGATCAACTGGCGTATATATCTTTTTCTTCTTTCTCTTCTCTGTTTTCTTCTTTGATATTTCTATTTTATTTGCAATTTCAATTCTGTTTTGAATTTGAATATTCTTTCAACGAAGAATAGTTTCTAAATTTAAAATGGAATCTTCCTGAATTGTTGCATGTTTTCTTGGGCATTTTCGGCATATATTTTATGCATTATATTTGTCATTTGAATTAGAATTTGGTTTCAAAACCAAATTAGTTTCAAATCCATTTTATAAATGGTAGTGGGTCTAGGTCATTGTTTGAACTTGTGGAATTCATCTTATTGCCAAAATAATTGCAAAGCCATTTTTTTATAATTTCACTTTTGATTTGAATTTGATTCCAAAACAAAATCAAGTCAAACTTTTTGGGAAATTAGTTGGGCTTTGGTACTTTTGGGACTTATTAAGAATATTTTGGCCCAATAATATTTCAATAGGTTTGGGTACCAACTATTAGCTAGCTAGTTTTCATAGCTGCATTGGGATTTCATCCCTTCTGATCAAACAATCAAGAAATTCAAATTCATTCACAAACCATCTTGGGAATTCATAAGTATTTCCTAGAAAAGTTTAATTCGTTATGAAATTTTAAACATACACAATTTGGGAAAATCTGGGATGTCACAAATGAAGAAGCAACCCACCTCGATTACCATTGATATCAACAAAATGTACGAAAAGCCAACGTCCGATAGTCGCCGCCAACGGCGAACAAAGGACCAACACAAAGAAATATTTAAGAAGACCTCATAGTAATGAAAAGAGAATGATGTGAGAGGCGAGCAGGGGAGAAGAAGAGCAACATCCATTATACACCAAGCAAACCCTCACACTCTACACAAAACAGATATACCACACATCGAGCACCCACTCGCGATCGATCACCAACCTAGGCCGACCAGCATGAGGGAAATGAGGCATCCCGACAACCTACATGTTTGCTAGAAATAAGCCCAGACAGTTCGAGTAGGTGCCTCTCGACCATGCAAGACAGCTTGCTCGGTGTGAGGCTAAGAGCATCTCTAGCAGACCCCTTAAAGTTACGACCCTTAAACACTAGATAAGTGTCGAGAAAACCGCGATTTACCACTCGGGTTTGCGGGCTCTGTTCTGCCACAGCCAATTTCGGCCCTCAAACCGTAAAACCACACAAACCGATTGATCGTGATTTAGACAAATAAAACACAAATTAAAATCTGAATATTACAATATAACAGTCATCCAAAGTACAATAATTATTCAAATCTAAGAATTAAACCTATATTTCAATACGAGAATTGTTTTGAATACAAAAGTGATACAAATCACACATGATTTAAATTAAATGAATTTAAAATGGTAGCTTTTATTACTTCCCACGCCTTTGCGAATGGTGCTCAATGAGATCGTTCTGAAGTAGGTTGTGGGTGTTTGAGTCTTCAATTTCCCAATATGTCTGAATGAATGCTTGTATTATGTCAGGGTGTGTGGATGGCTTCACAAGGCTTCCAAAATTGTCACAAAAGAACTCCAAGTTCATGTCCCTCTTATCTTTGATGAGCATGTTGTGAAGAATTACACAACATGGCATGATGTTCTTCAGGGTTCGCTTGTCCGCAAAATTAGCAGTACCACGAACAATGGCAAACCTAATTTGCAAAACCCCAAAGGCTCTTTCAATATCTTTTCTGGCAAACTCTTGTACATTTGAAAATTCAACTTCCTTCCTAGTTTTGGGTTTCTTAAGGGACTTGACAAATGTAGACCAAGAAGGGTAAATACCATCAACAAGATAGTAGCCCGTTGTGAACTGATTCCCATTCACTGTGTAGTTGCAAGTAGGAGCATCGCCGCAAGCAAGTCTAGCAAACAAATGAGATCGATGCAACACACCGATTAAATTGACAGTACCCTCAAAACCAAAGATGCAATGACAAATCCATAAATCCTCGGATGAAATGACCTCTAGCACAATTATTGCACCACAAGACTTACCACAATACTTCTTGTGCCCTACCTTCGGGTAGTTTTCCATGCGCAATGCATGTAGTTGATGCTTCCTAGCATGCTCAGCCAACCCCGTTTTCTCATTTGGTGTCATCAACATTTTAGTCTCTTCCTAGTTCGGTTCCCAGAGATAGGCAAAACCAAAGACACGGATGATCACTTTAGCCAATGTGTGCAATGATTCAATTGTACTACCTTCCCCAATACAAAGATACTCGTCGACATAGTCAGCTGAGATGCCATATGCAATCATGAGCATAGTTGACGAGATTTTTTGATATGCGCTAAAACCTTTCAACCCTGCGTTATTTCCCCTTTGGGTAAAAACCAAGAATTGCCTCCCAAGATTGTACTATTCTTACGAAGAGGTATCGGTGCATTTGATTCCTTCTTCGGAAGAGGAGCAGCGGATACGTAGGAGACGCCGCGAAGTAGTCTTGCATGAGCATCTCGTTCCCAAGATGGCGGTTGTGAGGGACCCAAAGACGGTCGATGATCGATCCTCGTCATATCTTTATGTTCCCATCCTCGAGCTCCTTCATGTCAAGGACGGCCACCACAATCTGTTGCCAATTGTTCTTGAGCAGCGTCTCTATGTATGATTCATCGGACGTAGATGAATCTTCAAGAATTTTTTTCCTCTCATGGGCTCAAATCCATCCACAATTTGCAACGGAACTCGCATGAATAGAAGTCCTTCACTAAAAGACTTGAAGGGGTAGAAAAGGACTCACCGGCATATCTAGGGCGGGCAACGACTCGGGGCGGGTGGTGTCGTGGGAGGGATCCTGACAATGAGTACATGTGTATGAGTGAAGGGCAGAGCCTAGCTATGGCAGAGGTATCTCACTCGGATTTAGCGCGTTTGGGTCCCTCTTGGAGAGGTAAAGACCCTACATTTCATGCTCGAAGGCTTGTGTTTTCTCTAGGGGTGAATGATTACACTGAGTGAACTTTGTCTAGGATCCAGGGAGAATTTTATAGAGTGCTTCGTGTCCCGTCGAGAATCATCACAAAGGCCATTAATGCGAGTAACTACATGTGTTCCACTTGAAACTTGAAAGCACATTTTCTCCCTTAGTGGTTTTGGTAATTAATAACAAGATATATGTCATTGAAATAATGTTTCCACTAAGTATGTTTTAGGAAAAATTTAATGATAGGTTGGCAAAAGGATTGTGGAATAATGGAAGATGCAAGGAATAGCATTGGCCAAGCTTCAATCAAAGGACTCCACATTTTATATTTGTGAGAAATCACTTTGAGTCTATAGGAAAGTCAATACTATTAAAAGGGGTAAGGTTTTGTTGGTGAACAATCTTCTCATACGTGCACAAGTGATAGTCACCACATACACCGACAAGCTCTTCCACAAAATTTGTTCAAAGCCAAGTACTAAAAATCAATGCAACCAACATTCTAAACTCGGTGCCACCGATTCCAAACCCTAGAAAGACCAAATAAACCCTTGCTTTTTGGTGCAACCGATACTGCATTCGGTGCCACCGTGTTAGGCTGCAAACTTTCTGTTACGCAAGTTCACCGTTTTGGTCCCTCCGAGATTGTTGAATCGGCATCACCGAGATTGGGCATTCTGACCGTTGGTAACCTAATTGGTGCAACCGAGATTCCTATATCGGTCTCACCGAGATTAAAAAGTTGCTAACTTTAAGTCACTTCAGTACAACCGAGATTCACACATCCATTCCACCGAGTCTGACTTATTGTGTGTAACTGTTGGATTTTTCGAGATGCCTATATATACCCCTCCACCACCACTCACTCGCAAGAGAAGCACTAAGAATAGTTCCCCACTCATACGTACTGATTTTCTGAGAGAGAACCAGCTACCCTTGTGTTGAGATCAAGATCTTCCACTCCAACCATATGGATCTTGATTTCAAGCCTCCCCAAATTGCTTTCCATCCAAACAATATCTTCTCCCAAGCCAAATCTATGAGAGAGTGATTATGTGTTGAGGAGTCTATAATCTGAAGCACAAGAGCTAGGAGTCCATCGCATTACCGAGCCTATTACCTTTTGAAGGGTGGTGCCTCCTAGATTGGTTAGGTGTCTATTGGGAGCCTCCTACTTCATGTTCTAGAGTGAACCAAGAAGTTTGTAAGGGCAAGGAGATTACCTACTTCGTGAAGATCTACCTCGAGTAAGGCTAGTCCTCCGTGGACATAGGTCGTCATGGTATAGTCAAGGTTGCTTCTTCATGGAATCCTCCATTGGTAGAGGCCTCCATGGACTCTCGCGACCGTTACCCTCCGTGGGTTGAAGACTCCATGAACGTGGACGTACGATAGCACCCCTATCGAACCATGGAAAAATCATTGTGTCATGAATTGTGTTTTCTCTTCCTACCCTCTCTTTACTTACATGCTTATCTTTACTTTCCGTTGCTATGCTCTTAGACATGCATGTGTAGGGTGTACTTGACATCCTATGAATGCTAGAATGTGCCAAGAATTAAAATTGGGAAAAAGTAGATTTTTATTTGGTCAAGTAGTCAAACCACCCCCTCTAGCACTACTTTTTTATCCTACAAAACTGCAGCCCTAACTATGATCGTTACATGTAACGATAGACAAGACTATACTTTCTTTATAATGCTAAGCCGCCAGCCATTGGAGCTCCCACATCGTCCATGTCTCTTCTCTATCTGAGTGAAGCAGTCTGGCCGACTGGAGGGAGGACGCCTGAGTGACTTTATGGATCCTAGTTCACCCTGGTCCTTCATCAGAGTGAAGCCGTGGTCATGACACTTCATCATCTATGTGGGGCCCTATGTGCTCCTTGGATATCTGGTCGGTGATCCTACCACTAGTAGGGGACCTCATCATTAGCCCTTGAATCGGTTGAGATTTGGATGGACGAGTGAACGCCACTTGGAGTTGCTTCGGCACCCTGAGGGGGTTTGGAGCTTGGCTCAGGGCTCTCATCACTAAACTCCTAGAAGGAACCTCAACGGATGCAGAATTAAAAGTTTCCGAGTGACTAGACTGGCCGGATCGTCGTAAGCAACCCAAAGGCCCTCGGTCATGTCCCATAGAAGATTGCTGTCAAGCTCGTTTCCTAAGGCTTCTCAACCTACCATGCCTTTGTTGGAAATATGCCCTAGAGGCAATAATAAATTAGATATTATCATATTTCCTTGTTCATGACAATTGTTTATTATCCATGCTAGAATTGTATTGATTCGGAACTCAGATACATGTGTGGATACATAGACAACACCACGTCCCTAGTATGCCTCTAATAGACTAGCTCGTTGATCAAAGATGGTCAAGGTTTCCTAGCCATAGACATGACATGTCATTTGATAATGGTATCACATCATTAGGAGAATGATGTGATGGACAAGACCCAAACTATAAACATAGCATATGATCGTGTCAGTTTATTGCTATATTTTTTGCATGTCAAGTATCTGAGAGCCTGGCCTAATAGGAATGATAGACTATTATTATCAACAAGGAATTCCTTCTTTTCCGAGAGCCCACTCAAAAAGAAGTCCAAAGTTAAGTGTGCTTGGCTTGGAGAGATTCTAGGATGGGTGACTAACCGGGAAGTTGGTCCCGGGTGCGCACGAGTGAGGACAAAGTGCGCAGGAAAGACTAGTGTTGGTTTGTGGGGCCAGTCTAGATCCCATCAGGCATAACGGGGTGTTACGATTGGTATCAGAGCCGACCCTTGCGGTTACATGGGCATGCGCAGGTTAGATGCACGGGCATGTGGCACATGGCGTGTGTGAACCATCGTGGCACACAACATGGCATATGTGCCGGACTAGACGCGCATACGTGTGCCAAAAGGGAACGTTCCTGATGGGCCGACGAGGACATCGGTTCCTTTGAGTGGGGGTGTATGTGAGAGTCTGGCTTAATAGGAATGATAGACTGTTCATATCAACAAGGAATTCCTTCTTTTCTGGGAGCCCACTCAAAAAGAACTCCAAAGTTAAGTGTGCTTGGCTTGGAGCGATTCTAGGATGGGTGACCGACCAGGAAGTTGGTCCCGGGTGCGCACGAGTGAGGACAAAGTGCGCAGGAAAGAGTAGTGTTGGTTTGTGGGGCTAGTCTAGATCCCGCCAGGCGTAACGGGGTGTTACAAAGTATCTGTTCCTATGACCATGAGATCATGCAACTCACTGACACTAGAGGAATACGTTGTGTGTATCAAACGTCACAACATAATTGGGTGACTATAAAGATGCTCTACAGGTATCTCCGAGGATGTCTGTTGAGTTGGCATGGATTAAGACAGGGATTTCTTGCTCCGTGTGACGGAGAGGTATCTTAGGGCCCACTCTGTAATACAACATCACAATAAGCCTTGCAAGAAATATGACTAAAGTGTTAGCCATGGGATCTTGTATTCCAGAACGAGTAAAGTGACTTTCCGGTAATGATATTGAACTAGGTATACAGATAGCGATGATCGAATCTCGGGCAAGTAACATACTGAAGAACAAAAAGGAACAACATACGGGATTAACTGAATCCTTGACATAGAGGTTGAAACGATAAAGATCTTCGTATAATATGTAGGAACCAATATGGGCGTCCAGGTCCCGATATTGGTTATTTACCGCAGAGGTGTCTCGGTCATGTCTACATAGTTCTCGAACCCGCAGGGTCTGCATAGTTAAGGTTCGGTGACGTTCCAGTATAGAAGAGTTATGTATGGTGGTGACCAAAGGTTGTTCGAAGTCTTGGATGAGATCCTGGACATCACGAGGATCTCATAATGGTCCGGTAGTGATGATTGCTATATAGGAAGTCCTGTTTTGGTCACCAGAAAAGTTTCGGGTACTTTGGTAGTGTACCGGGAGTGTCGGGAGGGTACCGGGGGCCATCGGGAGGGGTGTCTTGACCCAAAGGACCTCATGGGATGTGGTAGGAATCAAACCAAGCCCCTAGTGGGCTGTTCAAACCCCCCACTAAGGCCCATGCGACTAGGGGGGAACCCAAAGGTGGAAAGGTGGAAAGGATGAAAGGGTTTCCAAGTGGACAGGAGGAATCCTACTCCTAGTAGGATTGGAGTAGGATTCCTCCACCTCCAATTTCCGCCAACCATTGAGGGTTTGAGGATGCCTCCTCCCCTCACTCCCTCCTATATATACTATAGGATTTAGAGGGGAGAGCTAACCCTAATTGCAACGTGCTCCCTCTATTTCATCTAGATCGTTTTCTCCTCTAGTCTAGTTCGGCGGTGCTTAGGAGGAGCCTTGTCGGAATAGTTCCACCACCATCATCGCCACGCCTTCGCACCGCCTGAGAACTCATCTACATATCCGCTCCCTCTTGCTGGATCAAGAAGGCAGAGATCATCATCGAGCTGTACGTGTGCTGAACACGGAGGTGTCGTCCGCTCGGTGCTAGATCGGAAGGACTGTGATCAGGATCGTGAGACGATTCGTGATTTCATCACAGGACAAATCGTGATGGTATCACGGGACGTATTGTGATTGGATCATGAAAAGGATCATGACGGAATCGTGGTATGCTCGGCGATTTGGATCACGAAGACGTTTGACTACATCAACCGCGTTTCTTAATGCTTCCCGCTTAGCAATCTACAAGGGTATGTAGATCCACTCTCCCTCTCGTAGATGCTCATCACAATGGATAGATCTTGCGTGTGTGTAGGAAAAAAATTCTTTCCCATGCGACATTTTCCAACTACCTTGAGATCTATATCTCAACTTCAAAGTCTCTTGATTGTCTCTCGAGGAGATAACCACCGTGTTCCTTGCCTCGGGTTTCTGGCCCTTACCGTGCCTTGAGATCTATATCTGAACTTTGAAGGCATCTAGTTGCTATTCAACGTGACCAGGTGAACATGAACCTACGAGCAACATTCGGTCAGACTGAAACACGTCGTATGGATCGTGCGAACGCCATGCCCAGACAGGTTGTTGAGCAGCGGAAATTTCCTGGATTTGAAGTGAGAATAGTGCACACGGAACTGGTTGCACCATGGTAGTGGGGAAAGTGGGCACGACGGCTTGATGTCCGCTCCCAAATTCCGGTACATGCTGTGATGGTGCTACGCAGGAGATCATGCAGATCTCGCTGTGCCCGATGATTGACGGCTAGGGATTCCACTGAATCTAGTATAAATAGTGTCTATATGGAAGAGAGAGAACATATCACCTCCATTCATCCTCTCCCCTTTGCAGCTCCATTGCAATCCTCCACTCCGATCCCCTCCGCAAATCAACTCTTAGCACCCATTTGACCTGCAAAGATGGGGAAGAGCATGACCGCAAAGGCCAAGCGGGCAAAGCGGGGCTCTTGAGGGTCTTCGTTGAGCGCCGGCACCCCGTCGGGGTGGCTAGAGGGTGATTGGCCTATGTTGTGGGTCATGAAGGCCTGCCTAGTCGAGCTGCAGAACCTAGGTCTCCAAACCATCGGGAGCTAGCGGCTGCATGGCGTGGGGGAGCTCGAGCCATCTCCGCAGGGGGACGATTGGGTCCTCATGGTGACCCATGTAGAGGGAGGTTTCTCTTTGCCTGCTCATCCTTTCTTTCGGTCTTTTCATGATTACTTCAGGCCTCAACACCACCATATCCCTCCGAATGTTGTTGGATATCGGGCTCCGCAAACACCGAAGAGGTTCGAACTCAGGGGTGTGTGCGAAGATCCTCAGCAGCTTCGCCCTCTCAATCACAGCTCGACAACCTGGCCCGGCAAATTCACTCAGTCACAGGAAGAAGACCAGCACACGAGGATTAACCTAGGTTTGGGCTGCTACGAAGCGTAAAACCCTACTTCTGCCTTTGGTGGATTGCCTCACGAGGAGGTTTGTGGATGTACTAGTACAATGGTGGTTAACCTCGCGAGGGCGCTCGAGTGGTGTTTGATCTGTCTTCCCCTCTACTGAGCGGCCTATCCTGTATTTATAGTGGCCTGAGTCCTCTTGCCTTATCGCAATGGTGAAAGGGATCCCACAACGGCCAAATTCGAAGGGGGGCAAGGAGTAAACCCATATCCCGACGAAAGGTGGTCTTCGCCTGCAAAGTAGCCAGTGGTGATGCAGTGGTGGGATCCATGATGACATCCGTCTTGTCGGGCTATTGGTCTTGGTATTGTTGCGCCAAAATGGAAACCTTTGGGGGTGCTTTGGGAACCTGCGTACGTCTTTGCCTGCTTTGCACCAAAGAGGAAACCGTATCCTCCGTGCGCTGGTGCCTATCTAGCCTGTCTTGCGTCATCCTTGGCCTCCCAAGGGTGAGTGCTGGATAGAGATCGCGCCCCTCGGGAAGCTACCTAAGGAGTCCTCTTTCTCCGGGGGCCTTGGTATTTGTCCTCCTCGTGAGGGCGGGGCTCTCGCGAGGGCCTTGTTTTGGGTGAGGCCGCGTTGGGCTGTACCAGGCAGGTGAAGTGGGCCACGTCTTGGGACGCAGGCTGGTAGGTCTGGGTACCCCCGTTCCTAGAATGCCGACAGCAGCCCCCAGGGCTGAGGCACACTGGAGTTGGCTTCGGGGTGAAGCTAAAGAAACCGACCAGAGCGTCATGGTTTCTAATCGCCTACGGGCCCATCCTGGCGCGTGGCGCATAATGAGACGTGGCCACCTCTGCTACTACGACTCGTCGGGAAATGCCCCGTGCCATGCTGACGCAAAGCCTGCTCGCCGCATCGGCCATCATTGCCATCATTGCCCTTCCTTGAATGTTGTTGTCTCATTGTGTTTTCACTCCTCGGGCCAAGCAGATCTGACCCGACGAGGGCAGATGACGCCACGTGAAGTAGGGCTGCACGCCGACAGAGTCCACCATGCCGCACCGAAGGAGCGCACGGTGCCTCCAATCCCATGACGCCCCATGGGCATCGGTTACACCTATAAATCCGCACCGCCTGGGGGGGTCTTGCCATCCTCACGCGTCTTCTCACTCACCATCCTCCCAAAGATATCCTTTTCATCCTTCTCTCTTCCCTTACCCTCCATGGCGTCTAGAGGGAGTGCTTCAGGTGTGGGGAAGTGCATGGGGTCTTCGGCTCCGCCGCCGGCCTTTGGAGGCGGTGGCGGGGGCCCCTCGAAGCCAGCCCTAGCTCGCCGGCGTTGGGCCATCATCAAGGAGTGAGTGCTCCATCACCCACCCCCTTTCCTGAAATCACGCCCCATACACCTGACCTGACTGTTTCCTCCTCCCAGGGTGCCAAATCCCAAAAGGCTCAAGATCGGCGAGCTCTAGCAGGAAGCGGACGCGTTAATGGCCCAGCTAGCAAGCATCGAGGCTGCCATCCAAGCCGCGCTCAGGGACAAGGAGGAGGACAAGGAAGAGCTAGTGTCCCTCTAGGCCCAGGTCAAGGGGGCAGCTGATGCCATGCAGGCTGCCTAGCACGAGGCAGCCCATGCGAAGATGCTGGAGGCACAACGCACCAAGGAGTGCATGGATATTTCCCGTCGCGCGGCTGGTGCGGTGGGTCGGTTTGTTAGGGAAGCCCCCACGCTGCCGTGCGTGCACAACGATGCAGGCTACCTCAACTTCTTGCCAAGGTGGTGGAGGCTCTAGAGACCGGCATCTCCCGGGTGGATGAGGACAACACATCCAACGCGCATGACCTCCTGGACATTGAGCTGACGTGGGTCTTCTACAATTTGCGCCACCATGCCACAGAACTTGATCTGCCCCACATTATGGAGCCGATGCCCGAGGAGCTCTAGATGCCCCTCATGGATGAGGTGCTCCCAAACATGGAGTCCCTGGTGGAGTGGTTCATCCTAGAGACTTCCTCCGACGTGGGCGACGACTCCAGCGCTCAGGCGGGCGAGGGTCTGGATGGTGACAGCGGCTCCTCCGCCTAGGCTTCCCCTGTTTTCTTCCCTTGGTCCCTATTACACCAAGAAGCACTTGGCCCCAGAGGGCATTAACTTTTGTGTTTTACCTTCGTCTTCCTCCCTCTTCTTTTAAACCTTCTGTTGCTTTTTGAGTGACGCACCCTCGTCTCTTGCAGGGGGTTTTGTGTTATTGTTGGTACATCATCATGCATTCCCCCGCAGCTTCGCTCATTCCGCTCTTCTGCTGATCTGCACCCGCCGCCCTTTGAGAGGACTGTGGAGGTGCCTTGCTACGCACGGTGATGGTGACCTATCACAGCCTTGTGACATGGGCTCTCCTGAGGGGGAGTGGACCACCCCAAGACCGGGTTTTTAGCGATGACGCCTAGAGAGATCGGTTCCTTCCCTTGCGATGCCCTTCCCTGTACCAGTAGCCACAAGAGGCATTATGGGTGAACATGGTAAATCGTAGCGCATGCATTCTCATGTTAATGTTCCTATCTCTTAACCAACATTCAGGTTATTATCCGATCAAGAGGGTTTTGCTTTTTGTTGTATGGTTATTATCTTGGCAGGCCATGGTGAGCTCGCGCGTCATGAGGTGAAGCTGGGGTGTCTCATGAACTCGAGGATCCTGCCAGGGAGAGCTTCTTCCTTGCTGGCGAAAATAGTTTGGTATCCTTTCGGCACTCTACGTCGGCGGGGCCCAATCCCACGTGTACCTCGATCTCCGTTGGGGCGTCCGGATTACTAGGACGGGACCAAGGGCCAAGGATCTACGTGATCAGTGAGGCTCCTAAGGCGCATTACTCAGGAGTCTCCCTGGATGCTCAAGTGGCGCTCTACGTCAGCGAGGCCCAATCCCATGCATACCTTGACCGTCGTTGGGGAGTACTGATCACCAGGACGAAACCAAGGGGCGAGGGACCCCGTGACTAGTGAGGCTCCTAAGGCGCGTTGCTCAGGAGCCCCCCTTGACGCTCAAGCGTCTCCCATTCCTTTCCTACATGTTAATGCCTTGGCACGTGCCCGTGCCTCCTAAGGCCTCATGATGCCATGTCGGGCCGCGGTCGGAGCCCCCGAGCAAGGGTTGACTGCTAAAACATAGATGCTCCTAAGGTAACGGGCCCCTTTGGGATTGGCCAGAGACGTCTCGCATAGGCCAAAGTGCCATGGCCTTGGAAAGGTGCTCACACCGTGCCCGTGTCATCCCCGCCCGTGGGACGCGTGAGGGTCAGACTAACAAGTGTTGATTTAGAAAACGAGATCTCGAGACGAGAAAAAGAATCGCAGAGAGAGAAAATTCCCACCCCTTTTTTGAATAGAATTGTGAAACCTTTGAGTTTCATTTCAAAAAGTGGCAATTAGAATTCAAAAGGGAACAAGCAACAGCCGCGTCCAACACCTAGGCTACTCTTCGTCTTCGTCTTCCCCCACCGTGGAGCATAGGGCATCCATGTTGCATGGGCATAGTCATTGGAGGACAATATTGTCCGCCAGCACGCAGCATGAGGCTTCCACTTGGGCATGGGTAGGAACCCCTCCGCGTACTCGGGGGGCTCAGTGCATATACAACCCACTAATTATTACGTGAGAGTGTCACGGGCGAAGATAGCTGGGCAAGCCCCCATGAGCACGGCCTAGGTGCTCCCAACTCAGTCAAGAGCTATCCCACAAATTTCTGCGTGGTTGCACACCCCTACAGCCCAAACCTGTGTGCATTGTTCCCCGTGTAGCATCGGGATTGCTCTCTCGCGTCCCAAACATGAGCACAATGCACCCAATGCAGCCTTAGGAGTGATGTGTCAGTGAAGCCGCCTCGTGAGGCACCGGCTAGACCATGATCTGAGGGCCGCTCCTATGCCCTCGTTGCCGCGTGTGGCCCACGCTGCTTGTATTACGCCGATCCACCTAGGTGGCTGCCCATGAGGCCCAGAGGGCTCGACTTCATGCCACTTGCTCACAAGGTCGGCAGCTGTGCCGCGCCTCGCACATCCCGGGACACCCCCTTGTTTGTACCAACGTGACCTGGTGCCTCCTCAGTGGAAGCCCCCAGGCCCGACTTGGAGAGGCTGCCCGGGACATTTCCCTACTCCTGGAGGATGTTGGCACCAGCGGGGGCGCATGATCCATGGCAACATCTACAGGTATGACCAATCTCGGCACATAGTCCTCTATGAAAAGGCGTTGGCTTCCCCCTGAACCATCATTGTGCACCCCATGAGCAACCTCCTTGTGCGGCAGGGTGATGCCGCTCTGTACGCGTGGCCCATTGACCCTTCTGCAACAAGCCTCCTCCCAAAGTTGCTTACCTCTGCCATCCCCGCGAGGTTGGTCACACGTGCCTTGACGTGGGTCGCTTCCCTGGCCACCCACAAAACTTCTATTATGGTTACCTGCCTGCCCTAGAGACTCTGCCGCCTGGTACCTGCGTGGGTTGGCTATGATCCACCGTGGTGTTAGTGTGTGCTTTGTGGCGCATGCACAGTGTCCCGTCACTTTCTTCGAAAGCTCCATGATAGTGTCCTTGACTAGGGGGTACTCTCCACGTCGGCTCCCGACCAGTGGGTTGGGCCAAGGACACCCGTGGCGATTCACGAATGGGCCACTTTGGGAAGCCCATGATTCATACGAGCAAGATTCCGCAAGACTTGGTGATCAAGACAAGGACTACTCTCCATCGATTAAACCGACTAGGACTCTTGTTATACTAGGCCTCTGGTGTGTTTTATAAGCTAAGGCCAGGCTAGTCATTAGGGACAACCAGATCACCAAGATCATATCATCATATGAGCATAGCTCTTAGGGTTTAGACCACTACATATGATCTTGAGGTAGATCGACCTTGTACTCGATACACCATCATCAATTCAAACAAAGTAGGACGGATGGTTTAACTCCATTAAGAGGGCCCGAACATGGGTAAATATCGATCCAAGACCAACAGATAGGGACCCCCTACCCAAGATCTGCCGGTTTTCACACCGACATTGGTGCTTTCATTGAGAGTTCCGTTGTAGGATCGCTAGAAGGATCGGTTGATCGTCTGCATATTGTAGTTTTTCTGGATAGAGAATTTGTGTTCGTCATCCCTGTTTCCTCGAGCATAGTTTTGATGATTGCTTCGGTGGAATTGTGAGGAATTGTATCCACAACAGACCATCAAAATTTCGTCGCGTTCCGATGTAGGAATCTCCGGCGATCTCCGATCTACCGAAGCCTTGTCGAATCTGGACGAGAATCTGGACGACTTTAGTGTGAGGCGTCCAACGTCTAGCTCGGAAGTCCATTGGAAAATCCCACCGTTCATCGGCTGAGGAATTCCTATACCGATCATCCCTTAACATTTCAGTTCGATCCGACTGTCCAAACTCCGGGAAACATGGGATTAGTACAACAAATTTTGGATCTATTTTCTATGCGAAAACGAATCTGACCCGAGTTCATCTTTTTCATGAAAGGTTTGTCGGACGTCCTTTTTGAAGGAAATTTTCTCATCATCTCGGTCATCCGACCAAGAGTTCTGCATCGCGAGGGCCGAATAATCATCAAGCAAACCTCGTCATCAGCAGGTTGTATGGATCGGGCGCTTCGTTCCTTCATCAAGTCAGCATTGACCGCGTCACAAATCCCGACATGCGTTGGCATCACCACGCCGTCGCTTTTTCAAGCCGACGTCCACCATGTCGACCTACTCCATCACCTTGGCTAGATTGGGGGCTTCGCAATCTTCTCATCAGCTTGCTCCAGAGACTTTGGCGTCACCAGCCGACCTGCTTCGACACCTCGACTGGCATAAGTCTTCGACCTCACGAGCCAACCTACTTTGACACCTCGACTGGCATGAGTCTTCGGCTGGAATGAATATTCGGCGTCACTAGCCGACCTGCTTTGACACCTCGGCTGGCATAACATTTCGGCGTAACCAGCCGACTAGCCTCGACACCTCGGCTGGCATGAGACTTCGACATCACCAGCCGACCTGCCTCAACACCTCGATTGGCATGAGACTTCAGCGTTACCAGCCGACCTATATGAGACTTTGGCGTCCACCGATCACAGCTTCGCCATGTTAACTAGACCGAGGACTTCATCTCGGCACATAAACTGTGCAGCATCACCACTTCGACAAGCCGAACTCTTCGTTCAGGCACCTTGTTGCCCAGGCCATATCCCTTTACTTATTTTCTTCACTTAAATTAACTAAGTAGAATAAATTTTTTAATATATTATTACCTTTATCTATTATTACTCTTGGCTTGCACTATATTGTGTGCACACGAAATCAACTTCGACTGCCGTCACGCGGTTACCCTAGCGTCACCTTGCCGACCTACTCCACCACCTCGGCTGGACTAGGGGTTTCGCCTCACCATATTAGCCGACACTACATTGGAATCCCAAACTCCTCGTTCGGTCACCTCAGGACGGGCTTGGTGGATGGAACCTCGGTCATGCCGAAGACTACACACCGGGTCTGTCAAAGTTCGATGGGTGTCCTCGTCCCACCACAAGCCTAGACACCTAGCACATTAACCAGCTAAACACTATAGGAATCAGGCACTTTGTCGTCAGCCATCCCGGACGGCAAAGGCTTTGCCGTCAGCCATCCCGGAAGGCAAAGGCTTTGCCGTCCACCAGCAGACGACCAACTGTCCGGCTGAATAAGCCATGGTAAAGGGCGCTTTCTCGTCTGCTGGCAGACGACAAAGACCTTTTGCATCTTTGTCGTCTGCCAGTGGACGGCAAAGGGATTGGATGGCACACGTAGCAACTTAGGTCCGTTAAGGGCTTAACGGCGTGCTTTGCCATCCGCTAGCACACGACAAAGACCTTAGTTCTTTCCCGTCTGCCAGCTGACAACAAAGCACCTGTTTCTTTGCCGGCCAAGGTGAGTCTTTGCTGTCCACTGGTAGATGGCAAAGAACCTGAGATCTTTGCCGTCTGCCAGCGGACGGCAAAGAACCCACCTAGGGCAGCCTAGTGCAACCCCAGGTTGCACAAGTAGCTGCCACGTGGCAGCTTTGTCGTCTGCTAGCTGACGGAAAAAACCTTTGCCGTCTGCCAGCAGACGGCAAAGTGGCTATATAGCCCTGTTTATTCTGTTTTTATTAAAATCATTCAATTTGACAGAATTTCACATATATATCCAACATATCCACTATACAAGTTTCCACCAAGCATACCAACAATAAGTTTCAACAAGCGTACCAACAATAAGTTCCAGCAACATATCCAACATACAAGTTTCCAACAACATATCCAACATACAAGTTTCCAACAACATATCCAACATACAATGGTTTCTAACAACATATGCATACATACATATCCAAAAAAACTTCCACCAAGTTTCCATAAACAAAAAGGAAGAACAAGTAGAAGAGTACACTCCATCAATGCAAGCTTCCTCATCTATAGCAAATCTGCAAATTAGGAAATAGGAAAGTTAGAAGAAGAAGAAGACTAGCTAGAAGAAAAAGAAGAAAACGAAGAAGACGAAGAATTTATCTTCTGTTTCTTTTTCTCCTCTCCTCTCCTCTTCTCCAAGGTAGTAATGCCATTTTCTAGCTAACTAAGCATATGAAGTCATTTTGGAGGAAAAAATGCTAAGTATAGGTCATTTTATAGCTATGCTAGGTAGAATATATCATTTTGGAGGTAAGTAAGGTTATTATGTCATTTTTGAGGAAAATAAGCTAAGTATAGGACATTTTGGAGCTAAACCAAGGTTATTATGCCATTTGTTTTACCTAAGTGAGCTAATTATGTCATAAATGAACTAGCTAAGCTAATTACATATCATGATTGAGCTATCCTAGGTATTTCTGCCATTTTGTACCTAAGTGAGCTAATTATGTCATAAATGAACTAGCTAAGCTAGCTATCGATCATTATTGAGCTATCCTAGGTAGTTATGCCATTTTCTAGCTAACTAAGCATATCAAGTCATTTTCGAGGAAAACATGCTAAGTATAGGTCATTTTATAGCTATCCTAGGTAGAATATATCATTTTGGAGCTAAGTAAGGTTATTATGTCATTTTTGAGGAAAATAAGCTAAGTATAGGTTATTTTGGAGCTAAACCAAGGTTATTATGCCATTTTTTTACCTAAGTGAGCTAATTATGACATAAATTAACGAGCTAAGCTAATTATAGATCATTATGGAGCTATCCTAGGTATTTCTGCCATTTTGTACATAAGTGAGCTAATTATGTCATAAACGAACTAGCTAAGCTAGCTATAGATCATTATTGAGCTATCCTAGGTAGTTATGCCGTTTTCTAACTAACTAAGCATATCAAGTCATTTTGGCAGAAAAAATGCTAAGTATAGGTCATTTTATAGCTATCCTAGGTAGAATATATCATTTTGGAGCTAAGTAAGGTTATTATGTCATTTTTGAGTAAAATCAGCTAAGTATAGCTCATTTTGGAGCTAAACCAAGGTTATTATGCCATTTTTTTTACCTAAGTGAGCTAATTATGTCATAAATGAACTAGCTAAGCTAATTATAGATCATTATTGAGCTATTCTAGGTAGTTATGCCATTTTGTACCTAAGTGAGCTAATTATGGCATAAATGAACTAGCTAAGCTAGCTATAGATCATTATTGAGCTATCCTAGGTAGTTATGCCATTTTCTAGCTAACTAAGCATATCAAGTCATTTTGGCAGAAAAAAATGCTACGTATAGGTCCTTTTATAACTATCCTAGGTAGGATATATCATTTTGGAGCTAACTAAGGTTATTATGTCATTTTTGAGGAAAATGGGCTAAGTATAGGTCATTTTGGAGCTAATTAGGTCATTTCTTAAGGTAAGTATGCATTTGTTAAGCAAAACAGTTGGGAAAACTTACACCACGGTGAGACGTAGAAGAACCAGTCGGGGTTGCGACAGACGCAGCGATGACACAACTGCACATTTAAATTCACCTGATCAACATAAATATGATGTTTTGTATAACAAAATCAAAAAATATATGACCTATCTCATAATTCACAAATATATGTCCCGTGTCGTGTCGGAGTCGGGGTGTCGGGGGCGTTGTGTCAGGGCCGGGGTGTCAGGGGTGTCGTGGCGGGGTCGGGGTGTCGGGCGTGTGGTGTCGGGGTCGGGGTGTCGGGGGTGTCGTGTCGGGGTCGGGGTGTCGGGGGTGTCGGGTCGGGGTCGGGGTGTCGGGAGAGTTGTGTCGGTGTAGGGGTGCTGTGTCCTAGTCGGGGGTGCCGTGTCGGGGTGTCGGGGAGTCGTGTCGGGGTCGAGGTGTCGGGGAGTGTCGTGTCGGGGTCGGGGTGTCGGGGGTGCCGTGTCGGGGTGTCGTGTCGGGGGTCGGCGTGTTGCTGGTGTCGTGTCGGGGTCGATCCTCGACTCCTTTTCCCCTTGTTCCTCGAACCGCGACAATCTAAATAAAAATAAACTAACTCTAGGGGTGTCGGGGTCTCGGGGGTTTCGGCGGTCTCGGGGGTGTCGTGTCGGGGTCGGGGTGTCGGGAGAGTTGTGTCGGTGTAGGGGTGCTGTGTCCTAGTCGGGGGTGCCGTGTCGGGGTGTCGGGGAGTCGTGTCGGGGTCGAGGTGTCGGGGAGTGTCGTGTCGGGGTCGGGGTGTCGGGGGTGCCGTGTCGGGGTGTCGTGTCGGGGGTCGGCGTGTTGCTGGTGTCGTGTCGGGGTCGATCCTCGACTCCTTTTCCCCTTGTTCCTCGAACCGCGACAATCTAAATAAAAATAAACTAACTCTAGGGGTGTCGGGGTCTCGGGGGTGTCGGCGGTCTCGGGGGTGTCGTGTCGGGGTCGGGGTATCGAGGGTGTCATGTCGGGGTAGGGGTGCTGTTTCATGGTCGGGGGTGCCATGTCGGGGTGTCGGGGTGTCGTGTCGGGGGTTGGGATGTCATGTCGGGGTCAGCGTGTCGGGGGTGTTGTGTCAGGGTTGGGGTGTCCGGGTGTCGTGTAAGGGTCGGGGGTGCCATGTCGGGGTGTCGGGGTGTCATGTCGGGGGTCGGGGTGTCAGTGGTGTCGTGTCGGGGTTGACCCTCGACTCCTTTTCCCCTCGATCCTCGACCTAGCTAAACTTAATCTAAACTAAATCTAAACCTAGCTAAACTAAATCTAAATAAATAGAAAAAACTGAAAAAATCACCTGAGGGTTTGACGGTGCGGCTCCGGTGGTAGGGCGGGGCTGGGCGGCGTGGCGCTGGTGGCGGGCGGGGCGGCACGGTGCGGCTCCAGCGGTGGGGCGCAGCGCAACTCCGGCGGTAGGGTGTGGTAGCACGGTGCTCGCGGCCTGCGTCTGCTGGGAGGGGCGGCTGGGGTGGGGCGGGCGGGCGGCCGGCGACGAGGCGGGCACCGGTGGGCGGGGCTGGCTAGTGGCGGCGGGGGCTCCGGGGGGTGGCCCGAGGGGCGGCGACTCGGAGTGGGGCGGCTGTGCGGGCAGTAAGCGGCGGGGCTGGTGAGGTGAGGGGAGAGAGAGAAGGGTGGGGCGACGGGGCGGGCGGCGACCGGTGGGGCTGGCCGACGGCGGTGGCTGCTTCGGGGGGGGGGGGGGTAGCGCGGGGGCGGCGGTGGCTCGGGCAACGGGGGACGGCGCGGGTGAGGTGAGGTAGAGAGAGAGGGTTGGGGCACGGGGGTTAGTTAGGTTATTCTCTTTGCCGTCTACTAGCAGACGGCAAAGAGACTAGGTAGTGGGGTGGGGCCAGGGGGACGGACGTTACTTCTTTGTCTCTGCTAGCGGACGACAAAGAAAATGTTTGTTAGCTGATACTCGTTAGTGGGCCACCCTTCTTCTTTGTCGTTTGCTAGCTGACGGCAAAGCTAGTTTGCCATCCGCTGGCAGACGGCAAAGAACTAGCTGATGGCAAAGTCGCTTTCATGCTAAAAAACTTTCAGTTTTAAATTTTGTTCGGTTCGACCAAGCATTATACCTTTTTGACAAGAAGTTGTTTGCGAAAAACTTTCTTTGTCAAATCTTTGTTTGTTACAAACAAATTCAAATACCACATTTACTTGGGGGCTTCCTTTATGAATCCATTCCTCTTGCATATGATTAGTAATGTATCGCACCCTTCCTTGTTCCTGTTTCTGCCAATATATGCATCATGTTGACTTAACTATTCCGCTAAGCTGGGTTGCCTTCCTCCTGTCCTTAGACCCACATTCCCGATTGTTCGCTAAGGAGTAAAGGGAGCACCTCTGCGATTGTTACGATCGGTTCGTCCGAACTCGTACCTCAGACGGGTGAAGCCGAAAGCTAGCGCTCTTACTGTTTTCAACTATGGTCGGCCACGACGGAAGACAAACATACATAAATCTATAGCACACCCCTCATGGTAACCATGAGAACCCAAAGAAAGGAACTGTTGGTGAACCTATTTTCTTTGAAGATGCTTCTTATGTTAAATAGTAATATAGCATAAGTTCCCGGGGCGCACTTTGTCTGTTATAGCCTAATGGCCTGATTGCCTGGTTATTCGAAACACCTCCGATATCCTCGGATGGCGTAGTACATAACACTTATATGGAGATGGTCGGTTAAGACGCGTTTAATGTTTGGGCGAACACATATATGATATAAGTACTTCGGTACATTCAATCATGATACATAAAATTCTTTTACCCAAGTCACTTGGGGCTCTTAAATTTATATGAGCCATTTTAGAACAAATGTTGATTTCTTCTTAGTCATTGCAAAGTCTTTTTCTACTACTCCTTTTTTCGACACGAGTGTTTGGTCAATAGTTGGGTAGCCTAGTTTCTCTCTAAATACGCTTGAGTTTAGTTCCCTAAACAAGCCTCGGAGAAACACTCCACCCTCGGGATATGGAGGTTGAAGCCAAAGGCTGACCCGCTTGAAGTCTGAGAGATCGGATGTATCATGTTAAAGCACGACCGAAGCACATGTTAATTTTTAGACCAATTTTCAGATTGGCACCAAAAACACTTGATTTAGTTCGAACGTCAAAGTTTTTACGTAAGGTTTTTGGCTTTCCGAGCTTATGGCACTTTTAAGCTATTAGCATGTTTGTTACGAGGAGGGATATCATCTTGACCGCGGTGCCCTACGTAAGAATTCAGCTCGGGAAATGTTTTTTGGCCCGTTGTTTGGCACCTTCCTTCCTGACCTCCACCTTAGCATCTCAGATATTGCTCTATATGCATCTGTTTCGAATTATGTCTTCGGTCAATGGTTGGGTTTCCCTGCTCCTGTGACTGCCTCGTGCATTCTGCTTTGTTCAGCTTGGTGTGCAAAGGGAGAACCACTTTGATTGTACTTCCGATTGTATTGGTTAAGTACCTTAGTATAGAAAGCCGAAAACTGGTTGTCATAATGAGTGCTAACTAGTCAGCTATCCGATGGCTGTGTCAAACTATAGACCAATAGAGGTTACCCCATGGGTCGTTCATAAAACTGGCTGAAGTGTTAACGGCTGGACCTCGGCTAATGCTGAACACTAACCGAGGGCTAGTAACTAGCGTCCCAAATATATGCTCCTTGACTAAGTGAAAGTTATAAAGCCTAGATATCTTACTGCCTCGTTTCTGCTAACACAAAAGCCTCCGGGCAACAAGACATTGGCTAAGGGTTGTCTTGTTACTACGGAAACACCCTACGTAGCATTTACAAAGGGGTAGAAGCCGATGATGGGCCACTTTCAAATGATAAACGGCCACAACAGAGTCAAAATAGGATATCGCATAAAAGCATTTGTATTCAATATATGAGTGTTGTCTTCCATAATCATCGTTATAAGGCCATAAATATGCATCAATTTGACTTACGATTTTGGCCAAGTTGGGTTGCCTATCTCCTATGCCTACCCCCTACGTTCCTGATTGTTCGGCTAGGAGGTAAAGGGAGAACCTCTGTGATTGTTACTTTTGGGTCATCCGGGTTTGTACCTGAGACTGGGTGAAGCCGAAAGCTACCCATCTTAAGAATATAATTGGTCGGCAACAACGAAAGTGAAAATGTCGGTTCATTAAAGACCATAGAGTTCGGGAACATTCCCCGAACTAAATCCTCAATATTTTCCTCCCACATTGACCGGAGTTGAGGTTTCATGATCATGGTCAACATGATAGCCTAGGACAACGAATTGATGAAGGAACTATTTTTCCCAGAAGATGTTTCTTACGTTAAGAGTAATATAACATATCTCTCCGCGTACCTTTGTTTATCAAACCGTATGACCGGATTCCCTTGTTTGTCCAAATTTTTTGCCGTCCTAAAGGCTTTATAAAGTATAACAAACACTTGTCGGCTACTGACTGAGGAGGTTGAAGACGATGGTCAGTCAACAAAGTTTTGTACAAGGCGGATCCAAGCATTAATGATGTAAAATACTTGGATACATCTAGTCATTACACATAAATTGTGCCGACCATAACAAAGTTTGTGTCAAACAAATATCGATCCTTAATTCGACCACCCGAGCCTAAATTAAGACTTTGGGGCTACTGCATTGTCTATTCAATGTAGCAAAGTCAACGAGCAATACGTTTTTTGAGGAGATTCGATCCTCAGGTTGGTCGACCACACCCAACCCGAGTCTCGGAAACTATAGCGTACCATGTTTACATCCCTAACGTATGCCGCCAAGAAAGAACTTGATCATCAGGCCGATTTTGCAAATCGACCTAAGTCTCAAGGGCTACTGGGATCAATGGTTTTATTTTCTTTATTATGTTTCCTCCAAGTGCATCTCGGGTTAGAGACCGACACACACCTTGAGGGCTACTAGCTGTATATATCAGCAAAGAATAAATTGCAAAGATCGAAAATTATTTCCACAAAAAATCAGCTTGCTACTGAGGTGGTGCACTATTTCTGAAGCAGTCTGGTTTAATGCTCGGATGCAGGTGGTTGGCTCAATAGAGGGCATTGCCGGCATTAAGCTCGGCTGAACTTGTTGAACCTTTTGAACGACTGGATTAATATATGACGCCTTGGACCCCAACCAGCGTTGGAGCTCGGCTGTAAAAAACACCTAGGAAGCACTCCGACATAAAGCTCGGATGCGAATGGCTAGCTCAATAAAAGACTATTCCGGTATTTAAGCTCGGATGAAGTCCTTCAAATTTTCAGAGATCGAAGTAAATTGTGACACCTTGAGCGCAGACCGACGTTGGAGCTCGGCTGCAAAAAGATACCTCCGACAAAATCTGGTGTTAGAGCTCGGATGTAGCCCATCATTGGCACTCAGATGCCAATCAGCGTTGGATCTCGACTACAAAAAGACACCTCAGATGTAGTTCGGTGTTGGAGCTCGGATGCAAAAGGACACCACCGCACTGGAAACACTTCAAACCTGAGTTGTGGCGTAAAAAATTACAAGCCATTGATAAATGTCGAGAACTTAAAGGGGATCCTTAGATGACTGACATGTGAAATCTTCGGATACACCTCAGTGATCCTCAAGATCAGAGATGGGAAGATTTGTTGAACCAGTTTTCAAGACCAACTGCTGTAGACGAAGAACTGTTCGAAAGAACCGAGGAGCGTCCCTAACTTGAAGACCAGTTTAGGGGGCTACTGATGGTGTCCTGGACTAGGGGGTACTCGCTACATCAGCACCCGACCAATGGGTCGGGCCGAGGACCCTCGTGACGATTCACGAGTGGGCCACTCTGAGCAGCCCATGATTCATATGAGGAAGATTCCGCAAGACTTGGTGATCAAGACAAGGACTCCTCTCCATCGACATAGCCGACTAGGACTCTTGTTATCCTAGGCCTCTGGTGTGTTATATAAGCTGAGGCCAGGCTAGTCATTAGGGACAATCAGATCACCATAGATCATATCATCATACGAGCATAGCTCTTAGGGTTTAGACCACTACATACGATCTCGAGTTAGATCAACCCTTTACTCGATACACCACCATCAATACGAACAAAGCTAGATGTAGGGTTTACCTCCATTTAGAGATCCCGAACCTGGGTAAATATCATCTCCCTTGTTTCCTATTACCCATCGATCCAAGACCCAGAGATCGAAACCCCTACCCGGGATCCGCCGGTTTTGACACCGACACTCCACCGGCGGGGTTGGTCGTCACCGCGAAGCTGGTCACCAGGATCCGTAGGAGGAGGAGGAGCATGGCGTGTGGCGGGCCTTGCCTGGGCTCGCCCGGGCAAGGGGCGGGCACGCCGTCCACTGTTGAGGTGAGCGGTACGGCGAGCGGGCCCTCGGCGATGTGCATCGAGGGTCGAGGAGAGTGGGTAGGAACCCAGGAGCTTGATACATCTCCACATATCTATAAGTTTTGATGATGGCATGCTATTATATTATCTATTTTTGATGTTTTATCTGCATTAATATGATATTTTATATTATTTTTGGGACTAACCTATTAATCTAGATCCAAGTGCTAGTGCCAGTTTCTATTTTTCCTTATTTTTGAGTTTTGCAGATATGGGATCTTACAAGGAGTCGAAATGGAATAAAACCTTCGGAATGAATTTTTCTGGAAGGAAACAAGTCAATCAAGATTGGAGTGCATGTTTGGGGAGGTGCCAGGGTGCCACAATCCTGCTAGGCGCAGGCCCCCCTGGCCGCGCCTAGCAGGCTTGTCGCTCCCTGGCAGGTCTCCTAACCATATTCTTCGGCCTATAAATACCCAAATATTCCCCCAACATCAAATAGACGCACGCCAATACGTTTCCGCTACCGGAAGCCCCCATTCCCAAGAGATCCAATCTTGGAATCTTTATCGGTAATTTGTCGAATGGGGTTTCGATCATGGAGGGCATCTACATCAACTCCATTGCCCCTCTAATGATGCGTGATTAGTCCACCACAGACCTATGGGTCCATAGCTAGTAGTTACTTGGCTTCTTCTCTCTCTCTTTGATCTTCAATACCATGTTTTTCATGATCTTCATGGAGATCTATCCGATGTAATCCTCTTTTGTGGTGTGTTTGTCAAGATCCGATGAATTCTAAGTTTATTTTTAGATTACCCATGAATCGTATGAATTCTATTTGCATGATTTTATATCCTTGCAAGTCTCTTCGAGTTATTAGTTTGTATTGCCAACTAGATTGGTAATTCTTGCAATGGGAGAAGTTCTTGGTTTTGGGTACAATCTTGCGATGTCCTCACCTAGTGAAATAGTAGGGGTAGCGAGGCACATATTGTATTGTTTCCATAAGGGGTAACAAGATGGTGTTTTCATGATATTGCTTGATTTTATCCCTCTACATCATGTCATCTTTCTTAATCTGTTACTCTGTTCTTCATGAACTTAATACTCTAGATGCAATCGTTTCAGTCTACTTGTCACGAACGTGATGCCTATATGCATGATCATTGCCTTGGATAACTACATGATTATTAGCTTTTATATCAATTGCTTGACAGTAATTTGTTTACCCACCATGATATTTGGCTTCAAGTAATAGCCTCTAGTGAAACCTATCGCCCCCGTGTCAATTTTGCATCATATGCTTTCAGATCTATAAATAAAAAATACCAAAAATACCTTGCTCCAATTTACTTATCTTTTACTTTCCACACGTGTTTACATCTGTCTCTTTCAGATCTAATCCTTGCAAATAACCGTGAAGGTATTGACAACTCCTTTATAACGTTGGGTGCAAGAGTTTGATTGTTTGTGTAGGTGCATCCATTGGTGACTTGCTTGTTCCTCCTACTGGATTGATACCTTGGTTCTCAACAACTGAGGGAAATACTTATCTACTTCGCTGCATCACCCTTTTGTCTTCTAGGGAAACCCAACGCAAGCTCAAGAGGTAGCATCCCTCCTGGCGATCGTGACAACCTCGCCGATGTGGTCGGCCTAGGCGTCAAAGCCCCCGTGTGTCGGGTGATGCCGAAGCAGCTCACTCGCCATCAGCAGTGCATCATTCGCATTGAGCTCTCCCATGTGGGTACAGGGTGAAGTCGTTCCCATGGGCACTGCATGACCGTGGCATGCCTGGCCAGTACGAGCAGCGACCATGGCAGAGGCGAAGCTGGTGGCCTGGTAATGACCGCCCAGTACCGAGCCGCATGGGCGTGTGTCACGGGTAGCGGCTGTGAGGTTGGTGAAGGTGGATCCGCTAGGGCTAAAGGAAGCTTGCTCGGTGTCGGCCATCGAGACAGCGAAGCGGAGAAGAAGCGAAAGTTGTAGATGACTCCGAGACGTCCCCAAAGAGGTTCGAACTCAAGGATGTTTCGAAGATCCCCACCAGCTTCGGCCTGTCAATCACACCTCGAGAACCTGGCCTGGCAAACTCACTCAATCACGGCAAGAAGACTAGCACATGACGATTTACCCAGGTTCGGGCCGCTGTCAAGCATAAAACCCTACTCCTACCTTTGGTGGATTGCCTCATGAGGAGGTTTTTGGATGAAATAGAACAATGGTGGTTAACCTCACGAGGGCGCTCGAGTGGTGTTCGATCTGTCTCCCCCTCTACCGAGTGTCCTATCTTCTATTTGTCATGGCCTGGGATCTCTTCCCTTATTGCAATGGAAGGAAGGGATCCCCCAACAGCCAAATTCGAAGGGGAACAAGGAGTACACCCTTCTCTTGATGAAAGGTGGTCTTCACCTACAAAGTAGCCAATGGTGATGGATTGGTGGGCTTGATGATGACATTCGTCCTGCTAGGCTCATGGTCTTGGTCTTGTTGCACCGGAATGGAAGCATTTGGGGGGTGCTTTGGGAACCTGCGTACGTCTTTGCCTCCTTTGCACCAAAGACGAAACTGTCTCCTCTACGCGTGATGGTGCCTGCCTAGCCCGGCTTGCATCATCCTTGACCTCTCGAGGCTGAGTGTTGCATAGAGATCTCCGCACCTTGTGAGGTGACCTAGGGAGGCTTCTTCCACTAGGTGCCTTGGCATTTGTCCTCCTCGCGAGGGTGGGGATCTCGCGAGCGCCTTGTCTTGAGTCAGGCCACGTTGGGCCGTACCAGGCCATCGAAGTGGGCCACACCCTGGGCCGCAGGCTGGCTGGTCTGGGTACCCACGTTCCCAGGACGCCGACAAATGTCATGTCCTATCTTACCGTTTTAGTTTCATGTTGGGGCTTTTTAAACACCTTTTCACTTGTCGAGCGATGACTACGAAAAAAGCTTCTCTAACTAGGGAGAAGACTAACATCGATCAACTATGTAGGGGCCTAGGCATACAGCTTAGGGGTAAGGTTAGTGTTGGTGTCAAAACCGGCGGATCTTGGGTAGGGGGTCCCGATCTGTGAGACTAGAATCGATGGAAACAGGAGACGAGGGAGACAATTTTTACCCAGGTTCGGGCCCTCCTACGGAGGTAATACCCTATGTCCTTCTGTATTGTATTGATGGGGTATAGGTTACAATGTCGATCTACCTCAAGATCAAAGAGCGACACCCTAGATGAGTTTTTCTTGTCTACAACCTAAAACCCTCCGGCTTATATAGATGCCTAGGGTACCTAGGGTTTTACACATGGTCGATTACACGCCGCAGGGATAAACATGGAGGACAAGCAAAAATTCCCAAAGCTTACTTCCTGGAGATAGGACCTTCGATCGATCCATATTTCGGTAAAAGACCCATATAGTATGGCCCATAAGGAATAGGTCGGCCTCCCGAGGACCACTTAATCTAGGACTCCCTTAGTAGCCCCCGAACTTGCCTCCAATGCCAAGGATATCAGCTTCGTCTGCTTTGCAGAATCAGAGTCTTCGGCTTGCGAGGTGAGTTCTTCCCGTGGAGTTGAGTTCGGCCTTCGATGTAGTCCTCCGATTAAAGGCACGTCCGTACACCGCGAATAGGTCAACCCTGAAGGCCAAGCATCAAAAGGTAGAATAATGTCCCTTGACAACCTTTCTGACGAAAGGTCACGGTCCACCACAACCGCTAAACCAGTTGAAAAAACTCGATTCGCGGTTTGAGGCCATTTTCATCAACACGATCTGACAATGCATAGATCGTGTCCCGTTTTACACGGGATACGTTTAATCATGCACGTGCAACGGCACACACATCTTGAGAAGTGGAGGGATTCACGGTGCAGCAAAGGGTGGTGACACAGCGATAATCCTCATAAAAAGGAAAGAAAACCCCAAGGCCTAACCCTGCTTCCCATTTGCATACTCTGCTTCCCCAACCCTCTGAGCTTCCGTAGCGCAGATCTAGGTTTTCAACCACACCTCCTCCGAGTTAATCCATGTCTTGATCCGGTTCCAACGTTAAGTGGGAGGCCTGCACGGTCAACGACCGGGACATCTAGGACCACAAGCACGCCGGCTACCTCCCTGTCAGCATCTTCCACCATGCGTTGGAGAAGGGCCAGGTGATTCCCTTGCCCAAATTAGTAGAAATGGTGGTGTTTATTCCTCACTTCATCTAGGGACAAAGGTTCCCTCTCTACCCCTTCAACAGAGAGTTGATGTATCTTCTACGTCCTCGACTTCCATGACCTTCCGCCAAACTCCTTTAAGCACATATTGGCCTTCATTGTCATTTGTGAGGCCTTCCTGTGAGTCGAGCCACACTTCGGACTTTGGCTCAAGATATTTAATATCAAGCCGAAGTGTAGGGGATCTATCATAGTCCTTTCAATAAGTAAGAGTGTCAAACCCAACGAGGACTAGAAGGAAATGACAAGCGGTTTCTAGTAAGGTATTCTCTACAAGCATTGAAATTATCAGTAACAAATAGTGTCGTGATAAGATAATTTGTAACGAATAACATGTAACAAGTGTAGCAAAGGTGTATCAAGGTAGAACAATCCTTTTTGTAGAAAAGGACAGGCCTGGAGAAACTCTTATATAAAACAAAGCGCTCCCGAGGAGATGTGGGAATTTTTTTCAAGATAGTTTAGATCATACTCATTTGATTCACGTTCATTACTTTGATAATTTGATATGTGGGTGGACCGGTGCTTGGGTGCTGCCCTTACGTGGACAAACCACCCACTTATGATGAACCCCTCTCGCAAGCATCTAAAACTATGAAAGAAGAATTAACATAAATCTAAACATATCATGAAATATTTTGATCCAAATCAGCCCCTCACGAAGCAACGCATAAACTAGGGTTTAAGCTTTTGTCACTCTAGCAACCCATCATGTACTTATTACTTCCCAATGCCTTCCCCTAGTCCCAAATAATGGTGAAGGGTTATGTAGTCGATGTTCACATAACACCAGTAAAGGAGAGAGAACATCAATCTCAGCAAAATATCGAAAGAATACCAAATTCACATGATTACTTATAACAAGACTTATCCCATTTCCTCAGAACAAAGGTAACTACTCACAAAACATGTTCATGTTCATAATCAGAGGAGTATTAATTATCATACAGGATCTAAAAATATGATCTACCACCAAGTAAACCAACTAGCATCAACTATAAGGAGTAATCAACACTACTAGCAACCCACATGTACGAATCTGACGTTGGAGACAAAGATCGGATAACAGATATGAACTAGGATTTGGAGAGGAGATGGTGCTGGTGAAGATGTTGATGGAGATTGACCCCCTCTCGATGAGAGGATCGTTTGTGATGATGATGGCTTTGATTTTCCCCTTTGGGAGGGAAGTTTCCCCAGCAAAACAGCCCCGCCAAAGCTCTAGATTGGTTCTGTCCAAGTTCTGCCTTGAGACGGCGGTGCTTCGTCCCAAAAGCTTCCTTATGACTTTTCCAGGTCAAAACCCTCCATATAGTAGAACATGGGCGTCAGGGATCAGCCAGGTGGGTCACAAGCCTGCTAGGCGCGGCCAGGGGTTGGCCGTGCCTAGAAGGCTTGCCACCTCCTTGTGGGCCCCTTGGTATCCTAGTATTTTTATATATTCCAACATAATTCTCCGTAAATTTTCAGGAATTTTGGTGTTGTGCAGAATAGGTATCTCAGATTTGCCCCTTTTCCGGTCTAGAATTCCAGCTACCGGCATTCTCCCTCTTCATGTAAACCTTGTAAAATAAGAGAGAAAAGACATAAGTATTGTACAATAACGTGTAATAAAAGCCCGTAATGCAATAAATATCAATATAAAATCATGATGCAAAATGGACGTATCAACTCCCCCAAGCTTATAACTTGCTTGCCCACAAGAGAAAGACGAGATCGATAAATAGGTCCACATGTTTAAAGATAGAGGTGTCCATAAAATACAATACGGATATGAGGGAATCATGAACATCTTTAGAACAACAATACTTAGTGTATAATATTTCTTATGCTAGAGTAATAATTCATTCACAAGATAAAGTATGAACGAAGAAATCTATTGACAACCAACAAACTATGATCTTAGGCATTGAAGCAATTGGCAATTTTATCATAACATCGGAAAAAGTCAATATAAGATCTTGTAAAGCAAACCCACGTACTCAATCATCTTTTGGTCTTTCATAATTGCTAACACTCACGGGGTAGTCATGAGATCAAAGCTTCAATCGGACATAGAGAAAGATAGGGGCTTATAGTTCTGCCTCCCAACTATTCACCTCAAGGGTGATGTAAACAATAATAACTCATGATCACCCACATCCGAGTGTATATATGTGTCTAGATCATTCCCCAACACATAATGCTTACCAAGAGAGAGGCTAATTGTATGAAGTGGTGAGGATCACCATGACTCTTGCATAAAGGTAAGTACTTAAAAGTAAAAGTAACAGATAGGCCTTCGCAGAGGGAAGCAAAGGTTATCAAGCGCTTTTTGTTTTGTGATGCACAAACCCTTAGTGCACTGAATGCCGCATTGTATTGCCCTTTGTGATAGCTACCTTTATTATGCAGTTCATCACTTTTATTTCTTTACTATCACAAGTTCGTACAACGCTTGTTTCCCTTACAATAAAAGATCACACTTGTTTAGGAGAAATTCTCATTGCTTTTTGCACCAATGACAACTTACTTGAAGGATCTTACTCAATCCATAGGTAGGTATGCTGGACTCTCGTGGCAAAACTGGGTTAGGATGTTTGGATGCACAAGTAGTACCTCTACTTTGTGCGGAAGTTTTGGCTAATATGAGGTGGAAGCAAGCACTACATGTCGGAGGATCGAAAACCATATAACTTCTGTCCGGAGGCAAGCAAACATAACCCATTGTGTTGTCTTCCTTGTCCAACATGAACTTCCTAGCATGTAATACTTTAATGAGTGGTCATAACCAGAAAACATGTCCAAGATAATATATTTATATGTGAATCTCTCTTGTTAACTTCCTAGCATGTAATACTTTAATTGCACCAATGACCAATCACTATATTTGTTAACTCCCAACAAATTTCAATCGACATACTTCTTATATGTGAAGTCATCACTCCCCATAAGATCATTATGTATACTATTTACTCTTATTCTATTCTTATTTTATTCATTACTCTCAAGAGCATAATAATCTAGCAGAGCCCTCACATCAAAAGTACTTTTTATTATATAACTCTCGGATTGGCTTACATAAGGGGAGCAAAAAGCAAAAATCAAAACAAAATCAAAAAGGATGGAACTAAGAAAAACAAGAGAAAGGAAAAAGGAAAAGTTGTGATGGTGATACCATACCGGTGCGCCTCCCCCAAGCTTGGCACAAGCCAAGGGGAGTGCCCATACCCATGTGGTTAGATGTCCTTCTTCGGAGGTGATGGTAGTGGAGTTGTTGATGAGGTTGGAAGTTGTCTAGTTTCCTTTTAAGCATAATTCTTTGAGCTTCAATATCCTTTGACATAATTCTTCTTTACTCTCCTGTAGAAAACGAGCAGGGATAAATAGAACTTTGGGTTTTCTTCTTGTGTTTGGGAGGCTTGATTTCCTGAACTCCACGTGCATATCTCCCAGTTGAGGAAGAGGAGTCTCCTCTTCATCTGGGCTTTCCTGTTTGTACTTGTCTTCTTGTTCCTCCTTCGAGAATAATCCATAAGGATCTAGCTCCCCATCGAGAATGGGATTGGCAAGATAATGTGATATATATATATCTCCCCAACAGACTCTTGGGACGACATCTGGCTCTAAATCTGCTGCAGAAACAACTCAAAATGAAAACAAGAGGTATTGTCATGATATGAAAGTGCAAACCATCAGGAGATTATATAATGAATTTTTGCCAACCCGAAGGAGCCTACCACAAGAAAACTGAGTCCGGATGGTGCACGAGGTGGTGGCAAGCCCCGTAGGCGCAGATAGGGGGTGGTCGCGCCTAGCAGGCTCGTCAGCTCCTCGTGCATCTGTGGGACTACTTTTGATTTTCCTATTTTTTTAAATATTCCAAAACTGAGTAAAATTGCTATCGGGAAAGTTTTGGAGCCGGTTTACTTACCGTACCACATAATTATTCCTTTTTGGAGTCTGAAACGTTCCGGTAGGTCTCCGTAATATACTCTTCTGGAGTTATGGTACTAATAATATTGGTTTCAACATTTATGGGAGTACTTGAGATATAATGTTTGATTCCTTGCCCGTTTACCACCTTTCAATTTGTGCCTTCAGCGTTGTTGATCTTGATGGCACCGAAATGATATACTTCCTCGACAATGTACATCCCTTCCCATTTAGAGAAAAGTTTTCCAGCAACAAATCTTAACCGAGAATTGTATAGCAAGACATGATCACCTACATTGAATTGACACTTTTGTATCCTTTTATCATGCCATCTGTTAACTTCGTCTTTAAACAACCTAGCATTCTCATAGGCCTGGGTTCTCCATTCATCAAGTGAACTAATGTCAAATAACCTCTTCTCACTAGCAAGTTTGAAATCATAGTTGAGCTCTTCAATTTCCCAATAAGTTTATGCTCTAGATATAGAGCTAAGTTACATGCTTTACCATAAACCATTTTATACGGAGACATACCCATAGGTTTCTTATAAGCAGTTCTATAAGCCCATAATGCATCGTTATGTTTCTTAGACCAATTCTTCCTAGATCTATTAACTGTCTTTTGCAAGATAAATTTCATTTCTCTATTGCTTAATTCTACTTGACCACTAGACTTAGGATGATAAGGAGATGCAATTCTATGATTAACATCATACTTAGCAAGCAACTTACAGAATGCACCATTTATAAAATGTGAACGACCATTAGTCATTAAATATCTCAGGACACCAAATCTAGGGTAAATAACTTCTTTAAGCATCTTAATAGAGGTTTTATGATCAGACTACTAGTTGGAATAGCATCTACCCACTTAGTAACATAATCAACAACAACTAAAATATGAGTATACACGTTGGACGTTGGAAAATGACCCATATAATCAAAACCCCAAACATCAAATGGTTCCATAACAAGAGAGTAATTCATAGGCATTCCGTGATGTCTACTAATATTGCCAATTCTTTGAGATTCATCACATGACAACACAAACTTACGAGCATCCTTGAAGAGAGTAGGCCAATAAAAACCAGATAGTAATACCTTATGTGCAGTTCTATCTCTAGCATGGTGTCCTCCGTAGGCCTCACAATTACACTTGTGTAGGATATGTTCCTATTCATGCTCAAGTACACAATGTATAATAACACCATCAACTCCTTCTTTATAAAGGTGTGTGTCATCCTAGAAGTAATGTCTTAAATCATAGAAGAACTTTTTCTTTTGTTGGTATGTGAAACTAGGAGGTATAAATTTAGCGACAATGTAATTAGCATAATCAGTATACTAAGGAGCATTACGAGACGCATTAATGCTAGCTAATTGGTCATCAGGAAAGCTATCATCAATAGGTAGTGGGTCATCAAGAATATTCTCTAACCTAAACAAGTTATCTACTACGGGGTTATCAGCACCCTTTCTATCAACAATATGCAAATCAAATTCTTATTGCAAAAGAACCCACCTGATAAGTCTAGGTTTAGCATCTTTCTTTTCCCCAAGATATTTAATAGCAGCATCATCAGTTTGACCAGTTAGTTTAGAATCAACAATATATGGTCTAAACTTGTCACAAGTGAACACAACTTCTAAAAATGCTTTTTCAGTGGTAGCATAGTTTCTTTGAGCAGTGTCTAGAGTTTTGCTAGCATAATGAATAACATATAATTTCTTATCAACTCTTTGTCCAAGGACAACACCAACGGAATAATCACTAGCAACACACATCATTTCAAAGGGTAGGTTCCAATCAGGTGATTACACAACAAGTGCAGAAATCAAGGCATTCTCAAGAATTTCAAAAGCTTCTACACAAAACAAATGGAACATCTTTTTGCAAGATATTAGTGAGCGGCCTAGACATCTTAGAGAAGTCTTTAATAAATCTACTATAGAAACCAGCATGACCAAGGAAACTTTTTCTACCTCTGATATCCATAGGACACGGCATTTTTTCAATAGCATCAACTTTAGCTTTTTCAACTTCAATACCTCTTTCGAAAATAAATGTCCCAAGACAATACCTTCATTCACCATCAAGTGGCACTTCTCGTAATTCAAGACAAGAGTAGTTCATTCGCAGCTTTGCAAAACTCGATCAAGGTTGCTCAAACAATGATCAATAGAAGTTCCGTAAACGAAAAAATAATCCATGAAAACCTCAACAATCCTTTCACAAAAATCAAAGAATATAGAAGTCATACATCTTTTAAAGGTAGCAGGTGCGTTGGATAAACCAAAAGGCATACGTCTATTAGCAAAGGTACCAAAAGGGCAGGTAAAAGTGGTCTTCTCTTGGACCTCTTTTGATGCAGGTAATCGAGAGAAACTAGAATAACCATCTAGAAAGTATAAATGTGTGTGTTTTGATAGTCTTTCTAGCATTTGGTCAATAAAAGACAGAGGGTAATGATCCTTTCTAGTAGATTTATTTAATTTCCTAAAATCAATTACCATTCTATATCCTGTAACAATTATCTGTAGGATCAATTCATTTTTATCATTAGGAACTACGGTAATACCTGCTTTCTTAGGGACACAATGAACGGGACTAACCCATCTACTATCAGCAATAGGGTAAATGATACCTCCCTCCAGAAGCTTTAATATTTCATTTCTTACCACTTCCTTCATTTTAGGATTTAACCGTCGTTGGTGATCAAGAACTGGTTTAGCATCGGGCTCCATTTTAATTTTATGTTCACATAGAGTGGGACTAATGCCCTTAAGATCATCAAGAGTATATCCAATAGCAGCACGGTGCTTCCTCAGAGTTTTCAATAATCTCTGTTCTTCATTCTCTGACAGGGTAGCACTAATAATAACACGGTATATCTTCTTTTCATCAGGATAAGCATATTTCAGAGTATCTGGTAATTGTTTAAGCTCAAACATAGGATCACCCTTGGGTGGAGGAGGATCCCCTAGTATTTCAACAGGCAAGTTGATCAAAGAAAATCCTATCTATTTCATTCCTTTCATTCATATGCATATCATTTTCATGGCCCAGCAAATATTGTTCTAAAGGATAAGTAGGAGGCATATCAATAGAAGCAAGACCAACAATTTCATCCTTACTAGACAATTTTTTATCATGGTGTTCTCTACAAAATTTAGAGAAATTAAACTCATGACATGTATCCCCAAAACTTACGGTAACCGTTTCCTTCTCACAATCTATCCTGGCATTAACGGTATTCAAGAAGGGTCTACCAAATATAATGGGACAAAAATCATCTTGTGGGGAGCCAAGAAAAAGAAAATCAATAGGAGATTTTATTTTCCCAGACAAGACTTCAACATCTCTAATAATTCCGACTCATGATATAGTATCTCTATTAGCAAGCTTAATTGTAACATCAATTTCCTCTAACTCAGCTAGTGCAATATCATTCATAATCTCTTTATATAAGGTAAAGGGAATTGCACTCACACTAGCACCCATATCACATAAGCCATGGTAACAATGATCTCCTATTTTAATAGAAACAACATGCATGCCAACAATGGGTCTATGTTTATTTTTAGCATCAGGTTTAGCAATTCTAGCGGCTTCATCACAAATTGAATAACATGCCCATCAATATTATAAACCAAGAGATCCTTGACCATAGCAATACTAGGCTCAACTTTAATTTTCTCGGGGGGTGCAGATGTTCTAGCATAGCTCGTACGAACCACAGTTGAAGCTTTAGCGTGTCCCTTTATTCTAACATGGAAAGGTGGTTTCTCAATATAAAAGCGGGAATAACAGGATCAACATTATAAGTAATAGTTTCCTCTCCAACTTTAATAGGTTCAACAACTTTCACCTCAATGGGAGGTTGATATTTAAACCACTTATTCTTAGAGAGATCAACATGAGCAACAAAAGATTCACAAAAAGAAGCTATTATCTCAGAGTCAAGTCCGTATTTAGTGCTAAATTCACGAAAAGCATCATGTCTACGAAGGATTTAACAGAATCAAACTTAAGGTTCATACATGACTCCTTACCTTCGTCGAGTTCCCAATCTGTAGTGTTGAGTTTAATTCTTTCCAATAAATCCCATTTGAATTTAATATCTTTCTTCATATAGGAACCGACACAAGATGTATCGAGCATGGATTGATCATTGCGAGAAAGCCGAGCATAAAAATTATGAATAATAATTTCTCTCGAGAGCTCATGACTGGGGCATTAATATAACATTGACTTCAGCCTCCCCCAAGCCTTAGTGATTCTTTCTCCTTCATGAGGCCAAAAATTATAAATATAATTCCGATCATGATGAACTTCTGATGAAATTCCATTTTCAATCAGTTGTAGCTCCATGATCCAAAATCATCACATAGCCTATACCATGTCAATGCCTTCTCATTCAAAGATAAAGGAAAGACCTTCTTGTTCACGTGATCCTCGGGCATACCTGCAAGCTTAAATAATCCACAAACTTCATCCACATAGATTAGATGCAAATCAGGATATAGTGTTCCATCTCATGCATAAGGATTAGCCAACAGTTTCTCTATCATACCCGAAGGAATTTCATAATAAATATTTTCATTAGGTTCAGTAGGTTGAGGGACAACTCTTTGTGTTTCCGGACGAGATGAAGATACCCCGAACAAGGCCCTCAAAGGATTACTTTCCATAGTAACAAATGACACTAAATTTCAGCACACTATAATTTTTTTCCTTACCAGATTCCACTTACCAAAGGTGCTTCACTCCCTGGAAACAGCGCCAGAAAAGAGTCTTGATGACCCACAAGTGTAGGGGATCTATCGTAGTCCTTTCGATAAGAGTGTCGAACCCAATGAGGAGCAGAAGGAAATGACAAGCAGTTGCAGTAAGGTATTCTCTGTACGCACTAAAATTATTCGTAATAAATAGTTTTGTGATAAGATAATTTGTAACAATTAAAAAGTAACAAGTGTAGCAAAGATGCACCAAGGTATCCCAATCCTTTTTGTAGCATAGGACAGGCCTGGACAAACTCTTATATAAAACAAAGTGCTCCCGAGGACACATGGGAATTTCTGTCAAGCTAGCTTTGATCATGCTCATTTGATTCGCGTTCGTTACTTTGACAATTTGATATGTGGGTGGACCGGTGCTTGGGTGCTGCCCTTACTTGGACAAACCTCCCACTTATGATTAACCCCTCTCAAAAGCATCTGCAACTATGAAAGAAGAATTAAGAAAAATTAACCATAGCATGAAATATATGGATCCAAATCAGCCCCTACAAAGCAACGCATAAACTAGGGTTTAAGATTCTGTCACTCTAGCAACCCATCATCTACTTATTACTTCCCAATGCCTTCCCCTAGGCCCAAATAATGGTGAAGTGTTATGTAGTCAATGTTCACATAAAACCACTGGAGGACAACATACATCTCATCAAAATATCGAATGAATACAAAATTCACATGATTACTTACAACAAGACTTATCCCATGTCCTCAGGAACAAACGTAACTACTCACAAAACATGTTCATGTTCATAATCAGTGGAGTATTAATTATCATAAAGCATCTGAACATATGATTATCCACCAAGTAAACCAACTAGCATCAACTACAAGGAGTAATTAACTCTACTAGCAACCCACAGGTACCAACCTGAGGTTTGAGACAAAGATCGCATACAAGAGATGAACTAGGGTTTGGAGAGGAGATGGTGCTGGTGAATATGTTTATGAAGATTGACCCCCTCTTGAAGAGAGGATCCTTGGTAATGACGATGGCTTCACTTTTCCCCTCCGGGAGGGATGTTTCCCTGGCAGAACAGCCCTGCCGAACATCTAGATTGGTTCTATCCAAGTTCCACCTCGAGACGGTGGTGCTTCATCCCGAAATCTTCCTTACGATTTTTTCCAGGTCAAAAACCTCCATATAGCAGAAAATTGGCATCGGGGACCTGCCAGGTGGGTCACAACCTGCTAGGCGCGGCCAGGTGGGTGGCCGCGCCTCACAGGCTTGCCACCTCCTGGTGGGGCCCCTCTAGTATCTGTTTCGCCCAGTATTTTTTATATATTCCAAAATAATTCTCCGTAAATTTTCAGGACTTCTGGAGTTGTGCATAATAGGTATCTTAGATTCGCTCCTTTTTTCAGTCCAGAATTCTAGCTGCTAGCATTCTCCCTCCTCATGTAAACCTTGTAAAATAAGGGAGAAAAGGCATAAGTATTATACCATCACATGTAATAACAGCCCATATGTGAGAGCCTGGCTTATTAGGAATGATAGACTACTCATATCAACAAAGATTTTCTTCTTTTCCAAGAGCCCATTTGAAAAGAACTCCAAATTTAAGCGTGCTTGGCTTGGAGCGATTCTAGGATGGGTGACCGACCGGGAAGTTGCTCCTGGATGCGCATGAGTGAGGACAAAGTGCGTAGGAAAGACTAGTGTTGGTCTGTGGGGCCAGTCTAGTTCCTACCAGGCGTAACGGGGTGTTACAATTGGTATCAGAGCCGACCCTTGCTGTTACATGGGCATGCGCGGGTCAGGTGCACGGGCATGTGGTGCATGGCGCGTGTGGCCCATAGTGGCACACGGCATGGCACATGTGTCGGACTAGATGCGCATACGTGTGCCCAAAGGGAACGTCCCTGATGGGCCGACGAGGACGTCGGTTCCTTTAAGTGGGGGTGTATGTGAGAGCCTGGCTTAATAGGAATGATATACTACTCATATCAATAAGGAATTCCTTCTTTTCCGGGAGCCCATTCAAAAAGAGCTCCAAAGTTAAGTGTGCTTGGCTTGGAGCAATTCTAGGATGGGTAACCGACCGGGAAGTTGCTCCCGGGTGCGCATGAGTGAGGAAAAAGTGCGTAGGAAAGACTAGTGTTGGGTTGTGGAGCATGTCTAGATCCCGCCAGGCGTAACGCGGTGTTACACCATAATGCAATAAATATCAATACAAAAGAATGATGCAAAACATACTTATCACAGCCGAACACGCGGACTGCGGCGGTGTTGTCATCGGCAAACTCTCCAGTCGGATGGACATCCCGCACCTTCATCGACACTGTGAATGGCAAAGAGAGTGGTTCTAAATCACCGATCCAACGGAGGAAGGCCGATGTCCGGGTGAACGGACTTCGAGTCGAGGCCATCGCTAACATGATGGACTCAAGGGGGTTGATTGGGATGAAGGACACGAGTTTACCCAGGTTCGGCCCCTCAAGTCGAGGTAATAGCCTACGTCCTTCTTGTTCTTGTATTGCTTGTTGTATTGATTACAAGGGAGCTAAAGCTTGACCTAGTTCTCGATCACCCATCTCTAAGTCGCCTCGGGTCTGCCTTTATATAGGAGGTCAGGGCCACGAGTCTTTACAATTGTCTAACCGAGTCTCATTGTCTATCCGAGTCTTCCTCTATCTTCTTGTCCAAGCTGTCCCCGAGCGGCTTACACGCCCGGGTCTGTCTTCGTCCGGGCCACCTTGCGGCCCACACCTTGAGCCGCTTATCTTCCTGGGCCATAGGCTTTATGGCTCATCCTTGAGCCTACTCACGATCCATCAATGTGACCCGGAACCTTAATGCTGGGTCATATTGCGGAGTTATATCCCCAACATTAGGCCCCATGTTTAATTGAGCTTTCTCATTTCATCCCTTTCTTCTGCTCTTCGGCGAGTCGCCCGGTGATGACCCGGCGTGATGTCACACAGTCCCTGTGAGAGAGATCCACTGACGTGCCACCGAATCTTTTATTAAATGGTCAGCCCAAAAATCGAGGCGTCCGCCTCGGTCAAATGGTTTCTGTCGCCTAGATTTTCGCGCCCGGCTTGTCTTCTCTTTAAATAAGACCCGTTGCGGGTGTAAACTTTCCTTCTCCCGCTCACCCTTTATCGTCTTCCTGTCGTCGTCTCTGCTCCAGCACTCCCTGCTCCGGCGCCGTCTTCACATCGTCATCAACCAGGCCGCTGCATCAACCTGTGTCGATCCAGAGCTTCTTAAGCATCCGCCGCTCCATCGTCGGTAATCCCAAGCTCCTCCTTAGATCCATCGCCATCGTAGTAGGGTTTGCGGAAGCTCCTCCACCGCCGCTCGGGTTCCGTCCGCACCATTGTCGGTGCACTCCCGACGCTGTTGATGCCTTTAACACGCATCCTTGTCGCGCCGCTGTGTACGGGGCGGCCGTGCGCAATGCGCGGATCGTCGCGGCTCTGTTTTTCTTTCTTCCGATTCGTCTGTTCTTCGCTAGGTCGAGAATAAGAACCCTTTTGCCTGCTTTTGTAGATCCGTAATTGTAGCAGTAGTTGGTGAAACCTGTTTTCAGGACATAGCCGATTTTCACTGTCCTTTCCTTGTTGATCCACCATGCCTTTCCGGCTGTCATCAGCCGGATCATGGCACATTATTTGTAGAGCACTTAAAATTGTAAACCGTCACAGATATCTTCTTGCTCTTAACTCATCGTGTATTTTAATTTTGCATAGTCTTTAAGCCGCTAGTATGTCTCGTTCCTCCAACTCATGCAACTAGGTCGGGTGTTGCATCACGGAAGAGTACTTAATAGATTTTGTTGGCGCAGGCACTCTTCCTTCCAAGGAGGTCCTTCATTGGCGGGTTCCGAGTGATGAAACACGGCCCTCTCCCCAAAAAGGAGAGGTAGTAGTTTTCTCTGACCATATCAAGCGAGGATTCGTGCCACCCGTCTCGAAATTCTTCTGTGATGTTCTTCACCTATACAAGCTTCATCCTCAAGACTTGGCCCCCAACTCCGTTTAAAACATATGCAATTTCCAAGTGCTCTACGAAGTCTACCTGCAAATCAAGGCGTCTGTGGGTTTGTTTTGAGAGTTCTTCTACGCCAACCGCCAAACCGAAATGAAAGGCGGTCCGAGTCTAGAGCTTGCTGGTATTTCCATTCAACGATGCAAAGACATCATCTTTCCGACTGTGCAGATGCCGAGTCATCCGAAGGATTGGAACAAGACTTGGTTCTACTTCAAGGACACCTCTCCTAAGAATGAGCACCCATTGCCGGGTTATCGTCCCTCCCGGCTCAGGACAGATTCACAACTTCCTGGTCGGCTCTCAGCTTCGGTACATGCCAGGTATGAGCCGGCTCATGCCAAGATCAAGGCACTCATGGCCAATGGTTTAACCGGATTGGATTTGATCCGCTGCTGGATTTCTTGGCGGATCATGCCCTTAAGATATAGAAGCCGGCTTATGTGTGAATATGAAGGCAAGTATGACAGATCCTTATGCTTCAGTCAATCAACCCTGACAGAGGATGACATCACCACTGTCATCCGGAGCCTTGTCCATGAAGCCTCCGGCTCATGCAGCGCCATTGGCCTGACGCCTTTTAGCTTCAATAATTCGGCTCCAAATGTAAGTCAAATTCTTTCCATCCTTCTCTTGGATTTTTTTGTGTACCTTGCTGATCTATAACTCTTCTCCGGTTTATTTTCGCAGGCCGTCTCTGATTTCTGGAAGAAGGAATACGTCCCACCTCCGAAGAAGCTCAAGAAGAAGGCTCCAGCCAAGAAGCCAAAGATAGACGCCCCGCGAGAGGAATGGTTTGACCCGCCACCGTCATCTAGCTCAGAGGTAAAATTTTAGTTGTGTGTTTGATACTTTGTCTTCCCGTTTTACCAATGCTTGTTTTACTTATAGGACGACGTGAAGACCAGCCGTGGCAACGCCCCTGAGGTAAACTATGTTTGTTCTGGCTCAGAGTATTTTGTCCCCCGAAAGCCGCGGCGGGTTATCAGAAAAGTTCCTCTTTCTCATCCTCTCGCTTATCTGGCTCCCGACTTTCTTTTGAAAAGGCAACAACAGGGTGAACGTCACCAGACCTAGAGCGCCGGCTCCACTGAGCTTATGTCCATCTTGCCGAACTCGCCGACTCCGAAGAAACGCCCCGTAGAGGTATGTGCTCCTGTTTGATTCATTTCTCTTTATAACCTTGGTGTTGTCTCATCTTTCTTAAATTTCATCTCAGAAATCGCCATCTTCTGGCGACTCTTCGGCGACCGCTCTGCCACCTCCCAAGATCAACCTGTTGTAAGAGTTTTTCCACTATAATATCCGGTTCTTTGTAGGGTAGTAATATCCTCTAGATTCTGATCTTTCTATCTTGCAGTGCTCAAGCCAAGCGTCGGAAGACCAACAAGCCCTTCCCCGGCCCTGCTGCTCAAGAGCCGGAGCAAGAACAACCGGAGGAGCCACAACCGGATGTAGATCCGCCAATTGCCTCCACTGACCCGGCGGCTGAAGATATCATCCCGGAGAGCCTTCTAAGGGGTCCTTCGAAACCACCAAGTCCTGCCAAGACAACTGCAACTCCGGAAGTCATGATCACCGATTCTGCTCCTTAGTCTCCTCCGACTCACGTGCTGACCAGGCATAAAGAGTCGGCCGAGGCCTCCAAGAAGCTGGACTTCGACTCTTCTTTTGAGAAGATGACGGCTGAAGAACTCCACGCCGGGTATACGAACCGGCTTTCCAACAGCCAAGATCTAGAACTTCAGCTGGTCAACTTGATGAAGCTAAAATATGAGGTACTCCTCCTCTTGCTATAACCTTACTTAGCCCCCAAGGGCCGGTTCAATTCTAGCTTAAGAGTTGAACCGGGTCTTTTCTGATCTTCTATAGAAAATCCAAATCCCTTGCCCCCAAGGGCCGACTCAAACTTGATAAAGTTGAGTCGGAGCTTTAATGTAGATAGCCTGAAGAACTACTTGTAGCCCCCAAGGGCCGACTCAAACTTGATAACGTTGAGTCGGAACTTTAATTATAAGTCAATTTGAAGAGCCATATTGTAGCCCCCAAGTGGATTAACTTTGATGAAGATGAGCTGGAACTGTACTGATTTCTCGAAGATCAAATATACACTAGCCCCCAAGTGTCAAACATATTGCTTGCAATCTGCTTGAGACTTGTATAACTTTGTCTTGAACCTTCATCATTTGATACGATTTCCATTCTAGCGACTTTATTCTGCTTTTTGACATGTCACAGGAAGCCTTAAATGACGCCGGGTCATAGTTGATGGACCTGAAGACCAACCTGGCGGCTGAACAAGAAACCCGTAGCATCGTCGATGAAAAGTGTCGGCTTCTGTCTAAAGAGCTGGCCACAATCAAGGCTGATTTTGCTGCTCTTAAGGAGTCAGCTGAGTCTGAGAAGACTGCTTTGACCCAACAGGCGGATGACGCCGACCAGCGGCTGATAGCTGTGGTGGATGAACTCCAAGGCTTGAAGCGTCACATAAGCAAGATGTCAGCCGCCCTCTTTGGTAAGCTTCTGACAACTTTGTGTTTCAAATGGCTTTAGTTTTAGTTAGACTGGAGACTCATCTGAATTGTCCGGTTTATACAGGTCCTAGGAGCCGACAGTTGGCTTCTAATAGCCTGCTGCCGTTGAAGGCCATCTATACCTTAACTGAGCAGTTGTACTATGGTGCAATCTACACTATCAAGGCCGTGCAATATAAGGATAAAATTCCGGCGACTCTCGAGGGTGTTTTAGAGCTCTTCTCCACCATGTCTAAGCAAATCGCCGAGCTCAAGAAATCAGCCGCCCGCCAAGGGGCCATTGCGGGCATCAACCGGGCTTTGGCCTTTGCTTCGGGCCAAACAGCCGCCGAGATGATGGAGGGCTTCCCTTCAAGGGAAGATGACGGCTCAGAGTTTACTGACGCTGACAACAGCCGGTGCATGAAGGAGTTCTGGGTGTTAGCTTCTGTCTTGCCGGGGGAGGTTGATCTATCAACTTATCAAGCAGCCTATGACCCGGAGCAGAAGAGAGTCCGCGGTCCTTTGTACGAGTGCAAAGACTTGACGCCTGTTCAGAGTAAGGACCTCTTTGCTCCAGATCTTGATCCGTCACCTTATTTCGAAGGCTCTTTTGTGGCTCTAACGAACTGTAATTGGGATTTGGACAACCTTTAGATCAGGGCCACAAAAGAGCCGACATAGGATGACCCGTCAGCTAATTAGCTTCCACTTTAAGAACTTGTATTAGCTTAACCCGTCGTGTGACGGATGAAAAACTTGTCTGAAATTTTGATCTCCTCTAGGAGTGTAATAGCTAGATGAAACTTGTCTGAAACTTGTCATGATGTTTCTATAAGACGATCCGGCTTGTGGCCGCCATTTGTCTCTATATGCATTGACTCATTTAGACTTGCCTTGTCATCATAGAGGACACCTGCAGCCAAGATTAGGTAAGCTACACCCGGAGGTGGTAACTCCCTTTTTGGTAAATACGGCTAATCTGGTCAGCCAGAGATGGCGTAACGCCTGGACGATAAGTCATTTTAGAAGATACACCAAGAGGTTATAATATGGCGTAGTCGCCGATGGATAAGCATTAGAAGTTGTACCCAAAGGTAAGAAGCTGCCCTCGTCACGGCTAATTTTCCTTAGCCGGATTTTTATAGGAACATCTAATAGGCGTTAGAAGTTGTACCCAAAGGTAAGAAGCCGCCGTTCACCGCAGCTAATTTCCTTAGCTGTTTTACATGGACTTACGTCGGCTAATAGGCATTAGAAGTTGTACCCAGAGGTAAGAAGCCGCCGTTCGCGGGACACGAGATGTTAGCTACCCATCGGTAAAAAACCTCTCATAACCGCGGCTAAACTGGTTAGCCGGAGATGGCATAAAGCCGGCTGATAGGGTGTTAGAAGCGGTACCCATCGGTAAGAAGCCCCCCTCAGCAATTACGGCGTGACCCGCCGGTGGATAGGCGTTAGAAGCTGTACCCGGAGATAAGAAGCCGCCCTCACTACGACTCATTTCCCTAAGCCGTTTTTTTGTTTTGTAGCATAAAGCCTGGTGTCGCGGCTCATTTTCCTGAGCCGGGATTTTGTGGCATAACACCTGGTGCCGCGACTCATTTTGCTGATCCGGGATTTTGTCGCATAACGCCTGGCTCATAGGCATCTACTGCCATTTGCCAATCTCAATTGATGCATTAACCGGAACACTGTGTAATATTTTTCCATATGAGGATGCGTGAAACAGCAGAGGCTTCTTTATTTATTCATCTATGATATGTATAATGATAGTGTACAATGGTGGGTCTCGATACCCTTTAAGTGAAATAGGGCCGGAGATGCGCGATGTTGCATAGCCGACGGGTCTCCTGGCCCGCCGTATTATAGTCGTTTCGAATATCAATGAGATAATATGACCCGTTGTTGACATTTCTACTGACCACAAAGGGTCCTTCCCATGGAGGTGACAACTTATACATATTTGTCTGGTCTTGAATTAGCCGGAGCACAAAGTCTCCCTCCTGGAATGTCCGGGTCTTAATCCTGTGGCTGTGATAGCGGCACAAGTCATGTTGATAAATTGCCGATCGGGCCACTGCTAACTCTCGTGCCTCTTCCAAAGCATCCAATGCATCTTGGCATGCCGTCTCGTTGTCTGTCTCAATGTAAGCCGCTACCCTCGGCAAGTCATGCCGGATGTCACTGGGTAAGACGGCCTCGGCGCCGTACACCATAAAGAAGGGCATGAAACCCGTGGACCTATTAGGGGTGGTTCTGATGCTCCATAAGATGGAGGGTAATTCTTCGACCCAACCCCCGGGCATTTGCTGCAAAGGAACCATAAGCCGCGGTTTAATCCCTCTTAGAATTTCCTGATTAGCATGCTCCGCCTGACCATTGGACTGTGGATGTGCCACGGCTGAAATGTCAAGCCGGATATGCTCTTCATCACAGAATTTCTTCATAGCCCCCTTGGATAGATTTGTACCATTGTCAGTAATGATGTTGTGCGGGTAACCAAAATGGTAGATCGGCTTCTTAATAAATAGAACCGTTGTAGCCGCATCACATTTGCTAACCGGCTCTGCCTCTACCCCTTTGGTAAATTTTTCAACCGCCACCAGGAGGTGCATTTTCTTGTCCTTGGATCTCTTGAAGGGCCCGACCATGTCCAGCCCCTAGACTGCAAATGGCCAAGTGATTGGTATCATTCTCAGTTCTTGAGCCGGAACATGAGCACGCCGGCCAAATTTCTGACAGTCGTCACACTTGCGGACTAAATCCTCTGCATCCTTGTGAGCCGTTAACCAGAAGAACCCGTGCCGGAAAGCCTTGGCCACCAAAGATTTCGAGCTGGCGTGGTGTCCACAATCACCGGCATGAATTTCATTCAAGATCTGCCGGCCCTCCTCAGGTGAAACACAACGTTGAAAACCCCTGTTACACTGCATTTATGCAACTCACCATTAACTATCGTCATGGACTTAGAGCGCCGGGTGATCTCTCTGGCCCGGTCTTCATCCTCACGTAACTCGCCCGGGTCAAATAGGCCAAATAAGGACTCGTCCGATCGGGGATAGCGTGCAAAGACGTCACCAATTCTGCCTTCGGCTCAGGAACAGCCAAATCTTCCTCTAAAGGTATCATGATAGTCGGATGGTGTAAGACGTCCAGAAAGACATTAGGTGGCATCGGCTTACGTTGGGAACCTAGCCGTGATAAAGCATCAGCTGCCTCGTTATTGCGACGATCAATGTGATCTACCTGATACCCTTTGAAGTGACCCGCAATAATATCAACCGCCTGCCTATAAGCCGCCATCCACGGGTATTTGGAGTCCCAAGTGCCAGAAACTTGTTGAGCCACAAGATCTGAGTTGCCCAAACACCTGACCCGGCTCAAATTCATCTCCTTGGCTAATCTAAGACCATGAAGCAAAGCCTCGTACTCAGCTGCATTGTTAGTGCAGGGAAACATCAGCCGGAGCACATATCAAAACTTATCACCCTTGGGGGATGTCAGAACAACCCCCGCTCCGGACCCCTCTAACTGCTTGGATCCATCAAAGTGTATAGTCTAGTATGTGTTATTGAGCTTTTCTTTGGGAGCTTGACACTCTGTCCAATCATTTGTGAAATCCACCAAAGCTTGAGATTTGATCGCCATGCGAGGAACATACTTTAAATTAAGAGGTCCCAGCTCTAACGCCCATTTAGCAATCCTTCCCGTGGCTTCTCTGTTCTGGATAATATCCCCCCAACGGAGCAGAACTGACCATAGTTATCTGGTGCCCTAGAAAGTAGTGTTTTAACTTGCGGTTGGCCATGAAAACTCCGTATACCAGCTTCTGCCAATGAGGATATCTTTGCTTAGATTCTGCTAGGACCTCACTGATATAATAAATCGACTTTGCACGGATACTCCTTCCTAGCCTCCTTGCACTCGACCACAATTGCAACACTGACTGCCCTGTTGTTAGCCGCCACATAAAGGAGCAACAGCTCTTTCTCAGCCAGAGCAGCTAACACTGGCGGCTCAGTTAGCTGTTTCTTAAGCACCTCAAGTGCTTCACCTGTCGTTTTGCTGTAGACAAACTTGTATGTCTTCTTCATCATCTGATATAAAGGAGTAGCCTTCTCTCCAAGGCGGCTTATGAACAGGCTCAAAGCAGCAATCCGCCCTGCCAGGCGCTGAATGTCATTAATGCACGCCGGCTCTCCTAGAGAAGTAATAGCCTTGATTTTATCTAGGTTAGCCTCGATGCCACGCTCACAGACCAAGAAACCCAAAAGCTTTCCTGCTGGAACCCCAAAGACACACTTGGTCAGGTTAAGCATCATCTTGTAGACCCGGAGATTGTCAAAGGTTTCCTTTAGGTCCTCCAAAAGAGTCTCCTTCTTTCTGGATTTGACTATGATGTCGTCCACATAAGCATGAACATTACAGCCAATTTGACTGTGAAGGCAGTTCTTTACGCACCGTTGAGAAGTCGCCTGGGCGCTCTTGAGACCGAAAGGCATAGGGACATAACAGAATGCCCCGAAGGGTGTAATGAATGCCGTCTTCTCCTGGTCTTTCACTACCATCTTGATATGATGATAACCGGAATAAGCATCCAGGAAGCATAAGCTTTCACATCCTGCTATAGCATTAATGATATGATCAATACATGGGAGGGCAAAGGGATCAGCCGGACAAGCCTTGTTAAGGTCCATGTAATCCACACACATACGCCATGTGCCGTTCGTTTTAAGCACCAACATGGGGTTAGCCAACCATTCCGGGTGAAAAACTTCAACAATAAAACCAGCAACCAAGAGCCGGGCAACTTCTTCCCCAATAGCCTTGCGTCTCTCCTCATTGAACCGCCGCAGAAACTGTTTGATCGGCTTAAACTTTGAATCCACATTAAGGTTGTGCTCAGCGAATTCTCTCGGTAAACCAGGCATGTCAGAGGGCTTCCATGCAAAGATGTCCCGATTCTCACGGATGAATTCGATGAGCGCGATTTCTATTTGGGATCCATATGAGCTCCAATGATGAACTGCTTAGATGAGTCGCCCAGATTGAAATCTACTGCCTTGGTATCATCTGCTGAAAACTTGAGGGGCGGCTCAACCTCCGTGGTTGGCTTTTTCAGGGGGGGTGATATCCTCCAGATCCACATTCTCCTTATAAAACTTAAGCTCCTCCTGGGTGCAACTGGACTCTGTGTAAGCCGCATTTCCCACTTCACACTCAATAGCCGTGTTTCGGTTACCATGACTGGTGATGGTACCATTTAAGCCGGGCATCTTGAGCTATAAGTAAACATAGCAGGGCCGAGCCATGAACTTAGCATAAGCCAGCCGTCCAAACAAGGCATGATAAGGGCTCTTGATCTTAACCACCTCAAACCATAAGGACTCCACTCTGTAGTTGTATTCATCGCCAAAAGCCACTTCCAAAGAAATCCTGCCCACCGGATGCGCCGACTTACCCGGCACCACACCATGAAAAACAGTGGACGAAGGTTTTAAGTCCTTGTCGAGCAACTTCATCCGCCGAAAGGTGTCATAATAAAGGATGTTTATGTTGCTGCCGCCATCCATGAGCACCTTGTTCAACATATATGCACCCACTTGGGGGGCTACAACCAAAGCCAGACGCCTTGGGTCATCAATGCGTGGTGGGTGATCTTCACGGCTCCATGTTATGTCATATTCAAACCACTTTAGATATTGTGGAAGAGCCGGCATAATAGCATTGACCGCCCGTTTTCGCAACTTCTGGTCCCGTCTATTGAGACTAGTCGTGAAGACGTGGTACTGCCCGGTGCTGAGCTGCTTCGGGTTACTCTGAAAACCAGACTGATTCCGTTGTTGCTGTTGTTGTTGATTATTATTATCAGAGTGTGGCTGCTGTCAACCGTGATTATCCTGACCCGGATGAGCGGATGCTGAACCGCCAGAATCAAAACCGGCTCCAGACCCGCCATGTCCTGGGCCGCCTGGCGGGCCGCCACCGCGATGGTTAGGTTGTGTGACATACCACTTCAACTTCTGCATAAAAGAACAACTCTCCCATGTATGATTTGCTGGCCTATTAGGCAAACTGTGAGTCGGACAAGGTCGCTTAAGAAAATCTTCGATGTTCGAGGAAAAATTACCCCTGCCCGAGGGCGGTCCAAACCTCCTGTTGCCCTTGGGATGATTCTGCTGGGCATTTGTGTTGGCCACCAGCTCTGTTCCTGCTTCTGGATTCTTGCGCTTAGTCTGGCTACCATTGTTTACCAAACCCATGCCATGGTTGCCCTTCTTGCCTTGACTAGCCTTTTCCTCATCAAAACCCGAATCCTTCGTGCTGTCTGAGTTGGCGTATTTCGTGAGAGCCGTCATGAGCTCTCCCATGTCCTGGCACATACGCTTGAGCCGGCCAAGTTTCTGCATTAGAGGAATAAAGTGGCAGTTCTTCTCTAAGATCAACACGGCTTGAACCGCTGTGATCTGCTCTGATGAGTCAATAATTGTCGAGACCCGCCGTACCCAATGATGATCCGACTCGATCTCCTGTTGGACACAGTGATCAAGATCCACAATAGTCATAGGCTGCTTGCACGTCCCTTGAAAGTTTTTAATGAATCGAGTCCTGAGCTCTGCCCATTAATTGATGGTATTAGGTGGTAACCCCTTTAGCCATGCACGATCTGGGCCTTCAAGCATCATGACGAAATACTTGGCACAAACAGCCTCACTAACATCCAGCATCTCCATGGCCAGTTCATAGCTTTCCACCCAGGCCTCTGGGGGTAAATCAGCGGTGTAATTTGGGACCTTGCGGGGACCTTTGAAGTCTCTCGGCAACCGCTCGCTTCGGAGGGCCAGCGATAGACACGGCAGCCCTCCCATCCCTGGGGTTACTCCTGCCCCTACGGAAACGGAAGGCCCGGGCTCTTGGTAAGCCAGCCTAGCTGGTGCCTCTTGCGGGCTTCCCACATGGTTTACACATGCCTGTGTATCTCTTCGCGGTCTGTGACCTGTTGGAATCTCTCTATGATGGTTGCTTCTAGAACCTGCTAGTGACTCGTAGAGCCGGCTAAAACTACGGCTAGGAAGAGGGGTTGAATGGACGCGGCCCCGGCTATGAGCGTATCTCTCCTGCTGGGCCATGGCCGTCTAAAAGTACCCGATGGCGTTCCGCACATCCTCTGCAATGGGTGCTTCATCTGAGAGAGGGATCGTCTCAAGCAAGGTGGCAGCTGCTACCATATTCGCGGCCAGGATAGAATAATGACCCGCCGGCGTTGGAAAGCCCCCAGGTGAAGCTTGGTTACGCTGGGCCGGATGAGTCGTCGGCCGTTCCGTTGGGCGGCTCTCCGGCACACCCGTGGCTCGCCCCGCGCCAGGGATATTAAAGAGGTTCCTCGCTTCATAACACTCTGGTAGACAGGACTAATGCCTCCTCCAGTGTAACGCCGCTACTGATATTTGCTCCAGCCCTAGACGGAAAGCATCTGTCTTGATATGTTCTGCCTCTTCTTCCATCTGGACCTTCAGTTCAGCCATCCTTTGTCATTCCTCTGCCATCCGGCCCTTGATCCTTGCAATCTCTAGATTCCGAGATGCTTGATTATCTGGTGTGACTTCAGTGGCCATGAGAGCTGCGAGTTCATCTATCAGCTCCACAAGAACTTGAGCCGGTGGCGGCGGGTTATCACCCGAAGTGGCGGCCCTCGTGGCTACGTTACTTGTGGCTGGGGCTGACCCTGCCATGAACACCGCCGCATGAACCGGAGGTTTCATAACGTCCGACTCAAAGACATCCGACTCAGGGTATGCATCATCATGGCCCCCAAGGCCACAGTTGCGGAGCTGGTGAACTGATTCTGTTTCTCCAGTTGAAGATTCATCTTCTGAATAAACAAGGGTTTCCTATGACCCGGATGCTTCCAGATCCATACCTTGAGTGAAGCCTACAAAGACATGCCTCTGACGCGGATTGGCGCGGGCAGGCCGCACATTACTTGCAGATTGGACACAGCGAGCCGGCTCGACAATGTTGGTTCAGACATCCGGCCCGGGTGTAGATCCATCAGCTCTTCCGATGAAAACGTGGATCCCGCCGAACGGAACCCGGAAACCATACTTCACGGACTCGGCATCAAGCCCCCAGCCGGAATCGTCGATGCAGAACCGGTCGCGGAGACTCTTGCTCATCCTTCTGACCACGTATCCCTCGAGACCTGGGAGAGAGCCCTTTGAGAACTCAACACCACCAAGCACAAGCCCCACGGTGGGCGCCAACTATAGTGGATTTATCACGGCAGATGTCCTGGTGAATGGACTTGGATTCGAGGCCATCGCTAACATGATGGACTCAAAGGGGTTGATTGGGACAAAGGACACGAGTTTACCTAGGTTCGGCCCCTCAAGTTGAGGTAATATCCTACGTCCGGCTTGTTCTTGTATTGCTTGTTGTATCGATTACAAGGGAGCTAAAGCTTGACCTAGTTCTCCGTCACCCCATCTCTAAGTCGCCCCGGGTCTACCTTTATATAGGAGGTCAGGACCATGGGTCTTTACAATTGTCTAACCGAGTCTCATTGTCTATCCGAGTCTTCCTCTATCTTCTTGTCCAAGCTGTCCCCGAGCGGCTTACACGCCCGGGACTTACTCCGTCCGGGCCACCTTGCAGCCCACACCTTGAGCCGCTTATCTTCCTGGGCCGTAGGCTTTACGGCTCATCCTTGAGCTGGCTCGCGAGCCATCAATGTGACCCGGAACCTTAATGGCGGGCCATATTGGGGGGTTATATCCCCAAAAGAGTGGTTCTAAATCATCGAGCCAACGGAGGAAGGCCGAGCTACACCAGCCAAATTTAGATCCGGTCCCCCAACCAAACTGACTTCATGCCTCCGAAAGGGCCTCGACTAGGGGTCGTACGAGGAGATGGACCTCCTACAGAATTGCATCGCCTCCATGGTCAGAAACGACATCGCGTTGGCCAACGTGGTCCAGGTTATTCTTCAGTGGCGCATCCTCCCCTACCAGCATCGGGATTCTCCCATGTGGGCTCGTCGGCTTGACGATGAGCCCATGATTCGGCACATCTTCCGCACTACTCCAAAGAAGCTGTGGAAGGAGCTCTTCAAGGCATAGAAGGATTGGCCAGCCGAGGAGGAGGATCGGAGTCTGCACGCCGACAAGGCTCCTACCGAGGTATGACATAGTTTCATCTGATCGGTTTCATTTTCCCTAAAGAAAATCAAAAGCATACTCCCGATCACCTTTGCAGTAATAGTTGAGCAAAGCCATGGGCATCGACTGCCAGGCACCTCAGCCCGAAGATATCAAGTCCCGGTAGTTGGTGGAGATGAAAGCACATTTGCTCCCATGGTGGTTTTGGTAATTCCAAACAACATATAAGTCATTGAACTAATGTTTCCACGAAGTATGTTTTAGGAAAAGTTCAGTGATGGTTTGGCAAGATTGTGGAATACCCCAAGATGCAAGGAAATAGGTTGGCAAAACATCAAGCAAGAGGACTCTACATTTTATATTTGTGAGAAATCACTTTGAGTCCAAAGGAAAGCCAATACTATTAAATGGGTGTAAGGTTTTGTTGGTGAACAAAATGCTCATGCACCCACAAGTGATAGTAACCAAAGACACCCACACACTCTCCCACCAAAGTCTGTCCAAAGCCAAACACTCAAAATCGGTGCAACCAACATTCTACATTCGGTGCCACCTATTCTAAACCCTAGACAGACTCATCCAGACCCTAGCTTTTCGGTACATGTGATACTGCATTCGGTGCCACCGAGTTGGGCTGCTAACTTTCTGTTACAGAAGTTCATAGTTTCGGTCCCTCTGAGATTGTCGAATCGGTGTTACCGAGATTGAGAATTCTGACCCATGGTCATCTTATCGGCGCAATCGAGATTCCTATATCGGTCTCACCGAGATTCAAAAGTTGCCACCTTTTGGTCACTTTGGTACCACCGAGATTAACACATCGGTGTCACCAAGTCTGACTTATTGTGTGTAACGGTTGGATTTTTGGGGATGCCTATATATACCCCTTCACCACCACTTACTCGAGAGAGAAGAACTCAGAACCATTCCATACCTATGCTGTGAGTTTTCTGAAAGAGAAACATGCACCCTTGTGTTGAGGTCAAGATCTTCCACTCCAACCATATGGATATTTATTTCTAGCGTCCCCAAGTTGCTTTCCATCAATCCCATCTCTTCTACCAAGACATTTCTATGCGTGAGTGATTGTGTGTTGAGGAATCTATCATCTTGAAGTACAAGAGCAAGGAGTTCAGCGACATTATTGAGCCTATTACCTTTTGGAGGGTGGTGCCTCCTAGATTGGTTAGGTGTCGCTTGGTAGCCTCCTACTTCGTGTTGTGGACTGAACCAAGAAGTTTGCAAGTGCAAGGAGATCACCTACTTTGTGAAGATCTTCCAAGAGTAAGGCTAGTCCTCCGTGGATGTAGTCTGTCATGGTATAGTCAAGGTTGCTTCTTCGTGGAACCCTCCGTGGGTAGAGACCTCAGCGGACTCTCGCAACCGTTACCCTCCATGGGTTGAAGACTCGATGAACATGGATGTACGATAGCGCCACCTATTGTAACCACGGGAAAAATCATCGTGCCAATATTTACGTTTGCTTTTCCTACCCTCTCTTTACTTACATGTGCAGTGTCTTTACTTTCCACTGCTATACTCTTAGACATGCATGTGTAGGGTGTACTTGAGATACTATGAATGCTAAAATCTGCCAAGAATTAAAATTAGGGAAAGTAGATTTTTATTTGGTCAAGTAGTCTAATCACCCCCCTCTAGACCTACTTTCAATCCTACATTGGTCTCACAACCTAGGAGAAGTATGGCGTCTAGTGAGGAAAATTATCACCGTCGAGGTCCATACTTTGATGGCACTAATTTTGCTAGTTGGAAGCACAAAATGAAAATGCATTTGCTTGGTCATAACCCCTCCATTTGGGTTGTTGTTCGTGTTGGCTTGCAAGGTGAATTCTTTGCGGAAGGAAAGGAACCCGATCGCAAGCGCCTGCGGGTGAATTCAAGATGTTGCAACTCAATGCTCAAGCATGTGATATTCTCTTCAATTGCCTATGCCCCGAAGAATTCAACAAAATCAGCCTTCTTGAACATGCAAAAGCAATTTGGGATACTTTGGTTGATATGCAGGATGGAACTGAGTCCATGAGAGAATCCAAGTTGGATGTTCTTCAAGGTCACCTTGACAAGTTCAAGATGAAGGATGGTGAAGGAGTCGTTGAGATGTCCTCTAGGCTAGCCCTCATCACAAATGAGATTGCTGGCTTAGGAAGCGAAGAAATGATTGACAAATTCATTATCAAGAAGATACTTCGAGCTTTGGATGATCGATATGACACCATTTGCACATTGATCCAAATGATGCCCAACTACAAAGATCTCTAGCCAACAGAAGTGATTGGTAGAATTGTTGCTCATGAGATGACACTCAAAGACAAGGAAGAGCTTCACCACAAGTCTAGCGGTGCTTAAAAAGCCACAAGTGATGCTCCCGCTACCTCAAGCGACAACCTTGTCACAAATGAAGAGATAAGCCTCGTGGTCAAGAACTTCAAGAAAATCTAAAAGAAAAGAAGGAAAGATCGAAGATCCAACTAAAGATATGAAGAGAAGCGTTCGTCAAGTCGTGACTGAAGATGCTACAATTGTGGGAAGCACAGACACTACTCCAATGAGTGCTTGGCTCCTTACAAACGAAGAGAAGAGTCACCAAGAAGGCCAAGCTCAAGAGACGAGTCACCTCGAAGAGAGAGAAGGAGTAGAGTTGATCGTTATGAACGAAGCCCCTCAAGGAGAAGTAGGGACTCGGAGAAGAAGGACAAGTATGCAAAGATCTACTCAAGAAGAAAACATCAAGCTCATGTTGGTGAATGGGTTTCCGGCTCCGACTCCGACACCACTCCGAGAGAAGCTATCACTCCAACTCCGACTATAGCCAAGATGACGGTGTTGCCGGAATTGCACTTCTGACTACCAACTCCTATGATCTATTTGATTCACCAAACAAAGGGAGTGGAAGTTGCTTCATGTCTAAAGTCCCCAAGGTATCACACCTTGAGTATCTTGATTTCAATAGTGATGAAGATGGCTTGTTAATTGAAGATGACTTGCTATTTGACAGAACTAGTAATGTTAGTCAAAATGAACTTGGCAGTATTCACTCTAGTGTAGATAACTTGTGTGACGATGATATGTTGGAAATAGAACGAATAACTCTAGAACTAAAACCTCTTAAGTTAGCTCACGAGTCAACTCTAGAACATCATGGATAGCTTGTAAGGACACATGAGAAGCTACAGTTCGAGAAGCTCAATTTATAGCAGGAGCCTAAGTTCCTTAAAGCTATCAATGATGATATTTGAAAGAAGACCTCGTCTTATCTAGCTAAATGACTTCTCTTATCTACATTCATGCCTCAAGGTAAGTCTAAGAAAGCTAGGAACAAAGGAAAGAAAGGTTCTTCCACTAGTAGCAATAAAAATGATAAATCCAATGATATTTCTTCTAGTAGTTCTCTTGATCCCACTAACTCTTCTCTTAGCCAAGTTACACTTGACCAAGAAAATGAACTTTTGAAAGGGATTATAGAGAAAGGTATCTACAAGAGTCTTGAAGGGTGCAAACAATCTGAGGAGATTATATGCAAGCATGGAGGATACTGGAAGAATCGTGGTGTTGGCTACGTCAACGCTAATGGAGTTGAATGGGAAGAAGGTCAATACCCCAATCCCAAGTTTGTTGCTGAAAAGGAGAAGTATGAAAATACTCTCCCTAATGGAAAAAAAGCTAGAGATGACCTTCCACCACAAGACAACAAGGTCAAGGACAAGAACAAGCTTCAATAGGACATTGACTCATATGAAGATGAATCCCAAGCATTGGTGAAGTGGGTTCCCAAGGCTACTACAAGATCAACTTCTACAAGTGCTACTTCAACAGCAAGGATCCCCATCAACTTGATGTGGGTTCCCAAGAAAAAGTACTAGAGAGTTCTTGAGGGGTGACTCCGCCAATCAAATTCGCTCATATTCATTATTGGCAAGAACTAGTTGCAAACAACATCAACATTATGCAATAGTTCAAGGAGTCACATATTCCCTCAAAGGTAAACAAGGGACAAGGTAATCAACAAATCATTGGACATCATCACATATGCTTTGCACTCCACGTCTATGCATTTACTTGTATTTGTGTCTTGTGTGTTTGGACTAACCCATGTAGGTGAGAAGAGTAATGAAACAATAAGGATGCTCCCAACTCTTAGTGAACTTCATAAACTTTGAGCATCCACCACTACCTCATGAACTTGAAGTCTTCTTCGAGAAAACCCAAGGTTAGTTTATCCCTCTTATGGGGGGATGTCACATCAAGGGGGAGATTTACTCTAAGACTTGAGTTGAAGCATGTCATAAGAATGTGACAACCTTAAATGCTTTATGTCAAAGTAGTAACCCCACTTGTGCTTAAATATGACCTATGATCAAGTATTTTAACTTGGCTCCTAAGTCAATATACTCATATATAGATGACTCTGTCATCGCCAAAGTGCTTGTTAGATGCTATTGTGTTGGTGCATGTTTGCCATGATTTCATTTGACATCTTATTGTGTGAGCATGTTGGTCTGCATTTATTTACTCATTCGAGGATATCCAATTATTGCTATTTGGCTCTTCATATTTATTTGCCAATTGGATATACAAGAATGCCTAGGACCACTCCACTAGCTATCTACGCTTTCTCACCTCATACTCTATTCGTGGTGCATCACAAAATTTGAACAAGTACTTTTTGATCTCTCAGTGTGAGGAGCACTCGGAGTTCCGTATTGCTAAGGACTGACCATTAAAACCTCCAAAGTGCACCTCGGTGGAACCAACCCCAAAATCTCAGTCTCACCGAATGCCTAGGATTGATCTGGTTTTCTATCTTGGTACTACCGATTCCATATTCTCGGTTGCACCAATTTTCCCTATAAGCAGACAGTAGAGAAACTCGATGACACCGAAAATTTAGAATCGGCATCACCGACAGTGAAGGGTATATATTCGGTGGTCCCAAAAGTTCGAAATTTCATTCTTCAAATTGCCGCGCCCCAAGCCCTAAGATGCCGCAAAATGACCCCCTGGTCATCGCCCTTATTTTCCCGTGCTCCTCCGCCATTGGGAATCGCCGCCGTCGACGGAATCTTCACCCTCGTTGCCGCCATAGCGGATCCATCACCGAGCTAGTGTACAGATTCAGCCCCCTCTTGTGCTCCAACCTCCGATTCTTGCGCATTAGAGTTTCTCCACTATCTAGCCATAGTTTGAGATCGTTCAATCCACAAGATAAACTCCATAGTCTAGCGAATCAAAAAATTCTAGGTTTAATTGCCCGTGAAGTTGCATCTCCGTGATACCGAGTCAGAAAAATCAGTTCCATCAATTGCCTTTGTGTGCTACCGAGGACAGAACTTGGTGGGACCGAGTGACATGTTTCGGTCTAATCGAAATTGTTTTGAAGTTTCGGTTAAGTGTTTTGTGAGTCTCGGCAGCACCACAATGTTTGACTCGGTTACACCGAAATCCAATTTTGCAATGAACTACATCTATAATTTTTCTGTTCAAACTTTCAAAATGTAGCAGAACATTTCGTGATGACGTATCCTATTCCACTCTTCTATACTCTCTTCATAGGGTCAGCATGTCACGGTCAGACAGTCAAAACTTGCCAGAGCAGAATGTTGAGATGAGTTCACGCACTAGTTATGAGTCCAGTTCATCTTCCGATCTAGGCACTCCCAGTTCTCATGGGTTGCCTAAGGCTGCAACAAGGACCCGGAAGAAGCTCAATTCCGATGAAGAGAATTCAGATTTTGTCCCGGAAGAGATTCTTGCCAAGAATCAAGAAAAGGCTGCAAGGAAGGATGCGAATGAGGCCACCTCATCCGGGAATGTGGTCAGCAAAATTTATGCTCTTGCAGAAACCTTCAAAGAACATGAGAGTGCTTGGGAAACAGTGTCTGTTGAGGTCCCCAGGAAGGCTGTGCCAAAGAAGACAGTCAGGAAGAGGATCATCCGTGTGTAGGGCAGGCCTACGTCCATGTTTGAGGATCCAGAGGAGACTGTTGGTGGTGGTGCTGGTGCTGAGGAGGAAGAGGAGGAACCTGCTGCTCAAGCCCCTCCTAAGAAGAAAGACAAGAAACTATTGGTTGATGCTATGCCCAAGCCAGGACCCTCCAACAACACCAAGGTAACTTCAAAGAAAGCTGATGCACAGAAGTCCAAGAGGACTACCAGGGATATACCTGCTTTTGAGAAGAACAAGAGATCCACTTTCACGGAAGCAGATGATGATGCTATGTCTGTTCTGATGAAGCTCAGACCTCACCTTCCAATTCATGATGCCAGCCACCTAGTCACTTAGGATATGAAGAAGGGGAAGGATTCAGGCTTGAGGGCATGGAGAGTTGTTGATCCATATGCCTAGAGGAGAAGGACTACTGTTGATTACAGATTTTCCACCAAAGAGAAGCAAGACTTCTATGAGACAATTTTGCTAGACTAGAGCCCAACAGTCAGTGACATGAGATATGTTGACTAGAAGTACATCAAGGAGAATGAGGACTACATTCCATGTGTCCAAGACAATTTTCACTTCATTGTACTTCATGAGTTTGTTGGCAGAGACTTTACTGCCTGGAGTGATGAGATGATCATGCAATTCTACTCCACTTCACATTTCTATGGAGATGGTAGGATTGTCTAGATGATTGAAGGAGCAAGATATGAATCTACTGTTGATGAATGGGCTGCCATGTTCGGAGTCCCAGAGGTTCAGGAAGGAGATTTGGATGTCTACATAGAATCCAAAGTGAGCCACAACTCCATGAAGGACATGTATAATCCTATCCCTGCAGACAAAGTGCAATCTCACAAGCTTGGATCCATCTATTTTCTCCAGCCAGGCCTCCGTACCATGAACACCATCCTGAGGCATACCTACATGCCCAAGTCTGGAGCTGAGAAGATGATTCATGGATACTCCATCAACATGCTCATTCATCTTGATCATCACACCAGAATTTGAGTGATGGACTTGATTGTCGAGACTGTACAGAGGGTTGTTGTAGATCAGAAGCGCTCATGCTGCTATCCACCCTATATCTAGATGCTCATCAACAATCAGCTTGAGAAGCACATATTTGCTCTGGACAATCCCCATTTGCCACTTCAGTCGGACTTTGAGGATAACGTTGTTGTGGTGGACCCAGATCATCCCACATCAACTATAGCTCAGGCACAGGCAGAGCCAGAAGCAGAGGCAACTCGAGCTACTAGTGCTCAGGTTCCCAGGTCCAGGAACGAGCAGATGGATATTTTGATCACCACTGTCATGGAGATGAAGAAGGATATCAAAGGTATACTAGACAATCAAAACATTCTTGTGAGGATCTTTGAGGATAGAGTGAAGACCCTTAGTGACAAGGTTAATGGGCTGACTAAAACAATCAATGAGCTCAAGAAGGAGGTTGATGAATCCCCAATCTGTCGCCACTCCTCAGAATCTGATTCTTCTTCTGATGATGAGGAAGATAGTGCACCTGTCTGGACGACTGCCCAGTTTATGAATAAGGCCAGGACTCCTATAGTACCAGCTCCAGAGATGAGGCCTTCATCTTCTGCTCCAGCCACAGTATCTCTAGCTCCATCAGCTCCAGTGCCTCCAGTATCTACTCTAGATCCATCCAGGACTTCAGCGGAAGTATTCACCAACGTAGTTCTCTCGACTCCGACATCGACGACCGGAGGAGATCAACCGCATAACGATTAGTTATATCTCTTTGAACTTTTTGGTAACTTGGTACCAAAGGGGGAGAAGTGTATATAGATCTTAGGCTTCAGGTGAGAGAGCGTCTGTCTTTATTTGCCGGTTTTACAAAACATTTGATTCTGTTGGTTTGATGTGAGATAATTTTGTGTTTTTGTGGGATCATACGATTATATGTGTGTTGCTACTATTTCCTATCATTTGATGATTATGTGATGATCACTCACATTGCTTGAGTGTGTTGTGCTATGTTGTTAACTCTAATTATTCTCGCACACCACCAAGATGTATGTGATATGGATGAAGTGCCCCATGTACCTAATCGATTGCGCATTTGCATTCAAACGCAAATTCAAAATAATGCAAAAAATTTATGGGAGCTCTAGCTTATCACATACTTCTCAAAGCGATGATTATATTCATTGATTATATCATATGTCGAAGCTTTGATCTATATGTTGTCATCAATTACCAAAAAGGGGGAGATTGAAAGGACATTTGCTCCCTTGGTGGTTTTGGTAATTCATAACAACATATAAGTCATTTAACTAATGTTTACACCAAGTATGTTTTAGGGAAAGTTCAATGATGGGTTGGCAAAGAATTTGTAAGGGCAAGGATATTGCTTACTTCGTGAAGATCTACCCCGAGTACGGCTAGTCCTCCATGGATGTAGGCCGTCATGGTATAGTCAAGGTTGCTTCTTCGTGGAACCCTTCGTGGGTAGAGCCCTCTGTGGACTCTCACGACTGTTACCCTTCGTGGGTTGAAGACTCCATGAACGTGGATGTACAATAGCGCCACCTATCGGAACCATGGGAAAAATCATCGTGTCACCAATTGTGTTTGCTTTTCCTACCCTCTCTTTACTTACATGTGCAATGTCTTTACTTTCCGCTACTATACTCTTAGACATGCATGTGTAGGGTGTACTTGAGATACTATGAATGCTAAAATCTACCAAGAATTATAATTGGGAAAAAGTAGATTTTTATTTGGTCAAGTAGTCTAATCACCCCCCTCTAGACCTACTTTCGATCCTACATGAGATACTCGTCGAGGCACCTTATGAGGCGTCTATGAAGAAACAGAAGAAGAAGAAACCAGGCCATCAAGGCATGCACTTTCGGGACCAGCCAGAGCTTGTGTCCAAAGAAACCCATGCCTCCTCGAATCAAGAGGAGCATGAGGACAAGGACAAAGGCGAGGGAGAGGGCGGTTGTCCCCTCGCAAGAAAGAGGGCGACATCATTGGGTGACGCAGAGTAGGTACCCCCTCCTGCTCCGAAGAAAGCGCGTTGGACACAAGTGATCCTGTCCGACGACAGTTCAGACTTGGATACCAAGTCCGATAACTTTGAGAGGGTTCCATGAAGGAGGCTAAGGGTCAAGCCCACAGCTCGGAGGTAAGGATCCGAAAACTCCCTTAGCAGTTATTCATAGGCTTTGAAGGTTACTGATATGCAAGTATTTGCTCATTATGCCGCCAAACGCGCATCCTCCTGACAGACCAGATGTCGGACGGGGAGACCCCGCCCGCCGATCTAGCGGAGAGCGGGAACGCATTGCATCCCACTAATCCGACCGCCACGAAGGACACTGCGTAAGTGTCGTCCCAGCATGCTCCTATGGAGTCGCGCACAGCGGTAGGGGTGACGATATCATGGCCGAGGCTAACGCCTCGGTCACTAAAAACTGGGGGGTGGTACCCACCTGGATACTGAAGAGGCCGGATGAGCGGATGCTCAGCCTACTCTGAGGACATCTCCGGAGCGTACCACGCCTCCGGAGATACTGGTTCACTCCCCGGTTGGTGATCGGGCTGTTCGATCACCACCGGGGCCACCGACCAATTGGGGGTCGGTCATGGGGGAGGCTCTACCGAGCACCTCCATCTCCGAGGAGCACCGCACCCTTATGAGTGCGGTATTGCAGAGCATTCAGTCCGTCGACAACGGACTGAAGGAGGCCTTCAAGGGTCTCCTGTCGGGATTTCAGGTAGGCTACATGGCACTCTATTTGCAAAAAGTTTATTTCTTTTTATTATTATATACATGGCAGCCCTCAAGCCCTAGGTGAGTTTGAAAAACTTACCTAGCGATCAATCAATGATCGTTATCCGAACTATATATTGACCTATATGGTCAAAATGTTCTAACATCCCTTAAGAGGTCCGACCATAAGATCGGATTGACAATAGTTTAGAAGTTTTGAACCGATATAACATGACAAGGAATTGTGTGTTGTAGGCTTTGTCATCGGCGACGGCTGTGAATGACGCCGAGCTAGACGAGCTGAATCGGAAGGTCAAAAGCTCCAAAGACGAGCTTGATGCTCTCAACAAGAGATTCGACGAGGAACAAGGTAAGCCTTACTTAGTATCCAAAAAATTGTGGTTATCCTAATGTCGATGTAGTATTCCTATTTTTGATGTTTACATAGCCTCGGTGAAGTAGACGAAAAAGCTCAAGGCCGAGCTACAAAATGCGAAGTAGGAGGCTTCGGTTGAGAGGGCAGCGGTCGAACCAGTGGCTTCCGCGTTATCAGATCTAAGGTCCACCAGCGACAAGAACGAGCCTCGGGTGGAGGAGATCCAACATGAGGTCAAGGATGCCGGCCACAAGTGCGAGGCCCTTGGGAAGAAAGGCAAGGAGCAGGCTGCCGAACTATCCACCATGAAAACCGAACTCCAAAAGGAGCGGCTGGATAGGATGTTTTTCAAAGAGCAAGTTTGCAGGCGAAGGCTATAACAGATGGTAAGCCACACTTATTGTTGTGTGTCTTCGGGGATAGCAAGTTCAAGTTGCTTTCCCAGGTGTTCCATTGTTCAGGCGCCTGCTCCAACCTTCAGAAGAGCGTAGCGGATGCAAACGAGCTATATGCTTCGCGGGAAGAAGGATATGAAGCTCGTTTATTCTGGGCGCAGTCTGAAGCCTCTGAGAGCTCTCCTCTTCTTACCGAGCAGCTGAAACAGCTTATGGAGCTGCACCGGATGGCGGAGCCGGCCATGAAGGACCTCTACGTACGGTTATGGCCCAACAAGCCACTACCAGGTAGCTACTTCCGCCTGGTGCAGAAGTTGATCGACACCTCGCCCCACCTCGACGCTATGAAGCACTCCTCCTGCATCGAGGGATCCCGGATGGCCTTTGCAAAGGCCAAGGTGCATTGTCTAGGGCTGGATCCAATGAAGATAGCCACCTCCCCGCCACCTCATAGGAAGGAACATAGGCGCCCAGAGCTATACTTCGTCGGAGTAATAGAGGGTGCTCGGGCGATGGAGTCACAATGTTTGAAAGAGAAGATGTACGATTAGAAGCATTGTAATGTGTTTGAAGACTTTTAAATGCTTGTATATTTGTTATGCATGGGTTATCATGTTTTTAATGTTTTGTTTTCCTTTATAACTCCTTTGTGGCCGTTTAAACTGAAAGCTGCAAGTCGTCGGCTTCAGCCCCCATGTACATACTACCCGGGGTGTCTCTAGTTACATACTATAACACTTAGCCAAACTATCAGTACCCAAAGGCGGTAGTGTCTGGTAGACAAGGCAATCAGTCCATAGTGCTTTATTACTTCCACTTAGCCATAGGGGCGCGAAAAGGGCTGTAGGAGGCTGGTGACTAGCCCAGGATGACTTGTGATAGTTGAACGATCTACGGCTAAAGCCGATATCACATGGTTTGTATGAGTAGCAAACCCATCGTATGACACGGGATGACCTCTAACGAGGTCGTGAGTATAAAACTTAGGCTTGGATTCGCAGACCCATTCTCACATACCATGATAGTCAGTTTTCATCTTTCTCCTCTGAGGTGCTTGACCAGACTAGCCAGAAACACAATCGTGGAGGTTCTCCCTTTGCCCTTTCAGCCGAACTAGAGGAACATAAATGGGCAAGCACAGGAGCGAGGCAACCCAACTACTGACCCAATACATAGTTTGGAACAAATGCATATAAAGAGAATTCCAAGACGTCAAACGCATGAGCAAACGTTCGTAAGGCCATTATGTTGTTTAAACTCGAGCCCCCGGTCTATTAGTCGGTTGCATCGCAACATACCGAACAATTTTGTGAGAAGAGGGAGAAAGAAAATATGTGCCAAAAAGGACAACGAGACAAACATGTATATTGTCATTATATTTTTCCCAATAACTCTTATTGCTCAGATTGCCGAAGCAACTGCTTACAGGTATGTGAAAAAGGAAGAAATTCTACTGGAGTGGTTGTACCACGGGTCTTCGATTGGTGACCTTACGTCCTCGATGTGTCCCACCGCTTGTTTACTCCTGCGCCTTGGTGCACCTCAATGGGTGGTACTGTTCGGTGAACGGATCTTGCAAACTAGGTCTTGAGAAGTCACCAAAGTGTGGATGAGCTTTACGCCTTTGGCAGGCCCTTCGATAGTGCATGCATTGTGTCCGAAGATAGTGCGTGCATTGGTAATTGTTCAGTATAGCCGAACACTTAACATTTTTTCCCATCGTTGTCCATGGAATTTTAAGTGCAAAGTTGTGCTTCCTTGGCACGTACTTTGCTTGCCCTAGGGTTGTGCGATGCGGGCCAAACCCTATTTAAGGGGAGGGGAAGGTTCTGACAATTCGGACTAAAGTCGTTCTCGCTTTCCCACCTGTCATGCCTTTACGACAGATGTCGGAGTTTGTCGATCATCATTGTAATTAAATTCGGCTGCAAGGGCTGGCACATGTTCCTGAATTCGGAGAGAGCTCTTTGTGTTGCCGTTGATAGTAATGACCCCCTTGGGGCCGGGCATCTTGAGTTTAAGGTATGTGTAGCGCGGTATGGTGTTAAAGGGAGCGAATGTTGTTCAGCCGAGTAGGGCGTGATAGCCGCTGCGGAAGGGTACAACGTCCAAGATCAAGTCTTTGCTTGCCTTGACGCTTGGAAATACTTACTTGAAGTTAGTGTTTCTGGGTTTGATCCTAGACGGATCTATACCTATATTTTTCACCGTGTCTGAGTAAATCAGGTTAAGGCTACTTCCTCCGTCCATTAGGACTTTTGTGAGGTGATACCTATCTATGATGGGGTCTAGGAGGAGGGCGGCTGAACCCCCATGACGGATACTGGTCGGGTGATCACATCTATCAAAGGTGATCAGATATGCCTACCATGGGTTATACTTTGGGGCTACAGGCTCTACAGCATAGACCTCTCGAAGGGCGCGCTTCCTCACCTTCTTGGGTATATGGGTGGCCTATATCATGTTTACTATTGACCTATGGGGGAATTTCTTTGGTCCGCCTGCAATTGTACCCATAGGCTCATCCTCATCCTTGTTGTGAGGGCTCTTACCTTGATCCTCGGGCCTGAGTTTGCCAGCCTGTTTGAACACCCGGCAATTGCGGTGTGTGTGGTTGGCGGGCTTCTCTTGAGTGCCTGGATTTGGTAGGGCCTTTCAATGATCTTCTCCAGTGGGGTTGGTCCTTCGCGATTACCTTTAGGAGGATTCTTCCACTGCCTAGGTTGGGAATTACGGAAGCCGGCGTCAATGGACGTGTCATCAGCATCACTATTGTTGTGGCGGCGGTTGTTCTTGTTGCGCTTTGGTTTCCTGTTATCGTCCGGAACATTGCAGGTTCCAGAATCTTCGGAGTTGTGGTTGCGTCTTGCTAGCCAATTATCCTTGCCCGGGTAAATGCGGGTCATGGGTGATGTAAGGGCGGACATAGTCTGAGGTTTGTCCTGACGAGCTAGCGAGCCAGCCATTCATCCCGAATATTATGATAGAAGGAGGCTATTGCCTCGGCGTCCGGGCAGTTAAGAATCTAGTTTGTCTTGGTCAAGAATCGATTCCAGAATTGCCGCGCAGATTCCCTAGGCTTCTGAATGACGTTGCTTAGGTCGGAGGAATCCGGCGACCGAGCATAGGTGCCCTGGAAGTTAGATCACAATGCATCCTCTAGGTCTCCCAACATCCAATGGAGTTTTCGGGGAGGCAGTTTAACTAGTGCTGAGCGGGCCCCTTCAGTTTTAGGGGGAGATATTTGATGGCATGGAGATCATCTTCTCGAACCATGTGAATGTGGAGGAGGAAGTCCTCAATCCATATGGTTGGGTCAGTTGTCCCATCGTACTGCTCTATGTTCACGAGTTTGAACCCCTCCGGGAACTGGTGCTACATCACCTCATCCATGAAACATAGTGGGTGAGCGGTGCTTCTGACCCGAGCTATGTCACTCTGGTATTCGGCGTCTGGTCTAGCAAGGTTTTGTTCTTGGCCTCTATTGTTGCCGTCAAGCCATGGTCTGTACCCTTCCCATCTATTGGGTGAGCAACCTCTGGATCCGTAGATGGATCTTGTACGACCTGCGCTATAGGCTAGGTCATCCCGCAGGTTGAACCTGTCATTGTGCTCTAATGGTTCCTTTCTCCATCTTCGCAGCATCACCGGCCTATAACCGGTGTCATCAGCCACCCTGTCTTGTCCTCGATGAGGGCGGTCTGGCTTGTCGTATGGGGTGTGTTTAGTAGACGATGTATAAGTGAGCTCGTCATCAAATTGCGGCAGCAGCCTTCGACGTGGGTAACTCTTCGGTTGGTCTGACAAACCGGTACCGTGTCTTCCTCAGCTACGAGGATGCTCATCCATCGATCATTGAGGTTATCTTGTTCGGCTTTAACCTGCCGCTCTTTTGCTCTTAGGTTGTGGGTTGTTGCTATAAGTTGTTGCTTGAACAGATCCTGATCTTCCCTATTATCAGCTATGTCGAAGTCATTGGCTTCCGAGATGTCCTCCTCCTTGAAATGGGGGGGGGGGAGTTGTCGTCCTCGGAATCGTTAAGGTCATCGGGGTCGCGCTGGTCTTCAGGGCTCTCCTGACCCTCTAGCAGGATTTCGGGGATATCAAGATCACCGTGGTCTTCCAGGGTAACTTCATCCCAGGTGCCGATGATTGCTTTCCTCCCCTTCTTGCATTTAGACCATTTATGCGGCTTCCGGCACCTTGACGGCGCGTCGCCCAACTTGTCATCGTCGTTATTGAGCATGTTTTTGCCATTAGCGGTAGGAGTGTCCACCATGTGGACGTCGTATGTTGAGGTGGTGGCCCATCGCCCTGTGACCGATCGAGCATAGATTGGAGTTGGATCATCGGCAATACTCATCGATGAGATCCGATCTAGGGCCTCGTTGAGTGTCGAGAGCTTGATCGGGTCAACCTGCCCAGAGCCTTCGGAGCGGACCTCCGACACGTCTGGGGGAGTGGAGTGTTTGGCAAGAACAAATATTCGGGCATCAGGCCATATGGATGGATCCGGACAAGGAGTGGGGTCATCGACGGGCTAACCCTGCGGATGTGACCGAAAGAGGAATCCGAAGTTAAGGCGTCAGAGTCTTCGCACGTAGCAGGCGAGACTACGAGCTCGGCTAATGCCAGGTCGCCTCGAGAGTCTACGGAGAACTCCAGATTCCCAAATCTCACCTCTTAATTGCGGCGAAACTTCCTACACGTCCTAGATGGTCGCTTAGATCAGCGTGTAGCACAACACTGCTGAAAGCGAAGATCTGTCCAGGGACGAAAGTTTCTGTATTGCGGACCTTTTTGTTGATGACAAGGTGAGCTATCTATTCCTTGGGCGATCGGAGCGGAACTCTCAATGAAAGCACCAATGTCGGTGTCAAAACCGGAGGATCTCGGGTAGGGGGTCCCGAGCAATGTGACTAGGATCAATGGTAACGAGGGACGAAGGAGACGATCTTTACCAAGGTTCAGACCCTCCTATGGAGTTAAAACTCTACGTCCTACTTGATTATATTGGTGCGTATGAAAGTTACAGAGTGGATCCACCTCAAAATCGAATAGCTAAAACCCTAGATGAGTTTCTCTAACCTAAAATCTAAAACCCTCCCGGTTTATATAGACACCGGTGGTTACCTAGGGTTTACACGTGATAGGTCTCCTACCAGGGAAGGAGATGTCAATTTCCTCATCTTGACATGGAGTGGATGACGCGCCTTTGGGACTTCCTTCTAGAACATGGGGTCTGGTTGTATCCGGCCCCTCCTACGACAGTCATAGAGCGGCCCACCAAGCCGGTATATTGGGAGATAGATCCGCGGCCCATGGACCCCTTGGTCCAGGACTCCCTCAGTAGCCTCCGAACTAGCCCCCAATGCCAAGGGTCACAACACTAGCAACTTCACGTGATCAGAGTCTTCGTCTTGAGGGGTGAGTTCTTCTTCCCATTAATGATCGGCTGAGACTAGTCCGTCTTCCGAGGGCACGTAGTTTCTCTGATCATATGATCGTCCGGACACCATGACGTGCCTAGTCCCAAAGGCCAAACGTCAAAGTGTATACAATGTTTTGTAATGACCTTTCCGACAAAGGGTCATGGCCTACCATGACGGCTAAACCAGTTGTGACAACTCGATTCGCGGTTCGAGGCCGCTTTCACATTGGCATGACTCATTAATGCATAGATCGTGCTCCGTTTCACACGGGATATGATTAACATCCTAGGTTACTTTACGCATGTATAACGACACACCCATCTCGGGAAGTGGAGAGACTTGCGATGCATTAAGGGGAGGCTAATCGGCGTCTTGCCTCATAAAGAGGGGAAAAAACAAGGCCTATTTACGCTTTCCATTAGCATTCCCCACTTCCTCAATGTTCCCAAGCTCTAAGAGCCCAGGTCCAGTTTTTCCTAAACTTCACTTCCAAGCTTAACCATGGCGGGTTCGGGTTCCATGCGCAGCTAGGAGGCCTCCTATAACATCCCAAAATTCCATTTTCGAATGTTATGAAATATAGCTATGCATCATCATCATCATTGCTTGAATGTATGAAATATTTGAAATGCTTCTTCTGACTTTCTGAAAGTCCCTTTCTATTTTTAATATGTTGCTTTCACCTATTTGAAAACCTTGGAAAAAGTTCAAAATAAGAGGGGAGTAACATGACACTCCACACCAGGGTCATCTTGGTGATATATTTGAACAATAAGAACCAGGGGGTCTTTTGAAACATATTTGCAAAAGGTTTTAAAATCAAATAGGAAATTTCTGAAAAATAATTATTTTTTTCAAAGTATTCAAATGACAGAGTAAAAATGTTCAATAAATGGCATTAATTATTCTGTTAATTTTGATATATAATACTCCTATATTTGGAATTATATTGTATGCATTAAAGGCAATTTATCTTGCTATTATTTGAAAAATAGGAAAGTTTTTAAAGCTATTAAAGCCCGGCCAGCCCGTCAGCTATTAAAGCCCGATCCGACTTGCCTAATTACTGGCCGACCGATGCCTCGCAAACCCCTCCCCTCTCACTGACTGCAGGCCCCACCCCGACCGCCCACTGACCCCGCGCGATCATCACTCACCTCGCGCCCGAACCCTCGCTGGCGATCTCTCTCCTTGCCGGATCACCCTCTCCTTCCTTCCCGGACCCCCACCCGCGTCCCTATATAAGAGCGGCCCCTCTCCGCGCTCCATCCCCCACCGAACCTCTCTCTCCCCTGCGCCAGAACGCCCACACATCCTCGCCGGAGTTCCTGTCGGCCGAAACCCTCCACCGCACCTGCCCGTCGCCTTCCTTGTCCTCTCGCCCGTCCGAAGCCACGTGTACATGTCGGAGCACCGCCGCTGTCGACTGAACCCTCGGACGCCTCCCTCGACCACCGGAGCACCTTCCCCTACCACCTCCGACCACCGGCCGCCGCTGTCCTCGCCGGAGCTCCACCCCGACCACCACTGTGAGCCTCCGTCTCCTTTCACCCCTCGGATCTGGATCCTACGATCCAGATTAGACTCATTTAGTCAGCGAACCGTTTTCTTCTTTGGATCGGCCGACCGCCCGCACTCACCCAACACTCACCCTCTCAGCCAATAGGAATTTGCCACGTAGCCATAGCCATCCGTTAGTTTTATTTTCTATTTCCTGTTTTGTTTTAGTTAACAGAAGCTATTCTGATATTGTTTTACCTATATCTTTTAAACCATTTAATGTTTTTAGTTAATTATTTTTGCATTAGCTCACATATTTCATGAAGTTTCACCCTGTAGTCTTAGATTTTAAATTTGAACTTTAAAATTTGAATTTAATCAAGTTTGCTCAAATTACTAAAATCTGAATAACTAGAGTTTAAAAAAAGAGTTTTGTATGAATCTTTTTGCCACTGTTTGCTATTAGTTAGGACTATCACCATGCTTAGTTTGAGAATTTTTAGGATCGATTTGTTTGGTGTTTTAGCTATAAACAGAATCTGCCTAGTGGTTAGTATAGTTTAGTTAATTTAGTTTTTAGTTAGTTTAAATCAGATTTAGTTATAATTTCTTCTAGTAGGTTCTGCTGCTTAAACACTAGGTGTTTTACTTGCTGTTAATAAATATGTATTTTGCTTAGTTTTATATAGGAATCTCAACTCCTTTTCAACTAGGTATAATTTGATTAAAACAAACTAGTTAGTAATAGTTTCTTTTTACAAAGTTTTAAATTCTGTTTTCCAAGAAAAGTTTTAGTGAATTCTTTTCTGTTAAGATAAATGTTTTGTTAATAAAAATATAGTTTAGTTCACTCTTTTCGTTAGGAAACTCTAGCCCATTTCATGTAGTAGAGTTTTATAAAAACAAATTAACTTTAGTAGTTTTGTCTTTCACAAGAGTTTTTATGGATTTTATTCTGTTTATTAATAAAACATTTTATTGTTTCCTTGCTGGCAACTATTGTTTTGTTAATACAAATAGTTTTATTTTGTTAATAGTGGTTTACCCACCAACTTTTAGAAAACAAAACTATGTGTTGATTTCTTGTGATTGTGCCTTGTCTTGTCTTGAGTGATTCTAGTTCATTCCTGATTTTGGGGTTACATTATTTTGTTGTATGCTTATTGAGTGCGCTTGTTTGATTCGTTAGATCATCTAGAGTGCGAGGCTTGTTACCTAGAGTCCCTCGAATACGAAGATCGTCAATCAGGCAAGTCACTTTGATCATGTATACCTATGTTTTTATTGCATTAGTTCTACCATCCCTCCCAATTGCATGCAAAGTAGGTAATTGGAAACTTGGTTACTTGTTGTAGTATCATGTGGTAGGGTCCCCTCAATCCCTTGTCACTTTGGCCCCGGGAAACGTTGATTCAATTTTGCTATGCTATTAGTAGACGGGTTTGGTTGTGTGATTCATGAGAGTTGTGAGATTAATTACAAGACCTACATAATGATCAAGACTTCAAGACTCCGAGTTTTCAACATACCTTTGGGTGGATGATGGTTGAACGGCGCCCTGGAGAAACCAGTGGTTAGCCTAGATGATGCTGGAGATGTGCCAGTATTCATGCGGAAAGGTCCACCCAGGCACAAAGACATGGATGGATGCTTCAAGACCCAAGGCTTACCTGCACAGCCACAACTCATTATGGGCTCTGGCTTGGTTGGATATTGTGGTGACCCTGGACAGGCGGTGCTACGAGAGGTAGAAGAACAGTAGGAAAGGATGGACACCGACAGAGTCGCAGGGAAACCCTTTGGAAGATCATGGTTTGGTCATCCGTTTCTCAAACACCCTGAAGTGCGAGGAAATCAAATGGAGGCGACCAAATCTTGTGGGGAACGTGTGCAAAACTCTGCAGAGTACTCAAACCTAATCGATTAGTTGTGTCCACGGTCATGGACGACTTGAGCCAAAGGTATTGAAACTTCTGGAACCCTCAACACAATTAATATGATGATGTGGGTATTAATAACTTGGGTATGAGAATTGGTTGGTGGAACCATCTCATTAATCAACCAACTTAGTAATAATTTTGCTTAGCCCTCTCTTGTTGTAGGAAAAATTGGCTTTACGCAAAAACTTACTACCCCACCTGCCATATATGCATATACATTAGATGATTCTCTTTTCACCCCTCTCTTGTGCTTTGCCGGCATATTCAATATGCTGACCTATACGGCTGCAACGTATCATGTTGCAGAATACTTTTCCGACCAGGAGTGAGGATACGCTCTACGCTCGGTGAGATGCCCTTGGAGTCAGATGGACTCATCTACCTTCGATGCTTCCGCAAGATTTAGATATTCTCATGAGTTGGCCTTCAGCCACTTTATTGTAATCTTTATTGTAATAAAGGACTCGATATGAGATTTAAGATTAATAAATGTTGTGTGATTTCCCTTTGATATATACATTGATGTACCGTGTGTGTACCCGCATGATCTTGGGATGGTACGGAAACACCGGAGATTCGACCTTTCAGGTCGGGTCACTACACCTCCATGATCATTGATAAGGACATCCAGTAGTTAAAACTCGTCAACTACCTCCCCGCCAATGTCTTCCACCATGCTTCAAAGGCAAACCAGGTGGTCCCCACCCCTATGCCAAGCGTGTCGGATTTCGGGATCCACAAAACCCTCGAGGTTCGAACACAGGGGCATGTGTGAAGATCCCTTGCAGCTTCGCCCTACCTATCTTGCTATTCGATAGTTCTACGGTGAAGTCGCACGATGATGAGGATGAAGATGAAACGATGGTTGACCCAGGTTTGGGCCGCTGGGAGGCGTAATACCCCTACTCCTGCTTTGGTGGATTGCCTCTCGTTGAGGTGTGGTGGACGAAGTAGTACAGTGGTTTCAGGACTCGCGAGCGAGCTCTTGTATGTTCTTGGCTCTCTGCCTTGTCGTGTGGTTCGTCGGGTGGTTATCTTTGGATGGGCTCGTCATGGATCCCCCCTACAGTGCGGCATAGCCTCTATATATAGCAGTGGCCCGGGTCCTCTTCCCTTATCACAATGGCAGGAAGGGATCCCACAATGGCCAAATCTGAAGGGGGACAGGAGTACATCCGTGCTCTGTCCAAAGGTGGTCTTCGCCTACAAAGTAGATGTCGATGATGTAGAGGTGGGCTCGGCGATGACATCCGGCCTGTAAGGCTCGTGGTCATCGTCTGGTTGCACTGGAATGGAAACCTTCAGGAGGCGCTTTGGGGAACCGCGTATGTCCTTGCTCCCTTTGCACGAAATAGGAAACTTCACCGCCTGGCACGTTGGCGCCAGCCTGTCCTTCCTTGCATCATCTTTGACTCCTGAGGCCGGGTTCTTCATAGGGATCTCCGCTGCTCCAGAGGGGGCCTGAGGAGGCCCATCCTTGCTGGTCTTGGCGTCGTCTTCCTCGCGAGCCTGGGGTCCTCACGAGGGCCTTGTCTTGAGAGGAGTTGTGCGAAGCCGTGTCTTGCTGACGAGGTGGACCATGTCCTCGGCCACAGGCAGGTCTGGGTACCCCCATTTCTAGAACACCGACAGTAGCCCCCGGTCCCAAGGCACGCTCGAGATGGATTCTAGGCGGGGCCTTCAGGACAGCCTAGAGCGTCGCGGGCCCCAAACGCCTGCGGGCCGGGCTTGGTGCGTGTCATGCAGCTGATGTTGGGCATCCCTTCGGCCACCGCTCGAATCGAAAAAAGCCTGACTTACAGTGCTGAGCCACTACTGCTTTCCTTTTATGCACTCCTGCTCTTATTCCCAGATCCCTAGTCTAAGAAGATACCTCTCCAGATCCGGCGTCACTCTCTCCTCCTTCTTGCCATGTCGGCCCCACGATCTTCCCAATGGCTCCCACCGGCAAGCTAAAGCCACAGGCCTAGAGCTCAGCCTCCGCTCCCGTCTCTCCGGCGCTTTCTGAGTCCTCCATCACCAAGGACGGAGACCTTGTCCCGGTGCTCCCATCGACGGCAGACGGGGCCAATGAGTGCATGCGGCCCTTGATACAGGGTGTCTCCTCGAAGAATAGGCCCTCATCTAGGTCGGCCTATCCCTTCTTCCTTCGTAGCGTCTTTGCCGGGTTTGTCCCGCCGTTCTGCACGTTTGTCACACCCTGTATTTTTGCACAATGTTGTGTTTGGTTTTATAAAAATTTGGAGCCAACTGAAACTTTTTGGAATGAATGCTTGTTTGATGGCTTGGATGATCATGTTTGGCACTATTAGGTTCTACTCCACTCCACCTTCATATTCCTTGATCCAAATTCCTTGCCCTATGATCATGCCATGTGAATATAGCTCAAAAATATTTTTTATCAAAAATTATTTTCACCAAAAAGGATTTATTCAATTTAATTTCACTAAAACCCCTGAACTAAGGTTTGAACTACAAGTCCTCAAGTTAGGTGGATCTTTTCTTCCCAAATGCTTTATTTGAAACCTACTAATTATGACTTCTCAAAACAACCAAATATTATTTTTAAAGATTATATTCATATTTTATTTAAAGGCTTATTCTTAAGAGCAGAAATGGCTTTTCCTAAGGGAAAATTATTTAAATGCTTGGGAAATATTTGAGAAAATATAGAAAGACTCAGTGGACATATATTTTACATATATATGAGTTTCAACACAAGGGCTTGATCATAACATGGGCAAAAAAACCCCAAATCCTTTCTGTTTAGATTGAACTTTTGGAATGATTCTATAAGAAATATTCTCAATAAAATCCAGGGAAATTATAGCAAGTCAACACTATCGCAAGTGATGATCTTGCAAAGTTTCATCCCCATCAAGTTGGTTTGCTTCATCAAACCAACCCAAATCCATTTCTGTCCAGATTCAAATTTGACAACCTTACATGGTGAAGTGTCTTCCCTTGACCTCAAACTTTGTTGACATGCTCTAATGACAAATTAGTGATGATCCACTAAGTGCTGCATCACGGGTTAAAGCCTAACACCTTTGAATTTGTAGAAATCAGATTCTGCCAAATTCTAGGTTTTCCCTAAGTCCCATTATGAACTTTCTTCTCTTAAGATCAAACTTGGTGATCATACTTGCCTTTAATCACCTCTTGACTCTATCAAATCTCAAGCTAATTCAGGTTCATTTGATCACCCAAATCAACATCAAACACCTTCTGCCGGAAATGTAAAAATGGCATTTCCACCCTTTCACTTTTTACCCTTGGCCTCTCCTTTTTACCACAACCTCTAGTAGGTGCCTTGCACCTCCTGTAAAAATCCTGAGCCCTCTCGCCATGGTGAGATGAGGTAAAACCCCCTATTTCCTACCTGGCAGCATTCTTTCTTACCTCTCCTCTCCATTTCTTCTACCCCAGGGCTACCCCATAGACCACCCTAGCCTCTCCTATCCATTGGGGCATCTCCGAATGCCTCTGTACACAAGAAGACACGCAGGGGGGCTTAATGAATGCCCCTGCATGCCATAAGGGCGCTCTGGATCGCGCTATAGTGCGCTTCCGCACTGTAGCCGCCCCGGCCCGGCACCGTTAGGCGGCATTGGGCCGCCCCTGCCTGTCCGTGTGGTCGGCCTCGACGTTTGCAGCCCAGCAGGTGGTCGGCCCCCTACTCCCTCTCTCTCCTTCCGCCTCCTCCGCACGTGCCCGCCGCCGCCCGAGCCGGCCAATGCGAGAGCTCACACACGCGTGCCTCCCCTCCTCTCTCCTCTCTCCCCCTGGCGTGGACTGACCCCAGGAAGACCCCTAGGGCCTCCCCTCTCCCTCTCGTGGCCTATGGTGAGCACCCCGTGCTCACTGGCGCACGACGCCCTCGGTGGACCGGGCCCGCCTATAAAAGGCACCCCCGGAGGCTTACCGTTGACAATTGCATCGTGCATGACCCTACAACCTTATGAGGGTTATGCGGGTGGGTTTAGATAGGATGCTAATAGATATTATGCAACTGGGATGACAGTTATGCATACTGATGGAAAGAAAGAGATGATTTCAAAGACTTTTCGAAAACCTCGGCAGGTGCCACTAATCCCCGAGGGAGATGATGATGAGTTGGGTGACCACTTGAGAAACAAGTGGTGTATCAGAGGAAGTGATTGTGTGCATTTTTTAAAATAGAGGGTTTAAGATTTGTCGACCATCCCAACCTTACATGTGCAACGACAATACCCCTTATGGGGCGGGGCTTTGTTGATTACTATGGTTGGTGCTAGCAGGGAGCCCGCATTACTAGTGGCGAGGATGAAGTGATCACTCTTAAGACGGGGTCATCCTGGAAGTGGAAGGCCATGTGTTGTCTTTACAGGCACCGGGCACACCATTGCGTGCCCTCATGGATGATACGTGTGATGTATATCATGAGGGATGGCACCAACGAGTGGACTCGTTGTTTAGTATCACCATGGGAAAGGCATTCTTCGGGTGCTTACCTCGGGTATGTAATATACCGCGAGTCGCGGATGACACAGAAGTTCCCGGAGTCTTGTGGGTAAAGCGCACAACCTCTACAAAGTGTAAAACTATTCGAATAGCCATGTCCACGGTCAAGGACAGTTGGGTGGTGCTGCTTATGCCATGTCCAGATGTTTTTCACAAATTCGGTGTGTGTGTGTGTGTGTGTGGATGACAAAAGAATGATGCATGAGATAAGTCAAACGACATGATGTGATGATTGAGCATGAGATGCTCAACCACCTGATCATGATAATATCTATAACTTGTTCATATGGATATTTACAAGAAGTTGATGCATGCTTATCTAGTTACTTGACCATGTCATTGCATTCAAAACTAGCTTTCTGCAAAATACCTATTAGTGATATATCGTGCATTGTTATCACCTTGTTCCAAACATGGGTTGCTCATGAGTACATTCAAAGTACTCATTGGCTTGCCACTGTTTATTTAATTGGCTACGCATGAAAGAACAGGAGTATGTTGAAGTGGTCGTTGGTGACGAACATGCGAACTAGGACGCTTCCTAGTCAGAATGCCTGTAGGTCTAAGGCAGATGACATGGGTTCACGCTTTCGATCAAGATTTCCGCTGTTTGTTGAGTTTAAGTGTTTGGGCAATGTGGCCCTATCTATGTAAGACTAGACCTTCATGTTTTTTATTTGTGTAAGACGCTAAATGTGGATGTAAGACACTTGTTATTCAGCTTCTGTGTGTTCAGTGAGCATTGATCTCTAGGGTCACTGTACATGTGCATTCGGTGATCACGACTTATGAGTTGGGGTCCCTACAGAGCTGGTATTAGAGCCATCCTGACTATAGGAAGACCTTAGTTAGCTTGGACGTTAGTTAGGATAAAAATAGTTTTCAAAACTACACCTAGCACCTATACTTAGGAAGTATCTACTATTTACCTATTCTATTTTTCACACAACACTCTGTTGACTCTGCTCCCTTCAAACCATTGTAGATGGCCGTCGTACCCGAAGCCTTCCAAGCATTCGGCTTTCCCTTAGTCCTTGCGGATAGTCTGGAGAATTGCCAGTTCACCAACCACATGTTTTCCTCTACCATGAGCACTGAGTCGATGCCGTCACGACCAGTGAAGGCAAATGACTCCCTGACCAGTTGGTTCTTTGAAGGACCACGGATGGAGACCATGATACTCGCAGTCGAGTTAGCTGCACGCAAGGCACTTCTGTACCTACGAGGCATCATTCCACAGATGGCTGATGAGTCGGCTACTCACTACCTTCCTTTTAGAAAGGATGATCTTGGTGAGAGTTGGACACTAGTTCCGCCCCAGGAGGATGGCACACCAGTCAGGTTCTAGACCTACTTCAGCCTCTCCGCCGATAGTCTGGTTCACCACTTGATTAAGGAGTCTGTGAAGCTCCGCAGGGAACTTCACCGCACACGAGAGTTACTTCGGCAGGCCAAGACGAAGCCAGACAAGATCAAGAAGGATGGAGCCCCCGAGGGACGACCAACTGTGGGTTATCGAGGAGGAGTACCCCCAACTAGAGATGCACCCACACGTCATCATGGCATGAGTGGGAAGGAGTACCGTGAGCTCTTCACCGACCCGCCAGCAAAGCATCATCGGGATGGACCTCCTTGTTCCCCGACCCCTTCGACCTCGCATGATGCCCATTCATATGATGAACAGGTGGAAGACCTAGAGGAGCCTGACTACGAGACCGAGCACTCCACCACCGGAATCCAAGAACCCCTAGGGTAGGATCAGTCATGTACCCCTCATGCGAAGGTGATTCTGTGTAATGGTTCATATGAAACCATGTGTTCTGGATTATTGTTTTGTTGTTTGTGTTCCGATGCCAGTCGTGCTTTTGCCTTAGACAACATGTAAGTGACTCCATCGTCATCTTATCTTAATATATGTTGGTCTTTCGACCTTTGTTTTACCACACTTGCACTCGACCAACCCCCTTAGGTGCACTTTTCCATTGTTGCTTTCCCTCTCTTCTATCCCAATTGTTTGACCTTGCTGCTCCAAATAGGATGGTGACGCCTACCCACAACAGCTCCTTCGCCAACCCTGAAGCCCGCAGCTCAACCTAGCAACCGGGACCTCGTGGGGCTGCTCACGCTGGAGGACACCAGGAGCAGCCACAAGGCGACATTCCCCTGCCACCACCTCCACCAGAGAAGATGACCATAGCTTAGTTTATCCAAGTTCTTCGGGAGGAACGCCAGGCCAACAATGCTGCTATTCAGCAGATGGCTCGGGCCCTTGTGAACAACCAACAGCAAGGCAGGAACGGCAATGGCCGCTCCACTCTGTCTGAGTTCGTGAGGAATTTAGCCCCAAGCTTCACCGAGAATGCTGAACCCTTGGATGCTTCGATAGCTCTAGCTTTATGCCAAGTTCAGCAAGTGTGAATTCTGGCTACATGAAGTTGGATTCTTGGGTCATGTGCTAACTGCAGAAGGATTATCAGTGAATCCTGCCAAGATTGAAGCCTTGACTGAACGGCAATCCCCAACCACCATGAAGGAAGTCATGAGCTTCCTTGGGCTCGCAGGATGTTACCGCAAATACGTGGAAGGATTCTCGAGCATTTCCCGACCCATGACCAAGCTCTTGAAGAAGGACAAGAAGTTTGAATGGACAGCTAAATGCGAGGAAAGCTTACAGGAGCTCAAGTAGAGATTGACCACGGCCCCAGTTTTGTCCACCCCCGATATACATCAAGAACCGGGCTTGGAGGTGTTCTGATGCAAGAAGGCAGAGTCATAGCATATCTATCCAGACAGCTACGTCCTAATGAAGAGAACTACGCTACTCATGATCTTGAGTTGGCAGCCGTGGTTCATTCCTTGAAGACATGGCGACATAACATTCTGGGAAGCGATGTGAGATATACGCAGACCACAAGAGTTTGAACTATATTTTCACCCAAAGGGAATTGAACATGAGGCAGCAAAGATGGTTGGAGTTGATCAAGGATTACGACCTCAGTGTTCAATACCACCTCGAAAAGGCCAACCTGGTAGCAGACGCCTTAAGCAGAAAGTCTTATTCCTTGAATGCCATGATTAAGGAAAGGCTACCTGCCCTATATGAAGAGCTTGAAAGCTTCGGCTTGGAACTAGTTAAACCTGGATTCCTCGCCAACCTCGAAGCAAAGCCTACCCTGGTGGATGATATTAAGGAAGCTCAGAAGGGACACGAGACCATTGAAGGCATCAAGAGGAAGATCAAGGTAGGCATGGCCCTAGGATTCTCAATGGATGATCAAGGAGTCATATGGTTCGGGGATCACATATGTCTACCCAAAAAAGAGGATCTCAAGAACTTGATCTTGCAAGAAGCTCATGACACTCCATACTCCATCAATCCTGGAGGAACCACGATGTATCAAGACCTTAAGGCAAGATTCTGGTGGCATGTCATGAAACGGGCGATAGGCACCACTGTGGCCAAGTGTGATACATGCCAGAGAGTCAAAGCTGAACATCAGCGACACGCTGGACTGTTGCAACCTCTGAAAGTGCCTGAATGCAAGTGGGACAAAGTCAGGATGGATTTGTCGGGACCCCGATCCTAAGCCATAAGAATCCAGCATGTAACATATCACATCACTCTGCGACCTCACGCACGGTTAACTCCACGACTGCCACCTTACCTGGGCCGGGACTGTTTGCGTCTTTTGTCTCACGTATGTAATATGTCGCTAGCATTCAAACGTCAAAGAACCCGGGTCGACATGACTAGTCGTAGAACCCAAGTGGCATATCCGTATAGGAACAGGCATACGTAACCCAGCAATGCACGTGTCGGCCTCTAGCGTGTGTAGACGAGTCATAGCAAGCTACAAGGACTCCATTACGTAGTGGGACATAAATGTCATCACTACACGTAGATGAGTCGTAGAGGCTAGAGGGACTCCATTACACTGTGAGACATTTCCCCGAAGGGACAGACACAACAACAAAGAAGGATACATGTCGGTCAATCAATGTGTGCGGAGCAGTAGCAAGCTACCAAGGCTCGGTGGAAGCACAAAGAGGCACTTCCTTGTAAAGAGTACTACTAAAGGCACACAACTAGGTGTCGAGTCCCATACATATAGTTGCACATCACACATACACATGACATGTCCGATACGCATAGATACAACTATGGCATCACAACATAACCATACAACAACACACCATTTATTTAGGAGGCTCATAAGAGCCAACATAGTGTGATATTACAAACAGGGGTCACATGACCCAACACACAAATCATACAAACAACAAGCAGAAGCTTAAGATGTCTGGGTATAGACATCTAGAAAAGAAGAAGGCTGAGGAAGCCTATCTATCTACAAGGCAACCAGACCTCTGGCTGGGATTCCTAAGCTAAATGGCCAACACCGATCTTATCATAGAAACCACTAGCGAGACTGGAGTCTCCTCAACAAAAACATAATTAAGCAGCAGTGAGTAGTGAGTACTCAGCAAGACTTACATCAGAACTAACTACATATGCATCGGTATCAACAAGGAAGTTGTGGGGTTCAATGCAGGAAGCCAGCTTTGACTCGGTGTCTATCCTGTACTACGACTTTCATAACTTTGAAAAGTTTTGTGAAGCGTGCACGAGGCCACTAACAGCACAAAAGTGACATGGATCTGCTCCCGTCTTCCTACAAGAGTGACATCCACGGTACTCACACTTGTCTTGAAGCTTTTTTGAGTAACCCTTTAAATTGTCTATGAACCATATAAGTATCCAAGTAGTCCATATCCGTGGAAGCGGCCATTCGAATTGACTGATTACCCTACAGGGGTGTACTTCGTCACACATGCTCCGGCCACTCACTGCCATGTGCTCGTAAAAAGGCACCTCGGCAACCTTCAAGAGGAAGCCCAGCGAGGGAGTCGTCCACGACCTGACTAACCACACAAGTCTCTAGTCCAGGTTTATCGCCTACTTGAGACTGAACCCACGAGGAAGTCCAACCGAAGTTTCCTCAACGGCCCCAAAAAATGTGTACAGGATTCCCAAGCCCACCTCGACGGATGGTACTACGCTTGGTACCCCGGGCCACAATGCCTAGTCTGTCCCAAGCCAACCTATATGGGGTGCCACTCAGGAGACTAATAGCATATCCTAGAAACACCAAAAACTAGTTGCAACTCCTGGACAGAGATCAAGTCGATTAATAAGTTGAGAGAGTCAATTAAGGATCCCAATGTGTGGTAGTAGATAGTCTTGGACAACATACATAGGACTCAATTCTTAAGGACGGTCCCAATGAGACAACCTGCCATGTACTCCGACATGGCCTCTCATCGCTACCTTTAATCGGGTTCACAACTTAACTCTCATCATCAGAACAAATTCAGTTCACTCTGGTTCATCACGTAGATGAATTAGACCTAACTCAACTCTAAGCCAAGCATAGCAGGTTAAAGACATAACATGGCTCAATCATCTACCAGGTATGCTAGGTTGCATGGTTCAGCTATTTACGGTGACAATGAAAGGTCATGCAGAGGAAGGGGTTCAACTACCACCACATGTAAAAGTTGAAATGTTTTTTCCTAATGCAATAAGTGAGAGCAAGAGCGAGAGAGTGGGATTGTATCGTATGTGTTTAAGGGGGGTTGCTTGCCTGATAAGACAATCACACATTACTGCTCCTCAGATGGATACTCGACCGTATCCTCTAGAACAATGCCTAACACGAAGAACAACCATCGAGGGGAGAACAAATCAATACTCCTTAAATGCAACAATATGATGCATGAATATGACATGGCAATATGATATGTTTGAGCTAATGCATCTAGAAAAAGATTTAAATAAAGTGGGTTTGAACTCATGGTTCAAATTCAACTTCATATATGGAGTTCCATAATGTATTTGAACTAAAATGTCCAAGTTCACGTATTTAGTTTGCTCTAACATGCATGAAAATTGTACAGATGGATTCATTGGATTTTTATGATTAATTTTAATATATAAATTAGTTTCATCTGATTTACACATTAATTTACATGAATTTTCTAAATTTTTAGTATTTTGTGGAATTTATTTAAATAAAAAAATGCATTATTGCGCCAGGCTGACGTCAGTGTGACGTCAGCCTGGTCAAATGGCCGGTCCAGGTCAAACTGACCAGCGGGACCCACTGGTCAGTGACCCACTGCTAAGCAGGGTCAAATCCCGTGCTGACTGGGGTTTGACCCGCTTCCGGGGCCCACTGTCAGTGACTGCAGGGGTTAATTAGCCGTGGGGATTAGCAATAATGGCTGCCACATCGGCCCCGCCGGAGTTTGGTGGCGGTGACCAAACCAACGGCGGACGCTCGCCGGAATCGCACTCCCGGCCATCATTTGGCACGCGGGGCGGCGCTATAGGACGCGGGGAGCGAGCCGCATCCATGCCAGCAGATGGGATGGCGCGGGGCGTCCCGTAGCATCGTTGGCAATGTCAACTACGGTGGCCGGGGCTCAGGTCGGCTCGGGGGCGAGGCTAGGGTTGTTGACAAAGGGTCAAAGGGTGGCTATGGGATCCCTAGAGTGCCCTAAGCACGAGGCCATGGTCAGGCACGAGCTGTGGCTGCGGTGGCCATGGCTACGCAATGGCCGTCGGCGAGCTCCTCTCTCTTATCCGGTGGCTGGCGGGGCTAGAAGGAGAAAACGACGACGGTGCTAGGGGAAAAGAACCGGGGCCTCACCGAGGGGCCTCTGGCATCGGTGGAGTGGTCAGGGACGTGCGGGGACAACGAATCGACGGTGACAACGACAACGCTTCGGTCCGAGTGGGAGAGAAAGCAAAGGAGAGAGGGAGAGTGAGGGAGCGGCAGGGGAGAGAGAGGGGAAGAAGGGCCCGACGAGGGGGGTCATGCTATTACTCTCTCTGGCCTCCAAAGGCAAGCAGCCAGGCAGGAGGTGGTCGACGCGTGCTGGCGCGCCCCAGCCACACACCCCAATCCTCCTAGCGGGAGGTTGGGGGTGAGTGGCAGCTGGGCCGCTGGGCCAGACCCTCCTGGGCCTCCTTCTTCCTTTTTTAATTTTGTTCTTTTTTTCTATTTTCTGTTATTTCATATTTTTTATTTTAGGCACTAAAATATTTTATAAAAATATGAAACTTTTTCTGGGCACTAAAGGAAATATTCCAAAGGCCCTGACCAAGTTTCAAATTTATTGGAGCTATAAAATTATTTATAGTAATTAAAAGCCCCAATCTAAATAATTAATGATTTAATTCAATATCCAAAATGACATTTGTAAAATGTGCACCACCCCTGGTTTATGTTGCCACATTATTCTAGAGAAGATGAACATTTTTTAGAGCCACTTTGGATCATTGGAAAATATTTTGGTTGAGCCTATTTGAATTCAAATTGTTCTAGGGTTTTGATCATCCCCATTTCAAGTTTAAAAGGAAATTAAACATGATGCAATCACCCCCACTTAAAATAATCGCGTCCGAAGATTCTGGAGTCGACGTGAAATGAGCTGGATATTCAAATCAAAGGCGATCTTGACACTCCCAGGTAGCTTCATTCTCAGAATGATGGGACCCATGAACCTTCAGAAACTTGATATTCCGACGTAGGGTTACACGCTCAGCTTGATCAAGAATACAAACATGATATTCTCTATATGAAAGATCATCTTGAAGATCAAGCGTTTCGTGGTCCACTTCACGGATAGGATCCTTGAAGCAACGCCTGAGTTGAGAAACATGGAAGACATCATGAACTCAGGAAAGATGCGGAGGCAGTTCCAATTGGTAGGCAATCTCTCCTCGTTTAGTGAGAATGTGAAAAGGACCAACGTAACGAGGAGCCAATTTACCCTTGATACTGAAACGATGGGTACCATTCAGAGGAGTAACCCGGAGGTAAGCCTTTTCGTCCACCTCATATGTTACTTCCTTATGATGGCGATCATACTGGCTCTTCTGACGAGACTGATCTGTCTTGAGATTCTCGTGAATTACACGAACTTGCTCTTTTGCTTCCAGGATCATGTCTGGCCCAAAGAATTGTCTTTCCCCGGTCTCTGACTAGTTCCAAGGTGTTCGACATCTTCATCCATAAAGAACTTCCAAAGGAGCTTTGCCCAGACTGGATTGGTAGCTGTTGTTATATGCAAACTCTGCAAATGGAAGACACTCTCCCAATTCATTCTGAATGATATGACACAAGCTCTGACATTGTCTTCGAGAATTTAATTGACTCTTTCAACCTGACCACTTGACTAAGGGTGAAAAGTAGTTTTAAGGAGAGATGGGTTCCCATAGCATTCTGGAAACTTTCCCAAAATCGAGAGGTGAAAAGACATCCACGGTCCGAATTGATTTCCAATGGAACACCATACAGGGACACTATTCGAGAGATATACAAGTCCACCAACTGACTAGCTATGATACTCTCTCGGACAGGAAGGAAATGAGCCACTCCAGAAAGGCAATCAATAACCACGAAGATTGCATTATTTCCTTTCTTGGTCCTGGGAAATCCGGTGATGAAATCTATTTCATCCTTATCCCATTTCCATTCAGGAATAGCTAAAGGCTGAAGGGATCCAGTAGGTCTCTGATGCTCTGCCTTCACGCGATGACAAACATCGCAATTAGCAATGAATTGAGCGATTTCCCTCTTCATTCTAGTCCACCAGAACCTTTGGCATAGGTCCTGATACATCTTGGTGCTGCTAGGGTGAATGGTGAGAGGAGATTCATGAGCCTCCTTAAGGATCAACTCTCAAAGTTGTTGCTTTTTAGGAACTACCAACCGATTCCCAAAGTATACTGCACCTCTATCATCAACGGAGAAACTACCAGCAATTCTCTTTTCAACATTATCCCTGATCCGGGTAATACCCGCGTCATACTGTTGGCTTGTTATAATTTGATCCTCCTGAGTAGGTTTTGCAACCAAGGTTGAAAGGGATTTGCGAGGAACAATGTGGAGGTTAAGCTTGCAAAATTCCTCATGAAAAAGGGGTTGACCTTGTTGCAGCATAAGATTGTCGTAGTAGGACTTACGACTTAATGCATCCGCCATGACATTTGCCTTGCCTGGGGTGTAAGTAATTCCTAAGTTGTAATCCGTAATCAGCTCCAACCATCGTCGTTGTCTGACATTCAGATCTGGTTGACTGAATATATACTTCAGGCTTTGGTGATCTGTGTAAATCTCGCAACGATTACCAAGAAGGTAATGTCGCCATACCTTGAGTGCATGGACTACTGCTGCAAGCTCCAAATCATGTGTTGGATAATTTTCCTCATGTGGGTGCAATTGTCCGGATGCATAGGCGATCACCTGTCGATCTTGCATAAGAACACATCCAAGTCCTTGTCTGGAGGCGTCACAATAGATGACAAAGTCCTTGGAGAAGTCAGGTGGCACAAGCACTGGAGCAGAGGTCAAACGTCTCATCAGTTCCTAGAAACTGTGCTCACATTGTGGGGTCCACTCAAACTTCTTATCTTTCTTAAGGAGTACCGTCAGAGGCTTGGCAACTTTGGAGAAGTTCTCCATGAAGCGGTGACAATAGCTTGCTAAACCAAGGAAACTTCTAACTTCCTTAACTGTTTCAGGTGAAATCCAGTCGAGAATGGCTTGAACTCTTTCAAGATTGACTACAATTCCCTTTCTGGAGATAACATGACCTAGATAGGTCACTTTAGGTAAACAAAATTCACACTTGGAGAACTTGGCATAAAGACGGTGCTCTATGATTTTTTCTAGCACAAGTCTGAGGTGCTCAACATGTTGTTCTTCATTCTTCGAATAAATCAAAATATCATCGAGGTAAACCACGGCGAACTTAACTAAGTACTCCAGGAAGATTGAGTTCAACAAACAGGAAAACATTGCTGGAGCATTGGTTAGTCTAAAGGACATCACTGTGTACTCGTATTGGCCATAGCGAGTGACGAACGTCGTCTTGGGAATGTCTCCATTCTTAATCTTGATTTGATGGTAGCCAAACCTCAAATCCATCTTGGAGAACACAAAAGATCTAGCAAGTTGATCATCCAAATCATTGATCCCGGGGAGCGGATACTTATTGTTTATTGTGACCAAATTGATGGGTCGGTAATCCACAACCATACGATCCGTTCCATCCTTCTTTTTCACAAAGAGGACGGGACAAGCCCAAAGAGAAGAGCTAGGTCGAATGAAACCCTTTTGCAAGGACTCATCAAGTTGCTTCTTGAGATCAGCTAACTCCGAGGGTGCCATCTTATAAGGTCTTCTGGAAATTGGAACAGTTCCTGGGATGAGGTCTATCACAAACTCTACATCCCTGTCAGGCAGAATGTGTGGCAATTCTTTTGAAATACATCCGGGAATTCTATTACTACTGGTATATCTTCAAGTTCGGGAAGAGGGTTGGCATTGAGTGAATAGAGTTGATGCTTTGCAACTCGTGTTGAAACATGGACTATCTTGCCAGATGGATGCGTAAGCTGAACAGACCTGGTGGAGCAAACGATCTTGGCATGGTGAGCTATCATCCAGTCCATACCCAACATGATAATAATATTTGAAGACTTGAGATCTATCAACGAAGCAAGGAATACAAGTCTATCAACACAGATTTAATTTCCATGACTTATCCTTGTGGTCTTCCCTCAAGACCCTGGAGTTTGAATTTCAAGAGCAGTTGGCATATCATAGAATGACATGTCATGCAACTGGTCATAGTCTTCCGAGATGAAGGAATGTGATGCTCCAGTATCAAATAGAACTGATGCCAGATGGCAATTGACAAGGAGTGTTCCAAGGAGAACTTCTAGATCATCATTAGCTTCTTTGGCTGAGACATGATTCACATATCCCTGTTCAGTGATGGTTGGCTTGGCATGGATCACCTTGACTGGTGACTTATTGCGGTCAACATACTTTCCAGATTGAGGTGAAACACCATTGGACTAGGTGCAATTGCGAGCGATGTGGCCTGGTTCTCTGCACTTGTAGTAACTCACATAAGTATGACATGGAATCGCTTTGACAGGTAGTCCACAACCAAGTCTAGGTGGAGCATTTGGCTGAGTTGGACGAGGTACCACACAAGATGGCCTCGGTGCATATCCAAGAGGAAGCAATGAGTTTGTAACCAAAATACGGCGCTTTTGAGATCCAAAACCGGAGGTAGAAGCCAAATCACGGTTGTTCTTGCGAGATTCTTCATAGGTGAACTGAGTTGTCTCTGCATTAATGGCCTTGTTCACAAGAGCTTGGAAGGTGTCACAATGATGTGGGTGAAGATCACGACGCAACTTTGCATTGAGACCCTTCCTGAACCTAGCTTGCTTCTTGGCATCCGTGGACACTTCTTTTGTGGCATAATGTGCAAGGTTCCCAAAATCTCGACTGTAAACATCTATAGCTATCTTACCCTGGGTAAGGTTACAAAACTCTTCCCTCTTTCGGTCCATGAGACCCCGAGGAATATGATGCTCATGGAAAACCTTGATGAATTCTTTCTAGGTAGGAATCTGGCCAGCTGGAATTATAGTCTCATAGTTCTCCCACCATATACTAGCAAGCCCCTCCAAGAAATATGTAGCATAGGTGACCTTGTCAGCCTCGGCCATGTTCGCGGAACGCAGCTTGTTTGTGATGCTACGGAGCCATTCATCTACATCGAGTGTCTCAATGGAGTGATGGTAGGTGGGTGGGTACAGCTTGATGAAATCATGGATGGTCACTGTTCCAGCACATTGATGTGAGGTGTTTTCCTGAATACGTGCGAGCAAGAGATTCGACTCACTCTTAACTTTCTCAATGTCTAACATGAATTGTGCCAGTAAAGGTGAATCTGACAGAACTTCAGCATCTCTGGTTCCACGTCTGTGGCCCTTCTTCCGACCAATGGAAGACTGGGTACTGTGGGCATCCTGATGATGAGAAACTAGGATTAGACATGGCGGCATACCAGATAGATAGGAGGAAAAGCAAAGGCATTGATCTTCAAAGAAATCCTAGGGAAAATTGGACGGCATAACGACTGCGAATGCTCAGAAATGAGACATCCTGCAAAAGATTTAGGTGCGACGACACCTTAACATCACAATCTCTCAAGATTCTGATGAGCTAACAAGCTACACAGATAACACTCGAGGAATAGAATGCAACTCAAATCAACCATTCCTATAAGTCGATGGAATAGTAACACAAGATCCTGGTGGAAAGGTAAGAAGCCTAGTTCTTAATCCCCATAGAAAAGGAGCGGGTGACTCAGAATCCGAATAACACGGGGAAAGGAATAAAAAGAGCCTTATGCTCCCTTCCACAATCAATTCCCTTATATAACTAAAGAGTTGCTAGACTCAACATCGACCAGTTTGGCTTGGTAATCCTACAGTCAGTCAGCTCTTATACCAACGCTGTCGGGACCCCGATCCTAAGCCATAAGTATCCAGCATGTAACTCATCACATCACTTTGCGGCCTCACGCACGGTTAACTCCGCGGCTGCCACCTTACCTGGGCCGGGACTGTTTGCGTCTTTTGTCTCACGTATGTAATATGTCGCTAGCATTCAAACGTCAAAGAACCCGGGTCGACATGACTAGTCGTAGAACCCAAGTGGCATATCCGTATAGGAACAGGCATACGTAACCCAGCAATGCACGTGTCGGCCTCTAGCGTGTGTAGACGAGTCATAGCAAGCTACAAGGACTCCATTACGTAGTGGGACATAAATGTCATCACTACACGTAGATGAGTCGTAGCAGGCTAGAGGGACTCCATTACACTGTGAGACATTTCCCCGAAGGGACAGACACAACAACAAAGAAGGATACATGTCGGTCAATCAATGTGTGCGGAGCAGTAGCAAGCTACCAAGGCTCGGTGGAAGCACAAAGAGGCACTTCCTTGTAAAGAGTACTACTAAAGGCACACAACTAGGAGTCGAATCCCATACATATCGTTACACGTCACACATACGCACGACATGTATGATATGCATAGATACATCTATGGCATCACAACATAACCATACAACAACACAACATTTATTTAGGAGGCTCATAAGAGCCAACAAAGTGTCATATTACAAACCGGGGTCACATGACCCAACACACAAATCATACAAACAACCAGCGGATGCTTAACATGTTTGGTCACATGACCGGAACAGTGCCTAACACGAAGACCAACCATTGAAGGGAGAACAAATCAATACACCTCAAATGCAACAATATGATATGTTTGAGCTAATGCATCTAACAACAGATTTAAATGAAGTGGGTTTGAACTCATGGTTCGGATTTAACTTCATATATTGAGTTCCATAATGTATTTGAACTAAAATATCCAGGTTCACCTATTTAGGTTGCTCTAACATGCATGAAAATTGTACAGATGGATTCATTGGATTTTTCTGATCAATATTCATATATAAATTATTTTCATCTGATTTACAGATTAATTTATATGAATTTTCTAAATTTTTAGAATTTTCTAGAATTTATTTAAATAAAAAAATGCATTATTACGCCAGCCTGACGTCAGTGTGATGTCAGGCTGGTCAAATGACCGGTCCAGGTCAAACTGACCAGCGGGACCCATTGGTCAGTGACCCACCGCTAAGTAGGGTCAAATCCCTTGCTGACTGGGGTTTGACCCGCTTGCGAGGCCCACAGTCAGTGACTGCGGGGGTTCATTAGCCGCGGGGATTAGCACTAATGGCTGCCACGTCGGCCCTGCCAGAGTTTGGCCTGCGGTGACAAAATCAACGGTGGAGGCTCGCCGGAATCACGCTCCCGACCATCATTTGTCACGCGGGGTGGCGCTATCGGACGTGGGGAGCGAGCCGCATCATCCCAACTGATGGGACGGCGCGGGGCGGCCCGTAGCATCGCTGGCGACGACAACTACAGCGGCCGGGGCTCGGGTCGGCTCGGGTACGAGGCTAGGGCTGCGGACAGAGGGTCTAAGGGCGGCTATGGGCTCCGGAGAGCGCGTGAGCACGAGGCCATGGTTAGGCGCGAGCTGTGGCTGTTGTGGCCATTGCTATGGCATGGCAAGCGGCGAGCTCCTCTCTGATCCGGTGGCTGGTGGGTCTAGAAGGAGAAAACGGCAACAGGGCTTGGGGAAAGAACCGGGGCCTCACCGAGGGCCCTCTAGCGTCGGTGGAGCGGTCGGGGACGCGCAGGGACGGCGGATCGATAGTGGCGACGGTAGTGCTTCGGTCCGGGCGGGAGAGAGAGCGGAGGAGAGGGGAAGAGAGAGAGAGCGGCAGGGGAGAGAGAGAGGGGAAGAAGGGCATGGCGATTGGGTCACTCTGGTGCTCTCTCTGGCCTCCAGAGCCAAGCAGTTAGGTAGAAGGTGGCCAGCGCGTGCCGGCGTGCCCCAACGACACGCCCCAATCCTCCTGGCGGGAGGTTGGGGCTAACTTGCAGCTGGGCCGCTGGGTCAGCACCTCCTAGGCCTCCTTCTTCTTTTGTTAATTTTGTTCCTTTTTTCTATTTTTTGTTATTTCATTTGTTTTATTTTAGGCACTGAAATATTTTATAAAAATATGAAACTTTTTCTGGGCACTAAAGGAAATATTCCAAAGGCCCTGGCCAAGTTTCAAATTTATTGGAGCTATAAAATTATTTATTGGAATTAAAATACCCAATCTGAATAATTAATGATTTAATTCAATATCCAAAATGACATTTGTAAAATGTGCACCACCCCTGGTTTATGTTGCCACATTATTCCACAGAAGATGAACATTTTTTAGAGCCACTTTGGATCATTGAAAAATATTTTGGTTGAGCCTATTTGAATTCAAATTGTGCTAGGGTTTTGATCATCCCCATTTCAAGTTTAAAAGGAAATTAAACATGATGCAATCACAAGCATGGATCCTAGTGCATGACAAAGCTAGGGATGTGACAGGATTTCATCCTCGGATTACAAAGGTCAAGCAAAGGACATGATTCGATTTGGGTCATTGTCGACCACCTGACCAAGGTAGCCCATTTCATTCCCTTCCGGACCACCCATGATGGAAGCCAGCTTGCAAACCTCTGCATCAGCCGCATCTTAAGTCTTCACGGAGTTCCAAAGGAGATCGTGTCGGATCGAGGAACCCAATTCACCTCATGATTCTGGAGGAAATTTCAAGAAGCTATGGGAACTAAGCTCTCCTTCAGCACTACATTTCACCCCCAGACCGGCGGGTAAATAGAGCGAGTAAATCAGACACTCGAAGATATGATAAGCACTTGTGTTTTGGCATATGGAGCCAAGTGGGAATATTGCCTACCGTTCGCCGAGTTCTCCTACAACAACACCTATCAGTCGACTCTTCAGATGGCACCATTTGAGGTGGCTTATTGGCGCAAGTGTCGTACTCCCCTCAACTGGTCAGAGACCGGGGAAGGGTTAGTCTTTCGATCAGACATCCTCCGCGAGGCAGAAGACCTAGCACAACTCGTCTGAGAATGTCTAGAGGTTGCCAAATCAAGACAAAAGAGTTGTGCGAGAAGTGAACTTCTCTGTAGGTGACCATGTCTACCTTCGGGTCACGCCTCTTAAAGGGACCAAGCATTTCCCTGTCAAAGGAAAGCTGGCACCAAGATACATTAGCCCCTTAAAGATCACGACAATGCAAGGAGAAGTTGCCTATCAGCTAGAGCTACCTCCCGAGCTATTAGATGTTCACAACGTCTTTCATATGTCACAAGTCCGGAAGTGTCTCTAAGTTCCCAACGGCCTCGACCTCTACAAAGACATCGACCATCAAGCCATCGATCTTCAGCCAGACCTCACATATCGTGAAAGGCCAGTTCACATTCTGGATGAGGGAGAACGTTGCACCCCGAGCCGTCCATCAAGTACTTCATGGTCCAATGGAGCAACCACACAGAAGCTGAAGCACCCTGGGAGCGTGAAGACTATCTTAGATCTGAGTTCCCTTATCTATTTAGGGCTGAGCCTAGGAATCTCGAGGACAAGATTCTCGTATGGGGGGTAGGTCTGTCACACCCTATGTTTGTACCACTTGTTATGCTTGGATTAATAAAATTTGGATCCAATTATAACTTTTTTAGTGCTTGTGCTTGTTTGAATTGTTGCTTCTTGCTTGTTTGGTTGTTTGTGCAGGGCACTCATAGGTTCTATCCCTCTTCATATTAATATTCCTTGACCCAAACTTCTTGCCCAATGATCATGCCAAGTGAATAGCACCCAAAACTATTTTTACCAAATTTCATTTTAACCAAAAATGATTTGTCCAAATTAGGTTTTCAAAAACACCTGAAATGAGATTTGCACTACAAGTGCTCAAATTGGGTGGACCGTTCTTCCCCAAGGGCTTTACTTCCAACCAACTATATTTATGACTTCCCAAAACCACCAAATATTAATTTTAAAAAATTGTTTTTATTTTTTATTTAAAGGATTTTTCTTAAGACCAGAAATGGGTTTTTATAGGATAAATTATTTAAATGCTTTCAAAATATTTGCAAAAATTAGGGATGCTTAGTGGACATATATTTTCCATATATATGAGTTTCAACACATGGCCATGTTCAAATCATGGGAAGGCCCCTCAAAACCCTTTATGTCCAAATCAAGCTTTTGCAATATTTTTGTAAGAAATATTCTCAATAAATTCCAGGAAAATTGTAGGAAAATTCCAGCAAGTCAAAACTATCATAGGTGATGATATTGCAAAGTTTGATCTCAATCCAAGTTGATTTGATTCATCAAACTATTCCAAACCCCTTCATGTCTAGATTCAAATTTGAACAACTTTACATTGTGAGGTTTATTCCCTTGACCCCAAACATTGTGGACATGTTCTAATCACCAAATAATGATGCTACACTAAGTGGTGCATCAAGGGGATTAGCCTAGCATAACTAGATCTATAGAAACCTGATTCTCTTTGTTTCTAGGGTTCACAAAGTTTCTATTGGCAACTTTGCTCATTTGAGCTCAAACCTGGAAATCCATCTCATTTTTACCCACCATTTGATCCTGTTAAATGTCATAGTAAGTGGGTAAATTTATCTTACCCAAACATCCATCAAACACCTTCTAGTGAAATGGTAAACCTACTGTTTTCACCACCTTCACTCTTCCGCTTGCCTCCAAATTTTTACCACACCCTTTCCCAGTGCTCAATCATCTCCAGTAAAACCTCAGATCAATAAGCCACTAGAAGATGGGGTAAAAGCCCCATTTTCACCTCTGGACAGCCCTCCTCCTACTTCAACCGCTCTGCTCTCCTCTCAGAGCATCCTAGGAGCATCCCAGGAACCCCAAAGAGCTACTGGACAAACTGGGACACCCAGAGCACGCGGGCAACGGCCATGCCGGCCATTTCGGCGCTCTGGAGCACGCTACAATTTGCCACCGCACTGTGGCAGGGGCATCCCGAGGCCCCCCAACCGCTTTGCGATGAGGGAGCTTGTCCCCCTGGTTAGCCTTGACGTCCGCAGCACGGTAGGCGGTCGACCGCCTCGCCCTTCTCTCTCCTCCTTCGTCCTCTACGCGTGCCCGATGCCGCCCGCTTCGGCCACTCCCCTCCCGAGCTGGGGGACACTCTCTGGACTCGCCTCGCTCCCCCTTTTGCTTCCCAACTTCCTCGTCCTCCCCCACGATCACCTCATAGAGGCCCGGGGCCCCTCCCGTGGCCACCAGAGCCTCTTCGGCGGCCGCCCGTGCGCTCAGTCCACGGCAAGCCCCGGTCCCCTATAAAAAGGGCCTCCCTGAGCCTCGCTGTCCTCTCCGGATCCCTCCTCATCCTCCCCCTCACCCTCCAGGAGACCAGCTCGACCTCCCCGTGCTCGAGCACTCGGGATCGATCGGAGCATCGCCGCGGCGTTGCCATCATCGATGTCCTGGTAGCAACCTCCTCCGGCCCTCCTTCTTCTTTAGCTATTCCTCCCTCGCCATGCTGACGGGATCCCCCGCGTCCCCATCCTCTTTGCAGCTCGAGACGGTCCCGACGACCCCCTACCGAAGCTCCTCCGCCGCGGCCTTCTCACCACCTGTGACTCCGGCCACCTCCGGTGCCCCCTCCACCTCCAAGGGACTGGCGACTTGGCCCCGACCCCTTCCTCGCTCTCACCTGCAACCGCCATGCCCCGCGCTGCCACCGGTGAGCTCCTCCCCTTCCGGTCCCGAGGTGGTAGAAGGATCCGACAGGGGGTCCCACCTGAAGGTCTCTCACCTCTCCCCTCCCACTCTCTCTCTCTCACTGGCCGTTGGTCCCCGCACGTCAGGTTTCAATCCTGATGCGCGGGGGGGCACCTACGCACCTGGCCTGGTTGGCCTGGGCAGACCCAGCAACTCGATGCCTCTGGCCCAGGGCAAAGTGCCCTTTTCATTTTCTTTTCTCCATGTGTTCCAAAAATCCCATAGAGTTTAATATTTATCCAATGACATTAATTTTTCCACCTAAATTCCTAGAATATTCCCTAGAATTTAATAGTGCCATTTGTGAAAAATGTTTAAAATTTTTATGCACTGATTTAATTTAAAACCTGTTTGTGGCACCTTTTTGCCTCTATAAATAGTTTTCAAAAATGTTTTTCATAGCAAAACCATAAAAAAATATTTTTAGTATAGTTTTTAGTATTTATCAGATAGGGTAGCATTTTTTAATATTAGCTTGTGTGCTCTGTTTTTATCGCTATTTAACGCGATGATAGATTGCGTTATTAACGAGGGAGTTGGACCCGAAGACATTGAAGACCCCGAAGTCTTTGTTGAGCTTGGCAAGCAGCCCTTTGACCATATTAAGAAACCATTTTCCTTGTATGTCATAAAGCACTTTACTTTTGTTATACTTGATCATGTGGGGTAGTGACTACTCCGGTGGTTGTTTCCGACATTTTTACCATTGACACTTGCATCGTGCATGACCCTACCACCTTATGAGGGTTATGCGGGTGGGTGTATATAGGATGCTCATAGATGCTACGCAAGTGGTTGAGATTTATGCATAGTCTTTTTGAAAACCCCAGCGGGTGCCACTAATGCCCGAGGGAGATGATGATTAGTTGGGTGACCACTTGAGAAAGAGTGGTGTATCGGAGGAAGTGAGTGTGTCCGTTTTAAAAAATGGAGGGTTTAAGATTTGTCGACCGTTCCAACCTTACATGTGTGACCATGATACCCCTTATGGGATGGGGCTTTGTTGATTACTATGGTTGGTGCTAGCAAGGAGCCCGCGGTACTAGTGGCGAGGGTGAAGTGATTGCTCTCGAGACAGGGTCGTCCCAGAAGTGGAAGGCCATGCACTGTATTTAGAGGCACCGGGCATACCGTTGTGTGCCCTCATGGATGATACGTGTGATGTATATCATGAGGGATGGCACCAATGAGTGGACTCTTTGTTTAGTATCACCATGGGAAAGGCATTTTTCGGGTGCTTACCTCGGGTATGTAATATACCGCGAGTCGCGGATGACATGGAAGTTCCCTGAGTCTTGTGGGTAAAGCGCGCAACCTCTGCAGAGTGTAAAACTATTCGAATAGTCGTTTCCACGGTCAAGGACGTTTGGGTCGTGCTGCGTATGCCACGTCCAGATGTTTTGCAAAAATTTTATGTGTGTGTGTGTGTGTGCGCGCGCGCATGACAGAAGAATGTTGCGTGAGATAAGTCAGACGACCTGACGTGATGATTGAGCATGAGATGTTCACCCCCCTGATCATGATGATATCTATAACTTGTTCATATGGATATTTAGAAGATGTTGATGCATGATTATCTAGTTACTTGACCATGTCATTGCATTCAAAACTAGCTTTCTATAAATTACCTATTAGTGCTATATCATGCATTGTTATCACCTTTTTCCAAACATGGGTTGCTTGCGAGTACTTTCAAAGTACTCATTGGCTTGCCACTTGTTATTTAATTGGCCACACGTGGAAGAACAAGAGTACGTTGAAGAGTTTGTTGGTGACGAACATGCGAACTACGATGCTTCCCAATCAGAATGCCTGGAGGTCTAAGGCAGATAGCATGGGTTCACGCTTTCAATCTAGATTTCCGCTATTTCTTGAGTTTAAGTGTTTGGCCAATGTGCCCCTATCGATGTAAGACTAGTCCTTCATGGTCTTTATTTTTGTAAGACGTTAAATGTGGATGTAAGACTCTTGTTATTCAACTTTCGTGTGTTTAGTGAGCATTGATCTCTAGGGTCACTGTACATGTGCATTCGGTGATCACGACTTATGAGTCGGGGTCCCCACATCGGGAGAGCTTGTCTTAATGGAATCCTCGACCCTTGAGGAGGATCCTGTAAGTCTCGGTTCCTCGACGCCAAAGACATTGGGCCCCACCTCCGACGAGGTGATCACCCCTGGGCGGTCTAGAACACCCAATCTGGCCGATGTGATCGGATTGACCATGGCTGGACACATCCCAGACCCGCTTTCACGTAGCTTCGGGATCATCACGCCACCTATCAACTCCACTCGCTTCAGCGACATGCATCCTACCATCGACTCATTTTTAAACGACCTGTTCGATCAAACTGAGATCATGCGTATGTCGGATGACCAGGTTCCGGTCTATTACCGGCTCAGGATTAAACCCAATGATAGGGAGATTCACGACCCCGTGGTCACCCACCTTATCGCTACCGTCGAGTGTCCCGCTACCGTCGAGTGTCCCGTTGAGGACTCATCCCAACAACCGTAATTAAAAATAGTATAAACCCCGATCTCTGATCGTCGAGAGTTCATTAGCGAACCAGATGCTGGAATCTGTCCCAGAGCCGGACCGTTATTGGTCCAAGATCTATCGCACAATTAGAAGCCTCTGATTCCGAACGCGCAATGTGGTGTGGAGACGAATTTTTTCCCACCCACCACCCAATACAATCATCCCGGTATCGTACTCGCTAGAAGAGTCGGTTCATCACTTTCAGGCCAGAATCCTACTCGCTAGAAGCAGAGAAAGAGGTCTCAGTGACCAAGAGATAGTGGCAATTTTCAGTCGCAATTGCCATGATGAAGGAATTCCTAACGCCCTGGCTCGTGATGTATTCGTGACTTTTCGGAGCTATCCTATATGGTAAAAAACTATTGTGCCATGGAAAGCACTTGGCAATTCGAACGGTTATTTTCAGAACCAACTTTCCCCGAGCACCCTAATGGAGATCGGAAAAATAGGATACCTCCAAAGCGGCCAGCTAGAGTCGAACCCGCCGAAAAAAGAAATAGGCTCATTACAAGGATCAGTACTGTCCTTGAAGGACTATTGGATAAACCTTGCCCCATACATTCCCTATTGCTGAACACAATCTCGACTCACAGCCTTAGAGCTTGTTGGGTCGTCAGTCAGGTCGCAAAGAGCGGTGAGGCCATCCTTGAGGCGCTTCCGCCGAACAGGCGCGCTCCATCGATGCCCGAATATAATGCCGAAGTTATCACGGTCTACGAAATGTTCCCATCGAGGAATAGGAGGAAAAGACCTCTTAGAGAACTCGAACAGGTCTACCATGTGGCAGCAACAAGTGCATGGGCATACATACCCATCACCTTCGGAGATACTGACCGACTAGCCATTCCTTCCGGTCATTCACTAGCCGCACTAGTCCTAAAGCCCATCATTGATGGCTACAAGTTACATAAGGTGCTAATGAAGGATGGCAGGGATTTAAACCTAATCTATGAAGGCACCATGGAAAAAATGCAGTTCGACCGATCTCGCATAAAGCATAGCAACACAACTTTCCGGCGAATTATTCCAGGGAAAAAGACGTGCTATTACGAACATATCGTCCTGGACATAGTGTTCGTCATGCCCCAAAACTATCGATCCAAAGAGCTTCTCTACCACATCGTGCCTTTCCCAAGTGGCTACCAAGCCCTATTGGGATGTGACGCCTTCACAAAGTTCCAGGCTATACCCCATTATCGGTACGTGAAACTCAAGATGCCAGGACCAAAAGGGGTGATCACAACCGCCAGTGATCCGAATATCGCCCTTCGGGCCGAAAACAAAACAACGACACTCTCCCTCGAGGCACTCGCCGAGACATTCGCTGCAGAAGAAAAAACTGCATTGCGGTCAACGGTTGACAAGGATGGCGTGATCCTTAACAAAAGGCCCAAGCCCACATCCTTCAAACCCACAGAGGAAATCGTTAAGTTTCAAGTGCATCCGACGGACCCCAATAAGACAGCGTCCATTGGAGCTCAGCTCGATCCAGTAGTGGATGAGGCACTATGAACCTTTCTACGGGAAAATTGGGATATATTCCCCTCGCATCCTTCCGATATGCCTGGAATCCCATGGTGGCTTGTAGAACATAGTTTGAACATCATTGCAGGCTTCGAGCCCGTTAAGCAGACTCTGCACCGCTTCTACGAACCCAAACAGAAAGCTACGGGTGAAGAATTAGCTAAACTGCTAGAGGCCAGATTCATTCGGGAGATTAAGCACCCCGAATGGTTGGCCAATCTGGTGATGGTACCAAAGAAAGATAAGTCTTGGCAGTTGTGCGTCGATTTTAAAGACCTCAATAAAGCTTGCCCTAAGGACCCTTTCCCCTTACCGCACATAGACCTGATCATTGATGCTCTTTGGGCTAAAAATGTTGGGGCTACATACCAGCGCATGATCCAGACTTGTCTTGTGACATAGGTTGGTAAGATGTTCGAGGCATATGTGGACGACGTGGTAATTAAAACCAAACATGCCAGCCGGCTGATCGACGACCTACGACAAACCTTTGCCAGCATATGCGACTATGACATATGACTCCATCCGGAAAATGTGTATTCGAAGTTCCCTCTGGCAAACTGCTCGGTTTCATCGTCTCCCATAGAGGAATAGAAGCGAATCTGGCTAAGATCTGCGCTTTATAGGAACTTGCAATTCCCATAGGGCTAAAGCATGTCCATAGGCTAGGAGGTTGTGTTGCAGCATTAAGCCGCTTTATATCATGACTCGGAGTGAAGGCTTTACGGCTCTATACGCTGCTAAAATGGACCAACAACTTCGAGTGGACTAGCGAAGCAGCGACTGCGTTAGAGGAAATTAAAACACTACTAGCAACCAAGCACATACTCACAGCACCAGACGCCGGTGAGCCCATCTTATTATACATATCGGCCACCAACCAAGTTGTTAGCGTAGTGCTTGCCGTTGAACAAGATGAGAAGGGACACAAATTCCAGACTCAGAAGCTGGTATAGTACGTGTCAGAAGTACTAACGCAGTGCAAGTCTAGATACGCGCACTAGTAGAAAATAGCCTACACAGTATTTATGGCATCACAGAAACTCAGACACCACTACCAAGAGTGTGTGGTAACAGTAGCATCCGAAGTACCCCTAAACGATATAATCAACAACAGGGATGCCACCGGCTACATAGCCAGGTGGGCCATTGAGCTCCTTCCCTTTGAAATAACCTACAAGCCATGTCGTGCCATCAAATCTCAGGTATTGATAGACTTCCTAGCTGAATGGACCGAGGCCGAACTCCCCAAGGAATATAGTGCATACTCCCATTGGACAATGTAATTTGATGGATCCAAAACCTTGGCCGGACTGGGGGCTGGAGTTATCCTCACATCCCCCACAGGTGACAGGGTGTTATACGTGTTGCAGATCATGTATGCCGGCTCCAACAATGCACCCGAATACGAAGCCCTTTTGCATGGTCTTCGGATGGCAGTATCAGTGGGCATACATCGGCTGGAGGTACGAGGAGACTCCAACCTGGCCATCTCCCAATTCGACAACAAAAATACGACGATGGTGTCGTATAGGAACACCGTCTTAAAAATATGTGCACGGTTCAAGGGGTTGGAGTTTCACCACGTCACTCGCGACAACAACCAAGCCGCAGACATACTGGACTGCATAGGGGCTAAGCGCGACCCTGTCCCAAGAAACACCTTCCTGGAGCGGCTCTTTAAGCCATCCGTGGTATGGCAGGATGATCAGAAGGGTGCCGGTCTAGATACGGCGGAGCAGGTTGCTCCCCCTATAAATGAACCGGATGACAAGATCATCGGCGGCTCCGTGATGGAGGAAAAGCCTTCAACCCATGAAGTCATGGCGCTAATCGCGCCATGGACAAAGCCTTTCCTCGCCTACCTTCTTTGCAAGGAACTCCCCGACGACCAGATAGAGGAGCGGCGCATAGTCCGTTAGTCCAAGGCCTACAAGGTACATGAGGGTGAGTTATACAAGAAAAGCACCACCGGAATATTACAGCGGTGCATATATAAGGAAGAACGATGGGAGCTCTTAGCCGACTTCCACGCGGGCATGGGTGGCCATTACTTTGTGGCAAGAGCCTTAGTTAGCAAGGCCTTCAAAGATGGCTTCTTTTGGCCCACAACTCAGACAGACACCCAACCGCTTGCAAGCACTAGTGCGCATAGATGGACTGCCGCGCATAATATAATAATGGAGAATGGATCCAACTTCACAGCCCAAGAAGTCAAAGACTGGTGCGCATAGATGGGCATAAAGCTCGATTACGCGTTAGTATCATCCGCAGACCAATGGACAGGTTGAACGAGCAAATAACCTCATTATGAGTGGCATTAAGCCATGTTTAGTCCGATCTCTTCATGAGTCCGATTGTCATTGGGTGGAGGAGCTCAACTCCGTTTTATGGGGTCTGCGCACCACCCCAAATAGATTAAGGGGATACACACCGTTCTTCATGGCCTATGGGACAGAAGCAGTCCTCCCCTGCGACATTATTCACGATGCACCAAGGGTGCGCATGTACGAGGAAAAGGAGGCCTAGTTAGATCGGCAGGACGAACTGGACGCCTTAGAAGGAGAAGGTGACATAGCTCGGGCCCGCTCTACCTTTTACCAATAGCAGACCCGACGTTACCAGAGTAGGGAGGTCAGGGGGAAGGCGTATAATGTAGTCTAACTCGTCTACGGCTCTCGGAGAAACAGAAGCATAATCTCAACTCCAAATGGGAAGGCCCCTTCATCATCAACGAAGTACTCGCATGAGGAGCTTGCCGTCTTTGGAGCCCGTCGAACAACTGCCTTGAACCAAACCCATGGAACACAGCTCGTCTTCGGCACTTCTACGGATAAACCGGTGTCGTCGCATTCTCTAGCACTTTTTTGTTTTTCTTCCTCTTTTCTCCTTCCCCTCCCACTTTGCTATTTGGTACGATTGAATTTTTTCCTTCTCTCCCCATGATCGGTTCAATCGATCTTGTACTAAGATTATCGGCTTACACCCTTAAGTGTTGAAGTCAGAGAACTATACCTAGGGGCTTCTTTTCAAAGCCAACACCTTTTATATTATTATAAGCATTTACCCACACTTATTGTGTACACACTTTTCCTTTGTCTCGTTCAAGCCATGATGTACATCAATTCGAACTAAGACTTTGCCAAGCTAGGTTGCCTCGCTCCAATGTTTACCCTCTACGTTCCTGATTGTTCGGCTAGAGGGTAAAGGCACCACCTCTGCGATTGGTATGACCGGGTCATTCGGAAACATAGCTCAGACGGGTGAAGCCGAAAGCTAGCTATCTTATGTACACAATTGGTCGGCTGTGACAGAATTTATTAACATGGCTATGGTAGTTATCACCATTGCTTGGGCTTTTTTCTTCTTAAAAGCCCCTAGCTACATACTATCAGTATATGCAGCTTCTACCTACAACCTTCGTAAAACCCCAAAGAAAGGTATCGATAGAGGTACTATTTTCCTCGGAAAATGTTTCTTATGCTAAGAAGTAATTTAACATTTCTCCCTGTGTGCTTTCTGTCTATTCGCACCACATGGCCGGATTGCCTGGTTCCCCGAACACAGCTCACTCTTTTAGGGTGGAAAATCATGAGGAACACTCCCGAGCTCTTCGCATAGGAAGTAGAAGCTGCTGGCCGGTAAAGAAAAAGTTTACAACACAGATGGAGTAACAACTCGATTGTTCTCACATAAGGATGCATAATTACACATTTGGCTGCTTATCGAGATTATCGATTATAGTGTCTAGGGAGCAGTCTGCTTTTGAAAGGCAGGCGGTAGGCATCACCTTGTCATACACCAGATGGAGTGGCACTTCTTGTCCATCTAAACCCACTGGACCAACCTAAGCCATACGCTCAGGATTAAGTCCGATGTAGCGGGTCTTGATCATCGCCCACGCTTCTCGTGCTCCCTCCCAGCAAGATGATGTCTTCCAAAGCTCGAACGTACTTCGAGCTCCCTTGAATCGATCGACTAGTTTGGTCATTGCTTCCAGAGGCTATTCAGCAGGCCATAGTTCTTTTACTATACTTTTCATCGCTCTTCGAGCACGCTCATGAAGAGTGGAAAGCTCCTTCAGCAGAATCCCTTGGTAGGACCCGATCTCCTCTTCAGGACGCCCAGACAGGAGGCCAATACAGAAGGCAAGGGCATACTTATTTAGATTTCTCTATAAGAAGTACTAGATGATGTTAGAATCACACTTACCAAACATGCTCCTCTGTATTTTCTGGTTTTCTTCTTGGGCCCAAGCCAATTGAGCCTTTAAATTCTCAATTTCTTCGGCCTGTTGTTTATTTTCTTCCTGGAGGCGATTCAAAACATGACAGCTAGCCTCGTGCTGGCACTCGACGTACCGCTGAGATTCTTGGGCTTCATCCAACTCCTTTTGCATATGGCCTATCGATTCAACTGCTAAAGAGAATCCTTGCATCAGCATGGAAATTTATTAAAGATTAGCAGCACACGTATACTCACCATGGGCCTCCCGATTGAAGCTCTTCACTTGGTTTAGCTCTACCTTCAAGATTGCACTTGTGATCGGCTGTCCTCCAGCTCCTTGGACAATTGCTCCTTCTGTTTCTTTGAAGCCTGTATTGATAGTAAAACAGCATAAAGACCATTAATTCAGTTGTTCCGGATGAATTTAAGGCTCGGGGGCTACTGGGTTTACATGAGTAGTCAGACTCTTTAAAACCTATGACTTACCTACAAGTTGGCCGATATCAATTTCATGGCCTCGTTGAACCCAGCTCGGCCAGCACCAACGTGCGCATCCGCCGTCCATAGGGCAACAAACTATTGTTCGGAGAACACTGGTTGGCATAGGGCCTCCTGTCGCCGCCGATGATTCATGGCGCTTCCCACTTCTGATTTGGTAACAGACACGACATCACCCAAATCCGTGGGAGCCGGGTTGGCCATCGGCGCCTCGGTGCCAGGCTCGGCATGAGTCATAGCTCTGGAGTTTTGAGCATCGCCAGGCACCTTGGTAACCTCTTCGGAGGAGAAGACTGGGCATTTCTCCTGAGTACATCGATGTAATAACTATTGTAAGGCTCTATTGATTATGATAGTAAGAAGACAACCGAACAAAATACCTTTGGGTTGGGCAAGCTAACGAATTCTTCCTCGCAGCCGGCTCATTGGCTAGGTCCCTGTTGGCTTCCGATCCAGGCACTATTTTGGTTGCCATTGTATGGCGCCCGGATCGATAGCGTTTGGGAGTAGGAGCCGGCGCGTTCTAGCGCTGTTGGATGCTTGCCTCTTGCAGGATGAACTCTTCTTCTTCTTGTTTGTTGCGGGACTGGAGAACGTTCCAGGGTAATCGACTATGATAGCCACCTGAGATCGGTCGAGGCTCTCCTGATAAAAGATTCCGTCTTCAAACTCAACTAGAAGATCTAGGTCCTCATGAAAACCTGGATCGTCATCATGCGAATATTCTTCGGGCTGGGGAGCCGGATACTTGACTGTCTCGATGAAGCTCCTCCATTCCTATTTGTGTAAGGTTAAAAGACCTTAGTCAAATAAAGGACTAAATGGAAACCCGGAACTATGTTTGCACAGGAGAAAGGCTTACCCATTCGATGGGAGTATGGCTTGAATACCCTTCCTTGGTTGACCACCAAATAAAATCTTCTTGCTCTCCTTTATACAGTTCGGCAAGGAAGGCGACCAACGCTGTATGATTGGCGGGTCCCAATCTTCAGGGGATGTATCCTCTGTTGGAGAGGTTGCACGCACCAGGTCATGGCAGCAGCCATGACATCGATCATGGTCAGGCTATGGTGGGTATGTATCCGCACCTGAGCCACCAAGCGTTGTACTTCAATGTTGTCCTCTTGGGACAAACCCTTCGGTCGCCAGTTGTACCTTTTCTTCAAAGGAGCGTTAGAGTATTCAGGCATACCTCTCCGAGCTGGCTCGAATAGGGGGGCATCTTCAATGTAAAACGATTCTGATGTCCACTCTTCGGTTTCCTTCGGTGTACCCACCGGATACCCCGTCCCCGCTATGATTGTCTTGTCCCGAGTTCGAGGGAGAAGGAAGAAATACTTCCTCTGTAGGTCGACATGCACCTCGTAGCCCAAGAACATCTTGCAAAGGGCTACAAAGCCTGAGATGTGCAGGATAGACCCCGGGGTGAGGTGGTGGAGTTGCATCCCATAGAATTCTAGCTATCCCCTCAGGAACGGATGGATGGGAAACCCGAGGTCCTGCGGGAGAAAGGGCATGAAGCATACGTGTTCCCTCCTTTGTGGATTGGGGAAACGCTCTACAAAAACTTCATTGTTGTAAGAAGATAAACCTGCGTGGGTCACCGTCGGATCCTAAGAAGGGAGATACCCCTGGGTCTCCAAATTGGGCAGCGACAAGAGCGATACGAAGCAGCTGGTCTAGTCCCCGGAACGGGAGCCGTATGGGCCCGATGAAGATCTCGGGGCGCTCACCATGTTTTTCGTGGTGATCTTTCGCTAGGAGTTTTTTCCAATGGGGAGGAGGAGAAGGATGTGGTGTAAACCAGGATTCTACTTGTTTAAATGGGTGTAGCCTCCCTTGCGGGAGGGCAACACTATAAAAAATCACTAAACCTCTCGCCTCCCCATGACACGTGAAAATCGGGGAACGCTGCCGGTTATTTTAATGGACCTGAAAAGCTCGTGATGCATGGGATTTCGCTGGTGACTAGTCGGTTCCCGAACAAGAGGGAGTATGGGACTCGCCTTGTAAGCCGAAGATTATGAATATTATCTGGATATACATCAGCGGTGAAGACTACTCCAGGGTTACTGAGGGAGTCCTGGATTAAGGGGTCCTCGGACAACCGACCTGATTCCCATGGGTCGGACTATATGGGCCACTAAGTGATCATTGGGTGATCGAGGGACCCATCGCTAGGATGGAAACTCTGAGAACCGTGGTGTGGCCCCCCAAGGTGATGTCTATAGTTAGGCATGTTTATCTCTTCGGCTTATAACTGACCATGTGTAAACCCTTGGTAGCCTCGGCATCTATATAAGCCGGAGGGTTTTAGGTTGTAGGGAGAGGACAACTCATCTGGGGTTTATCTCTTTGATCTTGAGGTAGATCGACTATGTAACCCATACATCATCAATAAATCAAGAAGGACGTAGGGTATAAGCTCCACAGGATTTCTCAAACCTGGGTAAAACCTTGTCCCCTCTGTCTCCTGTTACCATCAATTCTAGTCTCACACCTCGGGACCCCCTACCCGATATCCACCGGTTTTGACACCGACATTGGTAGGGCCTGGCCCCGCGCATACCTCAGCTGTCATTGGGCCGTCCGGATCACCAAGGACGGTTCCAAGGGGTGAGGGCCTATGTGGCCAGTAAGGCTCTTGAGTCATGATGCTCAGGATTCCACCTTGACGTACGAGCGGTTCCCACACCTTTCCTTGCCTGTTTTTCCTGAGAGGGGCGCGAGAAGACCAGGTATGGCTAACCTGGGAAGGTGGCATGTACTAGGCTTGGCCTAATTGTAGCCCCCTGCAGCCCTCTCACGCGTACATCCCAGGGAATGCAACGAAACCAGGCCACAAGGAGCTTTCTTGAGGTTGGAGGCTGCCGCTAGGGCGCCCTCAGTTGTTTGTCCCCAACATGGGGTGTAGGGCTTTCACATTGCATGGGCATAGTCATTGGTGGACCATGTTGTCTGCCAGCACGAAGCTGTGGCTTCCGCATTGCGTTGGCATAGCCATTGGTGGGCAGTGTTAACTTGTCCGCCAGCCCGGAGCTGTGGCTTCCACATTGCATGGGCATAGACATTGGTGGGTAGTGTTGACTTGTCCACCAGTGTGGAGTTGTGGCTTCCACATTGATTGGGAAGGAACCCCTCCGCGTCCTCGGGGGGCTCTGGGCGTGTACAACCCATTGAGTTCATACGTGTGGCTGGCATGGTAGAACTGGGAGGTGTATCTAGGATCTCACGAGGGTGCTTTGGCCCCACGAGGAACCTACCTCAAAGGCGGTTTGCGCCTGGGTCTTCTTGTAGATGGTGCCGTCCAAGGTTCCACAAACTTCATAGCAGCCTGGTCCGAGCATCCTCCCTAGGGCCATTGCACGAGAGGGCCAAGCACGAGTGACCCAAGGAGATGACGTGAACGGGGCTGTCCTGCCAGACAAAGCTCAGCCACTGGATTTATCAACGCTGGAGGGACGGACCTGAGCATAGACGTCGTGCCTAGTCCTCTCACGAGGCAGCCGAAGGTAGGACCGCTTGGGAGTGATCATATTCACCGTGGCAAAGAGCTATGCAGACAAGGTGAAACGTTAGGAAATAGATTACATGCATGAAAAACTGTTGAAATATGGGTAAATATGGTGGCTGCAGCGGTACACCCTAGTCGCCTAAGGATAATGCGGCGTTCTGGGCGCCCTTTAAAGAAACAAGCCAAAAAGTTACCTAGCACAGACCAACAAAAAGTCACTTGGCGGCCATGCCACTGAAGAGTCGAAGCTGCCGTTGTAGCCTGATCTTGTACCTCCACGAGCGCGGACCTCACGGGCCCATCGTCTCTCGAGGCCTGGGACCCATGCTCGGTCTAGGCATCTCCTCTAAATCCTCGTCACTTCTCGCCAGGCAAGGTGCGAGCATGGCCCGGGCAAGGTGCTGGAACGTGACACCGGTGTTCGCGAGGCCGAAGGGCATTCAGACGTAGTTGTAGTTCGGTGCATGTCGGCCAAAATAGGCCTTGTGATGAGGCCTTGTTGATTGCGAGCGTGTCAATGCAAGCACGCGGCTGATCGATCGGGCTGATGATGGTGGCTGCAATTGGTGGTGTAGGGCTGCCCCTTCCTTGCTCGTCGTGTCCCTCTTGAAGGCCCTCGATCGCTTTGATGACTTCCTCTTGCGAGCTCGGTGCCTCGCGCCGAGCCCCCGGCCCTAGTAGTCGCGCGTTAGGACGCGCCTTCAGGCTGTGCCCGACCGCCTCCCTTGTGTCACCGGCCAAGCCGGGGGCCTCCTGGGTGGGAGCCCCTAAGCCCGACCCAAGGGGGGCGCCGAGCGCGCATTCCTATGGGATGGAAGGTGTGGCCCCGTCCCTGAATGTAGAGCACGATGCTCCGCCCTTGGAGGTTCCAGCCCCCTGGCGCTCCACGGTGGTGAGCTGCTTCTTCGTCTTGCGTGCATACTCACGAGGCAGGGCATCCTCCTTGTCATCCGAGCACTCGACCGTAGCAGCGCGGTAAGCATGCTCAAGGGAGCAGACGACATCCTTCTCATCTCATGCGACGATGATGATGTCGCCACTCCCTAGCATCTTGAGGACGTTGTAGCCATGATGAGTTGTCACCATAAACTTGGCAAGGGCCGGGTATGTAACAACGAAGAGGCAGTTCTATCCCAATAAGGCTTGAGGTCCTTGAAGGGGATAGAAGAGCATCTAAGCGTTTCACAAGTACAACATCATTGCATACATTTAATGAAGATAAGACTATAATAGATTGTCTTACACTCGACACATGCTAAATTGCAATACCACTCAAAGCATTCATGCATACATCCATAAAAGCGGGGTCCGGTTATGGACGAAACCAAACAACGAAAGATGCAATGCGACTGCCTTGCTATCCCAGGGATCACGACCATGTTGCCTCTCTAATCATTAGGGTACGTAACATACATCCAGCCACGTTCTTCATCATACTCCCACTGGAGTTGCGACGCCTCAACAGGGTAGTCATCGTTGATACCTATACCTCCAGTGTTGTAATCTATGAGCCACGAGGACTCAGCAATCTTGCAACTTTTAGGTGAGGAAGGGTAAGCAGTGAGGGTGCAGCAGCACCTAAGCATTTATGTGAGTGGCGAACTTACGATGACAGGAAGTAAATGTGGTGTCCTGCGCATGATGATTGAGAACTAGCATGATCACTAAGTGGTCCTCAACACCTACTTACTTCAATAATAACCCCACCATGTTCTCTCTCAGTTCATGTTCACGAGCAGAGACAATCATGGTTACGCACACGGTTGTTGTATTTTATTTGAGTTTACTTCATGTTTGCTATAACCGGGTGTTAAACAAATTTCCAAGTTGCCATGTAACCATGGGCCCAGCTTTCCGAAAAGATTAAACCCTGCAGGGGTGCTCCAACTCATCCATCACAAACAAACCACACGCCGTGGCAATAACCTTGACCACGAATCTCGTGATCTTCCTAGGGAATTCCACTGGAAAACCTCAACCTCAAGCTAACCCGAAGTATTAATGGAATTCCTTACGCAAGACATTCGAGGAAGGTAAAACAAGTCCAGCAAGCGCCTGGCTGGCCGGATCCCAGTAGGAGTTGCGCGTATCTCTTTCTTAGGGCACTACCAGATGGGCAAGACATCGGGTTGGCTGAAACCCGGGGTGACCAGGGGGCGCCGGACAATGCCCAATTTGTACCAACACTCATGAGGAGCACTAGCATGGGGGGGTTGATTAATTATCCTTGGGGTAGCTATGCCCTGTGCAATTTTATTAAGTTGTTTAGCAAATGTAGTACCAATGTTGGGTCTTGCCAGACAAGTTTTAATCTAAAATGAATGCCCAAGGGGGTCCCCATAACAACCCCGAGCATGTTAGGAGCGCAAAAATATGGAACATAACACCAGTAACAAGTAACTATGGCGGCAAAAGTGGAACAACACACTAAGCAAACGGCAAAGCCTTCCACCTTACCAAGTTATATAGGTGAATTAAATTAAATAGCAATAAAATATTGTGATATCTCAAGATGTCCATGTTATCACATGGAAACAAGTTGCACCTGCATCTAAGAACGCTATAAGAGGGGATGAGCAGTGCTATCTTAGCCAAATAAGGTTTGCAAGGTAGTGGAGGGGTTAGAGGCTTTCATGGCAATGTAGGAGGCTGGACATGCAAGTGGTAGGTAAAGAAAGCATAACGATAAGAGTGAGACATCTAGCAAAACAAAAATAGTTTCGGGATCCGGGTACGGTCATCTTGCCTGTTGGTTCTTGAAAGGTACAAAGAGCTGGGTCCTCGTAGTTATACTCTCCTGGATCCTCATGCTCAGGCTCAAGACTCCAGTCTACCCAAAGAGGAAAGCACCAAATAAACATACAACCAAACTGCAATGCACAAACAAGATGACGCATGACCCATTTGATGTATTTAACTTGGCAACCTAAGCTAGTCATGTTCCACATGCAACTATTAAGTTGTTTAGTACTCTGGACAGATCCACATGTTTAGTTGTATGAACATGCATGAACATGGAAAATATGGATGCGTCATGAAAAATTGACGCAAATGCATATGTAGAATGTTGCAAACGGAATAACATAGCTCACGCTACTTTCACGGCAACTTACGAACGCTAACGGGGACAAATGCAAAGATGGCGAAGGACCTGGGCTATTCCTTGCTATTCCAAGGATGCTACTGGTGACGGGGGTATTACCCCTGGATAGGCCAAAGCAACGGGGTTCTTCCCCCCACCCTTCAAAGAAAAACTATGCAACCGGGTGTCCACGACCGGCTGGGGCATGGCCGGCTCGAGCTGTCACCGGCTGGCGACATTGACGGCTGCTCGAGGAGCCAACTCGACCCCCGACCGGCTGGGCATGGTCGGCTGCCTCCGGGCCACCTCCTGCTTTGACCCCGGGACGGACATGCAATGTTACGTCCCTCTGCGCACAAGTACGGCGACAAGACGTGGCCACCACGACGGACATCATTGTAGCCAAAGTGGCCGCTGACGCACGTGCATGCATGGCTACAGTCTGGTCGTCCAGGCTGTTGACCTTGGCGAGCGCGACCAGGCAGGGAAACAGTGTTGGCATGCCCCTGCCCACTCAATTACCTGCCCGGGCATGGCTACAGTGCGGTCAGCCATAACAGAGACTTTAGCTGGTTGGCACTAGACGACGCTTCCCGAGTGGCCCGTGCCGTTGCAGGTGGGCGAGGGCCAATTGCGGAGCCGGCTGGCGGGCCCCAATAGGCGACGGGGCCGCACAGTCGGTGGACCCTACAGGCAACGAGAAGGCTCGAAGGGCGGGACCCCCTAGTCAGTCGGAGAGGCTGCCAGTCGGGTCCCCCACCTATGTACCTTAGGAATATTGTAAGCCGGCGGGTTGACCTATAAAACCCCCCGAGCCCCCCATGCAACGGGGACAGACTACTCTCTCGCACGCACCCACAGGACACTTCCCTCATTCTCACACCCGACAGTGGAGGAAGGTGAGCCAGCTGCTCCCTCTTCCTCCTCTAGACGCAGCTCTAGGAGCATCCTTGTGAACACATCAATCCATGCAACTAGACTACGCAGGACTAGGGGTGTTACCTCATACGGAGGGCCCTGAACCTGGGTAGATTGTGTGTCACCACTGCTTGTGCCCAATCTCGCACCTGGAGCTTGTCAGCGTCCTTTGGCCCCAACCACCTACGATAAGCCTACTCATGGCATCTGTTGTGACAAAACGACGACAGTTGGCGCCCACCATGGGGGAGTACGTGGCACCGACCGGATTCATGCTCCAGGCGGGACCCCTCGCCATTCCCTACCGTCGCCGCACATGCATGCGAAACCGCGGGCTCATGGGGATTGCTCCAGCACGACCTGCGGGCAGCTCCATTGACCTCACGCTCGACATCGATGTGATCGCCGAGCGTTTTGGGAGGCTCAGCCTCGCCGAAGCTCCGGATGCGAACGAGGACCCTAGCCAGGTGCTTATCTGCGCCAGTCTGCCCATGGCTGTGGGCGCACTCATTGCGACCCCATCCAGCAGCTCGCACGATCACGTGGGGGCAATGGCCATCATCTCCTCCACCTCCCCCGGACGTGCACGGGCCAAGGCTAACGCCGCCGCATCCTGCTTCGGCACCTCCGACCCGCTAGGTGCGGCCCTTTGGGGCTTGAGCACCCCTATTGCCCCGAGGGAAAATCCCTATGCTGCCATGGCCGAGATCAAGGCGGCTCGCCACATCCTGTTCGATGACGCCACCGCCCTCGTGGCCACGCGGAGCCGCATGGAGGACACCCAGCGGGAATATGCTTCCGCCTACGGTCTCACCCCGGGTGGCACTGAGCCATCAAGCACGGAGCCGTGCATGACCACGGCCGCGTGGTCGCAGAGACCTTGGGCGGCGCAATGCCCGTCTATGACACCCCTGCAGCCAACCTGTGGGCCCTCAAGGTAGCCTATGAGGATTTGGCTACCTTGGAGGGGGAAGAATGTGTAGCCCATGAGCGTCACATCAAGGACCACATTGACGCCGCCGACACGTAGCAGCATCTGCTCACGGCTGGCAGTGCCGCCTTCGGAGGCCCCCGGCCCGTGCGTGAGGGCACGTGGACTGCTCGCCGTCAGCCGACTCAGCACTCCTGCTCCCCTCGCGTCTCCGGCCGCCAGGTCGAGGCCAGCCATCTAAAGCTCTGTCAGGTACCAGGGAGCAAGCAGCTAGCTGTTAACAGCTAGCGCACCAACAACCCGCCTTGCAGCGGCCGCCACCACGAGGTGTCGGCAGCTGGCGCAGCCGCAGGCATACTCCATCCCTGCGGCATCAGCGGGAACGATCGGTTCCACCCGCCATCCACCCCGTGCCCTCGGCTCGGCTTGGTCCGCGCGTCCCCAATAGCAAGAACGATGCTCGCCTCCGCATCGACCACCTCGCACAGTCGGCCCTCCTCAAGGAGGAGGGCTCGAGTGGCCCGGCCTGTTTCGGCCCTCATATTCACAATGAGCCGTTCCCAACTAGCTTCACGCTCCCCCGAGACACCCCGAAGTACAACCGGGCCACCAAGCCCGAGGACTGGCTGATCGACTACACCACCGCGGTCGGCATCGCCAGGGGGAACAAGCGCGTAGTCGTTCGCTACGCTCCCCTCATGCTGGTCGGCTCGGCCCGCACCTGGCTCAACAGCTTGGCAGCCGACAGCATCAACACCTGGACGGACTTCGAAGAAGCCTCCTTCTACAACTTCACCGACACCTACAAGCGGCCTGGCTGCCCCCATGAACTCTCCATGTGCGTTCAAGGGCTGGACGATTCCCTCTTCCACTACATCAGTTGTTGGACCAAGCTCCACAACTGCTGCGAGGGGGTGCACGAGGTGCAAGCCATATAGTACTTCATCGAAGGCTCTTAAGACAGCACCCCCCTCAAGCAAAAGCTTTTGTGCTCCGAGCTCATGCCAAGGCAGACAAGTACGCCACGGCTGATTCAGCCATTCAGGTCAAGACGACCCTGCCCGCCAAGGCGACGACCACACCAACAACGTCCCGGCCTGCTGCCGACAACCGGCAGTCCTAGAACAACAAACGCAAGAACGATCATCCATATCCCCGCTACGGGAGTCAGAAGGTCACCACCATCGAGGAGCAGGAGCCGGCTGCCTAGCCTTCCAGCCAGCACCAGCGCACTAGCAAGGCTGCCTGGCAGCCGAAGCTCACCTTCGAGCAAATCCTCGACCTCCCCTGCAAGAACCACGGAGGGCCATGTTCTCAACGCACATGCTCTGATAGTGCAGCTTCTCATAGCGATTGCCCTGGGGCGGCCTTTCGGCTCCTCCCGTGTCCCCCGCCCGTGCGTCGGCCCTGGCCCTAGCTGCCGCCCCGGCGCCGGCTCCAGCTCCGTCCCAAAACGATGGCCGTCTTATCGACCAGTTCCCTAACCAGGACGACTGTTACGTTGTCTTCATCAGTGAAGAGACGATCAAACATGCTCAGTGCTGGCTCCATCGCGAGGTGAACGCCACCATGTCGGCAACTCCCAGTTCATGCACTGGTCGAAGAATCCTGTCACCTAGAGCCGAGCGGATCATCCCGCCGTGATGCCGAGTCCCGGCAGCTACGCCCTGGTCCTTGACCCCACCATCACCACCGAGAAGCGCACCTGCCGCTTTTCATGGGTGCTGGTAGATGGTGGCAGCAGCATCAACATCCTTTACCTTGACACAATGCACAAGGTAGGGCTAAAGATAGAAGACCTACAGGCGAACCATACGGTCTTCCATGGCATCGTGCCTGGAAAGTCCTGCTCCCCTACTAGCAAGATCACGCTCGACGTCCTCTTCGGTGGACCCGGCCACTTCTGCCATGAGCCGGTGTTTTTCGAGGTCGTGGATCTCGCAAGTCCCTACCACGCGTTGTTGGGCCGGCCGACCCTTGTCAAGTTCATGGCGTTCCCCCATTACGCCTACCTCAAGCTCAATATGCCAGGTCCCAAGGGGATCATCACCATCACAGGTGACTACAAGATGTTGATCGAGTGTGCTCAAGATGGCAGCCGGCTGGCCGAGGACCTAGAAATTGCCGAGGAGAAGCGTCAGCTCGATGACCTCGGGGCCCTTGCTGCCAGCCAGCCGGCCATGCCGGCTCCCCCCTTGTAGTCCGTCGGCGAGGCCTCATTCCAGCCATCCGAGGACACCAAGGAAATCCTGCTTGACCCGGCCAACCCGGCTCAGTGCGTCACCATCGGCTCCCACCTCAATTGCAAATAGGAAGGCGAGCTCGTCGACTTCCTCCATGAGAATCGGGACTTCTTTGCATGGTCCCCCAAGGACATGCCGGGTGTTCCGAGGATGTTTGTCGAACACAAACTACACGTCCGGTCGGACGTCAATCCGGTGAAGCAACCCCTATGCCGTTTTTGCGAGGAGAAGCGGCATACCATAGGAGAAGAGATCGCCCGACTGCTCGTAGTCGGGTTCATCATGGAAGTTTTCAACCGGACTGGCTACCCAACCTAGTCCTAGTGCTGAAGAGGAACAAGATCTGGCGCATGTGCATTGACTACACCAGCCTGAACAAGGCGTGCCCCAAGGACCCATTTGCCCTACCGCAAATCGATCAAGTCATCGACTCCATGGCCGGCTGCGACTTGCTGTCCTTCCTGGACGCCTACTCTGGGTACCACCAGATCAAGATGGATCTGGAAGTCTGACTTAATACATCCTTCATCACGCCCTTCGGGGCCTACTGCTACATCACCATGTCCTTTGGTCTGAAGAACGCAGGCGCCACCTTCCAGCGGTGCATGTAGAAGTTCCTCCTGCCTTAGATAGGCAGGAACATCCACGTCTACGTCAACGACATCATCATTAATACCAATAAGCACTTCAGCCTCCTCGATGACCACTAAGACCTTCGCGAACCTACACAAATACAAGATGAAGCTCAACCCAGAGAAATGCGTCTTCGGCCTCCCAGCCAGCCAACTCCTGGGTTTCTTCGTGTCCGCCTGTGGCATCAAAGCTAACCCAAAGGAGATCAGCGCAATTGAGCGCATGACCAAGCCGACCCGGCTCTGTGACGTCCAGAAGTTCACCGGCTGCCACGCCTCGCTCAGTCGGTTCATTAGCCGGCTGGGGGAGAAAGCCTTGCCCCTCTACGGGCTCCTTCGCAAGACGGCTTTCGTCGATCGGGTCATACCAAGAAGCTGGGCATGTTCGGTTGGTCCAACAAGGCAGACGAGGCCTTCTGTGCCCTCAAGAAGGCTCTCACCTACATTCCCATCCTAGCCATGCCGGCTGAGAAGGAACCCTTGATCGCCCACTTTACGGTGACCACTCGCGTCATCAGCGTCACCTTGGTGGTCAAGAGACCGGAGGAGGGCAAGTCCCTGCTAGTCCAGCGCCCTGTCTACTACCTCAGTGAGGTCCTCTCCACGTCCAAGCAGAACTACCCCCACTACCAAAAAATGTGCTACGGCATATACTTCGCCGCCAAGATGGTCAAGCAGTACTTCTAGGAGCATACCATCACTATGGTGAGCACAGCCCCACTCGGCGAGATCATCAGCGCCCGAGACTCCACCGGCCGGATCGCCAAATGGATCATTGCTCTCGCCGATCACGAGATCCAGTATGAACCTCGCACCGCCATCATATCATAGACGCTGGCCGACTTCCTCGTCGACTGGGCGGAAACCGAGTTCGTGCCACCTCCCCCGGACTCCACACATTGGTGCATGCATTTTGACGGCTCGAAAATGAGGACAGGCCTGGGTGCCGGCATAGTCATGTCCTCCCTAAAAGGTGACCAGCTCAAGTACACCCTCCAGATCCACTTTGTCACCTCCAACAACGTGGCTGAGTATGAGGCCATTTTCCATGGCCTCCGGCTTGCCAAGGGGATCGGCATCAGGCGCGTCCTATGCTTCGGCGACTCAGACCTCGTGGTACAGCAGGTTTCTGGGGAGTGGGACGCCAGGGACGCCAACATGGATAGCTACCGCTTCCTCGTAAAAGAGCTAACTGACTCTTTTGAGGGTTGTGAGTTCCATCACGGCCCATGGGCAGACAACGAGGCGGCCGACACACTGGCAAAAATCGGCTCCACCCGGCAGGCCACCCCAGCCAGCGTCTCCCTCGAGCGGCTACTCAAGCCGTCGATCAAGCCTTCCCTAGAATCGGAATCCATCTTCGTGTCGGCAGACGCCGTCGCCCCATCGGCGGCTCTGGTGGTCTCTTCGACATCTTCGCCACTGGCTCCCTCGACATTGGCCGTCTTACGGGCATCAGTTGAGCCGACAACAACCGAGGTCGCCGGCTCCAACAGCGCGGTTGTCCTAATGATAGTCGACCAACCGGTCTTGGGGGCTGGCGAGCCGACCACGGGGGTTGGCGAGCCGGACCCGGGGACTGATCATCTGGGCCTGGGTGGTCCTGAGCCGGCCCCCATCTCGGCCACCTCTTGGGTGCAGCCCATCCAGGCGTTCCTTCTATGCGGCGAGCTCCCCCAGATGAGGCCTTAGCAAGGCAAATTCAGCGCCGGGCCTCGGCATACAGCATCGTCAACAACGAGCTTGTCCATCGCAGCACCACCGGCGTCTTTCAACAATGCACCAAGCCGGAAAAGGGTCTGGAGATCCTCCTCGACATCCACTAGGGCAAGTGCGGGCATCACGCCACCTCCAGGACCCTGGTGGCCAAGGCATTCCGCCAAGGCTTCTACTGCCCCACCGCTCTCGAGGCGGCCAAGAAATTGGTCGACGAGTGCGAGGGCTACCAACGCTTCAGCATGCAGAGCCACCTGCCGGCATCAGCCCTCCACACCATCCCCCTCTCGTTGCCCTTTGCCATCTGGGGGCTGGACATGGTGGGTCCCTTCAAGACCGCATGAGGCGGCATGACACATTTGCTGGTGGCTGTTGATAAATCACCCAGTGGATCAAAGCACAACCAATCAAGAAGCTGGACGGCCCCACAGCCATCCGGTTCATCGATGGCATCATGGTTCGCAACGGTGTCCCCCACATCATCATCACCGACAACGGCACAAACTTCGCCAAGGGACCGCTCGCGCGTTTCTGCTCCAGACAAGGAATCTAGCTCGACCTGGCCTCCATCGCTCATCCACAGTCAAATGGCCAGGTCGAGAGGGAAAACGGCCTCGTCCTGTCAGGTATCAAGCCCAGGTTTGTGACACCACTGGTAAGGTCAGCCGGCTGCTGGGTCGACAAGCTGCCGGCTGTCCTTTGGAGTCTTAGGACCACCCCCAACCGATCAAATGTTTACACGCCTTTCTTCCTTGTGTATGGGTCCGAGGCAATCATCCCCACTGACATCAAAGGAGGCAAGAGAAGACAGCGTCGACTTACTCGAAGAAGCCCACGAACTGGCCTTGAGTCGGATGGCAATCTACCAGCAGAAGCTCCGGCAGTACCACAACAAGCGGATCCGGCCGCTCTCCTTTCGTGAAGGGACCTAGTACTCAGGCAGATCGAGCGGAAAGCCGGACAACACAAGCTATCCTCCCCATGGGAGGACCCATTCATCATTAGTAAGGTGTTGCACAACAATGCGTCCTACCTAATAGACGCCCAGAAGCCGCAGAAGCGCAAAAGAGACGCCTCCGACGAGGAGACTAAGCGCCCGTGGAACGCGGCACTCCTCCGTCCATTTTACTGCTAAAAAAACCAGTGTATGTATGTATCCCTACCCTTTTGGGCTTATGAATGCAATGGCTGCCCCAGGCCGGCTCTTGGGGCACACCCTCTTCATTTCCCTCAAAAGTCTCCTCACTCCCCGGCTCCCTGACCCGGCTCGCGGGCCCGGGGGCTCGCTGGCTGATCCTAGGTCGCCTCTCTCAAAAATTGACCGAGTAGTGTGAGCCGAGCAAGCCCTCCCACCCCTCCCAGCTACAGATCCGGCTCCCGGCTGTCCGACTGACGGGGCCTCAGGGCGGAAATCTTAGCACACATGAAAGATTGATTGCAAAAGAGATGTCGTCTAGGCCCAGATGGACCACCTCATCACCTCTGTCACTCTACTTACCCCCCAAAACCTCTCATGTTTCCTAAGTACAAAACCGGCTCCCTCGAGGCGGATGCCCCGACCCAGCTACAGACCGGCTCCCGGCTGTCGGCCAGGCGGGGCCAAAAGCAAAGGGGAAAAGGGGTCGAACAGACGGACTCAAAAGGGCAAAAAAGGGTAAGGATGAGCAAGCACGCGCAATAAGGCAAACACATCAAATGTCCACAATACGAATGTTAAGACAAAAGAGGCCCACAGAGGTGGTTGCGGTCATCGGGTCGGTTCCCTTGGCCTTCCAGGCAGCCTCCCGTGTCCTAGCCACCTCGCTGCTGGAGTCTAAACTCTTGTCGGCAACCACCTCGTCCTCCGGACGTTGGGGATGCCGAAGGAGTCTTCGGCTGCCGGCTTGTGGTCCTTGCCAAGGGCTGGGAGGAGCTCGTTCGGGTTGACGTACGACACGAGCTTGTCGGCGCAGCGGACAAGGGCCGGCTCACGAGCCTCCCGCTCCTTGGCCGGCTCGTCGTGCATGGTGGCCAGCCGGTCCAGGTCCACGTCGTGGTACCACGAAGTCAAAAACCGGAGCGCCATCTGTGCTCCGGCTCGCGCCGCTGACGCCTTCTAGACCCCGAGCCGAACTGGGCATGCTCCAGCCACAAGGCCACGTGGTTCTCCGGAGCTCCTCCATAGCCCAACCACAGGACGGCAATGATCTCCTTGCCAGCCGTCTTCAGCTGCTCCACGCTCCACTCGAGCTGGATCAGCCGGTTTTCAATGGCGAGCTCAAGCTCCGCCATATCCCATGCGGTGTCCCCCTCGATGGAGCGGCCGCGAGCCCGGAGGTACTCCCGGTGCTCCTCGACGGCACGTTTAGCACGGAGCTGAGTTTGCTAGAAGCACCCTATGGGAATAAAGGGAAGAAGGAAAGAGAGGCAAATCAAGAACAAGAACCAACAAAGAAAAAGGCAACCAACTGGAAAAAAGACAAACGAACACTTACGTTCGATGGAGTCGTCCTCCTCGATGGCGAAATGGAGCGACGAATTCTTCTCCGACGCCAACGCTATCTCCGCCTTGACGAGGGAACCCTTAAGCTCCTCCACCGTCCTCTCGAGGCGGGTCACCTCGCCCTCGAGGGCAGTTGTCCGCCGGACGGCATCAACCGCCTCCTTGACGGCTGTCTCCTTGGCCGCCACCTCCCATGCCACGTCGGCCCTGATGTGGTCCTGGGCCGCCTCTCCATCCACCAGCAGCATGGCCAGCCGGTCCTTCTCCTGCGTGACCGCCTGGACGCTTTGCGCCAGCCGGTCCTGGTCGAAGACGGCCCCGGTCTTCTCCACCCGGAGGGCGGTCAGCCCGTTTGCAAAAACAAAACGAGCATCAACCGGTCCTTCTAAGCCCGCTCCGGCTGGTAGGCAACCGGCCCGGCTCCCAGGGGCTATGTGCCCTTCCCACAAGACTCGACATACCTTGCACCCATGTCAACTCCTCCTCCAACCGGTAGAAGCCGTGCTTGCCGTGGTCGTGGATGGCGACCACCTCATCAAACAGCTGCTGCCGCTAGGAGTTCCCTACTATCACATGGAGCCAATGTCAAAAGACACTCAAGGAGATTTGGCCCGGCTGCCCGTCAGCCGAACAGCTGGCCCGCATCTCGGGGGCTAAACCCAGTGGGGGTTCTTGCGTTACCTCACTAAATTTTTTAACAAGAGCGACCACGCCTACCTCGGCGTGCTGCGGGGTTGCGTCGGACGCCTCCAAGAACCGGGCCAGTTCCTGGGGGCACTGGTCCAGAACGCTCCCTAACTCCCTAATTGAGGGGACCGGGACGCCTGCCGGGGGAGACGGAAGGGTTGGGACGCACGCCAGCACCTCCTAGTCCTGGAGCACCTACTGCATGGTCCTCAGGGTCCTCTGGGCCCGACCGCCGTTGCCACCCGTCCCCGCGCTCGCCACGGTGCCGGTCGCCGGGGGTTGGTTGATGACGGCAAGAGCTCGGGACTCGCCTCCTCCTCCCGCGCTCGGCACCGTCACCTCCTCCTCCCGCTGCTCCGACGCGATGATTGTGATGAATGGAGCCTCCACCTCCATGGCTGCCGCCTTCGACGCTGCCTCCGATGCCGCCTCCGGGACCACCGGAGCCTTCGGCATGTCGACTCGGGCTGGCTCGGCCGCGGGCGGTGTCATGACCGGCACATCCGGCCGGGTCGCCTCGGGGGCGGGCTCCGTTGCCGCCGCCCTCCCTCAGGCGCAGGCGGCTCCATAGCCGTCCCTCGAGCGGAGTTGATTCTGCCGCCGAGTCTGATGCCCGCACAAGTACGGCGACAAGGCGTGACCGCCATGAGGGACATCATTGTAGCCATAGTGGCCGCTGACGCATGGGCGCGCATGGCTATAGTCTGGACATCCAGGCCGCTAACCTTGGCGAGTTCGACCGGGCGGGGAAACAGTGTCGGCATGCCCCTGCCACTCGATTACCTACCTCGGCATTGATATAGTGCAGCCAGTCTTACCGGAGACTTCGGTCGGCTGGCACTAGATGACACCTCCCGAGCGGCTCGTGCCGTAGTAGGTGGGAGAGGGCCAATCGTGTAGCCACCTGGCGGGCCCGAGCAGGCGACGGGACTGTATAGCCAATGGACCCTACATTCGACGAGACGGCTCAAAGGGCGGGACCCCCTGGTCAGCCGGAGAGGCTGCGAGCCGGGTCCCCCCCACCTCTGTTCCTTATGAATATTTTAAGGCGGGGGGTTGGCCTATAAGACCCCCCGAGCCCCCCATGCAATGGGGATGGACTACTCTCTCGCAGACACCCACGGGAAACTTCCCTCATTCTCACACCCGATAGTGGAGGAAGGTGAGCCGGCTGCTCCTTCTTCCTCCTCTAGATGCAGCTCTAGGAGCATCCTTGTAACACACATCAATCCATCCAACTAGACTAAGAAGTTCTAGGGGTGTTACCTCCGGCAGAGGGCCCTGAACCTGGGTACATCGTGTGTGACCACCGCTTGTGCCCAATCTTGCACCTGGAGCCCTTCGGCGTCCTCCGGCCCGAACCACCTACGATAAGCCTACCCACGGCATCTGTCATGAGAAAATGATGACAACTGGATAGGGAATGAAAACCCAACAAGAATAGACCCAGAAATCACAAAAAATGGAGTGTAGTGCCCACATATCACAAAACAATTCTACACACAATTTGTCCATGAACAGCAACATGTCATCTTGTAACACATGTATCAGGAACTACAACAAGCTTTGAACCACAACCAAAGCATGTACATGAATTATACAACAGCCTTACAAATCATCTATTTATAGAAACTTAAAAGGTAGCACGGATCAATAGCAATGAAGCTCACAAGATGGCATGTTGAAACAAATTTTAGGGACTTAGTGAAAGTTCCAGTTTTCTAGAATCTGAGTTAACGTGATAGCAACTTGAAAGCAGCAAACAATTAAGCTAGAGATCATTCATGGCATGAAACTTAACAAGTTGATAAAGGACAACATCTGCTACGAAACACTAGCATTGAGCTTGAGCTAAAACATCACAGATCACTTGGTAGCATCCCCTAAATATGGCATGAAAATAACTACAGATTCTCAGACTTAGGCAAATTTCACCAAGAGAATAGTAGCAATTTATTTGAACATAGCATGTTTGACAGGATATAACTACAAGATTAATGAACCATTTAGAAAGGTTAAGGCACCAAATTACAGAGGGTGACAGTCACAACGTTTCAAGGCATTGGATCAACTCCAAAGGAGCACTATACGCATGGGAATCATGCACACAACATGGGAAGAATATTAGAGATTCCAACACTTAGAAAATATTCGAACAATGAGACAGACATATTGTCCTAGCATGTTTACAGCAAGAAACCACTCAACCACAAGTTTATCATGGCAAGGAAAAATAGCAGGGCCTAGTGCCCAAAAAACACTACCATTTACATGTTGACAAGTATGTCATAGCATGCATCAATTAGATCCTACAAAAATCACAAAATGCCACTTCATCACAAAATAATATTTTCACACGGTTGCTCCAATGACAAAACTAATGGCACCACTGAATTCCTCGGATATTTCTACCCCAAAATTATATATCACACTCATATGTTTCTATAGAAAGATCACCCACAACACATAAAAAGAAAACAACATAAATATGTAATTGATTTATAAGTTAACACTTGCCCTATTTGGCTACTTCCAAATCTAGCCATGTCCATATCTGGAAATCACCTAATTTGGGAAAAATAACTCAAAAGAGAAATAAGGCAAAAAATGAAATAAAAGGGGGGTCACCTGGCAGTGACACCAGGGGCCCTGTAGGGTATGGCAGGTGGGTCCGGGGGCCACTGTCGCCTCAGGATTAATGGGAGAAAAAATGGGGCGACACGGATTCAAACCCAGCACATGCTGCTTGCAGGCTAGGAGTGCTAGCCACTGCGCTAGGAGGGGGAGTCTTAAACAAAAGGGCTTTGGTTCCTCTTGAAGGGCTAGGGGCAAAGCTTTCTTCTACCTACAAACCGAGGAGAAAACCTCATCACTAGCGAGCGAGGTGGAGATGGCAGTGGCCTAGGGCTACCGGTGGGGGTGCGGGATCCCTAGTTGGTCCCATTCCCGGGGCTAGGTCGCGTCGAAGTTGCGGCAGCAAGCACTCAAGACAGGGGCCCAAGCTCGAAGCTTTCAGCCATGGCAAAGACAGGGAGAGCGCTAATAGCAGGGCTACGCAAGGCAAGGCACGTGCATGAGGCAGCAATAGTAGCAAGATTTGGACACGCGGGAGTCGAAGATCAACAACTCACCCACTAACGACTACAAGCTACCAACACACACACTAAAAAAACACAGCACCTTGGTAGTTCACCGGGAGCACGATGTTGACACAAACAACATGGCTACTATCACGGACTATGCACAAAGAGAAGGGACATGGAGGATCTACAGCTCACCTAGTGTCCACTAGAGAAGCAGGTGTGGCTGGAGGGTGGATGGAGATGTCGCGATGTCCGGTGGGAAAACAAAGATGCACCGGTCCGAGAAGACGAAGAAGATGGGGTGAGGGCGGTTCCGATCTGGGCCTTGGTGCTCCCCGGAATGTTGAGAAAGAAGGGTCTCCTTGGGGCGACGTTCACCCAACACCAACGCGTGACGAGAGGTGGCGGAAGAGTCACCCTGAGCTCGTTTGTGCGCTCCTTCGGGGCATAGGGAGCATGGTGATGGCAAGGAGCGTGGCTACCTTACCTGGCGGTAGCACGTCAAGGAGAGGGAAGTAAGGGGTTACAGGGAGCTAGGACTACACGAGGGACACAACTTATAGGCGGCTAGGTCGCTGGACGGCTGTCAAATCATCAAAGGAGTCACGTGGCACCGGTGGATGCTCTGCCGTATAGAGCTAGGGGACGACAGTCGTGCGAGGGGGCTGACTTGGCTGCAGGAATGATAGTTGTGCCGCGGGAAGTAGAAAGCCCAGATAGGCAATGCTCTCTCTATCTCAAAACAAAACCCCGTTCTTTTAAATAAACAGCAAACCAAAATGCTAGGGAAGAAGAAAATAGGTTTGAGAAAAACCAAAGTGGATTTGAACTAAAACATATGCACCCTATTTAAGAAAATTAGATGGGAAATTTATGGCAATTAAATTAATTTACTTATAATTAACTTAGGCATTTGTATGCAAGATTTAAAAAAATTACAAAGCAAAAATATGGTTGAGAGCAGACTAACAAATCATAACAGAATATTTTAGAGGGGATCAACATATTTCATGAGGTGAACCAACAAGTCAAATCATCAAATGTTGTGTATATTAATAAAGAGAGAGTTGAGCGTAGTTCTAGAGTAATTGCGAGGGCAGTTTTGAGAAAAATAGTGGAGAGGTTTTACACACCCAAAAACACATGTGCCACCAACACACAAACATCACAAGAAACACACTCACAACAGACCACCAACATGAGGAAGCATGATGCAATTAAGATTCCATGATGAATATGATGCCATGATGCCAAAAACTCATGAGTCCAAAATATGTTACTCAAATCACAAGAACAACAAGAAGGTTCACCCATAACTAATATTACACATAAGGCAACGGAGGCTCTTCGACCGTTACAACTCTCCTCCACTTCCGGCCGCAGTTAGGATACTTAGCTTGTGAGACCTGCGGTAGGCTTTCGGGTTGTGGAGGCGCGACTGTGACGCCCGGAGGGTCCGTCCGCCTTGTCGGCTTCTTCTTCTTGCGATTGAGGTGAGTTGGGGGCTCTTGCGGTGCCCTGTGTCTGTGCGACCCAGTCCCGCGCATTTCCCTACCATCAAGGGGTACGCCCATCTTACCCTAGACACTCATCACGAGGCGGGGCCCCGACACTCCTGATGCCAACCGAAAACCAAGGATGATACCAGGGGGTCGAATGGCCTTATGACCGCTAAGGTTCCTGAGGCACGATGGTCTCGAGCCCCCTTTGAAACTCAAGCAGCTCTACGTCAGCAGATGCTAGTCTCGCGCATTTCCCTACCATCGCTGGGTATGACCATCTTACCATGGACGTTCCTCACGAGACGGGGCCCCGGTCTGATGCCGATTGGAAACCAAGGATGACATCGGGAAGTCGGGTGGCATTATGACCGGTTAGGCTCCTAAGGTGTGATGCTCGGGAGGCCCCTTAAACGCTCAAGTGGCCACCCGAAAATTCTGCCTCCTTCTTCGGGAAGGCTGGGCTTCCTGAGGCTTCCAGTTGTAGTCCAAGTAGCCCTGCATCGATAGGTCCCAATCTCATGCATTTCCCCACCACGTTAGTTATGACCGGAAACCAAGGACGCACTTCACGGGGCAAGGGCACGACACTCCTGATGTTGACTGGAAATAAAGAACGACACCAGGAAGGTCGAGTGGCATTATGACCGGTAAGGCTCGTGAGGCGCGATGCACAGGAGCCCCCTTAGACGCTCAAGTTTTCTGAAGAAAAATTTGTTTCCTGTTCAAGATGGCACATCGGGTCGATAATGGAGCCTCCGGGCGAGTACGAGGCAGCATGCGACTACTAACCCACTCGTGAGTACCATGCGAGGATCTAGGCGCCAAGGCCTTGGCGAGGTGTAAGCACCGTGCCCCCAGCCCCCACTCGCGTGGTACGAGGGGGACGGGAGCAGGCGAATGCTTTACATGGAGGAATAAAACAACATAAGAGATGGTAAATCTTTCACCTTTTTGACTAAAACACAATTTGGAAAGACCCTGGGTTTGATTTCATAAAGGCTAGCAAATCCAAACAAGAGAAACGCACATAACGGCCGCATCCGGCACTTAGATTGGCCTTCGTCTTTGAGTGTAGGGTATCCACACTACATGGGCATAGCCATTGATGGGCAGTGTTGTCTTTTCCGCTAGCTTCGGGTTGTGGCTGCCACATTGCATGGGAGGAACCCCTTCATGTCCTCGAGGGACTACGGGCGTATACAGCCATCTCATTATTACGTGAGAGTGTCACGGGTAGAACTTCCAGAGGTGTTGTATGTTCCAGGCATTCTAGATGGGGACCCCGTCCTGACTCTCCAAGCGCATGGTGCCAGGGCTGGAGACGTGAGCGACCTTGAACGGCCCTCCCACATGGGCGAGAGGTTATGCAAGCCCTCCCTGGAGAGAACCCACCTCAGGACGAGATCTCCGACTTTGAGAGTCCCGAGCGAATATTGCAGCACTAGTTGCACCGTAGGGCTTGCTGGAACAGCACAGCAAGGAGCGAGGCTCGACGTCGCGCCTCCTCTCCATGCAGGAGGTTTGTTCCCCACTGGGCATCTTGACGCTCCTCGTCCAATGCCAAGACTTGCGGGGACCGGTGCTTGATCTCGTGGGAGAGGACAGCTTCGGCTCCGTAGACAAGGAAGAACGGGGTTTCGCCGGTGGGCTTAGTCGGGGTTGAGTGGATGGACCACAACACCGACTAAAGCTCATCGATCCAACCCTTACCGCAGGCATCAAGCTTCTTCTTGAACCTCCTTGCCTTGAGGCCCCGTAGGACTTCCGCGTTGGCGCGCTCCGCCTGTCCATTCCTCATTGGATGCGCCACAGAGGCATAACATATCTGTGTACCAAGGTTAGCACAATAGGTCTTGAAGAGGTTACTTGTGAACTTGTGGGGACCCCGACTCATAAGTCGAGATCACCGATTGCATGTGTACAGTGATCCCAGAGATCAGTGTTCACTGAACACACAGAAGCTGAATCAAAGAGTCTTACATCCACATTAAGCGTCTTACACAAATGATGACCATGAAGGTCTCAGTCTTACAAGGATAGGGCCACTCGGGCCAAACACTAACTCTAGATCAAGCAGTGGAAGTCTTCGTCGAAAGCGTGAACCCATGCAATCTGCCTTAACCTACAGGCATTCTGACTCGGAAGCGTCCTAGTTCGCATGTTCGTCTCCAACGAACTCTTCAACAAACTCAAGTTCTTCCATGCCTAGACAATTAAATAACCAGTGGCAAGACAATGAGTACTTTGAATGTACTCGCAAGCAACCCAAGAGCGGAACGAGGCAATAATGATGCATGATATAGCACTATAGGTAACTTGCGGAAAGCTAATTTTGTATGCACGTGACATGATCAAGTAATAGTAAGTATGCATCAAAAAATAACCAAGTATTCATGATAACACATTGCCGATACCATCACGGTATCAGTTGAACACATTCTGCTCACACCAAGTCACCGGACTTAGTTCATTTCTTCATGCCCAGTCATCGGACTGGACTCACGTGACCTCTTGTCACTAACACACCCATACTCACTCCAATATTTTACGAAAACATTCGGACGTAGTCTAAGAAGGACTTCCAACTGTTCATGACCGCGGACGTGGCTATTCGAGTAGTTTTACACTCTGCAGAGGTTGCACACTTTACCCACAAGACTCGGGGAACTTCCGTGTCATCCACGACTCGCGGTATATACATACCCGAGGTAAGCACCCGAACAATGACTTCCCCCGGCGATACTAAACAAAGAGTCCACTCGATTGGTAGCCAGCCCTCATGACATACATCACACGAGCTTTGCTCAAACCGTACCATCCATGAGGGGACCAACGGTGTGCCCGGTGCCTATAAAGACAGCGCATGATCGTACATCCGGTACGACCCCGTATTGAGAGTGACCACGTCACTCCCGCCACTAGTAATGCGGGCTCCTTCCCAGTAACCACCAAGCTAATCAACAAAGCCCCGTCCCATAAGGGGTATCGTGGTCGTGCATGTAAGGTTGGGACGGCCAGCAGACCTTAAATCTAACCCGTTTTCGAAAACACACACCCATTTGTTCTGGTACACCACTTCTTTCTCAAGTGTTCACCCATCTCATCATCATCACCCTCGGGCATTAGTGACACCCGACGGGTTTTTTGAAAGAGTATTGAAAACACACACCTCTCAGTATCACCGTGCATAAGTCCCATCCCACTTCATAGCATCTACTAGCAACCTATCTACTCCCACCCGCACAACCCTTATAAGGTGGTAGGGTCGTGCTCGATGCAAGTATCAACGGAAAGCACCGAAGGCATCCCACCAAAGGGGAAACCACCACATCATACGATCGATAATGCCAGAAGTAAAGTGCTATATGACATGCAAGTTAAAATAGTTTCTTGACATGGTCAAAGGGTTGCTTGCCTGGATCGACAAATTCTCCGGGGTCTTCGCAGTCTTCGAGTCCAACTTCTCTGTCAACGGCGCAATCTATCGATGCGCAAATAGCGAAAATAAGTAAACAAGCATGCAACCAGAGCACTCAATCTACTTATCAAAAATGTTCACCTATTCTATTAAATCTCTAAAGTTGTATTAAAAATATTTACAATAAATTTATCTGTGAAGACTATAATAGAAACACAATAACAGAGGCTAAAAAGGTGCTTTTAATAGGTTTTAAATAAAACTAGTGATAAAAACTCTTTCAGTAAATTGCACAGATGGCACTATTAAATTCTATACAATATTCTATGATTTATGGTGGAAAAAATAATTGCATTGGGCAATTATTTAGTCTTGTGGGATTTTTGCAAAACCCACCAGAAAATAAAAAAGTAAAAAGGGCACCAAATCCTAAGCCAGGGGCAGCTAGGGGTTAGGCTGGCCCATCTGGTCAGCCGGCCGGCCGCGCGCGCAGTCAGGTGCAAACATGACGCGCGGGGCCCGGCTACCAGCGGCTCAGGGGAGAGGAGAGAGGGCGCGGGCGAGGGGAGGAGAGGCTGACAGGTGGGGACCACCTGTCAGGTCCGTCTTCCTCCTCGCGTCCGAGAGGGGAGCGGCTGACCGACGGCGAGGGAGGCCACGGCGAGGGGAGGAGAGGTTCGGAACGGGCTCGGGGAGGACCCGCTGGTCCTCTGGAGGTGGAGCGGAGGGTGGAGGAGGACGGGGTCGCCGGCGAAGAGGAGGACGCGGTGGAGGACCTTCGGGACCATCCTCAAATGCCCGTCCTAGCCTGCAACAACGACCGGAAAGAGGGGGAATCGGGTCAGGAGGGCACGGGAGGACCAGAGGGAGGAGAATGGGGACCGGAGTGGCGCCATACCCGGAGATCAACGGCGGAGCTTCCGCGGCGAGCTTCGGCTCGATCCTGAGCACAGAGAGAGAGGGAAGGGCTCAGGCTTCACAGGTAGCCTATTAGGGAGGAGAGAGATCAAAAGTGAGAGAAGGCCTCCGGGTGCCTTTTATAGGCGGGCCCGGTCCACCGAGGGCGCCGTGCGCTAGTGAGCACGGGGTGCTCACCACAGGACACGGGAGGGAGAGGGGGCCCTGGGGTCTTCCTAGGGTTAGTCCACGCCAGGGGGAGAGAGGAGAGAGGAGGGGAGGCGTGCGCGTGTGAGCTTTCGCATTGGCCGGCTTGAGCGGTGGCGGGCACGGGCAGAGGAGGGGGGAGCAGAGAGAGGGAGGAGAGGGCCGACTGCCTGCAGGGCTGCAGACGTCGAGGCCGACCAGATGGTGCCGGAGGGAGGCTCAAGGCGGCCAGGGCCATGAAGTGGCCAGTGGCTACAGTGTTGGTCGGCACTGTAGCGCGCTCTGGAGCGCAGCTATTGTAGGCCTTGGCATGCCCTAGGCGCCTTCTGTGCGTCCACCCATGTCCAGGGGATCCAGGGGAAGAAATCTAACTAGGCTAGGCCCTTGGATGCTCTAGGGAGGGATTAGAATAGAGGAAGGGAGTGAAAAGAGGTCCTGCCAGGTGGACCAGAGGGTAAAAATGGGGGTTTTCACCATCTCAATGATGGAGCTAGCCGTTGGGATTGCTACTGGAGGTGCTGGGGGTACTGGTGGAGCTGTGGTAAAAAGGAGGAGGCAAGGGTAAAAGGATTTGAGGTGAAAATGCCAGCTTTACATTTCTGGCAGAAGGTGTTTGATGATGTTTAGGGAGGTCAAATGAACTTGGATCGTCTTGAGATTTGACAAGGTCAAGGGGTGATGGAAAACAAGAGTGATCACCAAGTTTGAGCTTAAGAGAATATAGTTCATAATGGGACCTAGGGAAAACCTAGAAATAGACAGAATCTGTTTTCTATAGATTCAAAGGGGTTAGGCTTTAACCCTTGATGCACCACTTAGTGTATCATCGCAAATTGGTCATTAGAGCATGCCCACAAAGTTTGAGGTCAAGGGAAGACACTTCACAATATAAAGTTATCAAATTTGAATCTCGACAAAAATGGATTTGGGTTGGTTTGATGAAGCAAACCAACTTGGATGGGGATGATATTTTGCAAGATCACCACTTGTAATAGTGTTGACTTGCTAGAATTTCCCTAGATTTTATTGAGAATATTTCTTATAGAATCATTCCAAAAGTTCAATCTGAACAGAAAGGGTTTTGAGGGGTTTTGCCCATGTTATGATCAAGCCCTTGTGTTGAAACTCATATATATGGAAAATATATGTCCACTGAGTCTCTCTAAATTTTCTCAAATATTTCCCAAGCATTTAAATAATTTTTCCCTTAGGAAAAGCCATTTCTGCCCTTAAGAAAAAGCCTTTAAATAAAATATGAAAATAATCTTTAAAAATAATATTTGTTGGTTTTGAGAAGACATATAAATAGTAGGTTTCAAATAAATCATTTGGGAATAAAGGATCCACATAAATTGAGGACTTGTAGTTCAAACCTCAATTCAAGGGTTTTAGTGATCTTACATTGAATAAATCCTTTTTGGTGAAAATAAATTTTGATAAAAATATTTTTGAGCTATATTCACATGGCATGATCATAGGGCAAGGAATTTGGATCAAGGAACATGAAGGTGGAGTGGAGTAGAACCTAACAGTGCCAAACTTGAACACTCAAGGAATTCAAACAAGCACCACATCAAACAAGCATGCACTCAAAAAGGTTTAGTTGGGTCCAAATTTTTATAAAACCAAACACAACAATGTGCCAAAATACAGGGTGTGACAGACCTTCCCCCTTACAAGAATCTTGTCCCCGAGATTCCTAGGCTAAGCGCTAAAAAGATATGGAAACTCTGATCTGAGATAATCTTCACGCTCCCATGTTGCTTCTACTTTCGTGTGGTTGCTCCACTGGACCTTGAAGTACTTGATGGTGCGGCTTCGGGTGCAGCGCTCAGCTTCATCCAAAATACAGACAGGCCACTCACGATAAGTGAGATCTGGTTGAAGGTTGATGGCCTGATGATCGATGTCTTTGTAGAAGTCGAGGCGGTCGGGAACTTGCAGACACTTTCAGAGCTGCGACACGTGGAAGACGTTGTGCACATCCGACAGCTCGGAAGGTAGCTCTAGCTGATAAGCAACTTCTCCTCGTCTTGTAGTGATCCTGAAGGGTCCAATATACCTTGGCATGAGCTTTCATTTGACATGAAAACGCTTGGTTCCCTTGAGAGGCGTAACGCAGAGGTAGACATAATCTCCAACATCGAGGTTCAGTTATCGGCGGTGAGAGTCGGCGTGGCTCTTCTATCTTGACTTAGCGGTCTTGAGGCGCTCAGGAACGAGTTGAACTTGCTCTTCGGCTTCACGGAGGATATCTGGTCCAAATATTAATCGTTCTCCGGTCTCCGACCAGTTGAGGGGAGTATGGCACTTGCGTCCATACAACACCTCAAATGGTGCCATCTGAAGGCTTGAATTATAGCTGTTGTTCTAGGAGAACTCGGCGAATGGTAAGCAATCTTCCCACTTGGCTCCATATGCTAGAGCACAAGCGTGGAGCATGTCTTCGAGTATCTGGTTTACTCATTCCGTTTGCCCACCGGTCTGGGGGTGGAAAGCAGTGCTGAAGGAGAGCTTGGTTCCCATCGCTTCTTGAAATTTGTTCCAGAACCTTGAGGTGAACTGGGTTCCTCGGTCTGAGACGATCTCCTTTGGAACTCCGTGGAGGCTTACAATCCGCTCGATGTAGAGTCCGGCTAACTTGTTGCCATCATAGGTGGTCTTGACGGGAATAAAATGGGTGACCTTGGTCAGGTGGACGACAATGACCCAAACGGAATCATGTCCCTTGCTTGACCTTGGTAAACCGGTGACGAAGTCCATCCTGATTTTATCCCACTTCCATTCAGGCACTTTAAGGTGCTATAGTAGTCTGGCGGGGCGGTGATGCTCAACCTTGACCCTCTAGCATACATCACATTTAGCCACGAACGTGCCTATCTCCTGCTTCATGCCATGCCACCGGAATCTTGCCTTGAGGTCTTGATACATCTTGGTTCCTCCAGGATGGATGGAGTAGGGAGTGCTATGAGCTTCTTGCAAGATCAGGTTCTTGAGCTCTTCTCTGTTGGGTACGCAGATGCGCATCCCCAACCATACAACTCCTTGTCCATCCTTTGAGAATCCTGGGGCCTTGCCTGCCTTGATCTTCCTCTTGATGCCTTCAATGCTCTCATGTCCCTTCTGGGCTTCTTTGATATCGTCCATCAAGGTAGGCTTCGCTTCTAGGTTGGCGGGAAATCCTGGTGCAACCAGTTCTAAGCCGAAGCTCTCAAGCTCAACATACAAAGCGGGTAGCCTTTCCTTAATCATAGGATTCAAGGAACAAGCCTTTCTGCTTAAGGCGTCGGCTACCACATTGGCTTTTTCGGGGTGGTATTGAACACTGAGGTCATAGTCCTTGATCAACTCCAACCATCTTCGCTGCCTCATGTTCAATTCCCTTTGAGTGAAGATATACTTCAAACTCTTGTGGTCTGTGAATATCTCACATCGCTTCCCTAGAATATAATGCCGCCATGTCTTCAAGGCATGAACCACGGCTGCCAACTCTAGTTGACGAGTTGCGTAGTTCTCTTCATGAGGACGTAGTTGTCTGGAAAGATATGCTACGACTCTGTCTTCTTGCATCAGAACACCTCCAAGCCCGGTTCTTGATGCATCACAATAAATCACAAACTCCTTGTGAATATCGGGGGTGGCCAAAACAGGGGCTGTGGTCAATCTCCTCTTGAGCTCCTGGAAGCTTTCCTCACACTTAGCGGTCCACTCGAACTTCTTGTCCTTCTTCAGGATCTGGGTCATTGGTCAGGCGATGCTTGAGAATCCTTCTACGAACTTGCGGTAATATCCCGCGAGTCCGAGAAAGCTCCTGACTTGCTTCACTGTGGTTGGGGTCTGCCATTCAGTCATGCCTTCAATCTTGGCAGGGTCTACTGGTAGTCCATCCGCAGTCAACATATGACCCAAGAATCCAACTTCATGCAGCCAGAATTCAGACTTGCTGAACTTCGCATAAAGCTGGTGCTCTCGAAGCTTCTCTAGGACCAACCTCAAGTGCTCTTCATGCTCCTCTTTAGACTTGGAGAAGACAAGGATGTCATCAATGAAGAGAACAACGAACTTGTCCAAGTACTCCATGAAGACTTTATTCATGAGGTACATGAAGTAGGCCAGGGCATTCGTCAATCCGAATGACATGACCGTATATTCATACAGGCCATACCCGGTCACAAATGTTGTCTTCGGAATATCTTGACGTCTGATCTCTAGCTGATAGTACCCAGACCGGAGATCGATCTTGGTGAACACCATGGCTCCATTCAACTAATCAAACAGGTCTTCAATCTTGGGGAGTGGATACTTGTTCTTTATTGTGAACTCATTGAGAGAATGGTAATCGACGTAGAGTCTGATAGTGTCGTCTCTCTTTGATACAAATAGAACAGAAGATCCCCAAGGAGAGGCACTAGGGCGAATAAATCCATTCCTGAGCTGCTCTACTAGTTGCTTTTTCAATTCAGCCAACTCCTCGGATCTCATCCTATAGGCCTTCTTATAGATGGGCCTTGATTCGGCCATAAGCTCAATGATGAACTCAATGCCGCGGTCAGGAGGCATCCTGGGCAGCTCATCAGGAAACACATCTGGGTATTCACATACTACTGGCACTTGATCCAACTCAACTCCCGACAGACAGTTAACCTGAGGGGCTTGCGTGGAGACCGGGTTTGGGACATACTTGACTTCCACACCTCGGTTGTTGGTCATGGTGACAGTCCTCTTGGGATAGTCTAGTAAGCCTTGGTGCTTAGTTAACCAGTTCATGCCGAGGATAATATCCAATTTGGGTGAATCTAGAACTATAAGGTCTGCTAGGAAGTCTTCCCCGTTGATGTCAATCTTCACCCCCTTACACCCTAATCCAGACTTCATAACTGAACCGGGGGTTTGTATCAGCATACAACAACCCAAGGGTGTAGGCTCCATGCCACTCTCTAGTGCAAACTTTTGGGTGACAAAAGAATGCAAAGCTCCACAATCAAACAATATTGTTGCCGGGGTTGAGTTGACGAGGAACGTACCCAGTATGACGTCCAGGTCTTCCTGGGCTTCCTCTGCGGTAACATGATTCACACGACCCTTGCTACTGTTAGGCGGGTTCCAGGGAGCTGGGTTCCTTGGCGGTGCTCCTCGGGCTTGTCCTTGAGCTGGCGCATTGGGGCGCGGTGCATCAGGCTTCTTATTGGGACAAAGCCTAGAGATGTGTCCAGACTGACCACATCCAAAGCAGGTGACTTGCCCAGGGTTGTTGTTGAGGTTCTAGCCACCATTGTTGTTATTGGGGTTGTAGTTGTAGGCTGGCCTGGGATTGGCATACTGCTGAGGCTGGTAGCTCGGACGAGGCGCATGAGGTCTAGCCTGCTGTGGCCGATAGGTTGGCTTGGCTGGAGCTAGCTGCCATGGGCGAGGCTTCTGGTTGCTTGAGCTTCCTTTGCTGATCATCTTGCGCTTGCGAGTGTCATCGATGGCACGACGCTTTTCTTCCAACATGAGGGCTTTGTTTACCAGATCAATGAAGGTGGGGCAGTCGCAGATGATGAGTTGATACTGCAGAATTTGCTGAAGTCCTTCCATGAAGCATTCCTTCTTGGCAGCCTCCGTGCTGACGTCTTCAGGTGCATACCTTGACAGCAGGTTGAACTTCTGCAGGTACTCCTTGACGGAGCCACTTCCTTGCTTCAGCGCTCGGAACTCTCTCTTCTTGATAGCCATGATCCCAGATGGAATATGGGCAGTGCAGAATCCTTCCTTGAAGTCATTCCACATAATCACACGCTCTCCCTACAAGACCTTGAATCCATCCCACCATGCTCGGGCGGTACCTCCAAGGTAGTGAGAGGCATAAAGCACCTTCTCACGATCCTCATTGCAGTTGACCAGGGCAAGGAGGTCCTCGATGGTGCGGATCCAGTCATCAGCATCCAACGGCTTAGTAGTCTTAGTGAAGGTCGGGGGCGAGTTTCTCATGAACTCAGACAACATGGAGCAGCCATTGTCGTTCCTACCCTACTGCTGGTTATTCACGAGAGCCTGGGCCATCTGCTGGAGAGCAGCATTGTTGGCCTGGTGCTCCTCCCGGAGAACTTGCAGAAACTGAGCTATGGTCATGTTCTCCGACGGAGGTGGTGGCGGGGGAATGTCGCCTTGTGGCTGCTCCTGGTGTCCTCCAGCGTGAGCAGCCCCACCATTGCCCTACTGCTGGCTCGAGTTGCCGGCTTCGGGGTTGGTGAAGGAGCTGTTGCAGGTAGCAGTCACCATCCTATTAGGAGCAGCCAAGTCAAACAACTAGGGTCGACAAGAGGATAAGCAAAACGACAAAGCGCACCTAAGGGGGTCGGTCGAGTGCAAGTGTGAAGAAATGAAGGTCAAAAGACCAACGACATATATTAAGATAGATGATGTAGTCGCTTACATGTTGCCCAAGGCAAAAGCGCGACTTGCATCAGAACACACAAACAACGAAACAAGAACAAGCATACATGGTTTCATATGAACCATTTCACGGACTCAACTGCGCATGAGGGATACATGTCTAATCCTACCCTAGGGGTTCTCGGATTCAGGTGGTGGAGTGCTCGGTCTCGTAGTCACGCTCCTCTGGGTCTTCCTCTGGCTCATCCTCAGAATGAGCATCGTTCCTGGTTGACGGGGTCGGGGAACAAGGAGGCCCATCCCGACGACGCCTTACGCGCAGGTAGGTGAAGAGCTTACGGTACTCCTTCGCACTCATGCAACGTCTAAGCGCAGGTGCATCACTTGCTGGGGGTACTCCTCCTCGATTAGCGATAGCTGGTCGTCCCTCGGGGGCTCCATCCTTCTTGATCTTGTCTGGCTTAGTCTTGGCTTGTCGAAGTAGCCCTCGGGTGTGGTGAAGTTCCTTGCGGAGCTTCACGGATTCCTTCACCAAGTTGTGAACCAGACTATCGGCGGAGAGACTGAAGTAGGTCTGGAACCGGAGTGATGCGCCATCCTCCTTGGCCGGAATCAGCGTCGAACTCTCGCCCGAGTCATCGTTCCTGAAGGGAAGGTTGCGAGTAGCTGGCTCATCAACCATCTCCGGAATGATGTCTCAAAGGTGTAGGAGGGCCTTGCGTGCAGCTGTCTCGACGGCAAGTATCATAGTCGCCATCCGTGGTCCTTCTGGCACTCCTTCGTGACGGCATCGACCCAGTGCTCATGGTAGAGGAAAATGTGTGGTTGACGAAACTGGCACTTCTCCAGGTTGTCCCCAAGGAGTAAGGGAAAGCCGGATGTCAGCAAGGCTTCGGGTATGACGGCCATATACAAAGGTTTGAAAGAGGAGAGTCAGCAAAGTGTTGTGAAGCATAGGAGAGATAAATAGTGCAGAATTCCTAAGTTCCATAGCTAGGTGTAGTTTTGAAAACGACTTTACTCCTACTAACGTCCATGCTAATTAAGGGCTTCCTACAGTCTGGATGGCTCTGATACCAGCTTTGTGGGGACCCCGACTCATAAGTCGAGATCATCGATTGCACGTCTACAGTGATCCCAGAGATCAATGCTCACTCAACACACACAAGCTGAATAAAAGAGTCTTACATCCACATTAAGCGTCTTACACAAATGATGACCACGAAGGTCTTAGTCTTACAAGGATATGGACACTCGGGCCAAACACTAAGTCTAGAACAAGCAGCGGAAGTCTTCGTCGAAAGTGTGAACCCATGCCATCTGCCTTAACCTGCAGGCATTTTGATTGGGAAGCATCCTAGTTCGCATGTTCGTCTCCAACGAACTCTTCAACAAACTCCTTTTCTTCCATGCTTGGCCACTTAAATAACCAGTGGCAAGCCAATGAGTACTTTGAATGTACTCGCAACCAACCCAAGAGCGGAACGAGGCAATAATGATGCATGATGTAACACTATAGGTAACTTGCGGAAAGCTGATTTTGTATGCAAGTGACATGATCAAGTAATAGTAAGTATGCATCAACAAATAACCAAGTATTCATGATAACACATTGCCGATACCATCACGATATCAGTTGAACACATTATGCTCACACCAAGTCATCGGACTTCGTTCATTTCTTCATGCCCAGTCATCGGACTGGACTCACGTGACCTCTTGTCACTAACACACCCATACTCACTCCAATATTTTACGAAAATATTCGGACGTACTCTAAGAAGGACCTCCAACTATCCATGACCGCGGACACGGCTATTCGAATAGTTTTACACTCTTCAAAGGTTGCACACTTTACCCACAAGACTCGGGGAACTTCCGTGTCATCCACGACTCGCGGTATATATATACCCGAGGTAAGCACCCGAACAATGCCTTTCCCCTTTCCCCCGGCGATACTAAACAAAGAGTCCACTCGATTGGTACCCAGACCTCATGACGTACATCACACGAGCCTTGCTCAAACCGTACCATCCATGAGGGGACCAACGGTGTGCCAGGTGCCTGTAAAGACAGCGCATGATCGTACATCCGGTACGACCCCGTATCGAGAGTGACCATGCCACTCCCGCCACTAGTAATGCAGGCTCCTTGCTAGTACCCATCAAGGTAATCAACAAAGCCCCGTCCCATAAGGGGTATCATGGTCGTGCATGTAAGGTTGGGATGGTCAGAAGACCTTAAATCTAATCCGTTTTCGAAACACACACCCATTTGTTCCGGTACACCACTTCTTTCTCAAGTGGTCACCCATCTCATCATCATCTCCGTCGGGCATTAGTGACACCCGACTGGGTTTTCGAAAGAGTATTTAAAACACACACCTCTCGGTATCACCGTGCATAAGTCCCATCCCACTTGCATAGTATCTACTAGCAACCTATCTACTCCCACCCGCACAACCCTCATAAGGTGGTAGGGTCGTGCTCGATGCAAGTATCAACGGAAAGCACCAGAGGCATCCCACCGAAGGGGAAACCACCACTTCATATGATCGATAATGCCTGAAGTAAAGTGCTATATGACATGCAAGTTAAAATAGTTTCTTGATATGGTCAAAGGGCTGCTTGCCTGGATCGACAAATTCTCTGGGGTCTTCGAAGTCGTCGAGTCCAACTTCTCCGTCAACGGCGCAATCTATCGATGCGGAAATAGCGACAATGAGTAAACAAGCATGCAAACAGAGCACTCAATCTACCTATCAAAAATGTTAACCTATTCTGTTAAATCTGTAAAGTCATATTAAAAATATTTACAATAAATTTATCTGTGAAGACTATAATAGAAACACAATAACAGAGGCTAAAAAGGTGCTTTTAATAGGTTTTAAATAAAACTAGTGATAAAAACTCTTTCAGTAAATTGCACAGATGGCACTATTAAATTCTATACAATATTCTAAGATTTATAGTGGAAAAAATAATTGCATTGGGCAATTATTTAGTCCTGTGGGATTTTTGCAAAACCCACCAGAAAATAAAAAGGGAAAAAGGGCACCAGATCCTGAGCCAGGGGCGGCCAGGGGCTGGGCCGGCCCATCTGGTCAGCCGGCCGGCCGCGCGCGTAGTCAGGTTCAAACCCAACGCGCGGGGCCCGGCTGCCAGCAGCTCAGGGGAGAGGAGAGAGGGCGCGGGCGATGGGAGGAGAGGATGACAGGTGGGGACCACCTGTCAGGTCCGTCTTCCTCCTCGTGTCCTAGAGGGGGGCGGCTCACCGACGGCGAGGGAGGCCACGGCGAGGGGAGGAGAGGGTCGGAACAGGCTCGGGGAGGACCCGTCGGTCCTCTGGAGGTGGAGCGGAGGGCGGAGGAGGATGGGGTCGGCGGTGACGAGGAGGCCGCGGCGGAGGAGCTTCGGGACCATCCTCAAACGCCCGTCCCAGCCTGCAACAACGATGGGAGAGAGGTGGAATCGGGTCAGGAGGGCACGGGAGGACCAGAGGGAGGAGAATGGGGACCGAAGTGACGCCGTACCCGGGGATCGATGGCGGAGCTGCCGCGGCGAGCTTTGGCTCGATCCCGAGCACAGAGAGAGAGGGAAGGGCTCAGGCTTCACAGGCAACCTATTGGGGTGGAGAGAGAGATCAAAAGGGACAGAAGGCCTCCGGGGTGCCTTTTATAGGCGGGTCCGGTCCACCGAGAGCGCCGTGCACCGGTGAGCAGGGGGTGCTCACCAAAGGCCACGGGAGGGAGAGGGGAGGCCCTGGGGATCTTCCTGGGGTCAGTCCATGCCAGGGGAGTGAGGAGAGAGGAGGGGAGGCACACGCGTGTGAGCTTTGGCATTGGCTGGCTAGAGCGGTGGCGGGCATGCGCGGAGGAGGGGGAAGGAGAGAGAGGGAGGAGAGGGCTGACTGCCTGCAGGGCCGCAGACGTCGTGGTCGACCAGACGGGGCTAGAGGGAGAATCAAGGCGACCAGGGCCATGCAGTGGCCAGCGGCCACAGTGCTGGTCGGCATTGTAGCGCGTTCTGGAGCGCGGCTATTGCAGGCCATGGCATGTCCTTGGCGCCTTCTATGCGTCCACCCATGTCCAGGGGATCCAGGGGAAGAAAACTAACCGGACTAGGCCCTTGGATGCTCTTGGGAGGGATTAGAATAGAGGGAGAGAGGGAAAAGAGGTCCTGCCAGGTGGACCAGAGGGTAAAAATGGGGGTTTTCACCATCTCAATCATGGAGGTAGCCGTTGGGATTGCTACTGGAGGTGCTGGGGGCACGGGTGCGGCTGTGGTAAAAAGGAGGAGGCAAGGGGAAAAGGATTTGAGGTGAAAATGCCAGATTTACATTTCTGGCAGAAGGTGTTTGATGATGTTTAGGGAGGTCAAATGAACTTGGATCATCTTGAGATTTGACAAGGTCAAGGGGTGATGGAAAACAAGAGTGATCCCCAAGTTTGATCTTAAGAGAAGAAAGTTCATAATGGGACCTAGGGAAAACCTAGAAATAGACAAAATCTGTTTTCTATAGATTCAAACGGGTTAGGCTTTAACCCTTGATGCACCACTTAGTGGATCACCACTAATTGGTCATTAGAGCATGCCCGCAAAGTTTGAGGTCAAGGGAAGACACTTCACAATGTAAAGTTGTCAAAATTTGAATCTGGACAGAAATGGATTTGGGTTGGTTTGATGAGGCAAACCAACTTGGATGGGGATGAAACTTTGCAAGATCACCACTTGTAATAGTGTTGACTTGCTAGAATTTGCCTGGATTTTATTGAGAATATTTCTTATAGAATCATTCCAAAAGTTCAATCTGAACCGAAAGGGTATTGAGGGGTTTTGCCCATGTCATGATCAAGCCCTTGTGTTGAAACTCATATATATGGAAGATATATGTCCACTGAGTCTCTCTAAATTTTCTCAAATATTTCCCAAGCATTTAAATAATTTTTCCCTTAGGAAAATCCATTTCTGCCCTTAAGAAAAAGCCTTTAAATAAATTATGAAAATAATAATTAAAAGTAATATTTGGTGGTTTTGAGAAGACATATAAATAGTAGGTTTGAAATAAAGCTTTTGGGAAGAAAGGATCCACATAAATTGAGGACCTATAATTCAAACCTCAATTCAGGGGTTTTAGTGATCTTAAATTGAAGAAATCCTTTTTGGTGAAAATAAATTTTGATAAAAATATTTTTGAGCTATATTCACATGGCATGATCATAGGGCAAGGAATTTGGATCAAGGAAGATGAAGGTGGAGTGGAGTAGAACCTAACAGTGCCAAACTTGAACACTCAAGCAATTCAAACAAGCACCACATCAAACAAGCATGCACTCAAAATGTTTTAGTTGGCTCCAAATTTTTATAAAACCAAACACAACAATGTGCCAAAATATAGGGTGTGACAGAAGTACGAACCATTGTCGGTGATTATGTGGTTGGCGACGCCAAAGCGGATCACGAGGCCCTTGATAAACTTGACGGCCGACCAGGCCGGGATGGTGCGAATGGGCTCCACCTCCGCCCATTTGGTGAACTTGTCGATGGCGATGTTGAGGTAGTAGTAGCCGCCTGTTGCACGCGGGAAGGGCCCAAGAATGTCCAACGCCCAGACCGCGAAGGGCCAGGAGAGAGGAATGGTCTGGAGGCCTTGCGCGGGTTGGTGAATCTGCTTTGTATGGAACTGGCAGGCCTCGCAAAACCGGACCAGCTCGATGGCGTCGTCAAGCGCTGAGGGCCGGTAGAAGCCCGATCGAAACGCCTTCCCTCGAAGCATGCCTGAAGAGGAGTGGTGCCCGCAGTCTCCTCCGTGGATGTCGACCAGCAGCTCGCGTCCTCACTCCTTGGAAATGCACCACAGCGCGACGTCGTTTGGGCGCCTGCGGTACAAATTGTCGTCTTGCAAGCAGTAGGTTGTGGCTTGTCGGGATATGCGCTCCACATCCTCCTCCTTATCCGGTAGCATGGCATGGAGTAGGTACGCCCTGAATTTTTGCATCCATCTGTCGTCCTGGGGCTCCAAGGCTAGGAGCAGTCGAGCCCCCGTGGCCTGGCCACAGTCCGGAGCCCCCGAGGGCGGTGCTAGGGGAAGCTCCTCACTCTGTGGTGCCAGGCCTTCGGTAGGCGATGTCATGGAGGGCTTGAAGAGTTGCTCCTCAAAGATGCCTAGCTCCAGAGGTTCGCGATGTGAAGCTCTCTTGGTGATGCTATCCACCTTGTTGTTCGTGCCGCGAAGGATGTGCTACAACTCCAAGCCCTGAAAATGTTTTTCAATCTTACGTACCTCTTCCAGATACGCATCCATGTGCTCGTACTTGGGCGTATACTCTTTGTTGGAGAAGTTAATGAGGAGCTGGGAGTCGTCCTTGACAATGAGGCACCGAACCCCCAAGGCCTCCGACGCCTTGAGGCCTGCGATCAGGCCTTCGTACTTCGCGATGTTGCTGGAGACCTTCTCCCCATGCTGGAAGCAGAGCTGCACAGCATAACTGAGATTGTCTGTAGTCAGGGAAGTGAGCACGCCCCCAGCTCCTACTCCTTTGCGCGTGAAGGCTCCATCGAAATGCACGGTTCATCCTTCAGGTGCTTCGTCACCGAGAGTGAGATACTAGCTCCCTTCTAGCCCTAGGTCCTAGGAGTCCATCCATTCCGCCACAAAGTCTGCTAGCACTGATCCCTTGACGACCCTAGTCATGCTAAACTCTATGTTGAAAGATTGTCGCTCGATGGTCCATTCGGCAACCCTCCCATCCGTGTTGGGGTTGTGAAGGATCTTCTCCAAGGGGTAAGCAGAGACGGCCTTGATTGGATGCCCCTAGAAGTGGTGGTGTAGTTTTCTTGAAGCGACGAGGAGAACTAGGAGAAGCTTCTACTGCATGGGATAACATGAACGCATGTCCTGTAGCACCGTGCTGACGTAGTACTCCAGGTGTTCGATGAGGGCAAGGCCTCCAAAGACATCCTGCCCTGCGGCGGGCTCAAGTGGCCTGGGCACCTCGTGGTCCATGGAAGAAGCCAGGGCCTCAGGAGGGTTGTGCTCCTCATGGCCTGTCAGAGCGGATTGTTCTTCGGGTTCCCCAACTTGAGAAGGATCCATCTCTTGTTCATCATGCAAGCCCCCTGGCTTCGCGTGCGGGGGCCCACAAGATCCCTTCGATGTGGTACGTGCGCCGGCTTGCTCCTCCCTGACTGACACCAATGCGGCGCTGGAAGAGTGGGGGTGACGGCCAAGTATAGCAACAAGGGTTCCGGTGGGCAAGGCTGTCACATCCCTATCTAGGAGTCATAGGACCAACATGTGTTTGCATCATGTATCAATCTGGCATCAACTTGAAATGGGGAGTTAAAGATACCCCAAGCTCACTTTGAATCAAAACAATTAAATTTGGTGAAAATTTCACCAAATCCAAAATGCCCACTAAAAATGTTCCCTATGTCTAGTAAATTTGGACTTAATTATAACAAGGATCATTTTAATTATTTGAACACCTAAACCAATTTAAAAATAAATGATAAAGCCTCTGGAAATATCAAATAAAGCAATATCGTTATTTTAGTTTTCAAATTATCCCGAAACTCTTTGGATAAGTTTGGAATATTCAAACTTGATTATATAAATGTTTGGGATAGTTTTAACATAATATATGTACCTGAAAATAAAATAATACAAATGATAGAAAATAAAAAAAAGAGAATAAAAAGAAAAGAAAAGGGGGAAAGTTTACCTGGGCCAGGGAAGAAGCCGGCCCAGCCCACCAGGGGCGAACCGGTCTTCTTCCACATCCGGCCAGAAGGATGCCCCGCGCGTGGTCGCCACACGCCGGCCACCTCCCTGCCTGGCTGCTGGCTTGGAGGGCTCGGAGAGCGCCAGCGCGAGGCCTCCTCGCCATGGCCTCCTTCTCCTCTCCCTCTCCCCCTGCGCGCTCCTCCTCTCGTTCTCTTTCTCCCCCCTGCTCCGCCATGGCCGAGCGCTGCTCGAGCTCGCCGCTGTCGCGCTAGCCGCACCCTTGCCTCGCTAGGTAGCCCCCGAGAACCGCCATGACCCCTTGTCCTCCCCGTGACCCTAGAAGACGCCGGGAGCCCCTCTACGCCGCTCCATCACCATTCCTCCCCGCCGGCCACCGGAGCCCCGCCTCGACATTCTCCCCCATCCGGCCCTCTTCTGACCTCACCGTCGCCTCTGCTAGAACCACAGTGAGCCACTGGTGCTCCTCCCCTTCTCCCCCTTCTCTCCCGTGCCCCGTAGACGCCGCGCCCTCCTTGCCCGAGCTCCGGCTGCCGCTGCCCTCGACGCCGGCGTCGATCCCGACCACCCCAGCCTCTAGTTTGGGGCTTGATCGATGCGCGGTCGAGCGTAGGCTCTTCCAATGCTCTGTGCCGTCCATTTGGTCGTCGAACGACGGATTCTGACCCCCTCCGCCATCCTAGACGTCACCGACGGCTCAACGCCGGCGAGTCAACCTGTCTGACCACCAGGGGTTTGAGCCCTGGGTCACTGGCAAGTGGGGCCGGGCCCCTGTTAGTCAAATCTTAATTGAGAAATTAATTAGTTAATTTAATTAAACTAATCAGTCACTGACCAGTGGGCCCAGTGATGTTAATTGATTAGGACTAGTTTTAATTCTTTAGTTAGATTATTGAGTCACTCACATGTGGTCCCCACATGTCAGGTTTGACTCTCGCCCCGTTAGCTGACCAGCTGATGTCATAGTGACGTCAGGCTGATGTCATATTTCATTTTCTATTTTAAAAATAATTCCAGAAATTTTTCAAAACTTCAAAATTAATATAAATTAATCTGTAAATTAGAATAAAATAATTTATATATCAAAATTTATCAGAAAAATCCAATGAATCCAATGATGTTATTGTCATGCATATTAGAGCAGCCTAAATAGGTGAACATTGACATTTACTAATAGGTTAGTATATGGAATTTGAAATAAAGAACGATTTTGAACCTATATTCAAATTCATTTCAAATAAACATGAACACTAGTTGCATTAGCTCATCCATACAAGCTATCATGCCATGATCATGCATCATGTTGTTGCACTTGCATGTGTTGATTGTTTCTTATCTACATTGCGGTAGGCCCTGCTTCTGAGGATACCCCCGAGTATCCCGACGAAGGAGAGAACCTTTTCCGCTACCCAGCAAGGCAAGCAACCCCTTTGATCATTCCGATAACATCCCACTCTCTCGCTCCTTCTCTTGATTATTGTATTAGGACAGTCAATCGCATGTCAGTCATACACAGTAGATGATCCTATTCTGCTGCATAACCTATCATTGTCATAGTAAATAGCTAAACCTGGCAACCTAGCATACCTGGTAGATGCTCGTGCCATGATGTGCTTAGCTTACTTTGCCTGCTATGCTTGCTATGCTTAGAGTTGTGTCAGGTCTGTTTCATCTGGGTGATGAACTGAGTGAAACGATGTTGTTGTGATGTGATGATATTATGATGAACTCGATTTGGTAAAGGTAGCGATGAGAGGCTATGTAGGAGTACATAGCGGGTTGTCTCATTGGGACCGTTCATAGGAACTGAGTTCCGTGTTTGTGATCCAAGGCTAGATACTACCACACGTTGGGATACTCAACTGACCCTCTTGACTTATCATTCGCTTAGTCCTTAGTCCATGAGTTGCAAGTAGTTTCTGGTGTTTATAGCATGCTGGAGGCTATGCATAGCGCTGACCCTAGGGGTGGGTTATGATGCGGTAGGTAGTGGGATGATGTACCAAGGGTCACCCGAATGGTGGGCTTGGGAACCCTGCGCACGTCGTTTGGGGTCGTAGCGGAATCTTTGGCCGTACTTCCGTTCGGGTTCAGTCTCAAATAGGCGATAGCCTGGACTAGAGGTCATATGTGATTGACGGTCACGGCCGACTCCCTCGCTGGGCTTCCGCTTGAAGGTTTCCAAGGTGCCTGCTTTTATGAGCGCACAACGATAAGTGGCGAGAGCGTGTGTGAAGAAGTACACCCCTGCAGGGTATGGAACTATTCGAATAGCCGCATCCTCAGTTATGGACTACTTGAAGAACTTATGTTGTTCATAGATAATCAAATGGATACTCATAAAAATATCAAGACAAGTGTGAGTACCGTGGATGGCACTCTCCCAGGAGAGGGAAGTGAATCCATGGTGGTGTATTGTCGTGGAGTTAGTGGACTCATGTGCGATATCTAAAATGTAAACAAAAAGTTATAATTGAGTAGTGTAGGTTAGCCATGAGCCAAAGCTGGCATTGTTGCGTAAACTCCACCAGTCCCTTTGTTGATACATGAGCATGAATAGACTAGGTCTGTTTTAAAGACTTGCTGAGTACGTTTGTACTTAATTTTGCTTAATAAATGTTGCAGATGAGACCCAGGACCCATCAGGTGGGTTCTTTCTAGATGTCGACGATGCCGAATAGCTGGTGTCCCAGCTATGACCTTTGCCCTGTGGCGGGCTGTAGATAGTAAGGCCATGTGCCTTTTTACCCTTTCATCTGTCTATACTCAGACAGCTTATGCTTCTTCTTGGTTTGTATGAACATGTCTGTGTGACTTGAGTGTCGGGTCATGTGACCCCTATCTGTCAGAACGTATTATGCAAGGCTCATCTGAGCCTCTTAGATAAAAGTCATGTTGTTGTATGGTTATGTTGTGATGCCATGGTTGCATACATGCATATCGGGCATGTCGTGCGTACGTGTGACGTGCAATGGTATGTATGCGATCTGACACCGAGTCGTGTGCCTTTAGTAGTACTCTTTACGGGAAACTGCCTCTTTGTGCTTCCACCGAGCCATGGTAGCTTGCTACGGCTCCGAACGCATTGATTGACCGGCATGTATCCTTCTTTGCTATTGTGTCCATCCCTTTGGGGAAATGTCTCGCGGTGTAATGGAGTCCCTGTAGCTTGCTACGACTCGTCTACACATGCTTGAGGCCGACACCTGCATTGCTAGGTTACGTATGCAGGTTTTCGTATGGATGTGCCTCTTGGGTTCTATGACTAGATATGTCGGGCCGGGTTCTCTGTCATTTGATTGCCAGCGACATGTTCACATACGTGAGCCAAAAGACGCAAATGGTCCTAGCTAAGATAAGGCTGTAGCCGTGGAACTTACCATGCGTGAGGCCGCAAAGGGATGTGATATGTTACAGTCTGGATTCATATGACTTAGGATCAGGGTCCTGACAGAGGCGCTACCATCACAAGTGGGCTTTTGAGGTATCACTTGATTTCTTCGAATGCTGCATCAGCCTCTGAGGTCCATTAGAAAGGGCTCTTCCTTTTCATGATGTTGAAGAAAGGCAAGGCCCGCTCGCCGAGCTTGGAGATGAAACACCCCAAGGAGGTCACGCACCTGCCGACTTTTGCATTTCCTTGAGGGTTTGGGGCTCGCTCATCTTTTTTATGGCCTTGATCTTCTCCGGTTTTGCCTGAATTCCCTGGTGTGACACTAGGAAACCAAGCAACTTGCCCGAGGTAACCCCGAAGACGCACTTTTCGGGGTTGAGCATCAAATTTACCTCCCTTAGGCTGGAGAATGTCTCCTCCAAGTCATCTACTAAGGTTTTGTCTGCCCTCGACTTGACTACTATGTCATCGACATAGGCTTCTGCATTCCTCCCGAGTAGCGGCCCTAGGGTGATGTGGATCAGTGGATGGAAGGTTGCCCTAGCATTCCACTGCCCAAAATGCATGCACGTGTAGAAGAATACCCCACACGTGGTGAGTAAGGCCGTCTTCTCCATGTCCTCCACCGCCATCTTGATCTGGTTGTAACCTGAGGAGGCGTCCAGGAAGCACAAGAGATCGCACTCCGCAGTTGAGTCCATGATCTGGTCGATGTGTGGCAGTGGGAATGGATCCTGGGGGGAAGCCTTGTTGAGGCTCGTGAAGTCGACGCACATACGCCCCTTTCCGCACTTCTCCTGGACTACCAACGGGTTGGCCACCCAGTCCGGGTAATGCACCTCCCCAATGACCCCTGCCTCCTTCAGCTTGCCGATCTCCCGAGCAATGAATGCCTGCTTCTCCGGAGCCTGCCTCCTAGCCTTTTGCTTCACCGGGCACGCGTTCTGGCACACCGTGTGGTGGTGATCGATTACGTCCCTCGGGACCCCCACCAAGTCGGAGGCGCTCCATGCGAACGCTTCTTTGTTCACCCTAAGGAAGGTCACCAACGCCTCCTCTTGGTACTGAGACAAGTCAGAGCCGATGGTGAAAGTTGGGCTTGGGCTTCCCTCGTCCACCGTACTTGCTTCGTTTCCGCCCGGTTCCGGGAGGTCAGCTTCTTCTTCTTCAAGGGCGCGACGTCAGGGACGCCCCCGGTTCTCCGCGGCCCAGGACGTGCCACCAACGCTGGTGCGTGCCGCTGCCGAGGTCTTGTAGGAGAGCTTGAGTATGTGGGACACGTCTTTGATATCCCCCACGATGCTGAGGACGCCGCCGCTCCCGAGCATTTTGACGACGTTGTAGCCCGGGTGCTTTGCCGCCATGAACTCAGCGAGGGAGGGGTAGCCGAGTATCACGTTGTACAGGAGGTGGATGTGAGATACGTCAAAGTCGACCTGCTCAGTGCTAAAGTTGGAGCGGGTGCCGAAGGTGACGGGGAAGCGAACCCGCCGCACAGGAACGACGGACCCAGCCACCACCCCAAAGAAGGGCCTTGAAGGTGTGAGTTGCTCGCGGGGTAATTGTAACACGTCGAAGCCTCCACGGAGATGACATTGAGTCCCGTGCTGTTGGAAATATGCCCTAGAGGCAATAATAAATTACTTATTATCATATTTCCTTGTTCATGATAATCGTTTATTATCGATGCTATAATTGTATTGATCGGAGACTTAGATTCATGTGTGGATACATAGACAAAACCATGTCCCTAGTATGCCTCTAATAGACTAGATCGTTGATCAAAGATGGTTAAGGTTTCCTAGCCATTTACATGAGATGTCATTTGATAATAGGATCACATCATTAGGAGAATGATGGGATGGACAAGACCCAAACTACAAACGTAGCATATGATCGTGTCAGTTTAATGCTACTGTTTTCGGCATGTCAAGTATCTGTTCCTATGACCCTGAGATCATGCAACTCACTGACACCGGAGGAGTGCTTTATGTGTATCAAACATCGCAATGTAACTGGGTGACTATGAAGGTACTCTACAGGTATCACCGAGGGTGTCTGTTGGGCTGGCATGGATCAATGGGATTTGTTACTCCGTGTGACAAAGAGGTATCTTAGGGCCCACTCGGTAATACAACATCACAACAAGCCTTGCAAGCAATGTGACTAAGTGTTAGTCACGTGATATTGTATTACAGAATGAGTAAAGAGACTTGTCGGTAACGAGGTTGAACTAGGTATGGAGATACCAACGATCAAATCATGGGCAAGTAAACATATCGAAGAACAAAGGGAACATCATACGGGATTAACTGAATCCTTGACATAGAGGTTCGACCGATAAAGGTCTTCGTAGAATATGTAGGAACCAATATGGGCATCTAGGTCCCGCTATTGGTTATTGATCATAGAGGTGTCTCGGTCATGTCTACATAGTTCTCAAACCCGCAGGGTCTGCACACTTAAGGTTCGGTGATGTTTCGGTAGTATAGAGTTATGTTTGGTGGTGACCGAAGGTTGTTCGGAGTCCCGGATGAGATCCAGGACGTCATGAGGAGCTCCGTAATGGTCCAGACATAAATATTGATATATAGAAGTCCCATTTTGGTCGCCGGAAAAGTTTCGGGCTAATCGGTAATGTGCCGGGAGTGCCGGTAGTGTACCGGGATACCACCGGGAGGGGTATTTCGACACAAGAGGCTTCATGGGCTGTGGGAGAGTAAATACCAGCCTTTTGTGGGCTGGTGGAAGTCCCACACAAGGCCAATGCGGCTGGGAGAAAAAGCCCGAAGGGAAAAAGGTGAAAAAAGGCCAAAAAAAAGGAGGAATCCTAGTCCTACTAGGATTGGAGGACGAATCCGCCTCTCCTCCCCACTTTGGCCGACCCAAGGGCTGGCTTTTGGGCAGCCAAACCTCCTCCTCCTCTCCTCCTATATATACTGGAGGACTTTAGGGTTTTGGCACAGAATTTTCAGCCACGTCCTACCCGTTCCTCTATTGCATAGTTTCTCCTCTAGATCGGTTTTCTGCAGTGCTTAGGCGAAGCCCTATCGGAATAGCTCCACCACCATCACTGCAGCGCCGTCACGCTGCAGGAGAAATCTTCTACCTCTCCGCACCCTCTTGCTGGATCAAGAAGACGGAGATCGTCATCAAGCTGTACGTGTGCTGAACGCGGAGGTGCCGTCCGTTCGGCGCTAGATCGGAAGGACCGTGACGTAATCACAGGACGGATCGTGATGGGATCGCGGGAAGGATCATGATGATTTCGCGGGACGGATCGTGATGAGATCGCGGTATGGATCGTGATGAGTTTGCGGGATGGATCATGATTGGATTGCGGGACGGATCGTGATGAGATCGCGGGACGCTCGGCGATTTGGATCGCGAAGACGTTCGACTACACCAACCGCATTTCTTCCCGCTTCCCGCTTAGCGATCTACAAGGGTATATAGATCCACTCTCCCTCTCGTAGATGCTCATCACTATGGATAGATCTTGCATGTGTGTAGGAAATTTTTTGTTTCCCATGCAACGTTCCCCAATAGTAGCATCATGAGCTAGGTCTATGTGTAGATGAGATCTCGAGTAGAACACAAAAGGTTTGTGGGCGTTGATGCTTAGATTGCTTCCTAACTTGGTCATATTTTGGTTCAGCGGTATTGTGAGATGAAGCGGTCCGGACCAACATTACTCATACACTTACGAGAGACCGGTTCCCTCGACCGCAACTTGTTGCTTAGATGGCTTGCGGGTGCTAGTTTCTCTCACTTTGGTTGGATCGGATTCGACAAAGGCAGTCCTTGAGAAGTTTAAAAAGCAACTAGTGTATCACCGTTGTGGTTTTTGTGTAGATGAGAATTGTTCTTGCTAGATACCCGTAGCAGCCACGTAAAACATGCAACAACAATTAGAGGACGTCTAACTTGTTTTTGTAGGGTATGTTGTGATATGATATGGCCAATTACATGATGTGATATATGTGATGTATGAGATGATCATGTGATGTATAGATTATCACGACTTGCATGTCAATGAGTATGGCAACCGGCAGGAGCCATAGGGTTGTCTTTAATTATTGTATGACCCACGTGTCAATCATTAAGAGCTATGTAATGCTTTACTTTATCGCTAAACGGTAGCAATAGTAGTATATGCATGGTGGGCGCAACAACCCCGAAGGTGACACGTTGATGGAGATCAAGATGATGGAGATCATGGTGTCTTGCCGGTGACGATGGAGATCATGCCAGTGCTTTCAAGATGGAGATCAAAAGCACAAGTTCATGGCCATATCATGTCACTTATGATTTGCATGTGATGTTAATCCTTTAATGCACCTTGTTTTGCTTAGGACGACGGTGGTATTATAAGGTGATCCCTCACTTAAATTTCAAGATGAATTGTGTTCTCCCCGAGTGTGCACTGTTGCGAAAGTTCGTCGTGTTGAGACACCACGTGATGATCGGGTGTGATAGACTCTACGTTCACATACAACGGGTGCAAGCCAGTGTTGCACATGCAGAACACTCAGGTTAAACTTGACGAGCCTAGCCTATACAGACATGGCCTCGGAGCAAAAGAGACCGAAAGGTCGAACATGAGTCATATAGTAGATATGATCAACATGATTATGTTCACCATTGTAACCACCTCAACTCACGTGATGATCGGACTTGAGTTGGTGAATTTGGATCATGTATCACTCGGATGACCAGAGGGATGTCAATTTGAGTGGGAGTGCATTAGAGACAACTACATTCACTTTAAATAGGGCACCAACTAAATCCGTTGAGATGACACCGTGTGAATTATGGTTTGATAGAAACCTAAGCTGTCATTTCTTGATGTTTGGGGCTGCGACGCTTGTGTGGAAAATGTTTTTACCTAATGAGCTTGAACCCAAAGCGGACAAATGCATCTTCGTAGAATACCCTAAGAATAGTTGGGCGAACCTTCTATCTCAGATCCAAGCATAAAGTGTTTGTTGCTAAAATGGGTCCTTTCCCGAGAAAAAGTTTATCTCAAAAGAATTGAGTGGGAGGAAGATATAACTTTATGAGGTTGTTGAACCTTTGTTTCAACCAGAGAGTAGCGCAGCGCAGAAAGATGTTTCTGTGGAACCTACGTCAATTGAAGAGGAAGTAAATGATGATGATTATGAAGCTTCAGATCAAGTTACTATCGAACCTCGTAGGTCGACAAGGATGGGTACTGCTCCTGAGCGCTACGATAACCCTGTCTTGGAGGTCATGTTGTTGGACAACAATGAACCTACGAGCTGTGGAGAAGCAATGACGGGCCTGGATTCCAACAAATGGTTAGAGGCCATGAAATCCGAGAAAGGATCCATATATGAAAACCAAGTATAGACTTTGGTAGACTTGCTCGTTGGATGACAGGTCGTTGAGTACAAATGGATCTTTAAAATGAAGACAGACGCTGATGGTGAATGTCACCATTTATAAAAGCATGACTTGTCGCAAAGAAGTTTCTGGCAAGTTCAAGGAGTTGACTGCGATGAGACTTTCTCTTGTAGCGATGCTAAAGTCTTTTAGAAATTTTTTAGCAGTTGCTGCATTTTTCAATTATGAAATCTGGCAGATGGATGCCAAAACATCGTTTCCTTTCTTGAGGAAAGGATGTATGTGATACAACCAGAAGGTTTTGTCAGTCCTAAGGATGCTAAAAGGTGTGCAAGCTTCGGTGATCCTTCTATGAACTGTAGCAAGCATCTCGGAGTTGGAATATACACTTTGATGAGGTGATTAAAGTTTTTGAGTCTATACAAAGTTTACGAGAAACTTGTATTTACAATAGTGTGAGTGGGAGCATTGTATTGTTTCCGATAAGCATATGTGGTTGAAAAATAGTTGATCAGAAATGATATAGAATTTTTGGAAAGCATAAAGGGTTGTTTGAAAAGAGTTTTTCAAAGGAATACTGAGGGGACCCCGACTCATAAGTCGAGATCACCGAATGCACGTGTACAGTGATCCTAGAGATCAATGCTCACTGAACACACAGAAGCTGAATAAAAGAGTCTTACATCCAAACATAACGTCTTACACAAATGATGACCACGAAGGTCTCAGTCTTACAAGGATAGGGCCACTCGGGCCAAACACTAAGTCTAGAACAAGCAGCGGAAATCTTCGTCAAAAGCGTGAACCCATGCCATCTGCCTTAACCTATAGGCACTCTGACTGGGAAGCGTCCTAGTTCGCATGTTCGTCTCCAATGAAATCTTCGACATATTCCTATTCTTCCATGCCTGGCCAATTAAATAACCAGTGGCAAGCCAATGAGTACTTTGAATGTACTCGCAAGCAACCCAAGAGTGGAACGAGGCAATAATGGTGCATGATATAGCACTATAGGTAATTTGCGGAAAGCTAATTTTGTATGCAAGCGACTAGATCAAGTAATAGTAAGTATGCATCAACAACTAACCAAGTATTCATGATAACACATTGTCGATACCATCACAGTATCAGTTGAACACATCATGTTCACGCTAAGTCATTGGACTTAGTTCATTTCTCATGCCAAGTCATCGGACTTGACTCAGGTGACCTCTTGTCACTAACACACCCATACCCACACCAATATTTCACGAAAACATTCGAACGTAGTCTAAGAAGGACTTCCAACTGTCCATGACCGCGGACGCGACTATTCGAATAGTTTTACACTCTGCAGAGGTTGCACACTTTACCCACAAGACTCGGGGAACTTCCATGTCATCCACGACTCGCGGTATATACATATCCGAGGTAAGCACCCGAACAATGCCTTTCCCTCGGCGATACTAAACAAAGAGTCCACTCGATTGGTACCCAGCCCTCATGACGTACATCACACGTGCCTTGTTCAAACCGTACCATCCATGAGGGGACCAACGGTGTGCCCGGTGCCTGTAAAGACAACGCATGATCGTACATCTGGTATGACCCCATATCGAGAGTGACCACGCCACTCCCTCCACTAGTAATGTAGGCTCCTTGCCAGTACCCACCAAGGTAATCAACAAAGCCCCGTCCCATAAGGGGTATCGTGGTTGCGCATGTAATGTTGGGACGGTCAGCAGACCTTAAATCTAATCCGTTTTTGAAAACACACACCCATTTGTTCCGGTACACCACTTCTTTCTCAAGTGGTCACCCAACTCATCATCATCTCCCTCGGGCAATAGTGACGCCCGACGGGTTTTTTGAAAGAGTATTGAAAACACACACCTGTCGGTATCACCATGCATAAGTCCCATCCTATTTGCGTAGCATCTACTAGCAACCTATCTACTCTCACACGCACAACCCTCATAAGGTGGTAGGGTCGTGCTCGATGCAAGTATCAACAGAAAGCACCAGAGGCATCCCACCGAAGGGGAAACCACCTCATCATATGATCGATAATGCCGGAAGTAAAGTGCTATATGACATGCAAGCTAAAATAGTTTCTTGATATGGTCAAAGGGCTGCTTGCCAGGCTCAACAAAGTCTCAGGGGTCTTCTAGATCTTCGAGTCCAACTTCTTCTTCTACGGCGCAATCTATAATCGCAAAATAAACGATAATAATAAGCAACACAATGAAAACAGAGCACAGGAGGGCCCGGCCAGCCGCGCGCGCGGTCAGATTCAAATCTGACGCGCAGGGCCCGGCTGCCAGCGGCTCAGACGAGAGGGGAGAGAGCGTAGGAGGGGAAAGAGAGGCCGACAGGTGGGCCCCACCTGTTGGGTCCTTCTTCCTCCTCACGACAGGGAGGAGGGGAAGCTCACCGGCGGCAGAGGGGAGCACGGCGAGGAGGTCTGGAGGCAGGAATGGGCTCAGGGTCGACCCGCCGGTCCTCTGGAGGTGGAAGGAGGGCCGGAGGTGAACAGAGTCGCTAGCAACGACAACCCGCGGCGGAGGGAGGTTCGTGAGGCGGTCGACGGAGGGATTTCAGGCCTTGAAACGAGCGGGGGAGAGAGCGGAAATGACCTGGGGACAGCTACAAGCCCAAAGGAGGCGAGGGGAGCGCCTGAGCGGGCCTGTGTCCCGAGATCGACGGAGCTCCGCTGCGGTGGGTCCTCGGTCGATCTCGAGCACTGGTGCTAGGGAGGCTCAAATGGGGGGTTCAGGGAGGATTCTAGGGAGGAGAGAGAGACCAGAGGGGAGAGAGGGGCTCGGGGCCCTTTATATAGGCGGGCCCGAGTCCACCGGATCCGGGTGCACCGGCGGGGACGTGGCCATCGCCACGGGCCACGAGAGAGGGAGAGAGGGAGCCAATGCCACCTGGCGGCGACAGGCAGGGGCGGCTACAGTGCGGGAGCGCACTGTAGCACGCTCCAGAGTGCCCTTATGGCATGCAGGGGCATTCTTTAAGCCCCCCTGCATGTCTTCTTGTATCCAGAGGCATTAGGAGATGCCCCAACGGCTAGGAGAGGCTAGGGGGTCTTTGGGGTAGCCTTGGGGTAGAAGAAATGGGGAGGAGAGGTCAGAAAGGATGCTGTCAGGTAGAAAATAGGGGGTTTTACCCCCATCTCACCATGGCCAGAGGGCTCAGGATTTTTACTGGAGGTGCAAGGCACCTACCAGAGGCTGTGGTAACAAGGGGAGGCCAAGGGTAAAAAGTGAAAGGGTGGAAATGCCATTTTTACATTTCTGGCAGAAGGTGTTTGATGTTGATTTGGGTGATCAAATGAACCTGGATTAGCTTGATATTTGATAGAGTCAAGAGGTGATGAAAGGCAAGTGAGATCACCAAGTTTGAGAGGGTTTGAACAAAGTTCATAATGGGACTTAGGAAAAACCTAGAAATAGACAAAATCTGTTTTCTATAGATTCAATGGGGTTAGGCGTTAACCCTTGATGCACCACTTAGTGTATCATCACTAGTTTGTCATTAAAGCATGCTCACAAAGTTTGAGGCCAAGGGAAGACACTTCACAATGTAAAGTTGTCAAAATTTGAATCTGGACAAAAATGGATTTGGGTTGGTTGGATGTAACAAACCAACTAGTATTGAGATGAAACTTTTCAAGATCATCACCTATGATAGTGTTGACTTGCTAGAATTTTCTTGGAATTTATTGAGCATATTTCTTGCAGAAACATTCTAAAAGTTTGATCTGATCAGGAAAGGTTTTGAGGGGTTTTGCCCATGTTATGATCAAGCCCTTGTGTTGAAACTCATATATATGGAAACTATATGTCCACTGAGTCTCTCTAAATTTTCTCCAATATTTTCAAAGCATTTAAATAATTTTCCCTTAGGAAAAGCCATTTTTGTTCTAAAGAAAAAGCCTTTAAATAAAATATGAAAATAATCTTTAAAACTAATATTTGGTGGTTTTGAGAAGTCATATATATAGTAGGTTTCAAATAAAGCATTTGGGAAGAAAAGATCCACCTAAATTGAGGACTTGTAGTTCAAACCTCAATTCAGGGGTTTTAGTGAACTTAAATTGAATAAATCCTTTTTGGTGAAAATAAATTTTGATAAAAATATTTTTGATCTATATTCACATGGCATGATCATAGGGCAAGGAATTTGGATCAAGGAAGATGAAAGTGGAGTGGAGTAGAACCTAATAGTGCCAAACTTGAACACTCAAGCAATTCAAGCAAGCATCACATCAAACAAGCATGCACTCAAAAAGTTTTAGTTGGCTCCAAATTTTTATAAAACCAAACACAACAATGTGCCAAAATATAGGGTCTGACAAATACCTGGATAAAGCTACCTAATTGTTGAGCATCAAGATCTATAGAGATAGATCAAAATACTTGATGACACTTTCAATGAGTACATACCTTGACAAGATTTTGAAAGAGTTCAAAATGGATCAGTCAGAGAAAGAGTTCTCACCTGATATGTAAGGTATAAAGTTGAGTAAGACTCAATGCCCAGTGACTGCAGAAGATAGAGAAAAGATGAGTGTCATCCCCTATGCTTCAACCATAGGCTCTATCATGTATGCAATCCTATGCACAAGACCTGATGTCAGCCTTGCCATAAGTATGGCCGGAAGGTTTCAAAGTGATCCTGGAATGGTCAAGATTATCCTTAGTAACTAAAAGACTAAGGAGATGTTTCTCGATTATGGAGGTGATAAAGAGTTCGTCGTAAAGAGTCACATCGATGCAATCTTTAACACCAATCCGGATGACTCGTAGTAGCAATCTGGATACGTATAGTGGAGCAGACATTTGCAATAGTACCAAGTGGAGTGTGGTAGCAGTGTTTACGGTTTGACATAAAATTTGCAAAGTACACACAGATCTAAATGTCGCAGACCCGTTGACTATAAGACCTCTCTCACATGCAAAGCATGATCGAGCCCTAGAACTCATTGGGTGTTAGATTCATAACAATGCAAATCACATGGTGATGTGAACTAGAGTATTTACTCTAGTGCAAGTGGGAGACTATTGGAAATATGCCCTAGAGGCAGTAATAAATTAGTTATTATCATATTTCTTTGTTCATGATAATCGTTTATTATCCATGCTATAATTCTATTGATCAGAGACTTAGATGCATCTGTGGATACATAGACAAAACCATGTCCCTAGTATGCCTCTAATAGACTAGCTCGTTGATCAAAGATGGTTAAGGTTTCCTAGCCATTGACATGAGATGTCATTTGATAATGGGATCACATCATTAGGAGAATGATGGGATGGACAAGACCCAAACTACAAACCTAGCATATGATCGTGTCAGTTTAATGCTATTGTTTTCTGCATGTCAAGTATCTGTTCCTATGACCATGAGATCATGCAACTCACTGACACCGGAGGAGTGCTTTGTGTGTATCGAACATCACAACGTAACTGGGGGACTATAAAGGTACTCTACAGGTATCTCCGAGGGTGTCTATTGGGTTGGCATGGATGAAGACCGGGATTTGTTACTCCGTGTGACGGAGAGGAATCTCAGCGCCCACTCGGTAATACAACATCACAACAAGCCTTGCAAGCAACGTGACTAAGTGTTAGTCACAGGATCTTGTATTATGGAACGAGTAAAGAGACTTGCCGGTAACGAGGTTGAACTAGGTATGGAGATATCGACGATCGAATTTTGGGCAAGTAAACATACCGAAGAACAAAGGGAACATCATACGGGATTAACTGAATCCTTGACATAGAGGTTCGACCGATAAAGATCTTCATAGAATATGTAGGAACCAATATGGTCATCCAGGTCCCGCTATTGGTTATTGACCGTAGAGGTGTCTCGGTCATGTCTACATAGTTCTCGAACCCGCAGGGTCTACACACTTAAGGTTCGGTGACGTTTAGGTAGTATAGAGTTATGTATGGTGGTGATGGAAGGTTGTTCGGAGTCCCGGATGAGATCCAGGACGTCACGAGGAGCTCCGGAATGGTCTGGAGGTAAAGATTGATATATAGGAAGTCCCATTTTGGTCGCCGGAAATTTTTCGGGCTAATCGGTAATGTACCGGAGTGCCTGTAGTGTACCGGGAGACCACCGGGAGGGGTATTTCGACCCAAGAGGCTTCATGGGCTGTGGGAGAGTAAATATCAGCCTTTTGTGGGCTGGTGGAAGTCCCACACAAGGCCCATGCGGCTGGGAGAAAAAGCCCAAGGGGAAAAAGGTGGAAAAAGGCCAAAAAAAGGAGGAATCCTAGTCCTACTAGGATTGGAGGAGGAGTCCTGCTCTCCTCCCCACTTTGGCCGACCCAAGGGCTGGCTTTTTGGCAGACAAACCTCCTCCTCCTCTCCTCCTATATATACTAGAGGACATTAGGGTTTTGGCACAGAAATTTCAGCCACGTGCTACCCGTTCCTCTAGTGCATAGTTTCTCCTCTAGATCGGTTTTCTGCAGTGCTTAGGTGAAGCCCTGCCAGAATACCTCCACCACCATCGCCGCAACGCCTTCACGCTGCCGGAAAACTCTTCTACCCATCCGCTCCCTCTTGCTGGATCAAGAAGGTGGAGATCGTCATCAAGCTGTACGTGTTCTGAACGCGGAGGTGTCGTCTGTTCGGTGCTAGATCAGAAGGACCGTGACGTGATCGCGGGACGGATCGTGATGAGATCGCGGGAAGGATCGTGATGAGTTCGCGGGACGGATCGTGATGAGATCGCAGGACGGATCGTGATGAGTTCGCGGGACGGATCATGATTGGATCGCGGGACGGATCGTGATGACATCGCGGGATGCTCGGCGATTTGGATCGCGAAGACGTTCGACTACACCAACCGCGTTTCTTAACGCTTCCCGCTTAGCGATCTACAAAGGTATGTAGATCCACTCTCCCTCTCATAGAGGCTCATCACCATGGATATATCTTGCGTGTGCGTAGGAAAATTATTGTTTCCCATGCAATGTTCCCCAACATGCGTTGCCGTTGATGAGGGTCCTGGAGACGGCCATGCCGCGTATGTTTGGCATGCACAACATGGGAAGTGACCCAGCGGCCGACATGGTCTTGGGGTGGTCGTTGGGGACGAAGGTGATGCCGATTTCCGTCCATGCGCGGTGCTCCGTGGGCTTGGGTCGTTGCTGATCTGCGCCCACATGGGATAAGAAGCGCTTGACATGGCGGCCGGAGGGTGGCACCTGCGACACTCCGAGGATGCAGGCGACTGTAGAGGCAGCCCTATGCGCCCAAACACTATCTCGCGCTTGGGGCCGGCAGTCGTCGGGGATCATGCCCGCCATGGAGTTAGTGAGTCAAGGCTTGACATTCACCGCAAGCGGGGAAGCTTCGGCACGCCCCCTACCTAGCGCGCCAAATGTCGGATTTTAGGCTCCGCAAAACCCTCAAGATTCTAACACAGGGGCGTGTGCAAAGAACCCCTGTAGCCTTGCCCGACCTAGCTTGCTACTTGATGAACACAACAAAGAACTCGCACGATGACGAGGAAGAAGATGAACACGATAGTTTACCTAGGTTCGAGCTGCTGCAAAGCATAATACCCTACTCCTTCTTTGGTGGATTGCCTCTCGAGGAGGTGAGGTGGATGAACTAGTACAGTGTTTCGGGGCCTCCTGAGGGCACTCAGTGGTGTTTGGGGCTCTTTATGGTTTGGTGGATGATGAGTGATGGAGTCAGTCGATCGGGTTGGGATCCACCTCTACGAAGCAGCCTACCCTCTATATATAGCGGTGGCCCGGATCCTCTTTCCTTATCGCAATGGTGGGAAGGGATCCCACAAAAGCCAATTTTAAACGGGGACAGGGGTTCATGCTGTCCCTGCCCAAAGGCGGTCTTCGCCTGCAAAGTAGCTATCAACGCCACAGGGACAGGCTCAGTCATGACGTCCGTTCTGCGGGGCTATTGGTTGCGGTCTTGTTGCACCGCAATGGAAACCTCTCGGGGTGCTTCGGGAACCTGCATACGTCCTTGCTCTCTTTGCACCAAAGGGGAAACTTTGCTGCCTGGCGCACTAGGGCTCGGCTGTCCTTCCTTGCGTCATCTTTGACTCCTGAGGCCGGGCCTTGCTTAGAGATCTCCGCCGCTTCGGAAGGGGCCTGGGGAGGCCCGTCCCCTACTGGTCTCGATGCTGCTTCTCCTCGCGAGGCTTGGGCCCTCGTAAGGGCCTTGTCTTGAGTGGAGCCGCACCTGGCTGCGTTTGGTTGTTGTAGTGGGCCATGCCTTGTGCTGCAGGCAGGCAGGTCTATGTACCCCCGTTCCTAGAACATCGACAGGAACAAGGCAATCAGACTATAGTGCTTTACCGTTTTCACTTAGCCGTAGGATCTAGAAAAATGCGGGGGCTAATGACCAGCCCAAGGTGTTTTGTGATGTTCAGATGTACCGGGGCCAAATCTAGCATCAGGTGGTTGTACAAGTACGAAACCCATCATATAACACAGAATAACCTCTATCGATTTTTTTAGTATGACACTTATGCTCGGATTTGCAGATGGGTTCTCGCTTACTATGACGGTCAGTTTTCGGCATTCTCCCCTAAGGTGCTTGACCAGGCGAGCTGGAAACACAATCGCAGTGGTTCTCCTTTTGCCCTTCTAGCCGAACAAGCGGTAAGTAAGAGGGCAAACATAGGAGCCAGGCAACCCAACTATTAACCCAAGACATAGTTCGGATTTGATGCATATAAAGCAAAATCCAAGATGCCGAACACACGATTAGTTGTGTCGGCATGATGCTTAGGGTGATATTTTAAATTCAATCCCCATTATATTAGCCAGTTGCATCATAATGTATACCGAATAGTTTCACAAGAAGCATTGATGAGGGAAGTACAGAGTATGTCTCATAAAATATAGTGAAGTGTCCATGTACAATGGTCTTTTATTTGCTCAATAATTCTTATAACTCAAATTTCCAAAGCCACTGTTGTCACATCCCTAGCTAGATGTCATACTTCCAGCATGGGTGTTGCATCATGTTTCAATTTTGCATCAACATGGAATGGGGACTAAAAGAAATCCCAAGCTCACATTGCATCAAAATAATTCAAGGTTGGTGAAAATTCAACAAATCGAAAATGCCCTTTAAAAATGGTCCCTATGTCTGATAAATATGGACATGGTTATAACATGGGTCATTTTAAATATTTGAACAACTAAAGCAATTCAAAAATAAATGATAAAGTTACTGAAAATATCAAATAAAGCATTATCATTAGTTTAGTTTTCAAAATATCCTGAATTTTTTTGGATAAGTTTGAAATATTCAAACTTCAATATATAAAATATTTAGGATAATTTTAAAATAGCATATGTCCCTGAAATTAAAATAAAACAAATTTCAGAAGTTAGAAAAGAATTGAAATAAAAAAAGGCAAGAAAGCCCACCTGGGCTTACTTGAAGAAGAGGCCCAGTCCATAGGGGTAGCAGCGTCTTCTTCCTCCTACCAGGAGGAGAAGCAGCTACGTGCTGCCCCCGCAGCCGGCGGTGGCCACACGCTGGCCACCTCCTCCTTGCCTGCCTGGCCACCTCCTCGTCGTGCTGGCGAGAGGATAGTCTCTGCCTCTGCCGAGCCCGTTTCCCCCTCGCCATTTCCCCATCTCCCTCTCCTCTGCTCCCCCTGTCGCCGGACTGAAGACGCCGGGGATTCGCCACCCTCCTTGCATCCCAGACAATGCTGCGGTGCCAGAAGCCCCTTCGGTGAGGCCCCGTACCGTTTCCCCCTAGTCTCGACGTCGTTCCCCTTCTCTTGCCCGGTTGGTAGCCAGAGCTGAGCAGAGCTTGCCACCGGCCATGGCGTAGCCGTGGCCACAGCGGCCAAAGCTCACTCCTGGCCACGGGCTCGTGCTCGTAGCGCCTCCAGGAGCTTGTAGCCACCCTCAGATCCTCCTCCTGCAGCCTATAGCGTAGTAGCCATTCTTGCCTGAGCCGTCGCTGCTGCTCAGCTCGACGTGGCCGTCGTCCCCGGCGGCCCCGAGCCCTCTCCGCTGCCCTGCTAGACATGCACGTGTAACGACTATCTCCCGATGCCCTCCGCGTGCCAAATGGTCTCCGGAGGCACGATTCTGGCGAGTCGCCGCCGGCCCCACTCCGGTGGGCGCCGACATGGCCATCATCAGGGGCTAATCCCCCTGGTTATTTAGGCCTCCTGCCACTGACCAGTGTGCCCCAGAGTGAGTCAAACCTCTGGTCAGCATGGAGTTTAGGCCCCTGTCACTGACGTGGGGGCCCCGCACGTCAGGTTTGACCTGGCCTGGTTAGCCGACCAGCTGACGTCGTGGTGACGTGAGGCTGACGCCATTAATCCTTTTCCAGTTTAGAAATAATTCTAGAAATTATTTAAAACTTCAAAAATTCATATAAATTAATCTGTAAGTCAGACGAAAATAATTTATATATGAAAATTTATCAAAAAAATCCAATGAATCTAATAGTGCTATTATCATGCATGTTAGGGCAACCTATGTAGAATAAAATTGCCATTTGCTACTAGGTTAAAATATGGAATTTGAAAGGAACAACGATTTTGAACCTATGATGAAACTCATTTCAACTTAACTTGAACATTCGTTGCATCAGCTCATCCAAACATGCTTCCATGCCATGATCATGCATCATATTGTTGCACTTGCGTGTATCGATTGCTTCTTATCCGCATTGCGGTAGGCGCTGCTTCTAAGGATACCCCAAAGTATTCCAACGAAGGGGAGAACCTTTCCGCTACCCAGCAAGGCAAGCAACCCCCCTTGATCATTCCAATAACATCCCACTCTCTCGCACCTTCTCTTGTTTATTGCATTAGGACAAATGTTCACATGTCTGTCATACATGGTAGGTGAACCTATTCTTTTGCATGACCTGTCATTGTCACAGTAAATAGCTAAACCTTACAACCTAGCATACCTGGTAGATACTTCTGCAATGATGTGCTTAGCTTACCTTGCCTGCTATGCTTGCTGTGCTTCGAGTTGTGTCAGGTCTGATTCATCTGGGTGATGAACTGAGTGAAACAATGTTGTTCTGATGTGATGAACTTATGATGAACCCGATTTGCTAAAGGTAGCGACGAGAGTCTATGTAGGAGTACATAGCAGGTTGTCTCATTGGGACCGTTCTTAGGAACTGAGTTCCATGTTTTTGATCCAAGACTAGTTACTACCATGCATTGGGTTCCGATAACTGGACCCCTCTCGACCTATCAGTCGCTTAGTCCTTAGTCGAGGAGTTGCAAGTAGTTTCTGGTGCTTATAGTATGCTGGAGGCCGTGCGTAGCGCTGACCCTAGGGGTGGGTTATGACACGGTTAGCAGTGGCACGGTGTACCAAGGGTCACTCGAATGGTGGGCTTGGGAACCCTGTGCACATGGTTTGGGGCCATAGCAGAAACTTCGGCCAGACTTCCGTGCGGGTTCAGTCTCAAATAGGCGATAGCTTGGACTAGAGGTCTTATGTGATTGACTGTCGTGGACGACTCCCTCGCTGGGCTTCCGCTTGAAGGTTGCCAAGGTGCATGGTTTTATGAGCACACAACGATAAGTGGAGAGAGCGTGTGTGAAGAAGTACACCCCTACAGGGTATGAAACTATTCGCATAGCCGCGTCCTCGGATATGGACTACTTGGAAAACTTATGTTCTTCATAGATAATCAAATGGATACTCTTAAAAATATCAAGAAAAGTGTGAGTATCGTGGATGGCACTCTCCCAGGAGAGGGAAGTGAATCCATGGTGGTGTATTGTCATGGAGTTAGTGGACTCGTGTGCAATATCTAAAATTTAAACAAAGGGTGTAAATTGTGTAGTGTAGGTTAGCCATGAGTCATAGCTGGCATTGCTGCATAAACACCACCACCCCCCTTGTTGGTACATGAGCATGAATAGTCTAGGCCTACTTTAAAGACTTGCTGAGTATGTTTTTACTCATGTTTGCTTAATAAATGTTGCAAATGAGACCCAGGACCCATTGGTTGGGTTCTTTCTAGATGTTTACAATGTCGAATAGCTGGTGTCTCACCTACGACCTATGCCCTGTGGCGGGCTGTAGATAGTCAGGCCATGTGCCTTCTTATCCTTTCATCTGTCTGTACTCAGACATCTTATGCTTCCGTTTGGTTTGTATGAACTTGTTTGTATGATTGTAGTGTCGGGTCACGAGACCCCTATCTGTAAGAACATATTATGCAAGGCTCGTCTGAGCCTCTTAAACAAAAGTTCTTGAATGGTTATGTTGTGATGACATGGTTGTATCTATGCATATCGGGCATGTCGTGTGTACATGTGATGTGCAACAATATGTATGGGATCTGACACCTAGTTGTGTGCCTTTAGTAGTACTCTTTACAGGAAACAGCCTCTTTGTGCTTCCACTGAGCCATGGTAGCTTGCTACTGCTCCGGACACATTGATTGACCGACATGTATCCTTCTTTGCTGCTGTGTCTGTCCCGTCGGGGAATGTCTCGCAATGTAATGGAGTCCCTGTAGCCTGCTACGACTCATCTACGTGCAGTGATGGCATTTATGTCTCACGGCATAATGGGGTCCTTGTAGCTTGCTATGACTCATATACACACGCTTGAGGCCGACACCTACATTGCTGGGTTACGTATGCCTGTTTCTGTACGGATGCGCCACTTGGGTTCTATGACTAGTCATGTCGGCCCGGGTTCTCTGTCGTTTGATTGCCAGCGACATGTTCACGTACGTGAGCCAAAAGACACAAACGGTCTCGACTGAGGTAAGGTTGCAGCCATGGAGCTTACCGTGCGTGAGGCCGCAAAGTGATGTGATATGTTACAGTCTGGATTCATATGACTTAGGATCAGGGTCCCGACAGTGTTGGTATCAGAGCCTGACTGACTGTAGGACTACCAATCCAAACCGGTCGAAGTTGAGTCTAGAAACACTATAGAAAAGTAGGGGAATTGATTGTGGAAGGGAACTTAAGGCTCTTTTTACTCCTCTTCCCAAGTTATTCTATGCTGAGTCTTTCTCATCTTTTCTATGGGGATAAGAACTAGTCTTCTCATCTATTGCTTAGGATGACGAGTTGCTATCCATGGACTACTAGCTATCTTGTTTGCAAGAGAATTTCGGTACTCAAGTATTGTTGGTGTGACAAACAGATGGAGAAGAGATTTGAGTCTGGAAAGTCGAGTGGTTATGCTTTTTCCAATCTTTTGCAGTTGTCTCAAAATCCTTTTTGAGCAATTACAACCATTATGCTGTCCAATTTCTGCTAGAGTCTCTAATGTCTTTGCATCATTCTTTGTTTCAAATGCCCCCTCGTCCTTCCCGTCAGGTGGTCCGTCTGACCAGGTGCGTCGATGTACCGGGGTCACACGGCCATGTTGGTTAGAGCTATGATGGAGGCTGGCTACCGTTGGTACGCAGAGTACACAGTGGAGAAACAGTATCGAGATTTCAACCAGAGTCAGTATCTATGTACTGTTAAGATATATCCTTCATATCATGGAGCTACAGAGCCGCTTCACTGGACTTATGGACTAGGTGTCACCATAGATGTGGCAGTTCAGGAGTCCGCCTACAACATGCTGACTATCATAAGGTTTCACCATGGTCTGCTTCAGAACAAAGTGTTCTGTTATGTTCCTGCTTCCATGGGAGGAGAGGATGCTTATCTTAGCGTAGCCTACTGTGATCATTCCCATGAGGACCCTAGGCTACAGGTGACCGCTCAGATGTTGGAGAACAGGGATCGTGATGCACATGCCCTTCACATGGAGCTTTATGCTACCCGTGCACATCTTTGGACAACCTTGACGCAGTTGGCACCAGTCATGCAGACAGGCTATGGAGTTTTGGAGATGTTGAACCCATCGTGGACTCATCAGCCAGCACGCGTAGACTGGCCCGATGTTCGAGGCATCACCCCTCTTTGAGGACCGTTGTTGCCGCCAGCAAGGGGACCAAGGCCACATCCGTGTCCTTACGGTTCCCAGGGAATACAGGCTAGAGTGTTTCCAAATCCTCAGGTTCAGCTCCCAGATCATGAGGGTAACCTATATGAGGCATTCTATGGCGATGCTTGAGTACGTGGATGTTAGTACTAGTATGGTAGTAGTCGTATCGCCACAGTCATGCGTTTCTTGTGGGATATGACCAAGGTTGAGAGTTGAGTTCCGGAGGTGTAGATAGATAATGTATAGGAAGCTTGTAATGCCTCCGATGAGTTGTGTCATCTCTTTGTAGTTTGTTTTCAGCTTGGGCTTGTACTGAACTATCTCATGGTGTGTATGAATGATGGTGTTCATAGGGCAGTTGATGTTTCCATGTTGTTGGATATTTACCCTGCATGCCATGTTGTCCAGTACATTCCTTATCTCATGTCTTAGAGCTAATGTCCTCTATGTTTAAGCTATGGTTTGTTTTCCCAAGATGGTGGCCACTAGGAATAACCCTGTTCCTACCCCCGAGCAGGGCGAGGGAAGCCAGCCAAGGCAAGAGGATCTGCCACATGCTCCTTCTTTGGTAGAAGTGATGCTTGAAGCCGAAAGGAACAAGAGAGAGACCAACAGGCTATTGGAACGAATTCAGCAGAACACAGCGTGCTCTGCGCAATGATCTCAATGATGGCGTGTCACTCGGTGATTTCGTCAGGCTATGCCCACCTAAGTATCATCATTCGGTCGACCCACTCGACGCGGATGACTTGCTGACCAGCATGTTCCACAAGATCCGGGCTGCCAATGTGTTCGAGGCCAACAAGGTGACCTTTGCAACCTACTTTCTGGAAGGACCCGCCAATCTATGGTGGGAAAATTATGAAGCCATGCGTCCCGCAGGCCCCGCACCAACTTGGGCAGAATTTAGTGCAACATTTCATACCCATCACATCCCGGAAGGGCTCATGGATCACAAGAGAGAGGAATTCTGTGCTTTTACCCAGGGCAGACTGTCAGTGGATGCCTACAGCCGCGAGTTCGGCAATCTTGCTCGCTATGCTCTGCAGGAAGTTTCAACTGATGCCAAGAAATAGGCTAGGTTCCGCAAGGGACTCAATCCTGAGCTCCGTCGAGATTTGCACCTACATGAGTGCACAACCTTCTAGGCTCTCGTCAACAAGGCTATCAATGCGGAGACTGGACAGACTGACTATGAGGCCACGAGAAAGCACAACCGTGACTTCAGCCCCGCATCTGGCTCGGGCTCCATCAAACGCCGGGTCTAGATGCCCAACACAGCTCTGCCACCAAGATACACCACGAGGCCATCCTTGCCCAGCTCAGCCCAACCCTCCAGCCAGACCCTTTCGAGGTCCGCCTGCCAATGTTGCTCCCCGTGCCACCGTGGTCTGCTACAAATGTGGGGAACCAGGGCACTACTCTCGTGATTGTCCTCAGAACAATGCCAAACCGGATGGACGTGGGAAGCCGGGATAAGCCTTCTATGTGAAGCCAGCTCCTGCTTGTGGACGAGTGAATTATGTCTCTGCTGAGGAAGCCATTGAAGATCTTGATGTTATCCTAGGGACGCTCCTTGTTTATAGTCATCCAGCATCTATTCTATTTGATACTGGGGCATCTCATTCTTTCATCTCAGAAAGTTATGCACAGTTGCATAACATGTCTTTTTGTGATATGCCTACACCTTTAGTAGTTCAGACTCCTGGTTCAAAGTTGCAAACTTCTAGAGTGAGCCATGATAATGATATTCTGGTGGATAGGCTAGTCTTCCTAGAATCTTTGATAACCCTCAAGTCTTCGAACATCAATATCATTCTAGCCATGGATTGGATGAAAGCCCATTATGCTAAGATTGATACTCACACTAGGAATGTTCAACTTACACATCCATCGGGTGAGATAGTTAATGTCTCCACTCGAACAGCAAAGCGCCAACTCTATTCCCTCAATGCTAGTCCCCTTCTAGAGTTAGAAGATATTCCGGTAGTCCGTGACTTTCGGGATGTCTTTCTAGAAGAAGTGCCAGGAATTCCTCCTATCAAATATGTTGAGTTTGTGATAGAGCTTATTCCAGGGACTGTCCCAATAGCTAGAAGACCCTATAAGATTGCACCCTTAGAACTAGCCGAGCTTAAGATCCAACTCGATGAGGCCTTGAAGAAAGGTTTCATCCGTCCTAGTTCTTCTCCTTGGGCTTGTCCCGTCCTCTTTGTCAAGAAGAAGGATGGATCGGATCGGATGGTGGTGGATTATTGGCCAGTCAATCTGGTCACCATAAAGAACAAGTATCCGCTCCCCAGGATCAATGATTTGTATGATCAACTCGCTGGATCCTCTGTCTTTTCCAAAATGAATTTTAGGTTGGGATACCATCAAATTAGAATTAAAAACGGGGACATTCCAGAAACGGCTTTTGTTACTCGTTATGGCCAATATGAGTACACTGTCATGTCCTTCTGTTTAACCAATGCCCCAGCCACCATCTCTCGCTTGATGAATTCGATCTTCATGGAGTATTTGGATAAATTCGTCGTGGTTTACCTCGACGATATACTCATCTACTCGAAGAATGAACAGGAACACGCCGAGCATCTAAGGCTGGTATTGATGAAACTTCGAGAGCACCGTCTGTATGCCAAATTCTCCAAGTGTGAATTTTGGTTGCCAGAAGTGACCTATGTAGGCCACATGATCTTTGGTAAAGGTATTGTTGTCAATCCCAAGGGAGTTCAGGCCGTCCTTGATTGGACTCAACCTGAATCGGTTAAAAAAGTTCGTAGTTTCCTTGGCTTAGAGAGCTATTGTCGCCACTTTGTCGAGAATTTCTCCAAGGTTGCAAAACCTCTGACTGAACTCCTCAAGAAAGATAAAAAGTTCGAGTGGACTCCACAATGCGAGCACAGTTTTCAGGAGTTGAAAAGACGACTGACCTTTGCTCCCATTCTGGTGCCACCAAACTTCTCTAAGGACTTTGATATCTATTGTGATGCCTCGCGACAAGGATTAGGTTTCATTCTCATGCAAGATCGTCACGTGATTGCATATGCATCTTGACAGTTGTGTCCACATGAGGATAATTATCCAACACATGATCTTGAGCTTGCAGTTGTGGTCCATGCACTGAAATCCTGGCGACATTACCTTCTGGGTAATCGTTGCAAAATTTACACTGATCACCAAATTCTGAAATATATTTTCACCCAGCCGGATTTGAATCTCAGGCAAAGATGGTGGGTTGAGTTGATTACTTATTACGACTTAGGGATAACTTACACCTCGAGGAAAGCCAATGTCATGGCTGATGCACTAAGTCGTAAGTCTTATTGTAACAACCTGATGTTACAACAAGGTCAACCACTTCTCCATGAGGAATTTCGGAAGTTAAACCTCCACATTGTTCCTCGAGGATTCCTATCCAACCTGGTGGCGAAACCTACTCTTACAGATCAAATTATAGAAGCCTAGAATCATGATGCCGGGATATCACAGATCAAGAAAAACATTAAGAAGGGTAATGTTAGGTGCTTCTCGGTAGATGATCGAGGTGTAGTCTTCTTTGAGAACTGCTTGGTGATCTCAAAGAAGCAATATCTACGACAATTGATCCTTAAGAAGGCTCATGATTCTCCTCTCACAATTAATCCGGGTAGTACCAAGATGTATTAGGACCTATGCCAGAGGTTCTGGTTGACTAGGATGAAGAGAGAAATTGACCAGTTCATTGCCAATTGCGACGTTTGTCGTCGCGTGAAAGCAGAACATCAAAGGCCTGCTGGCACCCTTCAACCTTTAGCTATTCCCATATGGAAATGGGATAAGGTCAGTATGGGTTTCATTACCAGATTTTCCAGGACCAAGAGAGGGATGATTGCTATCTTTGTGGTCATTGACCGCCTTTCCAAAGTGGCTCATTTTCTTCCTGTTCGGGAGAGTATAACTACTAGCCAGCTAGCGGAGTTATATGATTCTCGAATAGTTTCCCTTCATGGTGTTCCATTGGAGATTAACTCAGACCATGGAAGTATCTTTACTTCCCGATTCTGGGAAGTATTCAAACTGCTTTCCACCCGCAATCAAGTGGTCAAGTTGAGCGAGTCAAATAAATCTTCGAAGACATGCTCTGAGCTTGTGTTATATCCTTCGGTATGAACTGGGAGAAATGTGTTCCATTTGCCGAATGTTCATATAACAATAGTTATCAATCATGCCTGGGCAAAGCCCCTTTTGAAGTTCTCTATGGACGAAGGTGTCGAACACCTCTTAACTGGTCAGAAACCGGAGAGAGGCAACTCTTTGGCCTGGATATGATCCAGGATGCAGAGGAGCAAGTTTGCATTATTCGTGAAAAGTTGAAAACAGCCCAATCTCGTCAAAAGAGCCAATATGATCGCCATCATAAGGCTGTGACCTATGAAGTTGATGAGAAGGCATACCTTCGGGTTACACCTCTAAAGGGTACCCATCGATTTGGTAACAAGGGCAAATTGGCTCCTCGTTACATTGGACCTTTTCGCATTCTTGCTAAACAAGGAGAGGTTGCCTACCAATTGGAACTTCCGCCGCATCTTTCCAAGGTTCATGATGTTTTCCACGTCTCGCAACTCAGGCGTTGCTTCTCGGACCCTGTCCGTGAAGTAGACCACGAAGCGCTTGATCTCCAAGATAACCTTACATATTGAGAATACCCTGTTCGTATTCTTGATCAAGATGAGCGTACTACTCGGCGTCGGAACATCAAGTTTTTCAAGGTTCAGTGGTCACACCATTCTGAAAAGGAGGCCACATGGAAAAGAGAAGATCGTCTTCAACTAAAGTACCCCGCGCTCTTCCCGACGAATTCAAAATCTCGGGACGAGATTCTTTTGAGTGGGGGTGAGTTGTCACATCCCTAGCTAGATGTCATAGGACAGCATGGGTGTTGCATCATGTTTCAATTTTGCATCAACATGAAATGGGGACTAAACGAAACCCCAAGCTCACATTGAATCAAAATAATTCAAAGTTGGTGAAAATTCAACAAATCCAATATGCCCTTTAAAAATGTTCCCTCTGTCTGATAAATATGGACGTGGTTATAAGAGGGTCATTTTAAATATTTGAACAACTAAAGCAATTTAAAAATAAATGATAAAGCTACTGAAAATATCAAATAAAGCATTATCTTAGTTCAGTTTTCAAAATATCCTAATTTTTTTTGGATAAGTTTGAAATATTCAAACTTCAATATATAAAATATTTGGGATATTTACAATAGCATATGTGCATGAAATTAAAATAAAAAAATGTCAGAATTTAGAAAAGAATTGAAATAACAAGGGAAGAAAGCCCACCTGGCCTTACTTGAAGAAGAGGCCCAGTCCATAGGGGCAGCAGTTGCGTGCTGCCCCCGCGGCCGGCGGTGGCCATGCGCTGGCCACCTCCTCCTTGCCTGCTTGGCCGCCTCATCGTTGCGCTGGCGAGAGGATAGGCTCAGCCACCGCTGAGCCCATTTTCCCCTCGCCGTTTCCCCCTCTCCCTCTCCTCTGCTCCCCTCTCGCCGGACTAAATACGCCGGGGATTCGCCGCCCTCCCTGCGTCCCTGACCACGCTGTGGGGCCAGAAGCCCCTACGGTGAAGCCCCGGACCGTTTCCCCCTAGTCCCGACGCCGTTCCCCTTCTCTAGCCCCTTAAGTAGCCAGAGCAGAGCAGACCTCGCCGCCGACCGTGGCGTAGCCGTGGCCACAGCGGCCAAAGCTCACTCCTAGCCACAAGCTCGTGCTCGTAGCGCCTCTAGGAGCTCGTAGCCGCCCTAAGCTCCTCCTCCCGCGGCCTCTAGCATAGTAGCCATTCCTGCCTAAGCCGTCCCCGCCGCTCAGCTCAACGTGGCCATCGTCTCCGGCGGCCCCGAGCCCTCTCCACTGCCCTGCTAGACGCGCGCATGCAACGACTATCTCCTGGTGCCCTCCGTGCGCAAAATGGTCGCCGGAGGCGCGATTCCGGCGAGTCGCCGCCGGCCCCGCTCCGGTGGGCGCCGATGTGGCCATCATCAGGGGCTAATCCCCCTGGTTATTTAGGCCTCCTACCACTGATCAGTGGGCCCCACAGTGGGTCAGCACGGACTTTAGGCCCCTGTCACTGACGTTCGGGCCCTGCACGTCAGGTTTGACCTGGCCTGGTCAGCCAACCAGCTGACGTCGTGGTGACGTCAGGCTGACGCCATTAATCCTTTTCCACTATAAAAATAATTCCATAAATTATTTAAAACTTCAAAAATGCATATAAATTAATTTGTAAATCAGATGAAAATAATTTATATATGAAAATTTATTAGAAAAACCCAATGAAACTAATGGTGCTATTATTAAGCACGTTAGAGCAACGAATGTAGAAGAACATTGACATTTGCTAATAGGTTAAAATGTGGAATTTGAAAGGAAGAACGATTTTGAACCTATGTTCAAACTCATTTCAACTTAACTTGAACATTAGTTGCATCAGCTCATCCAAACATGCTACCATGCAATGATCATGCATCATATTGTTGCACTTGCGTGTATCGATTGCTTCTTATCTGCATTGCGGTAGGCCCTACTTCTGAGGATACCCCAGAGTATTCCATCGAAGGAGAGAACCTTTCTGGTACCCAGCAAGGCAAGCGACCCCCCTTGATCATTCCGATAACATCCCACTCTCTCACTCCTGCTCTTGTTTATTGTATTAGGACAAATGTTCACATGTGTGTCATACACGGTAGGTGAACCTATTCTTTTGCATGACCTATCATTGTCATAGTAAATAGCTAAAGCTTACAACCTAGCATACCTGGTAGATGCTTGTGCCATGATGTGGTTAGCTTACCTTGCCTGCTATGCTTGTTGTGCTTAGAGTTGTGTCAGGTCTGATTCATCTGGGTGATGAACTGAGTGAAACAATGTTGTTCTGATGTGATGAACTTATGATGAACCCGGTTTGGTAAAGGTAGCGATGAGAGGCTATGTAGGAGTACATTGCGGGTTGTCTCATAGGGACCGTTCTTAGGAACCGAGTTCCGTGTTCGTGATACAAGACTAGTTACTACCATGCATTGGGTTCCGGTAACTCGACCCCTCTCGACTTATTAGTCGCTTAGTCCTTAGTCCAAGAGTTGTAAGTAGTTCCTGGTGTTTATAGTATCCTGGAGGCCGTGCGTAGCGTTGACCCTTGGGGTGGGTTACGACGTGGTAGGCAGTGGAACGGTGTACCAAGGGTCACCCGAATGGTGGGCTTGGGAACCCTATGCACATCGTTTGGGGCCATAGCGGAAACTTCGGCCGGACATCCATGCGGGTTCAGTCTCAAATAGGCGATAGCCTGGACTAGGTGTCTTATGTGATTGATGGTCGTGGCCGACTCCCTCGCTGGGCTTCCTCTTGAAGGTTGCCAAGGTGCATGGTTTTATGAGCACACAGTGATAAGTGTCAAGAGCGTGTGTGAAGAAGTACACCCCTGCAGGGTATGAAACTATTTGAATAGCCGCGTCCTCGGATATGGACTACATGGAAAACTTATGTTGTTCATAGATAATCAAATGGATACTCATAAAAACATCCAGACAAGTGTGAGTATCGTGGATGGCACTCTCCCAGGAGAGGGAAGTGAATCCATGGTGGCGTATTGTCATGGAGTTAGAGGACTCGTGTGCGATATCTAAAATTTAAACAAAGAGTTAAAATTGTGTAGTGTAGGTTAGCCATGAGTCAAAGGTGGCATTGCTGCATAAACACAACCACCCCCCTTGTTGATACATGAGCATGAATAGTCTAGGTCTACTTTAAAGACTTGGTGAGTACGTTTGTACTCATGTTTGCTTAATAAATATTGCAGATGAGACCCAGGACCCATCGGGTGGGTTCTTTCTAGATGTCGACGATGCCGAATAGCGAGTGTCCCAGCTACGACCTATGCCCTATGGCAGGCTGTAGATAGTCAAGCCATGTGCCTTCTTATCCTTTCATTTCTCTGTACTCAAATAGCTTATGCTTCCGCTTGGTTTGTATGAACTTGTTTGTATGACTTGAGTGTCGGGTCACAAGACCCCTATCTGTAAGAACATATTATGCAAGGCTCATCTAAGCCTCTTAAATAAAAGTTGTTGAATGGTTATGCTGTGATGCCATGGTTGTATCTATGCATATCGGGCATGTCGTGCGTACATGTGACGTGCAACGGTATGTATGGGATCCGACACCTAGTTGTGTGACTTTAGTAGTACTCTTTACGAGAAACTGCCTCTTTGTGCTTCCATTGAGCCGTGGTAGCTTGCTACTCCTCCGGATACATTGATTGACTGGCATGTATCCTTCTTTGCTGTTGTGTTTGTCCCTTCGGGGAAATGTCTCGTAGTGTAATGGAGTCCCTGTAGCCTGCTACGACTCGTCTACGTGCAGTGATGGCATTTATGTCTCATGGCGTAATGGAGTCCTTGTATCTTGCTATAACTCGTCTACACACGCTTGAGGCCGACACCTGCATTGCTGGGTTACGTATGCCAGTTTCCGTACAGATGTGCCACTTGGGTTCTATGACTAGTCATGTCGGCCCGGGTTCTCCGTCGTTTGATTGACAGCGACATGTTCACATACGTGAGCCAAAAGATGCAAAAGGTCCCGGCTAAGGTAAGTCTACAGCCGTGGAGCTCACCGTGCGTGAGGCCACAAAGTGATGTGATATGTTATAGTCTGGATTCATATGACTTTGGATGGGGGTCCCGACAACTGTTTACATGTATTTGTATATGAAATATAAAGTTGACAGAGGAAAGGTTGTATGAGGGGTCTTTGGTGGGTGGCCTAACATCCTCGATATGCCATGTCGCTTGTCCGCTCGTGTGCCTCCTAGGGAGTTGCATTCCTTTAAGGGTAGTTGGTGTCAGTGAGCGGGATGGAAAGATCTTCAGAAGTCGTCGAAGTATGGATGAGCTTTACGCTTTAGCAGGTCCTTGATGGTAGCTGAGGTTTGTCGGAGGACATGTACTGGCAGTAGTTTGGTCTAGCCGAACACTTCCCTTTTGATAGTTGTTCCCCACTACTGCCCATGGAATCTGGAGTGCGAAGTTGTGCCTTGTTGGCATGTGTTTCATGGGCAATAGGGTTGTGCAATGGGGAGCGTGTCCCTATGTCACACCCTGTGTTTGTAGCAGATTGTTATGTTTTGGGTTTATAAAATTTGGAGCCAACTAAAACTTTTTCTATGTGGTTGTGCTTGCTTGCTATGTTGATTGCTTGCTTGTGGATTGTGTTGTATGGCACTACTAGGTTCTATTCCACTTCGTAATCATCTTCCTTGATCCAAACCCCTTGCCTAATGATCATGCCATGTGAATAATGCCCAAAACTATTTTTATCAAATTTTGTTTTAACCAAAAATGATTTACTTAATTTAAGTTTCTAAAACCCCCTGAAATGAGGTTTGCACTGCAAGTCCTCAAATCAGGTGGACCCTTCTTTCCCAAAGGCTTTATTTCAAACCTACTATATTTATGACTTCTCAAAACCACCAAACATTATTTTTAAAGATTATTTTCACATTTTATTTCAAGGCTTTTTCTTATGGCCAGAAATGGTTTTTCCTGAGGAACAATTATTTAAATGCGTTGAAAATATTTGAGAACATTTAGAGAAACTCAGTGGACATATATTTTTCCATATATATGAGTATCAACAACAAGGGCATGATCAGATCATAGGCAAAACCCCTCAAAACACTTTATATTTAGATCAAACTTTTGGAATATTTCTATAAGAAATATTCTCAATAAATTCCAACAAAATTCTGGCAAGTTAACACTATCATGGGTGATGATCTTGCAAAGTTTTATTCCAATCCAAGTAGGTTTGGTTCATCAAGTCATCCCAAAACCATTCCTGTCTAGAATCTCATTTGGGTAACTTTACATTGTGAAGTGTCTCCCCTTGGCCTCAAACTTTGTGGGCATGCTCTAATGGCCAAATAGTGATGATACACTAAGTGGTGCATCAAGGGTTAAAGCCTAGCATCATTGGATCTATAGAAATCAGTTTTTGCCAATTTCTAGGGTTCACCAAATTTCCATTATCAACTTTTTCTCCTTGAGCTCAAATTTGGTGGAGCATCTCTTTTTCACCTAGCCTTTGACCCTGTTAAAAATCTTAGTAAGCTGGTAATTCTTTCTTGCCCAAAACCTCATCAAACCCCTTCTGGTGATTTGGTAAAACCAACATTTTCACCTCTTATCCTTTTACCCTTGACTCCAGCTTTTTACCACAACCCCTCTGGGTTACTGGTACCTCTAGTAACTCTCCCAGGCCAAGGCGCCTCAAGTAAGTGGGGTAAATTCCTCATTTTACCCCCTGGACAGAAGTTTTTCCGCTCTCCATCTCACTTTTCCTTCTCTCCTAATGCATCCCGCAGCATCCAATGCCCTACTCTCTATTGTGTAACCCCCTCGACCCCCTAGGCATAGCCGGCCACACAGAAGACACCGTTGGCATGTCGTGGCATGCCAAACGCGCGCTCTGCAGCGCGCTAGAGTGCTGACAGGCATTGTAGCCATTGCCCACTCCATGGCTTCGGCAGCCTTGGGCCTCCCCCTCGTGCCACTTGGTCCCCCTCGGAGTCCGTGGCACACCACCCCTGTCGACCCCTCCTCTCTCTCCCTCCTCTGACCACCTCTCGCACACGCCATGACCGCGCCAACCGACCAACCTTGGGGCTCGCACGTGCGTGCTCCCCCGCCCCTCTCTCCTCTCCCTCTAGTCGTGGGCGATGCCCAGGAACACCATAGACCCATTCCCGCTCTCCCCCGAGCCCTCCAGCGCATGCCACGGCCTCGTCGACGCACCAAATCCTCGGTGGACTCATGTCCCCCTATGAAAAGGGCCTCCCCCAAGCCCTTCCCTCCTCTCTGGCCCCTTCTCCTCCTCCATTGACCGCCCGCAAGGCCCCCGCTCCTCCCCGTGCTCGAGGCGCTCGGAATCTACCAGAGATCACCGCGGCGTCGCCACCATCGATCTCCTGGTACCGGCCACCTCCGACCCTCTTTCTTCTCCCGTGGTTCCTAACTCATCTCGCTGACGCGTTTCCCCCTCTTCTCCATACTCTTTGCACCCCGGAACGGCCCCGACAAGCTCTCCCGAAGCGCTCTCCACCACGAGTGCTCGCCGCCGGTGACTCCGGCCACCTCCGGCCTCCATTCCACCTTCGGGAGACCGGCGGCTCGACCCCAAGCCTGTTCTCCGCATCGCCCACCGTCGTCGTGCAATGTAGCCGCCGGGGATCTCCCTCTTCCCTCCCTGGCCGGAGGAAGGTGATGACAAGTGAGCCCCGCTTGTCATCCTCCCAGGGTTCCCCGCCTCCCTCTATCTTGCTGACCAACCTGGCCCGCTGGTCAGGTTTGAACCGGTGCGCGCCTACCATGCTCGCGTGGGTCGGCTTCGCCAGCTTGGCCTATCTAGCCAGCCTCTTTTGGACCTTTTTCCCCGAGCCATTTTCCTTTTTTCTTTTTCCTACAAATTCGTAAAATCCCACAGGGTGAAATATTTACCCAATGCCAATATTTCTTCCACCTAAATTCATAAAATAATCCCTAGAATTTTATAGTGCCATTTGTAAAAATGTTTGAAAATGATTTTAGTACTGATTTATTTTAAAACCTATATTTAGGCACCTTTTTGCCTCTGTTATTTTATCTCCAAAATCATTTTCATAGCAAGACCCTAAGAGAATATTTTTAGTATGACTTTTAGTATTTATCAGAGTAGGTTAACATTTTTGGTAGTAGTTTGAGTGCTTTGTTTTGTTTGATTGCCTATTTTCATTGTTTTACTTCGCGGCGATAGATTGCGCGGTTGACGAAGAAGTTTGACCCGAAGACTTCGAAGACACCGGAGACTTTGTTGAGCCAGGCAAGCAGCCCTTTGACCATGATAAGAAACCATTTTATTGCATGTCATATAACACTTTACTTTCATCGTATTTGATCATGTGTTGTGGTGTTCCCCTTTCGGTGGGATGCCTCTGATACTTCTCCAATGACACTTGCACCATGCATGACCCTACCCTTACGTGGGTTGTGCGGGTGGGATTAGTTAGGTTGCTAATAGATGCTACGCAAATGGGCTAGGACTTATGCATATTGATGACAAGAAATAGGTGATTTCAAAGAATTTACAAAAAAAACGTCGGGTGCCACTAATGCCCGAGGGAGATGATGATGAAATGGGTGACCACTTGAGAAAGAAGTGGTGTGCCGGAGCAAGTTGAGTATGTGTTTTTGAAAACGGATTAGATTTAAGGTCTGCTGACCATCCCAACCTTACATGCGCAACGACGATACCCCTTATGGGACGGGGCTTTGTTGATTACTATGGTTGATGCTAGCAAGGAGCCCGCATTACTAGTGGCAAGAGTGAAGTGGTCACTCTTGAGATGGGGTCGTCCCTGAGAGGAAGGTCATGCGTTGTCTTTACAAGCACCGGGCACACTGTTGTGTGCCCTCATGGCTGATACGAGTGATGTATATCATGAGGGATGGCACCAATGAGTGGACTCTTTGTTTAGTATCACCATGGGAAAGGCATTGTTCGGGTGCTTACCTCAGGTATGTTATATAACGCGAGTCGTGGATGACATGGAAGTTCCCCGAGTCTTGTGGGTAAAGTGTGCAACCTCTGCAGAGTGTAAAACTATTCGAATAGTCACGTCCATGGTCATGGACAGCTGAAAGTCCTTCTTAAACTACATCTGGATGTTTTTCATAAAACTAGGTGTGAGTATGGGTGTGATGGTGACAAGAGGTCACATGAGCTAAGTCCGATGACTTGGTGAGAGGATTGGACTAAGTCTGATGACATAGCGTGATGAGTGAACATGAGATGTTCAACCGATACATATGAGGATATCGGTATCTTGATCATATGGATACTTGCTTATTGATGTTGCATGTTACTAGTTACTTGATCATGTCAGTTGCATTTAAAAATTATCTTTCCACAAACTTACCCATTAGTGTTATATCATGCATCATTGTTACCTCGTTCCACACTTGGGTTGCTTGCGAGAAATTCAAAGTACTGATTGGCTTTCCACGGGTTATTTAATTGGCAAGGCATGGAAGAACAGGAGTACGTCGAAGAGTTCGTGGGAGAAGAACATGCGAACTAGGACGCTTCCAAGTCAGAATGCATGTAGGTTAAGGCGAGATGGCATGGGTTCACGCTTTCGACCAAGATTTCCGCTGCTTGTTCTATTTTAAGTGTTTGGCCTGTGTGGCCCAATCTATGTAAGACTAAGAACTTCGTGGTCATTATTTGTGTAAGACGTTAAGTATGGATGTAAGACTCTTGTTATTTAGCTTTTGTGTTTCCAGTGAGCATTCATCTCTGGAATCACTGTGCACATGCATTCGGTGATCTCGACTTATGAGTCGGGGTCCCCGCACCCTATTTCTAGGAAAGAAGATTCTGGGAGGTTGGACTGAAACCGAGCTTGTTTGTTAACTTTACGTGCCTTTATGGCAGATTTTGGCATTTGCCGATCGTCATCGTAATAGAATTCGGCCGCCAGAGCCAATGCATGTTCCATAGTTCGGAGGGACCGCTCTGTGTTGTTGTTAACAGTAATGATCCGCTTGGGCCCCGACATCTTGAGCTTGAGGTATGTGTAGTGTGGGACGATGTTAAAGCGAGCGAATGTTGTATGACCCAGCAGGGCATGATAACCGCTATGAAAGGTACAATGTCGAAGATCAAGTCCTTGCTATGGAAGCTATCGGGCAAACCCAAAACTACTTCCAGGCTCACAGAGCCCGGGCACGAGGCCTCGACGCCTGGGATTACTCCTTTAAAGGTAGTGTTCCTAGGTTTGATCCTTGATGGATGTATACCCATGTTTTTCACCGTGTCTGAGTAAATCAGACTGAGGCTACTTCCTCTGTCCGTTAGGACTTTAGTGAGGTGATAACCATCGATAATGTGGTCTAGGAAGAGGGCTGTTGAACCACAATGATGTATATTGGTCGGATGGTCCCGTTGATAAAAGGTGATCGGGCACTCCGACTATGGATTATACTTTGGGGATACCGGCTCTACGGCGTAGACCTCTCGAACGGCATGCTTCCTCTCCTTTTTAGGTATGTGAGTGGCATATCTCATGTTCACAGTCTTTACTCAGGAGGGAACTGCTTTTGACCTCCATTGATCAGACCGTGCGGCTCGTCATCTCCCTTGCTGCGTGGTCCCTTGCCATGCTCCTCAGCTGCGAGTTTGCCAGCTTGTTTGAACACCCAACAGTTACGGTTAGTGTGGGTGATGGGCTTGTCTTGAGTACCATGAATCTGGGATGGCCTCTCCATAATTTTGTCCAGCGGGGTAGGTCCATCACGATTGCCTTTAGAAGGATTCTTCCGCTGCCCGAAGTGGGGGATGGGGAAGCTGGCGTTAATGGCCATGTCATCGGCATCAACGTTGTTGTGCTAGTGTTAACTTTTGTTGCGCCGTTGTTTACCGTTTCCATCCCGGACTTCGGCGGTGTCGGGGTCTTCGGGGTTGTGGCTTTGTCTAACTAGCCAGTTATCTTCGCCCGTGCAAAACAGGATCATGAGTGATGTAAGGGCAGACATGGTCCTAGGCTTGTCCCGACCGAGTTGGCGAGCCAGCCATTCGTCCCGAATATTTTTCCGGAAGGAGGCTATTGCCTTGGCGGCTAAGCAATCAACAATATGGTTCTTCTTTGTCAAGAACCGATTCCAGAATTGCCGAGCCAATTTGGCTGCCTTATAGACAATATTGCTTAGGTTGGAAGAGTCCGACGGTCATACATAGGTGCCCTGAAAGTTAGATCCGAAAGCATCCTCGAAGATCCCCCCATCTCTTGATAGAGTTTTCGGGGGGGCTATTTAGACAGTGCCGAGTCGGCCCTTTAATTTTTAGGGGCAGATACTTGATGGCGTGGAGATCATCACCTTGTGCCATATGAATGTGGAGGAGGAAATCGTCGATACACACTGTTGGGTCAGTTGTTCCGTCGTATTGCTCTATGTTCACGGGTTTAAACCCTTTCAGGAACTGATGATGCATAACCTCATCGGTGAAGCATAGTGGGTGGGCAGCGCCTCTCACCCGGGCAATGTCACACAGGTAGTCCGCATGTGTGTTGGCCCGGTTTTGTTCCCGACCTCTATTGTTGTGGTCAAACCAAAGCTGGTTCCCGACCCTTCTATCGGGGGAATACCCTCTAGATCTTTAGATGGATCTTGTGTGTCCTGTTATATAATCTAGGTCATGTCGTATGTCGTACCATTCCTCGGGATCTATTGAATGTTTCCCCCTTCTATGGGGTATCGCCGGCCTATAACCGGTTTCGCCAGCCATCCTATCCCATCCTCGGGGAGGCGGTCTGTCTGCTCATATGGAGTGTGCTTGGGAGACAGTGTATTAGGAACCTCATTGTCCAACTACAGCAGCAACCGTCGTCGTGGATAGCTCTTGGTTGGTCCCATAGGCCGATACTATAACCTTCCTCGACTGATAGGACTCTCGTCCATCTATCATTGCGGGTATCTTGTTTGGCCTTGAGTTGTCGTTCTTTTGCCTTCAGGCTTCGGGCAGTGTCTATAAGTTGTTTCCTAAATAGTTCCTGATCTTCAAGGTTTTTGAGGACGGTGAAGTCTTTGGCTTCCAGGCTATCTGAGGGAGTCCTGGGTTAAGGGATCCTCGGATAGCCAACCATTATTCATAGGCCGGACTATATGGGCCGCAAGGCAGGCATCGGAGGATCGAGGACCATCTGCGTCAGGATGGAAGCTTCATGGAGTCTAGACGTGTCTCCAGGTTATTAGTTGTAGTTAGGCAAGTTATCTCTTCGGCATGTAACCGGCCAAGTGTAAAATAAGGGCACCCCCGGCATCTATATAAGCTGGAGGGTTTAGGGCGTAGGGAGAGAACAACTCATCTAGGGTTAGACATATGATCTCGAGGTAGATCGACTATGTAACCCCTTACACCATCAATACAATCAAGCAAGACATAGGGTATTACCTCCATAGGAGGGCCTGAACCTTGGTAAACTTGTGTCCCCTTTGTCTCCTATTACCATTGATCCTACTCTCACAGTCCGGGACCCCCTACCCTAGATCCTCCGGTTTTGACACTGACATTGGTGCTTTCATTTCGAGTTCCACTCTGAGCGTTGAAGGCATCGATGGCTTGCCTCGTTGCACGTGGCAAGATCTACGTTGAGGGGACTTTCACCCCCGATCAGAGTTTCACTGGCAACGACATGTTGTCGCATGCCAACCCGATTAGCCGTCATGACCAGATCAGAAGGTTTCCCCCGAATCAGAGTATCAAGTTCGAAACCCTAGAGTTTGTGGCTGATTCACGGGGACACTCATTCCAATGGAACCCTCTACCTTCAAGGAAAGACACGCAAGTCCGGATATTTTGATGTCCGCGACATCTGGTCTCGTGGGGGAACGAAACGTAGATCCGCTTCGGTGTGACTCTGGAACCATCACCCCACTTGACGAATCCACCTGTACCAGCGACACGCACCCTGCCATCGCTTCGTTCTTAAACGAATTGTTCAGTCGGCTCGAAGCAATGCGTATAGCGGATGACCTGGTTCCGATCTATGATTGGCTCGGGATTAAATCCGATGATAGGGAAATTCACATCCCTCCTGTCACCCACCTTGTCGCTATTGTCGAGTGTCCGGCTGCGGATTTGTCCTGACAGACGGAATTGAAAACAATTTACACCCTGGTCTTTGAACATCTAGTAGACGAGCCAGGCACAGGGGATTACCTCAAACCAGACCGTCATTGGTCCCAGATCTATGCCACAGTTCAGAGTTTGTATCGTTGAATACCCAACGTGACGTAGAATCCAGTTTTCGCCCACCCACCACCCAGGATGATAATCCCAGTTTTTCACCGAAGCTCGTATTGCCGAACTTCCAAGATATAAAACAACTGCGGGAATAAACAATCCACCACTATTGGGCAAGACTCCTACTCGCTAGAAGCAGAGTAAAAGGTCTTAGCGACCAAGATTTAACGGCAATTTTCATTCGCAATTGCCATGACGAGGGTATTCTTAATGCCCAAGCCCGCCGACGCTTAAGCAATTTCTCGGAGCTATCCGAATTGGTACAGAACTACTGTGCCATCGAGAGTGTCTGGCAATCCGAGCGGCTGTTCTCGAAACACCCTACAGGATCTTGGAAAAAGAGGATACCTCCAAACCGGCCGGCTAGGTATGAATTCCCCGAGAAAAGAAACAATCCCCTTTCGGTGGCATGCAGTGTCCTTGATGGGCTTTTGGATAAACCCTTCCCCATATATTTCGTATTACTAAACGTGAATCCAATGCACAGCCTTAGAGCTTGCTGGGTTTTCAGGAAAGTCACAAAAGGCGGTGAGGCCATCCTCGACACACCTCTCTCGAGTAGACGTTCTCATTCGCCGCCCGGTTTAATGCCAAAGTCTTGACCCTCTACGAAATCTTCCCCTCGAGGAACAGATGCAAGAGAACTCTTAAGGAGCACGAGCAAGCCTACCACGTGGCAGCGACTAGCCCATGGGCAACGTACTGATTACTTTCGGGGACACTAACTGGCCGCCCATTCTTTCTGGTCATTCACCAGCCGCTCTAGTCTTGAATCGCATAATCGATGGATATAGGCTACGTAAAGTGCTAATGGACAGTGGTAGTGGTCTTAACCTCATATACGAGGCCGCTCTAGAATAAATGCAGTTCGATCAATCCTACATCGAACATAGCAACACAACATTCCAGGGAATTATCCCAGGAAAAGAGGCACATTGTTCCAGATGTATCATCCTGGACGGAGTGTTCAGTACACCCGAAAACTAATGATCCGAAGAACTTCTCTTCCACATCGTCCCCTTCCCAAGTGGCTATCACGCCCTATTGGGATGGGACGCCTTCACAAAATTCCAGGCTATACCCCATTATGGTTACATGAAACTAAAAATTCTAGGACTATACGGAGTGATCACGATCACTAGTGATCCGAACATAGCAATTCGGGCCAAAAACCAAACGGCAGTGCTCGCCCTAGAGGCGCTAGCAAAAACTTTTGCCGCCGAAGAGTTGACCGCTCTACGGTCGACAGTACATAGAGATGATGTGATCCTTAGCAAAAGACCCAAGTCTACATCCTTCAAACCCACAAAAGAAATCATTAAATTTCAGGTGCATCCAACGGATCCCAATAAGACGGCGTCCATCGGAGCCCATGTCGATCCCCTTATGGACAAAGCTTTGCGAAATTTCCTCTGCGAGAACTGGGACATTTTTGCCTGGCATCCTTCCGATATGCCTGGAATGCCACGACGGCTAGCCGAACATAGACTAAACATTATTCCGTGCTTTAAGCCCATGAAACAAACTCTGCACAGCTTCTCCGAACTCAAAGAGCAGGCCATCGAGGAAGAATTAGCCAAACTACTCGAGGCCAGGTTTATCTGGGATACTAAACACCCGGAGTGGCTAGCAAACCTGGTGATGGTACCTAAGAAAGACAAGTCCTGGCGGCTATGTCTTGATTATAAGGACCTTAATAAAGCATACCCCAAGGACCCTTTCCCCTAACCACGCATAGACCAGATCATCAATGCCATAGCCGGACACGATTTGTTGTCTTTACTCGATGCTTACTCCTGATATCATCAAATTAAAATGAGGGAATCTTATCAAGCTGCTACCGCTTTCATCATCCCGTACGGGCCATTCTTCTTCAACATGATGCTTTCGGGCTAAATAACGGCTACATACTAGCACATGATCCAAACCTGCCTCTCTACATAGGTCGGCAAGACCATCGAGGCATACGTGGATGACATGGTAATCAAAACCAAACACGTCGACCAGTTGACCGATGACCTACGTCAAACTTTCGCTAATTTACGCAAATATGATATACGGCTCAAGCCGAAAAAATGTGTATTCGGAGTTCCCTCTAGTAAGATGCTTGGATTCATCGTCTCCCATAGAGGAATAGAGGCAAATCAAGCCAAAATTTGTGCTATATCAGAGCTTGCAATCCCCACAGAGTTGAAGCATGTCCAGAGGCTATCCGGGTGCGTAGCGGCGTTAAGCCGCTTTATCTCCAGCTGAGGCCGCACTGGATCTGCGACATGTCTAGTCGGCGTGACCCTTGCCAGCTGTCCACCGTTGAGCTGACGCCGCCCGAGGTGGCGAAGCGGGTGAACACACTCATGACGTTCAAGCTGAAGCCCGCCTCATGGTCCTTCGGCATGGAGCCGTACGACCGTAACAACCGACCTCCCCTGGTAAGTTTTTTGTTGAGGCGGTTTATTTCCGTTTGATATTCCCCAGCCGGCAGCCGGTTGGAGAACTTACTTTGATGTGCTTACCGCAGCTGCTGGTGTGACAGAACACCCTAGATGTCCTGCACCCTCAGATCATCAAGGCCGAGCATGAAAACTCTGACTCTGAAGACGACCAGACGGGAGGCCCCCCGGAGGAGGGGGTGGACTCCTCGGGAGGAGCCGACTAGTCGACGGACCCGTGACGCGACGCTCCCGATGGAGCCGGAGGGTCCAGCGCAGCCGCGGAACCCAGCGGAGCAGGTGAGTTCCCTCTTGCCCCTCCATCAAGGATTGGACAGATGATGACGATGATGATGATGACTTGATGATTCTGAACGGGCCTCCTCCCACAACATGCCAGGACTAGAGGAGCGAGGAGTAACTGTCTCAAGCCCTGGTGGCCGGAGTGGCTTGCCAGGGGAAGAGGCCGGCTCAGAGGGGCCGACTCAGAGGGGCCGGCGGCCCCGACGCCCGGCCCGAAGCAGGTGAAGGTGGCTGCGTGGAAGCCGCCGCCACGTGCCAAGCGGGCCCTACCACTCGTTATCACATAAGTCTTTATTTCGCATAAGTTTTGCTTCCGCCTTGCGAGGCAGTTGATGAACAGTTCTTGGGCGCTGCAGTGACCCCATCGAGCTCCACGAGGAGGATCTAGAGGGGGAGCCGATGGATGCCGCTAGCCGACTGGCCCGCGAGCATGCGGCCACCCAGCGGGAAGAGAAGAGGAGGCTCGCAGAGCTATGATCCTCGAAGTCCGGGATGCAAGGAGGGGCCTCGCACTCCGAGACCTCGAGCAGCCGGAGGCGGAGGGGGTCTGTGGATCCTCCGCGAGCGTCGGACTCGACAGCGGAGTCAACCCGCATGTCAAGGCCGTCGTCAAGTGAGCCGTCAGGGGCGGCTATGGACCCGCCAGCGCCTTCGCCCGCGCAGGAGTCGGCCCAAGCGAGGGTGGCGACGACGGAGCCGGCTCCCGAGGCGGCCCGACCTGTGGTGCCGGAGGTGAACACGCCTGCAGCCGAGCCGGCCCGGGCCGAGGTGCCGGAGGTCCCGGTGGGCCTGGAGGCAGTGTCGGAAGTGGCTCCGGAGGTGGCAGCCATGGAGGTGGAGGTGCCCTCCGTCGTGACCGATGAGCTGGAGCGACGGGAAGAGGAGGCGGCGACGGCGCTGGGCGGGGGGTCGGCGGGAAGCGACTCGCGACCCTTGCCGCCGTCATCTCGCCGTTGGCGGCTGGATCAACGGCGAGCCCGGGCGGCAGCGGCGGCCGGGCCCGGAGGGCCCTGCGGTCGATGCAGGAGGTGGTCCGGGATTGAGAAGCGCTGGCAAGCGCATCGGCCTTGCCGGCCCCCTAGGCAGGCGGCCCGGTCCCTTCCTTCGCGGACTTGGGGAGTGTCCTGGTCTGGTACCGGCAGGAGCTGGCCTGGTTCGCAGAGGGGACGGACGTCGCCCTACAACCTGCGTAGGTAAGCCGGCTGTTTTGTCTTAGAATATTCAGTGGGGGTGTGCGAGCGCACCCACTGGATATAGCCCCTGCGATGCGGGCTGACTGACCGGCCGACGGCAGCCAGGCTGGATCTCTTGTGGGCGTATCTTGACCTTTGCCTTTTTGGGGCAGGAAGGGACCTCCCTACGGCGGAAGCAATTCGCGGAGGCGGTTGCCATCCATGACCACGGAAAATACGGTTTCTACCGCCTGGAGGAGGAGCTGACGCGCGTGCAAGGTTGGTTGCACTGCGCAGGAGGGGCGCATAGCCCTCGAGAGCCAGCTGACATCGGTTGTGCCTTCGGGTGGAGAAGACTGGGCTTGTCTCCGAGCAGGACCGGGTGGCGTGGGATGTCCACGCGGCCACACGGGAGACGGACCGGCTGGCCGCACTGCCAGTCGATAGGAAGGCAGCCCGGGACCAGCTCAAGGCCGAGGCGGCGAAGGAGGTGGCGGCCCGGGAGACGGCCGTCAAGGAGGCGACTGACGCCGCCCTGAGGACCGCCGCCCTCCAAGGCGAGGTGACCCGGCTTCAGAGGATGCTCTAGGAGGTCAGGGGTTCCCTCACCGCGTCGGAGGTGGCTCGAGAGTCAGAGCGCAAGGTGGCGCTCAACTTCGCCCTTGGAGTGGACTACGCGATTGAAGGTAAGTGCCGGTTTTTCTCTTCCCTAGTCGGTTGTTTTTTCCCTTTGCTGTTTCTTGTGTTTCAACTTTCCTTTCTTACCTTCTCTTCTTCTTTCTTCCAGGGCGCTTCCCGGAAACTCAGCGTCACGCTGCGCACGCCATTGAGGAGCACCGGGAGTACCTTCGGGAGTGCGGTCGCTCCATCGAGGAGGATGCCGCGTGGGACATGGACAAGATTGGACTCGCCGTCGAGATGTGGATGACCCATCTCGAGCGGAGCGTGCAGTGTCCCAAGACCGTTGGCAAAGAGGTCATCGCCGCGCTGTGGCCGTGCCGCGAGGGAGCTCCGACGCATCGCGTGGCTCAGTGGCTAGAACACGCCGTCCCCCGCCTCGAAGCCTAGAAGGCGTCGGCTGCCCGAGCTGGAGCATAGACGGTGCTCCGGTTCGTCACATCGAGGTACCGCAGTGTGGATCTGGGCTGGCTGGCGAGCATGCGAGACGTGCCGGCCACTGAGCAAGAGGTACGCGAGCCGTCCCTTGTCTAGTGGGCGAACGAGCTCGTGTCGTATGTCACCGCGGACAAGTTCCTGCCGGCCCTTGGCGAGGATGGCGAGCCGCTGCCCGAGGACTCCTTTGGCATCCCCCAAGGCCCAGCGGATAATGAAGTCGCCGACGCGAGCACCAACTCAAGGGCAAGACAGCCGAGACCGAGGACCCCGCCTCGAAGGCCAAGGAGGCTGACACAAAGGCCGCGACCACCTCCGAGGCGAGAATCGAGCCGCCCCCTGATGCGCCGGCTGGGGGCATGCCGGCTGGCGACACGCCGACAGCCTGAGCCCCCGGGTGCTTTTTTTTATCTTTCTCTTTTTTATCCTTGCATGTTAAGCTTGAATCCACGCACTAGGGTGTTTATGTAATTAACTAAATGCTGGCCATGGGCCGCTTTTGTCTTAACATTTGTGCCATGAGTGGTTTGCCGTGTTTGCCTTGTTGCTCATCCCGCCTCGTCCTTATCCTTTTTTGCGTGCTTGACTCGCTTTTTTTCTACTCCTTTTCCCCTTTGGTTTTGGCCCCGCCAGCCCGATAGCCAGGTACCGGTCTATAGCTGGGTCGGGGCGTCCGCCTCAAGGGAGCTGGTTCGAAACTTAGGAAATTGCGAGGGCTTTTCGGGATAAGTAGAGTGGTACAGATGCAGCGATGGTCCGACTTGCCTAGAAGGGGTCTCCCTTTGTTTTAACCTTTCGTGTGAGCCGAACCTTGCCACCCCAAGGCCCGGTCAGCCAGACAACCGGGAGCCGGTTCTGTAGCTAGTAAGGGTGGGGAAGTTTGGCCGGCTCACATTACTTAGCCAGTTTCCGGAGAGGCGTTCTAGGTCCAGCCGGCATGCCCCGGGCCCGGGAGCCGGGTCGGGGAGCCAGTGAGTGAGGAACACTTTTGAGGGAAATGAAACGGGGCACGCCCCAAGAGTCGGCTTGGGGCGCCCATTGCATTCATAAGACCAAAAGGGTGGGGATACATACATACACTGGTTCCTTCCGTAGTAAAACGGGCGCAGAAGGGCCGCGTTCCATGGGCGCTCCGTCTCCCCTCTGGAGGCATCTCTTTTGTGCTTCTGTGGCTTCTGGGCATCTATTAGATAGTATGTGTTGTTGTGTAGTGCCTTGCTAATGATGAATGGGCCCTCCCATGGGGAGGACAGCTTGTGTTGTCCGGTTGTTCGTCGGATCCACCTGAGGACCAGGTCCCCCTTGCGAAACGCGAGTGGCCGGATCCGCTTGATGTGGTAGTGCTGGAGCTTCTGCTGCTAGATCAACGTCCGACTCAAGGCCAGTTCACGAGCTTCCTCGAGTAGGTCGACGCCGTCTTATCTTGCCTCCTTTGCGTCCTTCTTCGTGTATAGGGCGACCTGAGGCGAATCGAACTCAATGTCGGTGTGGATGATCGCCTCAGACCCGTACACAAGGAACAAGGGAGTGTAGCCGGTTGAACGGTTCAGGTGGTCTTGAGACTCCAAAGGACGGCCGATAGCTCGTCAATCCAGCAGCCGACCGATCTTACCAGCAGCGTCACGAGCCAGGGCTTGATGCCGGATAGGATGAGGCCATTCGCCCTCTCGACCTGGCTGTTTGACTGCGGACGGACGACGGAGGCCAGATCGAGATGGATCCCTTTCTTGGAGCAGAAGCGCACGAGTGCGCCCTTGGTGAAGTTCGTGTTGTTGTCAGTGATGATGTTGTGGGGTTCCTGTCATTGTCGGTGATGATGTTGTGGGGAACGCCGTAGCTCACCGTGATGTCGTGGATGAACCGGACGGTCGTGGGGCCGTCCAACTTCTTGATTGTTCGCGCCTTGATCCACTTGGTGAATTTGTCGACAGTCACCAGCAAGTGCGTTATGCCGCCTCGAGCAGTCTTGAAATGGCGAAAGGCCATGAGAGGGGGATGGTTTGGAGGGCAGTGGCCGGTAGGTGGCTTCGCGTGCTGAAGCATTGGCAGCCCTCGCACTCATCGACCAACTTCATGGCCGCCCCGAGAGCTGTTGGCCAGAAGAAGCCGTGGCGGAAACCTTTGGAGACCAAGGTCCGGGAGGCGGCATGATGCCTGCATTCGCCCTGGTGAGTGTCGAGGAGGATCTCCAGACCCTTTTCCGGCTCGACGCATCACTAGAACACACCGGTGGTGCTGCGGTGGACGAGCTCGTTGTTGATGATGCCGTAGGCCATGGCCCGTTGCTAGATTTGCCTTGCCAAAGCCTCGTTCGGAGGCAGCTCGCCCAGTAGAAGAAATGCTAGGATGGGTTGGGCCCATGAGGGGGCCGAGACGGCGGCCAGTTCGGGAGCCCCCGGGTCTGGCTGGTCAGCCCCGAAGACCGGCTCGCCAGCCCTCGGGACTGGCTCGGGAGCCCCCAAGACTGGTTGGTCAGCCACTGGGGCCAGTTCGCCGCCCCCCAGGGCCGGCTGGTCGACGATCATCATGGTGGCCGCGCTGCTGGAGCCGGACGCCCGGATGCCGCCGGCCTGATCGGAGCCAGCTGGGTGGCCAACGGTTCAGGAGCCGGCGTTGAAGGTGTCGGAGAGGCGGCTAGGGCCGTCGATGGGCCGACGACGCCCGCCGGCACGAAGATTGACTCTGACTTCGGGGAGGGCTTAATCGATGGCTTCAGCAGTCGTTCGAGGGAGACGCCGGCTGGGATGGCTTGCTGGGTGGAGCCAATCTTTGCTAGTGCATCCACCACCTCGTTGTCTGCCTGTGGGGCGTGATGAAACTCATAGCCCTCAAAGGAGTCGGTGAGCTGTTGGACGAGGAAACGGTAGCTGGCCATGTTCGCGTCCCTAGCTTCCCATTCACCAGAGACTTGCTACGCCACGAGGTCGGAGTCGCCGAAGCAGAGGATGCGCCTGATGCCAATCTCCTTAGCTAGTCGGAGGCCATGGACGATGGCCTCGTACTCGGCCACGTTGTTGGAGGCGGCAAAGTGGATCTGAAGGGCGTATTTGAGCTAATCACCTTTCGGGGAGGAGAGGACTATGCCGGCACACAAGCTGGTCCTCATTTTCGAGCCGTCGAAGTGCATGCGCCAATGCGTGGAGTCTGGGGGAGGCGGAACTAACTTTGTCTCCGTCCTATCGACGAGGAAATCCGCCAAAGCGTGTGACTTCATGGTGGTTCTTGGCTCGTACTGGATCTGTTAGTGCATCTAGTTCCCCTTAGTGATTTTGGTGTATTGAAGACTTATAGGTTAAGGCAGTAATGTGTTTGTTAGTGTACACAGGCTCTATAAGTCGATGAGGACTTTGGTATAATTGGAGATTATCAACCCCTAAAAATGAATGTCTTCAAGTGAAGACTTTGCTGAAGACTGTTAAAGACTTTGGTGAAGACTTTGTGAAGACATTGAAACTAAAGAAGTTGGTGTGACCTTGAAGATATGAATGAGGAATATGAAGCGTGAAGACTTGTTCTTGCTGTTTCATTTCATTTATTTGTGTCATGGGAAACACCGTACTGTTAAAGGGGGTCGAGGTAAAACTAAGGAAAATTTCCAAATTATGCTCAACTCCAAAATCCACAACCCATACAATCCTTCGAGTAAAGCCTTTGGAAATCTCTTATAGTTTAGACAAGTTTTTCAGTGACAGAGACGAAGTTCTTCTGGTCTCTGAGGAAATTGTTCTGACTAAGGAGTTAGGATTTCGCCAGTGCAAATTGCCTACAAGTGAGGATTATGATAAGCTGAGGATTTTCATAGTTCGAAATTCCGACCGTTGTTGTGCTTAGCGCCAGCTGTCCCCAATCGTTCTTATCCACATAACGGTCATATCATTGGGGGCATTTATAACTTATCATGTCAAGTTGCACCCTGGCTATAAATAGCCAACCCCCACAACAACTAGCTGGTTGGCTGCTCCGAGAAAGAACTAACACTTGTCATTTGAGAGCAACCCATCCTCTGAGGACTTTGAGAGAAAATCATCAGTGAGGAAAAACCCACAACCAAACCATAAACCCCATAGTGATTGAGCATCACTGAAGAAATTCCTGTGTGGAACTGACGCTTGTTACCTTTGAGGACTGTGTATCCTCCAGACGGTTAGGCGTCATGGTCTAGTGCTCCTGTAGTCAATTGTGGACCACGAAGTGACCTTGGTCTAGAGCATCCAGCAGTAAATTGTGGATCGCCGGGTGACCAGTTTGTGAGGGTTTTGGAAGTCTACCCTGAAGACTTACCACGAGTGTTGGGCGAAGACTGTGTGACCTTAGCTCAAGGAGAATACGGTAAGGACTGTGTGTCCTGGGACTGTGTGTCCTCTGGTTTAAATACCAGGCCGCTCCAAACCAGACGTATGACTGTCACAACAGTTGGAACTGGGTCATCAAATCATTGTCTTGAACAAGCCATCTGGTTCAATTTCCTCAACCTTTCTATTCCTCATATATCTGTTGATGAAATTGATTGTTATAGTTGGAAGAATTTGACTGAAGACTTTCACAATTTCCTCACCTCAAATTCCTCAAGTTACCTTGTTCATCACTTCTTATCCTGTATCACGCTACTTTCTATTTGTGCATGTTTCATTTAATTATGAAGACTATGTTGTCACGATGTTCCTCATGCACTTGAGTACTTATTCCGCTGCTAGTTATTCATCACATTTCAAATTTCTCAAAGTTGAAATTCTTCAAATGATGAATTTGCAAAAATTGCCTATTCACCCCCCTCTAGCTGATATAACGCACTTTCAATTGGTATCAGGGCAGGTAGTCCCTCGCTCTCTGTGATTTTGGTTTAACCACCTGGAGTTTTAGTTATGTCGAATGTAGGTATGATCAAGGTTTCCACGGGCTGTCCTACCTTCGATGGGATAGACTACCCCTACTGGAAGAACAAGATGCGTATGCACCTTGAAGCTATTGACAACGATCTCTGGTACATTGTGGAAAATGGTGTGCCCTCTGTCGCTCCCACTGTTACAGCTGCTGATGTGAAGAGATTCAAGCAACTCGATTCTCAAGCAAAGAATATCAGCTGTGGTCGTCTGAGCAAAGGACAGTATTGTAGAGTGAGTGCTTTGGAATATGCTAGGCTTATCTGGGATAGGCTGTCCAAAGTCAACGAAGGTGTTTCCACTCAACGTCACTCTCGCGTTGATGTTCTTCGCAATCTCTTCAACCGCTTCAAGAGGCTTGACAATGAAAATGTTCAGCAAACATTTGATCGCCTCACTGATATATCAAATGAACTTCAAGCACTGGGTGCCACTGATATCACTGACCATGAAGTGGTGAAGGAACTGCTTCGATCTCTCGATTTGATACTCTTGTGTTAATGATACAAGAACATGGAGACTACAAAGCTCTTGATCCTGCTAATATTCTTGAGAGACTCAATACTCATGAATTCCAACAAGTGGAGAAAAGAAACCTCTACGGGCCAAGCTATGGAAGATCTCGTGCTCTCAAGGCAAAAGCAATTTCCTCATCTGAAGAAGATGATTCTGACAGCAGCCTTGGTGATCCTGAAAAATTAAGTCAAGAACTAGCGATGCTTGTGAGGAAATTCCAGAAGTTTTCAACACGGGGTGGTTTTGGAAAGTCATCAAAAAGTGGCTTGAGGAAATCAGATTCCTCAGAAGATTACAAAAAGAGAACATGTGATCGTTGCAAGAAGCCTGACCACTTTATCTCTGATTGTCCTCTTTGGGAGAAAGACTCAAAGAAGAAGAAGAAATACAAGGATGATAGTTCTGATGACTCGAAGAAAAAGACAAAATCTTCAAAGTCCTCATGTGCAAAGTCCTCATCTTCAAAGTCCTCAAAGCACAAGAATAATGGTTCCAGAAAGGCTCGAGCATTCATCGGCAAGGAAATGGATTCTAAGGAAGAATCTGAAGAATATGAAGAAGAGGAAGAATCTGAGCAGGAATCTGAATCTGGTGTCGCTAGCCTTGTTCTCGCTACTGCGTTCGTCAGCAAGTCCATCCTCAATGTAGAATATGACCACTCCAACGATTCTGACGTCAGCAATGATGATTATGCTCCCACTTATTGCTTCATGACAAAAGGCTCAAAGGTACACAAACATCATTCCTCATCTGAATCAAGTGAAGGTGAATCTGATGAATATGTGAAACCTAGCTATGCTAAAATTGTTAAAATTGCCACTAAGCAACTAAGTGCACTTGAAAAGCTTGAGAAAATGCTAGACAAAAGTGATGATCTGTTAAACCATGAAGTGGATCGGACTCAAACTCTGTCTGTTGATCTTAAAAGTCTTTAGGCAAAGTATGATAACCTTCAGAGTCATCATAACGACCTTTTAGCCGATCATGAGAAGCTTTCATATGAATTTCTTCAAAGAAAGCAAGATCTTGAAAAGCTGAGGGTGTCAAATGAGGATCTCCAAAGGGAAAACAATTCCTTACTCGCTCAACAGATCAGTACCGCTCAGGAAGAATTTGTTCCACCTTGTTTGAAATGCATCGAACGTGAAACTGCTAATTCTTCACCTGAATGTTCAAATGCTTCTATTGCTGCAATTTCTTCAACTATTCCCGTGGTCTTAAATTCCTCATCTAAGGATACCACTAGTATCACTGATGACAATGCAGGGTTGAAGGAATTGTATGTGACAGGCATATACAAAAGTCTCAAAGGGCATCAAACCCTCTGTGATGTCCTCAAAAAGCAGATTCTGAACAGGAACCCTAGGAAAGAGGGTATTGCCTTTGTGAGGAAACTCAATGCTGATGGATCCTACTGGACACCTGAGCAGTACCCCAAAACCTCATGGATTGCTGCAAAAGGATCTCATGTGGATCCATCCACTTTATCTGGCTTTTCTTGTGAAACTTCATATTCCTCTGAAGAGTCACTTGACTCCAATTACAAATTCTTCAAAAATAAGTCAAGTGAGGTATTTGCTAGATATGTTGGAACTAACTGCAAGAACGGTTCTCCTATGAAGAAAATTTGGGTTCCCAAGAGCTACCTACAAAATCTTCAAGTGAATTTCCTCACGACACCACTCATGAAGAATCGGAACCCCAGATCAAATTCCTCAAATGGTCAAAATCATCATTCTCATGCTAATGCCTCTCTTTCGTAGGGAAAACCTAAGAGTTATGAATATGTGCATTATTCTTCAAACCATTATGTTCATAAGTCCTCGAAGAATTTCTCTGCTTATTCATTTGAATACTCTAACCCTCGCCCTGTGAAATGAAGTGCCCTTGCTTCAATGCCTTCCTTCTCACATGGTGCTCGTAGAATGATGAATTCTTTGCCACCCCTCCAAATGTGAGTGGTGAAGAAAACAAACTGACATGTTATGCAGGGTCAGGACTCCAGATGAATTTGAACATTTGATGAATTTGCTGGAGACCTGAGGAAATGCTAGAAAGGACGCAAGTTAACCATGATGAAATGAATTCTTCATTTCTCACATCCTCACTCTACTTGCTTACTATCTTGTGTGATGAAATTCTGTTTGATGAAATTGATATCATATTCTTCACTCTGAAGCATATGAGTTCGTAAGATGTACTAATTGATCTACAGGATGAAAATTTAAAAGCTACTGAATGGGTTCTCTATAGTGGATGCACAAACCACATGACGGGTGACAAGAATCTACTAATGAATTTGCCACTCACTCCATCCCCTCTAAAGCATATCACCTACGCAGACAAAGGAAAAAGAAAGGTATTGGGGCTTGGTAAGGTTGCTATCTCAAAGGACCGAACCATGGACAAGGTGATGCTTGTTGAATCCCTCGGGTTCAACCTTCTGTCTGTCTCAATGCTTTGTGATCTTGATATGGTTGTCATATTTGGAAAATATCGTTGTGTTGTCATCATGGAATCTGACAATTCCAAAGTGCTCGAAGGCTTTAGGAGAGGAGACCTGTATATTGTTGATTTCTCTATAGGTCCTCAACCCGCCACTTGCTTACCTGCAAAGTCTTCAGAAGGCTGGCTGTGGCATCGACGACTTGGACATGCTGGTATGAGGAATCTGCACACACTCCTGAAGAAAAAGCACATCATTGGCAACGAGCGTGTCAAATTCCTCAAGGACCACCTTTGTGGTGCATGTAAATCTGGGAAGATGACCAGATCCAAGCATCCCTCAAACACAATCATGACCACTACACGACCTTTTGAATTGCTTCATATGGATCTCTTTGGTCCCACTCATTACTCTGTACTAAAAAATTCTTCAAGTTTGTATGGATTTGTCATTGTTGATGATTACTCTCGTTATACGTGGGTGCATATCATTCTGTACAAAAATGAAGTACAGGATGTCTTTGGAGATTTGCTTCAAGGGCCTCCACCAACTTTGGCGTCAAGATCAAGCATATCAGGAGTGATAATGGGACTGAATTCAAGAACACTAACCTTGACGAATATCTTGATGAACTTGGTATTACTCATGAGTTATCTGCTCCTTACACTCAGCAGAATGGCATCATGGAGCGCAAGAACAAGACTCTTGCTGAGATGGCTCGAACCATGTTTGACGAATACAAAACCCCTTGTCGCTTCTGGCCTGAAGCAATTGATACTACATGCCACATCATCAACACGGTATATCTTCACAAATTCCTCAAGAAGACTTCATATGAGCTCATGACAGGCAAGAAACCCAATGTAAGTTATCTCAAAGTCTTCGGTGCAAAATGCTGGATCAGAGATCTTCATCACAATTCTAAGTTTGCATCGAAAGCGCATGAAGGTTTTATGCTTGGTTATGTAAAGGACTCGCACACCTACAATGTCTTCAACACCTACCATCACAAGGTTGTTGAAACTGTAGATGCGTAGTTCGATGAAACTAATGGCTCGCAAAGAGAGCACCTGCCTTACGTGTTAGATGAACAATCTCCTGAGGAATACATCAAGCTAAAGGCAACTGAAGATGTCATACCCATTGAGGAAATCATATCAAAAAATGAAGACTCTCATGCTGATATGCCTCAAGAAAATGGTGCTGACGAAATACCTCAGCCTCGTCAACCTGCTCATCCAAGAGTAGCAAATGAAGTGCAGATTGACAAAATCATCGATGACATCAATGCACCAGGTCCTCTCACATGCTCAAAAGCTTCACATCTAACTAACTTTTGTGGGAACTTTGCCTTTGTCTCTATCTTAGAGCCCACCAAAGTTGATGAAGCATTCAAGGAGCCCGAATGGATTCAAGCCATGCAAGAGGAATTGCATCAATTCAAGCTCAACAACGTGTGGGAACTTGTGAAGCAGCCAGATCCTCGCAAGCATAACATCATAGGTACCAAGTGGATCCACCGCAACAAGCAAGATGAAAATGGTCTTCTGGTGAGGAATAAGGCTCGACCTGTAGCTCAAGGCTACACACAGGTTGAGGGAATTGACTTTGATGAAACTTTTGCACCTGTTGCTAGACTTGAAGCTATTCGCAAATTACTGGCTTACGCTAACCATCATAATATCATCTTATATCAAATGGATTTGAAAAGTGCATTACTCAATGGTAAGCTTGAGGAAGAAGTATATGTTGCTCAACCTCCAGGTTTTGAAGATCCTAAGCATCCTAACAAAGTCTTTAGACTAAACAAGGCCCTCTATGGCCTCAAACAGGCCCCTCGGGCGTGGTACGACACTCTGAAGGAATTCCTCATGAAGAAAGGCTTCAAACACGGTTCACTCGACCCTACTCTTTTCACAAAATCCTATGACACTGAACAGTTCATATGCCAAATATAAGTTGATGATATTATCTTTGGACGTACTGACAAACGTTATAGTGATGAATTTGCCCATATGATGAGTGAAGAATATCAAATGTCTATGATGGGAGAGTTGAAATTCTTCTTAGGTCTTCAAATTCATCAGCAAGACAATGGCATCTTCATCTCACAAGAGAAATACCTCAAAGATGTTCTAAGGAAATTCGACATGCAAGATTGCAAAGGCGGCAAAACTCCAATGCCTTCAAAAGGCCATCTCTGCAGTGATGAAAATGGTAAAGATTTTGATCAGAAGGTATACCGCTCCATGATTGGCTCCTTATTGTACCTATGTGCATCTAGGCCTGATATAGTGCTAAGTGTATGTATGTGTGCTCGATTTCAAGAACCTCCGAAAGAATCACACCATAAGGCTGTGAAACACATTCTTCGATACTTAGCTCACACACCAACACTTGGATTGTGGTATCCCAAGGGCTCAAATCTTCATCTCGTCGGATACTCTGATGCTGACTATGCTGGAGATCGCGTGGAACGCAAGTCAACCTCAGGCACATGTCATTTCCTTGGACGATCCTTAGTCTGTTGGTCCTCGAAGAAGCAGAACTGCATTTCACTCTCTACTGCAGAAGCTGAGTACATTGTTGTTGGCTCGTGTTGTGCTCAGTTACTATGGATGAAGCAAACCCTCATGGACTACGAAATCAAGCTGAAGAATGTGCCTCTTTTCTCCGACAACGAGAGTGCCATCAAGATTGCGTACAACCCTGTTCAGCACTCCAAGATCAAGCACATCCAGATTCGTCATCACTTTCTTCGAGATCATGTACTCAAGGGCGACATCTCCATCAAGCACATTCCTACTGAAGAACAACTGGCAGATATCTTCACAAAGCCCTTGGATGAAAAGAGATTTTGCAACTTGCGGTGTGAGCTAAATATCTTAGAATCTTCGAATGTACTTTGATGAAGAACACACATCCTAACACGTATGCAAAATTGATGACTTAGATGTGCAACACACGAAGTAAAGTTTTTCTTCAATCAATGAAGAATAACTCTATAAGTGTGAAGAAATTAATGAAGAATTTGATTCTCAGAACTCTACGACAATTGTAAGCGGTGTCTGAAATCATCATTCTTATACAGTGGGTTAAGCCACCAACCAAAAGTTGATGTTCTTCAAAATTGAGTACTGTTGCAAATTCCTCAAGTTTTTCAAATTCATTAACTTTTCAAATTCTTAAAAAAAAATTTTTTTGACTCATATATACTTTTGAGTTTTCAATGTCCTCAACAACATTCACTTATTGCTAATTCTTCAAGTTGATTTTCATCTAAGTGAATGTGATCGGACCCTTTTCCCGTCTATGCTAAGCTCAACCCAGTCTGTTCACAAATTCCTCATATGCGTTCTACTTTGAAACTTGTTCAAAGTCTTCACTGTGTCCTTGACAGCTTAAGAATTTGCGAATGAAAACTTTGAAATCCTCACTACCAAAACTTTTGGCGGTTCCCTCTCAAACTGTTCTGATTCCCGCGCCTGGATAACCCATGATCCTCCACAATCTACACTACCCAGATCGTGGGTGACACCTGTCACGTGGAGAGCAGGGGTCAGGGGCAATCCTGTCCAAAATCTTCGGGAGGATCCGGTTTTACTTCCTCTATAAATGCCCCCTTCCCAACTACTATGCTCGGTTACTCCGCATCTCATCTCTCTCCCGAGCTCCATCCAAGCACCACCGCTAAAAGTCATCGTCGCCGGTGAGGAAGAGCTTCGCTGCCTCAACCTCGTCGTTGCCGTACTTGCATCGGCCGCGGAAATCTTCATCCCGCCACCGCTGTAGCTATCTCCTTCTGCCAAGCCAGGGCGTGGGAGATCTGAACGAACGAACCTCCTCAGTTCATCTCTGTGTTCGTCGTATTCTTCACTAGGGTAATTAATATTTATTTTTACTACCCATGTTTGATCCTCAACTACAACTACTATTCCTCAAATATGTGCTTAAACGTTATAAATCAAATACACAAGCACCTTGATCTCGTCATACTTGATACGTGATGTTTTCTTTCTAAGTAATGACTTTCTTCAAGATTCCTCAATTGTGCGAATCCTCAAATTTGCAAAACTCTGGAACCTAAGGCTAAGAACACTTAGTAAAAATCCTCAAGACATCCATGGTCAAATTCCTCACACCTATCTCTCTTAAAATTTCTGAGAACGCATATGACCTCTTCAAATTCTTCGCACCTGTACTCTATTCATAGGTACAACATGTCCGCTGATGAATCACTAGGTTCTCATCAACTTAACTCATTTGCAGCGCTACTTGAAGAAAAACTGTGTACCTCCTCAGAATCTTCAAGAGTTCATATTCCTCAAGTGAAGAAAATGTCTGATGGAAAGAAACCTCAGAAAGGAGGGAAAAATCCAGATGTGCACACTGCATTTGAGATGCCTAAGGATCTATATGATGAATATTGCACACCTGATGAAGAAACTCATGGAAAAGAGACGACCACGCAGAGGAAGATTCGTCTGCAAAAGATTAAGAGGAGATGGGCCAAACAATGGAGAGAATATCGTTATGTAACTCCAAAATACATGATGAAATTCGCTGTGAAACCACCCTACAGCAGGCCTCCTCTAGCTCCTAACCAAATTGCTGATCCTTCTAGCATCAAAACTGGTGAGGACTTTCCTGCCATGTGGGAAAAGCAACAAGCCAAATTGGCAAGGAAAGCCAAAGAGGCTGTGAAGAAATTCAACGAGGATTCTGCTGCTGCTTCCTCTGCTGGAGCTTCTACTAGTGCACCAAAGAAGATGTTAAAGAAATCTGCTCTGAAAGTTGACTCTTCAAAATCTTCAGTGCAAATTCCTCAAGTTCAAAGGCCTCAGCCCAGAAAACCTTCAGCTCCTGGAACTGTTGCTGCTCAGTCATCTGCAACTGTCAAAAAGTCCTCAACTCTAGTGCATCTGGCAACATGCAAAAGGACTGATGGTTTCTCGTTAGTGCCGAAGCTCACTGCAAGCTCCTCCACTACTTCAAAGTCTTCAACCAGTCCCTCGGCACTTAAACTGAAGAAGACGACTGGACGTCATAAACCAAGCTCTCACACCAGCAAGGCCCTGGTTACAATTCCCTCAGATTCTTCTTTTGATGTTGATGTTGATGCTGACGATGAGGAAATGGTAGAAATCATCAGACAGAGTCAGCACAGGGCAGCTAAAGCAAAGGGGAGCTCTGTTCCTCTCATGTTGGATCCCAAGTTGATCCTCAACTTCATTGATATATGGCATGAGGACCCCAGTACTCCACTTTCCTCACTAAATTTGCCTCCTGAAGTGGATCATGTCCTCACCCATTTTATCTTTGAAGAACAATGGAAAAGAGAGCAAGCTTAGAGGGCTAAGAGGAACAAGACTCGCAAAGAAAAGTTTCTGCGTGAAAATGTGATGAACTTGACCCCAAATCAACTGGTCACAGTTCAGTCCGAGATTTGCAGTCTATCCTTGGATCAACAAAGATATGATCCAGAATGGCAGGGCACCAAGGTTAGACTCGTCAAGGCTGCTAATGCGGCTGTAAAGGATCACAACACCAGGGTTGCAACTCGATCGCAACCACAAAAGACTCAGTGTGAAGAAAATGCTCAGACTGAATATGAAATTCCTCAGGTTGCTGATGAAAATGCTCAGCCTGAAGAAACTGCTAAAGAAAGAGCTTTTGCATCAAAAGCATCTGCTAGTGCTGCTGAGGAAACTCAGACCACTGATGAACTTGCTAGGACAACCCCCAATGTTGTGCCTGAAGAATCTGATAAGCCAGCTATAGAATCCATTTTGCCTCAAGAAACTGAACCACCTAGGGCGGCTGCATCAGTCGTTCTTGAAGAAACTGCTCATGCTGAGGAAAATCCCCTCAAAAGAAAAGCATCAACTTTTGGAGCCCTAGTGTTGAAGAAGTTGAAAACCTTGACAAGTTCCTCAGCTACACCTCTTGATGCAACTCCAATTTCCTCGGCACCAGCCTATGCTATTGTGCCAACTGGAGAAGCATATGACATTCCTCACGAAGAAAAGAATCATTCGGCTGCTTCCTTAGAGCCTCTTGATGAGGAAATTGTCATTGATAACACTGCATCAACTCCCAAGGTATCATCACCACAGCTTCTGCTAACTGCTGGCGCTGAAGAAATTGATGAAGCAGTTGACATTGGTGACAGTACCCCTGTCATCAATGATGAATATTGGGAATCTGCACACCCCAACTCACCTATGGCAACTCCTCTGATGCTGCAATACCTGAAGATTCTAAACACCTATATCTTCTAGACCCTGAAGAAATTCCAGCTGCAACAGCTGAGGAAATTGATGCTCCGGCCACTACTAAGGAACTTGTTCAACAAATCACTCAATCTGTAGTTCCTTCCATGCCAAATGAGATCAAAGGGCGTAGTCGACCAAATCTTTAACCTAAGCAATGAATGCCATTCAAAGGTTCGGTCCGCCCCAAATTCCTCAGGACAAATTTCTTCAATGAACACATGTTCTTCACAGGGTCAAATCCGAATGATTCTGCTCGAACTGGTCGCACAAGGTTCTGGACTCCTACTCAAATGAACTACTATGCCACTGTTCTATATGAAAAGAAGAAAACCTTCAAGCACCACAACATTCCTCATGTGGACATGGAGTCAATTCCATCATCCACGCTGGTGCTCCAAGTTCTTCATGATGCTGGGCTTCTTCCCTTCTGCATAGATGTCTGTGATTGGAACAAGGAGTTGATTCTTCAATTCTATGCCACTCTATACATTAGTGGAAATTCTTCAGACATCAACTCCTGGGTCATGGACTGGATTACCGGAACAACTCATTTCACTGCAAGCTCTTCTGAGTTGCTTCCGTCTGTCCCAGTTCCAATTCCTTCAGATGAAGCCTATTGCCTGTTCAATGATCCACCACTGCCAAATCAGATGATGAATGTGATGATGAAGAAATTAGCACCTGGAAAGCCTCAAAGGACAACCTTTCTTGTGAAGGATTTGCTGTATGTACCTAGAACAGTCTATCGCATCCTCACTCACACCCTATGCCCTTTGAAGGGGCACAACTCTGAAGAAGAAGAAGAAGTTGAAGGAATCATGAAGAACATGCTTTTCAACATCATTCATGGGATTCCCATCAATTTTCATGATTTATTCATGAGGACTTTGGCCGATGCTGCTATGTCACCATTTGAGTTGAAGCCCTTTGCTCCCTGGATTATGCATTTCCTCAGAACAAAGTCTTCAAAGCACTTTGAGGCTGACTTCCAAAATCATTTCAGTTTTCTGCCCCCGATTGAAGTCCTCAAAAGCACAATTGATGAAGGATAAGGCAAGGATGTCCTTGATGAAGGCACTTGTCCATTAGCTGGTCAGTTTCGTCAAGCAGCATCTTACTCCACCAATGATGACTCTGCAACACAGGACTCCTCTGCCAAAACCTCTTCACAAAAGCCTCATGCAACTGCTCCTCGTGTGATGACTGATCGTGAGCTTCTCTTAAGTCTTCATCAGAAAGTCGATCGAAATCACAAGTGGGTCAAGTGTCAACTTGGGTATATTGTGCAGAATATGACTGTGACGCAGAACACTGTCAAGAGGAACCACTACTATGCTCATGAAAACCTCAAGCACTCTTGGGCTGTGCTAAATCACATCATGTCCTCAGAAGAATTGGATGAGCTGAACTTAGAAGAATATCCAGACTTTGCTCGCTGACCTCAGAAGAAGTTCAAGAAAGTCCAAGTTCCTCTGATGGTCACCAGTTCCTATTCTTCATCTCGCTATCACGAGGAAGATAAAGACATTGATGATACTGCTGCTGGACCTGCATCAACAATCGACCCCAACAAAGCTAGCACTCCTTCTTCACCAACAAAATGAAATTTATCATGGGACGTTAGTCATCATTTTTTCTTCCCTTTTGGTCCTCAGTGACAAAGGGGGAGAAAATTTGAGTTAGTCTTCAAGCGGGTCTACATATATTGGCTATTTTTGTTTAAGTTGCAACTCTCGTTCTTCTGAAGTTTTTGGTTATTGAGTTGTAAACTTAAGTCCGATGGTGGTCTGACACTTTTGAACTATGTCCTCGCATGTTTAGTTCCTCAAATACCTTAATGCATGCATGCTGAATTTCGTTAGACACCATTTTCCTCACGCATTTTAAATTCTTTATTTCATATATTCAAATGCGTGTATGAATTACAAGATATATGGGGAGTTCTCCATGTTTTGAACCTGCCATGTGCATTTGCAGCCCAAAGCAAATTCCTCAAATATGCACATCTTCAGGGGGAGTTCTATATCTTGCAACCAAATTCCTCAAAATCTGTACTTTCACTTCATATGTTTATCCCCGTTGAAAACTTAACCTATTTGTCATCAATCACCAAAAAGGGGGAGATTGTTAGGGCATCTAGTGCCCCTTAGTGATTTTGGTGTATTGAAGACTTATAGGTTAAGGCACTAATGTGTTTGTGAGTGTACACAGGCTCTATAAGTCGATGAGGAGTTTGGTATAATCGGAGATTATCGACCCCTAAAAATGAATGTATTCAAGTGAAGACTTTGCTGAAGACTGTTAAAGACTTTGGTGAAGACTTTGTGAAGACATTGAAACTAAAGAAGTTGGTGTGACCTTGAAGATATGAATGAGGAATATGAAGCGTGAAGACTTCTTCTCGCTGTTTCATTTCATTTATTTGTGTCATGGGAAACACCGTACTGTTAAAGGGGGTCGAGGTAAAACTAAGGAAAATTTCCAAATGATGCTCAACTCCAAAATCCACAACCCATACAATCCTTCGAGTAAAGCCTTTGGAAATCTCTTATAGTTTAGACAAGTTTTTCAGTGAGAGAGACGAAGTTCTTCTGGTCTCTAAGGAAATTGTTCTGACTGAGGAGTTAGGATTTTGCTAGTGCGAATTGCCTACAAGTCAGGATTATGATAAGCTGAGGACATTCATAGTTTGAAATTCCGACCATTCTGTGCTTAGCGCCAGCTGTCCCCAATCGTCCTTATCCACATAACGGTCATATCATTGGGGGCATTTATGACTTATCATGTCAGGTTGCACCCTGGCTATAAATAGCCAACCCCCACAACCACTAGCTGGTTGGCTGCTGCGCGAAAGAACTGACACTTGTCACTTTTGAGCAACCCATCCTCTAAGGACTTTGAGAGAAAATCATCAGTGAGGAAAACCCACAACCAAACCATAAAACCCATAGTGATTGAGCATCACTGAAGAAATTCCTATGTGGAACTGACGCTTGTTACCTTTGAGGACTGTGTATCCTCCAGACGGTTAGGCGTCATGGTCTAGTGCTCCTGCAGTCAATTGGGGACCATGAAGTGACCTTGGTCTAGAGCATCCAGCAGTAAATTGTGGATCGTTGGGTGACAAGTTTGTGAGGGTTTTGGAAGTCTACCCTGAAGACTTACCACGAGTGTAGAGCGAGGACTGTGTGACCTTAGATCAAGGAGAACACGGTAAGGACTATGTGTCCTGGGACTGTGTGTCCTCTGGTTTAAATACCAGGTGGCTCCAAACCAGACGTACGACTGTCACAGCAGTTGGAACTGGGTCATCAAATCATTGTCTTCAACAAGCCATCTGGTTCTATTTCCTCAACCTTTCTATTCCTCATATATCTGTTGCTGAAATTGATTGTTACAGTTAGAAGAATTTGACTGAAGACTTTCACAAATTCCTCACCTCAAATTCCTCAAGTTACCTTGTTCATCACTGCTTATCCTGTATCACGCTACTCTCTATTTGTGCATGTTTCCTTTAATCATGAAGACTATGTTGTCACTATGTTCCTCATGCAGTTGAGTACTTATCCCGCTGCTAGTTATTCATCACATTTCAAATTCCTCAAAGTCAAAATTCCTCAAATGATGAATTTATAAAAATCGCCTATTCACCCCCTCTAGCTGATATAACGCACTTTCAAGATCTCATGATCGGCGAGGGCGATGACCCATTTGGCGATCCGGCCGGTGGAGTCCCGGTCGCTCATCATCTCGCCGAGCGGTGCCGTGCTCACCACGGTAATGGTATGCTCCTGGAAGTACTGCTTGACCTTCTTGGCAGTGAAGTATCTACCGTAACACATCTTTTGGTAGTGGGGGTAGTTCTGCTTGGACGCGGAGAGGACCTCGCTGAGGTAGTAGACAAGTCGCTGGACTGGCGGGGACATGCCCTCCTCCGGTCGCTCAACCACCAGGATGACGCTGATGAGGCGCTGGTCGCCGCGATGTAGGCGAGCAGTGGTTCCTTCTCGGCCGGTGCGGCCAGGATGGGCGCGCGGGTGAGAGCCTTCGTGAGGCTGCGGAAGGCCTCATCTGCCTCGTCAGGCCAGTCGAAGACGCCTGGCCTCTTGGTTTGACCCAACTCGATTAGAGCCGTCTTGCAAAGGAGCCCGTAGAGGGGCAGGGCCTTCTCCCCCAGCCGACTGATGAACTAGCTAAGCGAGGCGAGGCAGCCAGTCAACTTCTGGACGTCGCAGAGCCGGGTCGGCTTTGGCATGCGCTCGATCGCGCTGATCTTCTCGGGGTTAGCTTCGATGCTGCGGGCGGACATGACGAAACCCAAGAGTGGGCTAGTGGGGACGCCGAAAACACACTTCTCCAGGTTGAGCTTGATCTTGTACTCACGCAAGTTTGCGAAGGTCTCCCAGAGGTCATCGAGGAGGTTGAAATGCTTCTTGGTCTTGATGACAATGTCATTAACGTAGACGTGGACATTCCTGCCTATCTGAGGCACGAGGCACTTCTGCATGCACCATTGGAAGGTGGCGCCTGTGTTCTTCAGGACGAAGGACATGGTGATGTAGCAGTAGGCCCCGAAGGGTGTGATGAAGTAGGTATTGAGCCAGTCTTTCAGGTCTAGCTTGATCTGGTGGTAGCTGGAGTAGGTGTCTAGGAAAGACAACAAGTTGCAGCCGGTCGTGGAATCGATGGCTTGATTGATCCGCGGCAGGGCGAACGGGTCTTTGGGACATGCCTTGTTTAGGCTAGTGTAGTCAATGCACATGCGCTAGGTCTTGTTCTTCTTCAGCACCAGGACTGGGTTGGCCAACTAGTCCGGGTGGAACACTTCCATGATGAACCTGGCTGCAAGCAGCCGGACGATCTCTTCGCCTATAGTACGCCACTTCTCCTCAGAGAAACGGCGCAGGGGTTGCTTGACCGGCTTGACGTCCGGCGGGACAAGGAGTTTGTGCTCGGCAAACTTCCTCAGAACACCCGGCATGTCCTTTGGGGACCATGCAAAGATGTCCCGATTCTCACATAGGAAGTCGACGAGCTCGCCTTCCTATTTGCTGTTGAGGCGGGAGCCGATGGTGACGCACTGAGCCGGGTTGGCCGGGTCGAGCAGGATTTGCTTGGTGTCTTAGGACGGCTAGAAGGAGGCCTCGCCGACGGATTGCAAGGGAGGGGCCGGCACGGCCGGCTGGCTGGCAGCTAGGGCCATGAGCTGGTCGAGCTGTCGTTTCTCCTCGGCGATCTCCAAGGCCTCGGCCAGCCGGCTGCCGTCTCGAGTGCACTCGAGTGACATCTTGTAGTCACCCTTGATGGTGATGATCCCCTTGCGGCCTAGCATCTTGATCTTGAGATAGGCATAATGGGGGACCGCCGTGAAGCTGACGAGAGCCGACCGGCCCAACAGCGCACGGTAGGGGCTCGCAAGGTCCATGACCTCGAACAACACTGGATCGTAGCAGAAGTGGACGGGTCCACCGAAGAGGACGTCGAGCGTGATCTTGCCGACAGGGGAGCAATACTTCCTAGGCACGATGCCATGGAAGACCGTCCGGATCGCCTGCAGGTCTTCTATCTTCAGCCCCAGCTTATGCATCGGGTCGAGGTAGAGAATGTTGATGCTGCTGCCGCCATCTATCAGCACCCACGAGAAGCGGCAAGCTCACTCCTTGGTGGCGATGGTGGGGTCGACGACAAAGGCATAGCTGCCGGGATTCGGCATCACGGCCGGGTGATCGGCTTGGCCCCAAGTGACCGGCTTCTCTGACCAGTGCATGAACTAGGGAGTTGCCGGCATGGTGGCATTCACCTCATGGTGGAGCTGGCGCTGAGTGTGTTTGCCCGTCTCTTCACTGGTGAAGATAACGTAGCAACCATCCTGGTTGGGTAACTGGTCGATTAGACGACCGTCGTTATGGCCCGGAGCCGGAGCCAGCGCCAGGGCGGTAGCCTGGGCCGAGGCCGACGCATGGGCTGGCGGCGCGGGAGGAGCCAGAAGGCCATCCCCCCGGGCCAGTCGCAGTGAGAAGCTACACTGCCGGAGCGTGTGCATAGAGGGTTTGGCCCCTAAATGGTTCTTGCAAGGGAGGTCGAGCATCTACTTGAAGGTGAGCTTCGGCTACCAGGTAGCCTTGCCGATGCGCTGGCGCTGGCCGGAAGGCTAGGCAGCCGGCTCCTGATCCTCGACGGTATTGATCTGCCGGCTCCCGTAGAAGGGATCCGGCTGGTCGATATTACGTTTGTTGTTCCACGGCTGTCGGTTGTCGGCAGCCGCCCAGGTTGTGGCCGGTGTCATCGTCGCCTTGGCAGGCGGGGTCATCTTGACCCAGATGGCCGAATCGGCCCTGGCGTATTTTTCTGCCTTGGTCATGAGCTTGGCAAGCGTTGCCGGCTCGGAGCACAGGAGCTTATGCTTGAGAGGGGTGTCGTCCCGGCACCCTCGATGAAGTATTGCATGGCCTGGAGCTCATGCACCCCCTCGCAAGAGTTGTGGAGCTCGGTCCACCAGGTGAGCTAGTCGCGGAGGGATTCGTCCAGCCCCCAAACGCACATGGAGAGTTCATGGGGATGGCGAGGCCGCTTGTACCTGCCAGTGAAGTTGCAGACGAAGGCCTCCTCAAAGTCCGTCCAGGTGTTGATGCTGCCGGCCGCTGGGCTGTTGAGCCAGGTGCGGGCCGAGCCGATCAGCATGAGGGGGGCGTAGCTAACGGCTACGCGCTTGTTCCCCCTGTCGATGCCCACCGCGGTGGCGTAGTCAATTAGCCAGTCTTTGGGCTTGGCAGCCCCGTTGTATTTTGGGGTGTCCCTAGGGAGCGTGAAGCCGATTAGGAATGACTCGGTGTGCATCTGAGGGCCGAAGCAAGCCGGACCAATCGAGCCCTCCTCCTCAAGGAGGGCGGATTGTGCGAGTTTGTCGAGGCAGTTGCGGGCGTCGTTCTCGCTGCGGGGGACTTGTGGTCCGAGCCGAGCCGAGAGCTCGGACGAACGGTGGATTGCGCCAACTGCCCCATGTCGCATCGCAGGGGCAGCGTGTGCCCATGGCTGCGCTGGCTGCTGGATGCCGGCGCTTCGTGGTGGCCGCCCCTCAGAGGAGGCTCATTGGTGCGCCAGCTGCTGACAGTCGGCTGCTCGCTCCCCAGCGTTTGAGAAGGTTGGGGGTTCTTTGCTCCGGCCCGGCGGCTGGAGACGCGAGGGGAGCAGGGGTACTGGGCAGCCCGTCGGCCGGCGGTTCCCGTGCCCTTGGACTTGAGCTGGGGGCCTTCAGTGGCGGTGCGGCCCGTCGCAAGCAGATGCTACCGCACATTAGAAGCATCGATGAGCTCCTTGATGTGGTGCTCGTGGGCAGCACGCTCTTCGCCCTCAAGGGTGGCCAGTTCGTCATAGGCCACCTTGAGGGCCCGTAGGTTGGCCGCGGGGGTGTCGTAGATGGGCATTTTGCCTCCGAGGATTTCGGCGACCACGCGATCGCGGTCGCGCACAGCCCCACGCCGGCTGTGCTTGGTGCCAGCCGGGGTGAGTCCATAGGCGGAAGCGTACTCCCGCTATGCCACCTCCATGCGGCACCGCGTGGCCACGAGGGCGGTGGCGTCCTTGAATAGGACGGGACGAGATGCCTTGAGATCGGTCGCGCTGGTGTTCGGGTTCGCCGTCGGGGCGATCGGTGTGCTCAAGCCACGGAGGGCCATGCCGAGAGAGTCGGGCGTGCCGACGTGGGCAGAGACAGCGGTAGCCGCGACCCGCGCCCGTCCAGAAGCGGTGGAGGAGGTGATGGCCATAACTCCCATGCGATCGTGGGAGCCACTGGATTGAGTCGCAGCGAGTGCGCCCACTGCCATGGGTGGACCAGCACAGACGAGCACCCCCGCGGGGTACTCGTCGGCGGCCGGAGCCTTGGCCAGGCTGAGCCTGCCGAAGCACTCGGTGAGCGCGTCGATGTCGGCCATGAGGCCGACGGAGTTTCTCATAGGGCGTCTTGGAGCAAGCCCCACGAGCCCCCCACACTTTTGCCAAGATGAGCGACGATGGCGAGGAATGGCGAGGGGTCCCGCCCGGAGCAAGAATCTGGCCGGCGCCGCGTAAGGCCCCACGGTGGGCGCCAAATGTCATCGTTTTCTCACGACAAATGCCATCAGGTGGCTTATCGTAGGTGGTTGGGGCCGAAGGACGCCAACGGGCTCCAGGTGCGAAATTGGGCACAAGCGGTGATGACACATGATGTACCCAGGTTCAGGGCCCTCCGGGGGAGGTAATACCCCTAGTCCATCTTGGTTTAGTTAGATGGATGGGTATAGATACAATGGTGCTCCTGCAGGCGGCTCCTTTTCCTCCGCTGCTAGAGGGGGTTGTGTATGTGGAGATGATCGTTTGTGTGCGCATGTGTCCCTCTGTCCCCATTGCATGGGGGGTTTAGGGTGTTTTATAGGCCAACCCCCCAGCTCTTACAATATGTTCTAAGTACAAAGGTGGGGGGACCCGGCTGGCAGTCTCTCCGGCTGGTCCAAGGGTTCCGCCATTTGTGCCGTCTCATCACTTTTAGGGGCCACCGGCTGAGCGGTCCCATCTCCTGCTGGGGCCTGCCAATCGGCCCAATGATTGGCCCTCGCCCACCTGCCACGGCATGGGCTGCCGGGTGGGCATTGTCTAGCGCCAGCTGGCCGAAGTTGTCGGTACGACCGACTGCACTGTAGCCATGCCGACGCAGGTAATCGAGTGGCGAGGGGCGTTCTGGCACTGTTCCCATGTTTGGTCGCGCTCGCCGACGTTAGCGGCCAGGACGGTTGGAGTGTAGCCATGCGTTGCAGTGCGTCAGCGGCCGCTGTAGCCATAGGGCCGCCCGTCGTCCGGTCACGTAGCATCATCGTACCCGCGCGCAGAGGTACAGGATGTCGCATGTCGGTCCCCAGGTCAACGGAACAGCCGGCCCGAAGGCAGCCGGCCATGCCTAGCCGGCCGAGGGTCCAGCCGGCTCCTCGACCAACCGTTTGAGGCGCCAGCCGGCACCGACTTGTGCCGGATGCCCCCCAGCCGGCCATGGCCAGCCGGCCGCGTAGTTTTTCTTCGGAGCGAAAGGAGGAAGACCCAGTTGCTTTGGCCTACCTAGGGGTAATAACCCCGTCAGTCGGGGAGTGAAGCGCTCTTGATAAGTGGAAATCGGTAAGGAAATACTTATACTACGTGCTGAAATTTATTATCACTTGTCACTATGGAGAAGAATCCTTTGAGGGGTTTGTTCGGGGTATCTTCACCACGACCGGAACCACAATTAGTTGCCCCTCAACCTACTGCACCTACTGAAAATATTGGTTATGGGATTCCTTCAGGTATGATAGAACAATAGCTAGCTAATCCTTATGAAGGAGACAGAAGTAAACATCCTGATATGCACCTAATACATGTGGATGAAATTTGTGGATTCTTTAAGCTTGCGGTTTTATCCGAAGATGAAGTTAAGAAGAAAATTTTCGCTTTCTCTTTGAATGGAAAATCATTGACATGGTATAGTGAAAGCACATATGCTACCTTTGTGGTTTTGATAACTCATGACAACAGACATTCTCTCTTGGACTAATATTTCTACCTAGTTTATTTCAGGTTTAGTGCACATAGAGTGTCGGCAAAAGGGAGTGAGGAGATACACCAAGATGTAAGGAATGGATTGGCAAAGTTTCAAGCTAGAAGACTCTCTTTTTTACTTTGTGAGAAATCACTTTGAGTCCATAGGAAAGCTAATACTATTAAAAGGGGGTAAGCTAACGTTAGGGAACAAATTGCTCCACGTGCACAAGTGTTAGCAACGAAAAACACCCACAAGCTCTCACAAAAATACTCTGTCAAAACCTAATCCACTAAATCGGTCACACCAAGTTTTAATCCGGCTCTACCAATATTCTACCCAAGACAGAACCCTAGACAAACCCTAGCATTTTGGTACAACCGAGACTGAATCGGTGCAACCCAGTTTTGGTGACCACGGTTCAAGTGACTGATTTCATAGAATCGGAAATTCTGAGTTTATGATTCGGTCTCTCCAAGTTTTAGAAACTTCCCCCGGCCATTGGTTTTGGTACCATCATGATTCCTATATCATTCTCACTAAGATTTTGAAAGTTGCCACATTTTGGAACAGCTCGGTACAACCGATGTTTGCTTCAGTTTTACCGAGTTGGTTAATATTTTGGAACGGTTGGATTGTTGGACATGCCTATATACCCCTCCATCACATCCTACTCGCAAGAGAAGCACTCAGAACAGTTCCCCACTTCCCATATCCAAATTTTGAGAGAGAACCACCAACCCTTATGTTGAGATCAAGATGATCCACTCCAACCATATGGATCTTGATTTCTAGCCTCCATAAGTTGCTTTCCACCGAATCAATGTATTCTACCAAGCCAAATCTTTGAGAGAGTGACTGAGTGTTGAGGAGTCTATCACCTTGAAGCACAACAGCAAGGAGTTCATCATCACTATGAAGCCTATTGCCATTTGGAGGGTGGTGCCTCCTAGATTGGTTAGGTGTTGTTTCGGATCCTCCTACTTCGTGTTGTGGAGTTGAACCAAGAAGTTTGTATGGGCAAGGAGATCGCCTACTTCGTGAACATCTACCAATAGTGAGGGTAGTCCTTCGGGGATGGAAGCTGTTATGGAATAGTCAAGGTTGCTTCATCGTGGACCCTTATGGGTGGGGCCCTTCATGGACACTTGCAACCACTACCCTCCGTTGGTTGAAGATGCCATAAACGTGGATGTACGATAGCGCCACATATCGGAACCACGGGAAAAAAATCATGTCGAGAACTGCGTTTGATCTTCCTTTCTCTACCCTCTTACATATGCATGTCTTATATTCTGCTGCAATATTTGTTGACTAGCATGTGTAGGGTACATTAGACTCATCATAATTGTTAAAATCTGCCAACCTATTAACTTGGGAAAAGGTTAGATTTTAATTCTTGCAAGTAGTCTAATAACCCCCCTCTAGACGTCTCTTCTATCGATCTCCAGAATTGGTATCAGATCTTTAGCTTCCATAGCTTTGGTTTCATCACCATGGAGGAAGATGGATGTGTCTAGTTTGGGGTGTATTAATTGTAGAGTGCATGTTCTCAATGGGGAAAACTATAGTCAATGGAAATGTGAGATGCTAGAGCTATTCAATGGATTCCACTTGAGCAAGTATGTTAAGAGCCCCTATGTACCTCCCATTGATCCCTTACATCCCACACACGAAGAGGAAATTCACATGCTTTGCAATCTTAGAACTGTTAATCTCATTATCAAAGGATTGCTTTGATATGTGTTTGATCAAATGAGGAATTTTCAATGTTCTTATACTTTCTGGAATGATTTGGAGAAACGATGTCCAATTTATTCATCAGGTAATCTTGATGAAATTCTTCATAAAGCTATTGCCTTTCATGTTATGAAGCCTAGTGATCTTAACTTTGATAAACACTTATTTGAGCTTCGATACCTCATGCGTCCTAAGGGAGATGTCACTACCATCAGTAATATTATCTTTGAAGCCATTCATATTCATAATCTTTAACATTGTCATTATCTCAACCCTAATGAATCTCTTGTCTCTTATGATGAGGATATTCCACTTTATGATGGCAATGTGGAACATGGCTACTATGAAGAAGATGAGTTATTCGACATTGAGTGTGAGAAGACTATGAAGAGTCTAAGTCTCATGGCAAACTTCAAAGATTACATGGTCGGAGGAAAGGAATGGATTCTCGACAGTGGATGCACTAATCATATGACTAGAGATAGAGACATGTTTCAAGAAATCACACCAAACCATGGACTGTGAAGGTATGTAACTTTTGCAGACAACTCCGAGGGTAAGGTACTTTGCCTTGGTAAGGTGGCCATATCCCATGATAACTCTATACAAAATGTCATGCTTGTTGAATCTCTTGGCTACAATCTTCTTTCTGTATCGAGACTTGCCGACTTTCGTTTTAATGTACTATTTACGAAAGTAGATTGGCAAGTGTTTCATCGAGATAACAATAGCATGGTATTTGCCGGTTTTAGTAGACGTGATCTATACATTTTTTTATTTTACTAAGAGATTGTAACAGTCCGGGACCGACGCTCCAGAATATTCCCTATTTATTTCCATTATCGTCTTGTGATTGGTTTGGTTGTCGCATTCATCACTGCATCATTTGCATCATCTACATAGCACCGTTACTCGTTTCTGAAGACTTGCATCCATTCATGTTCTCCTGTTCTCTTTGTTCTCGTCACTGACCATTTTGAGACCAACCACATACGCACGCCCCGCGACATTGCAAAAATTATTGTTTTTAAAGTGCATTTAGAAATATCTTCAAATTGGGTCGAAAGTTGGCTTGCGGTCTTGTTATATTGTAGGTAGATCGCCTGCTAAATTTCGTCGCATTTCGAGTTCGTTTGATACCCGAACGGTCGACCGTAGCAGCGTAGACATCAGTTTAATTATAGGACATTTTCGGTTTATCAAACTCGTGTCATGGGCTACCATTCACCCTCTCATTTCAGCCCACCCAACCTACACAGCCCAACCTAGCCCACCTAAACTATCCCCGCGACCGGAGTCGTCCGATCAAGATCGGAGCGCTCGAAACAGAGCAAAACCCCTAACCTAGCCCCCCAATTTCCTATTCAAACACCCCTAGCCTACCTGCCTCGAAATCCATGTCTCTCCTAACCTTAGCCGTCACTTTCCACAACAAGCCTCCCACATCCAGTGCCGCGAGCCCACGACGCCCATCTGGTGGCCCACCTGGGCCCTAACCTGCGCTGCCATTCGAGCCTCGTTCGTCCTCAAGCTTCCCTTGTGCCCGAGAACTCACAGCTCCCCGAGCCTTCCCCCGCTTCCAACGTGTCGTGCCTCCCCGCAACAATGACCGGAGCCGCAGCATCCTTCGACAACCAGGCTGACCCCTTGGCGTCATCGCTTCTGTCCTCCTCGTGGCGCCGCCATGCCTGCCGTCACGACCATGGAGATGAGGGTCGAGCTCCAAACCTGGCACCGCCTCGTCCTCCTTTCTCTGCGCCGCCACTTGGAACCAATGAACCTCGATTAGCCTTGCAAGCCCTGGCCTCCTCCTCAACAGATTCGAACGGATCCAGCCGCCGGAGCCCGCTCGAGTCCCGCCACCAGAGTCCTGCATCCACTCGAGAGTGAGGACCTTCTCGCGGCGCGCGCGTGTGGACGCGACACCTACGTGGGCTGGCCTCCCGTCGCAAGGGCCCAGCCCAGCACCACTGCTCCAGCCGGCCGAAGATCCAGATTCCCCAAGGCCTGCCTTAGCCTCCTCACCAACCGGGCCCAGCCCATGGGAGAGCGCCAGCCTCGCTAAACTTCACCCTCTGTGACATATTGTATCTTGTGCTCGCTTTTGTAGTCCAGTGCCCAGCCAGATTCGGCCCGCACACTATTTTTTTCCTGCTATGAATTTAGCTAATTATCCATTTAATTATAAACATGCAGACCCCCCCGTTCTTCATGCATTAATAACTTTTTAACTGTGCATCATGTGTAAAAACTTTATTTATGAAAACGGACTAGAATTTCATGTAGATTCACAATATCCAACTCTCACATATGTTTAAAATGTTTAATTGCTGTTTTCATGAAATTTGCATAAATGCCATGTTAAAATGTTTTATATCATAACTATTTAACCGTAGCTCCACTTGAAAATGTTTCAAATATGTAACTTGGCTACAAAAATGTGTAGAATCTCAGGGTGATATTTATTTCGCTATTTAACAACTCTAAAATATGGTTAGTTCAGATCTGGACCAAACTTAAAATATGCATATGAGGTCGTTCCGGAATTGTTATTTGTTGCTTCCGGCCTCATTTAAACTGCCTAGGTGATGTAGTTGTTTGTGCTTCACCTCTTGACATGTCTAACAACATTTAGTATTGATAAGTACCTAAACGAGAGTGAACTAAATAATTTGAACGTGGAGTTTTGTCAATATGCAACTCATTGCATATTGAACTTCACTTAATATGTACTAGTTGTTTGTTGCTCTTGCCAGGACACGCCGTGCGTTGCATATTAAACCGGACATGCATCATATTTGGTTGCGCATCACGTCATTCATATGTTGTGGTGTTCTCGTGTGTTGATTGTTTGTTTTTGGTTTGCGTCTTCTCGATAGAGTTCCAAAAGCGTTCGGAGTGTGAGGATTCGTTCAACTACATTGGCCCGTCTTCTTCATGGACTCGTTCTTCTTCCAAGTGGGATCTCAGGCAAGATGACAAATTTCCCTAGATACCACTACTATCATTGCTATGATAGTTGTCCCGCTTTTATTGATATGTCCCGCTACCTACCACTTGTTTGTGACATATGTCCCGCTTTTCCTAGAAACCTCCCAACATAGCCATAATAAGCCTCTAACCCTCCACCTAATAACTAATAGTTTGCCTAATAACTAATAACTAAAAATTTATGGAGACCTCCTTGATTTTAGTTTTGGGATAAAACTCGTTTGTCAAGGCCCAACATTGGTACTTCATTTGCCTAATAACTAATAAAATTGCATAGGGACCCGCCTGCACCTGCGGATAATTAATCAACAACCCCGGCCAGTGCTCCTCATGAGTGTTGGTCCAACCCAGAGCAGCTTATTAACGCTACCCAAGGCAACTCAGTGATTGACATGGTAACCATTTCTCATCCGTCGTGTCCTTAGAACGAGATACGCGGCTCTTATCGAGTTTGTCGACACGTCGGGTGGCCTTGCTGGATTTGTTTTACCTTTCTCGAATGTCTTCCACGAGGAATTCCGATTTTTCTTCAGGCTATCTCGAGGTGGCGGATTTCCTGTGGAATTGCCTAGGAAGATCACGAGATACATAGTCGAGGTTATTCCCGCGATGGTGTGTATTTAATTTGTGATGGATTAGTTGGAGCACCCTTGCAGGGTTAAATCTTTTGGAAAGCCGTGCCTGTGGTTATGTGGCAACTTGGAAAATGAGTTTAACACCAGGTCATAGCAAACTTGAAGTAAACTCTAATAAAATACACCAACTGTGTGCGTAACCGTGACTGTCTCTTCTCGTGAGTCCTTATCCGAGAGAGAACACGATGGGGTTATGTTTGATGTAAGTAGGTGTTGAGGATCAGTTAGTGATCATTTCTAGTTCATGTCTGTTATGCATAGACCACCATACTTTAGTTACTGTAGTCGTAAGTTAGCCACTCAAATAAATGCTTAGTTACTTCTTGCAGCCTCACCACTTAACCATACCTCACCCATTAAGCTTTAATAGTCTTGATACCCTTGGAAATGAGATTGGTGAGTACCTATGGCTCATAGATTACTACAACAACAGTTGTAGATACAAGTAATGCGATGATTTGACATGAGAGCGATGCTTGTTTGATTTGTAGTTCTTCTTCTTCTTCTTCAATCTTGGATGGGTTCCAAGTGGCAGCTTGGGATAGCAAGGATGGATGTCATTTGTAATGATATCCATTATTGCAACACGACGAGATGTGCTTCTATCCCTGTCGAGGTCCTCGTGCTGAAATAAGGATAGGATCACATCTTGGGCATGATAAGTTGGTGTCAGAGCTTGTACCAACCTAGGATCCCCCTTGATTGATCGATCCTGGCTGAGTCGAGTTTAGTGAATATTATTTTTAGTCTAATTATATTAGAGAGTTGGATTCTTTTTACTTCTCTTCTATACTCTGGTGAGGAATTATGACTTAGGAATTTTGATTCTACCCACTTCTCACTCAAAAAAAATTAGGATCACGCGGGTATTTTTGGAAACTATATGATGCTGATGTGAAGGAATTCTGTCTTGGTGTCTCCTGTTATCAAGGAGTAGAGCTCTAAGGGATTTTTGCACATTGTTATCATTCAGTTTTCTTAGTATCCCTGTGGGTTTCGTGGTGAGATAAGATTGGAGTCACCCAGTACTGGGTGGCGTCCGGGGTACTTCCATGTTTGGTATCATTGTGTTTTCGAGGATCCGAGATAGATGGAGTTCCGAAGCCTCTAGTTATGTGTTAACGGATGGATACAGTTGGAGTGTAGGGCTTGTTAGTTCTGTGAGATATTTTTACCTCCCTATATCCCCAACACCTGATTGGATGACCAATTCGAAAGTTCTTAGGTGGGAATTCAAGTAGCTACCTAGGATACAATCCTAGGTCTAAAAAGGCTTTCATTTCCATTCATATCCTCTTAATTATTTCGATGTTCTCACCTCATCAAGTTCTTAATTTTTTGGGTGAAATATCTCTTTATAAGCAATTGTTTCAATGGTGTTTATTTGAGTGAGCCCATAACCCACAGGTGTTTTCCCAGGATCTTACATGGCTCTTCTAATCTTTCTGGAGATGTTCTCAAGTTTTCTTCTAATATGACGTAAGAATGAATTTCATCAGTCATATGCCTTCTCAAAGATTGCTTCTAAATCATTTTAATCATTGGCTCAACATATCCTTATTCATTGTTCTGGAGTGTCTCGCTAATTTATGAAGTTGTCATTGTCATCATTTTTCTCATTCTCTTGAAGATTTATGTTTTCAACTCCTGCTAACCTTCTCAAATTGTTTTCGATCATGAGAAATTCCTCCCATATCTATCCGAAGCATTTTAGAGTGGTATTCATTTCTCGATCCTCTAAAGGCCATCATTTTAGATGATTTCTTCATTCTCAGCTTTCAGCTTTCGTTCTCAAATTCTTCTCAATTGTTGACTCTTCATTCGTATCTCAATTATTCTAGTACTTCGTTCAAGTTCTCTAACAGGCGGTTCATGATCTCTTCATTCTCATGTCATGTATGTTAATTCATTCATGGTATCCTCATTCGTTTGAGAATTTTTACAAGTGTTTCATGAAGACTTCTTCAAGTTTGTGTCGATCTCTCCCTTCAATTCTTTTCAAGAAGAATAAGTGGTAAGCTAAATCTATTGATTTTAATTAATTTAACTTGATGAAGGATAAGCATAACGAAATTCTCATTCTAGTTTCATCAAGGTGATTTCAATCCTTCTTCTAGAGTTGTTCATGATATCAAATTCCTTATCCCAAGTGATCACGTTACTTTTCCAGAGTTCCTAGTTTTCTCAAGTATCTTATCACCGAGCTTCATCTAAATCATAGCAAGGCCTCAACCTTGTCGTTTCGTAACCTTCAGTGTAAAGATTCATCCTTTCATTCCGGAGCTCATCCCGATGCTTATTCAAGGTGGTTTGTTAAGGATGTATTTCTTCTCGAAGTGTTCTTCAAGATTCTTGTTGGAGGTGTCAAAGTGTTCCTTATCTTGGATTGCTAAGTTCTACTCCTTCTCCATTGTCTTTTGAGATGGTGTTATTAAATTCTTGATTATGAGTAGTCTTGAAGGAAAATTGTGAAGTATGAGATAAGTAAACCCATCATTTCTTTCTCGGAGTTATCTTGGATTGGATTTCACCTAAGGAATTTCTTAAGGACTATTGCTATCATGGTGTCATAAATGATTCAACTGTCTCCTCCACCTCTTTGTGAAAGAAGCTTTGCATATCTTGTTGTTCTCAAGCAATCAATTGTTTTCCATTGTGGCCAGTTGTCACCTCATAATTTTGAGATGTTTTTCATAAGTCCAAAACAAGCTAAATCTTTTTTTTGTTGATTCTCCATCAACTCCGTTCAGCAAAGCTTTTCAAATTCGAAGGTGGTAGAAGTTGTCAGTTCTTCTCCGTTCTCTTCTCTCCAATAATCTAGATTCTAGTCTTCTGCTCCAGAGGCTTTATATTGTTGCTCTCTTCAATCTATTATCTTGTTTTGATTAAGATCATGTTCTTCCCTTTCTTGTCCATTAACCGAAGTGCTGTGAAATATTTTCATGATCCATCCATCCTATGAAGTTTTGATTACAATCCAACCGAAGTTTGGTGTCTCTCTTCAATTTCTTTCCATCATATCAAAATTTTCCCATATATCCTATCGAAGTGTTGCCAAAATTTTCTTGTGAATTCATGATTGTTCCTCATGTCATTCTTCATCTCTTTGCAACCTTCAAGATTCATTGGTTTCACTCGTTTGTCAAAGAAGCAACTAAGTTACCTCCTGCTATTTCTCTTCCCCTTCTCATTCTTAGATCTCGGGACAAGATCCTCTTGTAGTGTGGGAGAGTTGTAATAGACCGGGACCAACGCTCCAAAATATTCCACTTTTATTCCCATTCTCATCGTGTGATTCATTTGGCTGTCGCATTCATCATTGCATCATTCGCATCATGTGTATAGCACCGCCAATTGTTTTCCAAGGACTTGCATCCGTTCGTGTTCGCCGGTTCTCTCCATTCTTGTCGTTGACCACTTTGAGACCATTCACACACGCATGTGCCCGCGACATTGAAAAAATGATTGTTTTTAAAGTCCATTTAAAAATATCTTCGGATTGGGTCGAAAGTTGGCATGCGGTCTTGTTATTTTGTCGGTAGGTCGCCTACCAAATTTCGTCGCATTCCAAGTTCGTTTGATACCCGAATGGTCGACCATAGAGCGTAGTCATCATTTTAATTGTAGGACATTTTCGGTTTATAAAACTTGTGTCACGGGCCACCATTCTCCCTCTCATCTCAGCCCACCCGACCTACGCAGCCCAACTTAGCCCACCTAACCTATCCCCACGACCGTAGTCGTCCGATCACGATCGGAGGGCTCGAAACGGAGCAAAACCCCCTAACCTAGCCCCCATTTCCGATTTAAACATCCCCAGCCTACCTGCCTCGAAATCCACGCCTCTCCTAACCCTAGCCGCCACTTGACACAGCCAGCCTCCCACCTCTAGTGCCGTGGGCCCACAAAGCCCATCTGGTGGCCCAATCCCGCGCCGCCGTCCGAGCCTCGTTCGTCCCCGAGCTTCCCCTGCGCCCAAGCTCCCGTAGCTCCCCGAGCCTCCCCACGCTGCCGACACGCCGTGCCTCCCCATGCCGGTAATCGGAGCCACGCCACCTCTGGTGGTCAGGCTGACCCTTCGCGTCCTCGCTTCTGTCCTCCTCATGGCACCTCTATGCCTGCTGCCGTGACCATGGCCATGGGGGCCAAGCTCCAAACCTAATACCGCCTTGTCCTCCATTCTCCGTGTCGCCGCCGGGAACCTATGAGCCTCGACGAGCCTTTCCCGCCCTGGCCTCCGCCTCAGCAGATCTGGACGGATCCGGCCGCCGGAGCGAGGTCAAGTCCCACCGCCACTGCCGGCTCCCTACTTCCACTCGGGAGCGAGGTGCCCGCTCGCAGTGCGCGTTCATGGGCGCGACACCTGTGTGGGCCAGCCTCCTGTTGCCAGGGCCCAGCCCAACGTCATTGCTCCAACTGACCCAAGATCCACATTTGCCAAGGCCTGCCACAACCTTCTCACCAACTGGGCCCAGCCCATGGGTGAGCGCGAGCCCCGCTAAACTTCACCCTGTGCGACATATTGTATCTTGCGCTCGCTTGTGTAGTCCAGTGCCCAGCCAGATTCGGCTCGCACGCTAATTTTTTCTTGCTACGAATTTAGCTATTTATCCAGTGAATTATAAAAATGCAGACCCCCGCGTTCTTCATGCATTAATAACTTTTTAACCGTGCATCGTATGTAAAAACTTTATATATGAAAAATGATTAGACTTTTGTGTAGATTCACAATATCAAACTCTCACATATGGTTAATATGTTTAACTTATTCTTTTCATGCAATTTACATAAATGACATGCTAAAATGATTTATGTCATAACTAATTCACTGTAGCTCCATTGAAAATGTATTACATATGTAACTTGGCTAGAAAAATGTGTAGAATCTCAAGGTGACATTTATTTTGCTATTTAACAACTTAAAAATATGGTTAGTTGAGATCTGGACCAAACTTAAAATGTGCATATGAGGTCAGTCTGGAATTGTTATTCGTTGCTTCCGGCGTCATTTAAAGTGCCTAGGTGATGTAGTTGTTTGTGCTTCACCTCTTGCCATGTCTAACAACAGTTAATATTGATGAGTACCTAAACGGGTGTGAACTAAATAATTCAAACATGGAGTTTCGTCAATATGCAACTCATTGCTTATTGAACTTCACTTAATATGTAGTAGTTGTTTGCTGTTCTTGCCATGCCATGCCATGCGTTGCATATTAAAAAGGACATGCATCATATTTGGTTGCGCATCACGTCATTCATATGTTGTGGTGTTCTCGTGTGTTGATTGTTTGTTTTCATTTTGCTTCTTCTCGATAGAGTTCTGAAAGCATTCAGAGTTTGAGGATTCGTTTGACTACATTGACCCGTCTTCTTCATGGACTCGTTCTTCTTCCAAGCGGGATCTCAGGCAAGATGACACATTTCCCAGGATACCACTACTATCATAGTTATGCTAGTTGTCCCACTTTTACCGTTATGTCTCTCTATCTACCACTTGTTTGTCAACCTCCCAACATTATAAGCCTCTAACCCTCCACCTCCCAGCAAACCACTGTTTAGCTATGTTACCGCTTGCTCAGCCCTTCTTATAGTGTTTCTATCTGCAGGTGCAATTGCTTCCATGTGTCAACATCGACATTCTTTTGTTATCACAATATTATTGCTATTTAATTTAATGCACTTATATACTTGGTAAAAGGTGGAAGGTTTGGCCTTTTGCTCGGTGTTTTGTTCCACTTTTGCCACCCCTAGTTACTTGTGTACCGGTTTTATGTTCCATATTGAGGGCTCCTAACATGCTCGGGGTTATTATGGGGACCCCCTTGATTTTCATTTTGGGATAAAACTCATATGGCAAGGCCCAGCATTGATACTCCATTTGCCTAATAACTAATAAAATTGCATAGGGACCCGCCGACACCCGTGAATCATTAATCAACAACCCAGGACAGTGCTCCTCATGAGTGTTGGTCCAACCCAGAGCAGCTTATTAACGCAACCCGGGGCAACTCGGTGATTCGCGTGGTAACCATCGCTCATCCGTCGTGTCCTGGGAATGAGATACCCGGCTTTTATCGGGTTTGTCGACACATCGGGCGGCCTTGCTGGATTTGTTTTACCTTTCTCGAATGTCTTGCGTGAGGAATGATGATTTTTCTTCGGGCTATCTCGAGGTGGCGGATTTCCTATGGAATTTTCCAGCAAGATCACGAGATCCGTGGTTGAGGTTATTCCCGTGGCGTGTCGTTAATTTGTGATGGATTAGTTGGAGTACCCCTATAGGGTTGAATCTTTCGGAAAGTTGTGCCCGTGGTTATGGGGCAACTTGGAAAACTTGTTTAACACCCGGTCATAGCAAACATGAAGTAAACTCTAATAAATACACCAACTATGTGCGTAACGGTGACTGTCTCTTCTCGTAAGTCCTTATCCGAGAGAGAACACAGTGGGGTTATGTTTGACGTAAGTAGGTGTTCAGGATTAGTTAGTGATCATTTCTAGTTCACATCCGTTATGCGTATACCAACATACTTTACGTTCTGTATTCGTAAGTTAGCCACACAAATAAATGCTTAGTCGCTTGCTGCAACCTCACCACTTAACCATACCTGACCCATTAAGCTTTAATAGTCTTGATACCCTTGGAAATGAGATTGTTGAGTCCCTATGGCTACCAGATTACTACAACAACAGTTGCAGGTACAAGTGATGCAATGATTTGTCGTGAGAGCGATGCTTGTTTGATTTGGAGTTCTTCTTCTTCAATCTAGGATGGGTTCCAGGCGGCAGCCTGGGATAGCAAGGATGGATGTCATTTTATCGTTTGATTTCGTCCGTAGACGGACCCTGCTCTTATGTATGATGCTTGAATATGTTGTAGTATTGATGTGATCTGGATGTATCTTGTGGCAAGTGTAAGCCAATTCCATATACTCATGTCTTATGTACATGTACTTGTAATGATATCCATTCTTGCAACACAACGAGAGGCGCTTCTATCCGTGTCGGGGACCTCATGCGGAAGTAAGGATAGGATCGCATATTGGGTGTGAAAAAGATCCAAACCTTGTACTTGCCTTATTGCAAAATCTTCTAAAGATTGGCTTTGGCACAGAAGATAAGGTCATGTCGATATGCGTAATCTAGACAAGCTCATCAAAGGTGATCATATTCTTGGTGTTAAAGATGTTATCTTTGACAAAGATAGACTTTGTAGTGCTTTTCATGCCGAAAAGCAAGTAGGTGGAAGTCATCCTATTAAGAATATCATGACTACTAGGAGACCACTCGAGTTGCTTCATATGGATCTTTTTGGTCCCAATGCTTACAAGATCCTCGGTGGAAATTCCTTTGGTCTAGTTATAATTTATGATTTTTCCAAATTTACGTGGGTATTATTTCTTGATGATAAGTCGAAGGTGCAAAAGATCTTCAAGAACTTCTCCTGCAAAGCTCAAAATCAGTATGAAGTGAAGATAAAGAAAGCTCGGAGGAACAGCGGGTCATAGTTCAAGAACACAAATGTAGGCACCTTTCTTGATGAAGAAGGGATTCTACAAGAGTTCTCGGCTACGGACATGCCTCAACAAAATGGAGTTGTTGAGAGGAAGAATCGAACTCTTATTTAAATGGCAAGAACGATGTTTGACGAAGACAAAAACCCAAGACACTTTTGGGCGGAAGCGTTGGAAACAGCTTGTCATGCCATGAACCGACTCTGTATTCACAAGCTTCTCGGTAAAAGAACATATGAGCTACTCACCGATAACAAACCCCAAGTTGTATGCTTTCCACTATTCAGCTCCAAATGTTACATTCTTGATAAGCATCGTCATTCAAAATTTGCTTCTCAATCTCGTGAAGGTTTCCTACTCGCTTATGGATCGAACTCTCACACTTATAGTGTCTACAACAACTTCACTCGAAAAGTTGAAGACATGGTAGATTTGATGTTTGATGAATCTAATGGTTTGCAAGTCGAACAATTGCCAAATGATGTAGGAGATAAAGAAGCTTCTGACGCTATCCAAGACTTGTCCATTGCCAAGATTCGTCCCATGGAGGTGAAGGAAAGTACCTCATTAACCCAAGTGGAAGCTCCTACTTCGTGCCAAGGCGAACCTCAACATGACATGGAAGCATGCACAAGCGGTACTCGACAAGATGAAGAGGAGGAATAAGTACATCATGATGATCCACCTCTACCTACTTTACCACCATCTCAAGAAGAGGACACCTTCAACAACAACAATGAAGAATAATATGAGGAGGTGGAAGCTCCACCATCCAACAAACAAAAGCTACCTCGATTTCGATCAAGAGTGAACAAGAATCATCCCTTAGAGACCATATTTGGTGACATTCAAACTGGAAGAATCACTCTCTCTAAAATCCTCTTAGCCAACTTTTGTGAGCACTAATCATTCATTTCTAGTATTGAGCCTATGAAGGTGGAAGAAGCACTCGAAGATCCGCATTGGGTGAATGTAATGCATGAAGAACTTCAAAAATTTGAGAGGAACAAAGTGTGGACACTTGTGGAGAAGCATAAGGATGAGCAAAACATCAATGGAAACAATGGCTATTTCAGAACAAGCAAGATGAAGATGGTCAAGTCGTTCACAACATGCCAGTCGAAGGTATGGACTACGGTGAGACCTATGCCCCCGATGCTAGACTTGAATATATTCATATATTGCTTCCTTATGCAAATCATCATGACATCACTCTATACCAAATGGATATTAAAGGTGCATTTATAAATGGGGAGATTGAGGAAGAAGTCTATATTAAGCAACCCCTAGTTTTTTGAATCATAAGAAACCCAACCATGTTTACAAGCTTTGTAAAGCCCTTTATGGACTTAAGCAAACCCTCATGCTTGGTATAAGTGCCTAACGAAGTTTCTACATGAAAAGGGTTTTGAGATTGGTAAAATTGACGAAACCTTTTTCGCTAAGAGAGTTAATGGTGAATTATTTGTGTGCCGAATTTATGTGGATGATATTTTTTTTGGATCTACTAACCCACAATTTAGTGAGAAATTTGCAAGTTTGATGTCCGAGAAGTATGATACATCCATGATGTGTGAGCTGAAATTTTTCCTTGGTTGGAAAATCAAGCAAAAGAGAGAATGAATTTTCATATCTCAAACCAAGTATACCAAGGACTTGATCAAGAAGTTCAACATGAAAGAGTGTAAAGGTATGAAAACTTCTATGCCTACTAGTGGACATGTTGATCTTACCAAGGAGGACAAACCCGTTGATCAAAAGGTTTATCGATCAATGATTGGATCATTGCTATATCTATGTGCCTCTTGTCCCGATATCATGTTTAGTGTTTGCATGCGTGCTAGATATAAGCTACTCCTAAAGAGTGTCATCTTCAGGAAGTGAAAAGAATTGTGAGATACTTGATACATACACCAAGCTTTGGCATTTGGTATCCCAAGGGATCTTCCTTTAATCTTTTTGGCTTTTCCGACTCGAACTATGCCGGAAACAAGGTTGATAGAAAATCCACCTCGGGTACTTGTCAATTTTTTGGTAGATCTCTAGTGTCTTGGTCCTCCAAGAAACAAAGCTTGGTATCTCTATCTACCGCCGAAGTGGAATACACTACCGCTAGATCATGTTGTGCTCAATTGCTATGATGGCTCAAATTCTTAAGGACTATGACATACATGTGAGACATGTACCATTGTTATGTGACAATGAGAGTGCAATTAAAATTGCTTATAATCATGTGCAACACTCGCAAACTAAGCATATTCAAGTTTGACATCATTTCATTCATGATCTTGTCGTCAAAGGAGATACCAATATCAAGCATGTTCGTACTACCAAACAATTGGCCAATATCTTTACTAAGCCACTTGAAGAGAAAGTGTTTTGTTACTTGAGGAGTGAGTTGAACACCCTTGATCCTTCAAACTTCAACTAGACACACCCGGTTGCGTGCAAGGGCATGAGCTTACATAATACTTCCATGATACACTTGACATGCTATCTTTTACCACGGAAATATATGCTCCCTTGTATTGAAAATAACCTTTTGTAGGTACTTGGAAGAACTTCATTTCACAGGATTGCCAACAACTCCAATCATAAGAAATCTTGTCATGACCAAGTATCCACACCCCTTCTTTGTTGATGGAAGGAACAGGACAACTCAACCATATCCTTGACATATATTTCATGTGATCACATTTGATAATTCTCAATTGATATCATGCCAACCTGATATATCTTGTTCTTCCTTGCATGACTAACCCATGTAGGAGAAAAGAGAGCCAAAACAAACGAGGATTGTTCCCAACTCAAGATGATCTTCATCTACATCGAGCATACACAACAAGTTCTTCTACATGCTACGTCATCAACATCATTCGAAGGTATGTAATCATGTCCTTGAAAAACTTTACTCCAAGTCATGAGATAAAGCACCTCAAGAGATATGAAGACATAAAAATGCTTAATCGAAAAATTGTAACCCCATGTTGAGCTTAACGATGAGTATGACCTATGATAAGGTATTATTGCTTGGCTCCTTAGTCAATATACTCTAATATAAGTGATGTAGTCACCGACCATCATCTAGATGAAACAACTTGTGTGGTTCATCCTATAATTGCAAAATATCTTCTTACTGCCCCAATCTTCTCTTGTTGAAATTTCTTTGTAAATTCTTCTATATTTCCTTTGTAGATCTTGTTGACATTTTATTGCAAGTTTTCTAAACTCATTTGAAAGTTTCTAAAAACATTGCCAAGTTTCTATTTACACATAAGAGTCTCTGACTCAAACCACTCTTCTTCACCGATTTAGCAGATAAGTTGCATGACCACAATTCGGTTCCACCGACTTGTTTGTCTCGAAGCCATCGATTTTGATTGCTTCTATGGTTTTTCTTCATATTAGAAAATCCTTATTTCTTTAGTGAACCTTTGATATATATATTACTCAAGGATCCCTAAGTCAAAGGAAGAGAAGTCTTACAAGCTTTCAGATAAGTGAAAGGGGGAGAAGTTGTTCTCTATGGTCCCTTAGTCCTAAATGCTCTCTATGATTCACTTTTTCCATGAACCCTATTCTATGACCCTTGTTCTCTAGTATCCCTTCTTACTCCATGATCCCTGTGTCTGACCCTGTGTATGCATCTTTTTGGAAATTAATGCCAAATGGGGAGAAATACGAAAGCTTCAATGGGGTAGATAGAACTAAGGGGGGATATAAAATTAAGGGGGAGAATATCAAAGCTTATGCTTATATAAGCAAGGGGAGAATACCAAAGAAGAGGGAGAAACTTTATTGTTACACAAAGTGGAGAAATAGTACTTGAGGGGGAGAGAGCATGCCTAATCTTGTTCTATCATTTGAGGAGAGAGAAAATATGTATATGTTCTATTCTATTTGACTACTCATGTTGGAATTGTCTCAACCTACCCACTCCCAATATCTACATTCTAATATTCAAGGGGAGAGGATGACCTACAATTTCATATTGAGGGAGGAAGGTCTAAATGAACTTGGAGACATATCAATCTTAAGGAATAATATCTTCTATATATTCTCCACATCTTGGTACTGTTTAGTTCTATTGCATTTTGATTTGTAGAATACTCTTGTGTTTCCTAATTTTTTTTCTCAAGTGAGTTTCTTCTATTGGAATGCCCAAGAACTCAAGGTAAGTATATGCATCATATCTTTGATCAATATGATCTCTTGCTTCTTGCACATATTGTTTGCAAGAGGGAAGTCTTGCACAAGGATACATATCATTCACATATTTTGATGCATATAGCCAAGAAACACATGACTCATCTCATCCCTTTTTACTACATGTGTGTCCATACATTCAAAACCATTTATCCTTTAAAGGGATTGCACACATTTAGGGGGAGTCAGTTTTAGTCATGTTTGTCTCAAAGTCGTCCATTATATCTTCGCATTCCTTTATTAGAAGCTTTGATTGTAGGTTGTCATCAATTACCAAAAAGCGGAACAATGAAACCACATATGCTCCCTTGGTGGTTTTGATAATTCATGACAACATACATTATCTCTTCGACTAATATTTCTACCTAGTTTATATCAGGTTTAGTCCATAGAGAGTGTTTGGCAAAAGGGTGTGAGGAGATACCTCAAGATGCAAGGAATGGATTGGCAAAGCTTCAAGCTAGAAGACTCTCTTTTTTACTTTGTGAGGAATCACTATGAGTGCATAGGAAAGCCAATACTATTAAAAGTGGCTCAGGTAATGTTGGTGAAAAAGTTGCTCCACGTGCACAAGTGCTAGCCACAAAAAACACCCACAAGCTCACCCAAAAATACTCTGTCAAAACCTATTCCAAAAAATCGGTTCCACGAAGTTATCATCTGGCTCTACGGATTTTATACCCAAGACAGAACCCTGGCCAAACCCTAGCATTTTGGTACAACCGAGTTTTGGTGACCACTATTCGGGTGACTGATTTCATAGAATCGGAAATTCCGAGTTTATGCTTTGGTATCACTGAGTTTTGGAAACTGCCCTTGGCCACTGGTTTCGTTACCACCGAGATTTGCCACATTTTGACCAAATTGGTACAACCAAGTTTTGCTTCGGTTTCATCAAGATGGTCCATAATGTTGTAACAATTTGATTTTTGGACACGCCTATATATACCCCTCCACCACATCCCACTCGCAAGAGAAGCACTCAAAATAGTTCCCCACTTCCCATATCCAAATTTCTGTGAGAGAACCACCTACCCTTGTGTTGAAATCAAGATCATCCACTCCAACCATATGGATCTTGATTGCTAGCCTCCCCATGTTGCATTCCACCCAATCAATGTCTTCTACCAAGATAAATATGTGAGAGAGTGATAGTGTTGAGGAATCTATCATCTTGAAGCACAAGAGCAAGGAGTTCATCATCACTATAAATCCTATTACCTTTTGGAGGGTGGTGCGTCCTAGATTGGTTAGGTGTTTCTTGGGAGCCTCCTACTTCGTGTTGTGGAGTTGAACAAAGAAGTTTGTATGGGCAAGGACATTGCCTATTTCGTGAAGATCTACCCATAGTGAGGCTTGTCCTTCATGGACTGAAGCCATTATGGAATAGTCAAGGTTGCTACTTATTGGACCCTTAGGGGTGGAGCCCTTCATGCAATCTCGCGACCGCTACCCTCCGTGGGTTGAAGACTCCAGAAATGTGGATGTACGGTAGAGCCACCTATCGGAACCACGGTAAACTCATCGTGTCTACAACTGCGTTTGATCTTCCTTTCTCTACCCTCTTACATATGCTTGTCTTACTTTCTGCTACCATATTTGGTGACTAGCATGTGTAGGGTGCATTAGTCTCGTCTTATAATTGTTAAAATCTTCCAACCTATTAACTTGGGAAAAGGTTAGGTTTTAATTAGTAGTCTATTCACCCCCCTCTAGACGTATCGTTTATAGATACCCTCATGTAGGTTATGTGCTGATATTTGTTCATGGAACTGGAATCGATTGAAATTGGAATTCTACAAAGTTTATCCATCTAGTTCATCGTGAAGGACAAAACATCTCTCTAGCTTGGGGGAGGCTTAAGTCAATGTTATATTCATGCCCCAATCATGATCTCTTGGGAGAAATTATTATTCAAAAAAATTATACCTGCCTTTCTCATAATGATCAATCCATGCTCGATACTTCTTGTACTAGTTCTTTTATTAAGAAGACTATTGAATTCAAGTGGGATCTGTTATAAAGAATTACACACAACTCTAAAGATTGGGAACTCGACAAAGTTAATGAGTTGGGTATTAAGGTTAAGTTTGATTGTGTTAAATCTTTTATGAATACCAATGCTTTTCACAAGTTTAGCACTAAATATGCAATTGACTCTAAGATAGTAGCCTCTTTTTGTGAATCATTTGCTACTCATGTTGATCTCCCTAAAGGTAAGTGGTTTAAATAGCATCCCCCTATTAAAAAAGAAATCAGGGAACCGGTCATAGCTAAAGAAGAAACTATCATTGACAATGTTGATCTAGTTGTGCCTACTACTTATATTAAAAACCACCCTTCCCTATTAGGATAAAGGAACATGCTAAGGTATGAACCGTGGTACACAAAACAGATATTAAAGCACCTAAGCCCTCTGGAAAAACTAAAGTACAACCTAGTGTTGCTATGGTTAAAGATCTCTTTGTAGAAAATATTGATGGGCATGTTATTTACTTATGTGATGAAGCTGCTAGAATTGTTGAACCAAATGAAAAAGATAAACATAGACCCATAGTTGGCACGCCTATTGTCTCAGTTAAAAAAGGAGATCGTTGCCGTCATGGCTTATGTGATATGGGTGCTAGTGTGAGTGCTATTCCTTTTACTTTATACCAAGAAATTACGAATGACACAGCACCTATTGAAATACAAGATATTGATGTTACTCTTAAACTTGCTAATAGATACACCATCACACCACTTGGGATTGTTAGAGATGTTGAAGTCTTGTGTGGGAAAATACAATATCCTACTCATTTTCTAGCTCTTGGTTCCCCACAAGATGACTTTTGTCCCATTATCTTTGGTAGACCTTACTTTAACACTGTTCATGCTAAGATAGATTGCCAAAAGACACCTTCATTGTTGAGTTTCTTGATGTGTCTCATGATTTTAATTTTTCCAAGTTTAGTAGGCAAACCCGCTATAAAGAATTATCTAGTAAGTATGAAATAATTGGTCTTGCTTCTATTGTCGTTACTCCTATTGATCCACCAGAATAATATCTCCTAGACCATGAAAATGATATGCACTTGCATGAAGGAAATGAAATAGATAAAAATTGTCGGTGCACTAGAGTTGTGGGCTCTCTAATGCCCCTTACTCATGCAGGGGCAGTAGTACCCACCCTGCCAGCTTGGCCCAGCAGGGACTTTCCATATATCAACACATGAAAATCAAGATCACCGGTGAGGGAGGGCTATCGAACCCCGGGCAAAGCAAGGCCATGGCAAGACAAGGACCCGACAAGACGAAGCCCCAGCAAGACCCCACCAGCGCATAGGGCAGGTGACAATCCACCTGGACGCTTGTCCCAGCATCAATGTTGGAGGGGGCTAAGCGGCGCCGATGGGACGGGTTCCCATCCCGTCCCACTGACGAATAGAGATGCCTGACGGTGCATTAAATGTGCCTGTCTTACTCCGTTGGTGTTAGGTACGATAACACTGTAGCTCTATACACCTTGTGTACACACTGTACGCCACTGTTGGGATCCCCTTCGGTGTATAAAAGGAGGCCTAGAGAGATACGGTAGAGGACTTTTGATTTTTCAACCTTGGGGACTTTCTAGCTCACCTACGTGGCAGCTGCTCATAACGCTCCTATGGCTAGAACCCTAAGAACACTCTCAATACAACCAAGCGGGTGTAGGGTTTTATGCATCCGTGTTGCCCGAACCTAGGTAAAGATCCCCGCGTGCTGTTCATCAAACCGGTTCTTTGTGCGATCCTTCCCCCTGCCGAACCAAAAGGTGTCTCTATGATCCCATAGGTGTTCATTCCCATGACATCTTGGGCGCGCCAGGAAAGTGATCTACACATCATCCCTTAGAAGGATGGCAAGTACATCCAAAGGTTCAGCCGCATGCATCACAACATCCCAGATGTTCATCATGTCGCTGTTATCAGTGCGTTCCATCAGAACGTGTGCAATCGTAGGATGCAGGAAGAGATGGCATTGAACAAAGCCAGGGACATCCCGAGCTTTATGCTTTGGCAGACAAATGTGCTCGGGTTGAAGAAGGGAGGAGACTCCCCGGCGAAGACGCCGGCGCAACGGTCGACTCTGAAGATGAAGACACCGCTACCACGACAAAGAAGGGCCGGTGGCGGAACATGAAGCACAAGGGCAAGACCGTACTTCCCGTCAAGGGATCCGGCAACCCCGACACCGCCAACAAGGGAAAGGTTGATGAGCCCGACAATGATGTTTCCAGATGCGCCTCTTTCCATGCCCTGGCGGCAGGCGGCAAGCCAGAAGACTCCGGCAAGCAATATTGCAAGATCCATCGCCCCAAGGGCCATGATCTCCAAGACTGACGGCCAGTTGAGCAGCTGCCCGAAAAGTAGAAGGCCAAGTACAAGAGGCGAGACAAGGAGAAGGGCCAGGACGGTGCCGAGGGGGTCACTGCAGCAAGCCCAGGCAACGAAAAGACCGGCCCGCCCGTGGCCGCGACAAGCAAGAGGGAGGTGATGATGATGACATCGAAGAGGACGATGAGTCCAGCGAGCATGAGTTTCATAAGGATACAAATATAATGTGCATATAGGGAGGTGCCTCATCTCAATCCTCTCACCGCCAACTCAAAAGTGGGATCGCGAGGTTAATGCGGCAGAGCCCTCTATCGGTGCACAAAGACCACTGAAATAGTCCAACACTCATATCATCTTCGACGCCGAGGACCACCCTAATCGCATAACTATGGTCGGGTGCTTGCCGTTGCTGGTTTCGCCAACAATCCGCAACCTCAAGGTGACAAAGATGTTAGTCGATAGTGGGGCTAGCCTGAACCTGATCTCACCCGATGTCATCGAGAGGCTGCAAATTCCTCACGAAGATCTCGAGTTGACAGGCGCTTTCCAAGGGGTTAATTCAGGAAGAACTCAGCCGAAGGGCAAGGTCACAGTGCCGGTGACATTTGGTAGCAATATCAATTTCAGACCGGAGAAGATCGTTTTTGACATCGACAATATCGCGTTGCCATACAATGGCATTCTTGGTCGCCCGGCACTGGCCAAGTTCATGGTGGCCACCCACTTCGCTTACAACATGTTGAAGATGCCCGGGCCAATGAGGGTCATCGCCATCAACTCCGTCAAGAAAAGCGCACTTATCTGCGCCGACCAACTCTATTGGGGTGTAGTCGTAGCACCTCCTGCCAAGGCATTTGCTCTTGTCGCTGAAGCTCCCCGGGGGGAAGAAGACCAGCAAGGCCTCTGGTGCACATTCCTGCAAGCGCACCTCCTCGGAGTGTTGCGCTCCCGTTGACGATTTGCCAGAGAGCTCCACCGGCAAGAGCAAAATGTTCAAGGCTACTTCTCCAGAGACCAATAAGGTGCCCACCAAGGAGGACGGCATGGGGGAAACTTTCACCATAAGTTCCACCCTTGACGACAAATAGGAAAGAGCGCTCGTCACCTTCCTGTGGGCGAATGTCGATGTGTTTGCATGGCAACCATCTGATATCCCCGGTGTTCCTAGTGAGGTGATTGAGCACCACCTTGCCATCTGCCCACACGCGCGGCCCGTCAAGCAGAAGGTCCGGAAGCAAGCTTTGGAGCGGCAATAGTTTATTGCCAAAGAGATTAAGAAACTACAGGCAGCTGGCTTGATAAGAGGAGTACTCCATCCAACATGGTTGGCCAACCCGATTGTAGTGTGCAAGGCGAATAGGAAATGGTGGTTGTGCATTGATTTCATAGACATCAACAAAGCCTAACCCAATGATCCTTTTCCCTTGCGCGCATCGACTAGATTGTGGACTCCACCGCTGGTTGTGATCTATTGTCTTTCCTTGACGCCTGTTCCCGTTATCATTAGATTTTCATGGCCAAGGAAGACAAGGAGAAGACCACATTTATCACCCCATCTGGTACGTATTGCTTTTTGCATATGCCTTTTGGTTTGAAAAGTGCTGGTTCTACTTGTGCAAGAGCGGTCCAGATTGGTTTTGAGCCCCAGCTACATAAAAATATGGAGGCTTATATGGATGATATAGTGGTCAAAACCAAGGAAAAGGCTACACTCATATCGGACCTAGAAGAGACATTTGCCAACCTACGCAAGATCAACATGAAGCTCAACCCTGAGAAGTGTGTGTTCAGCGTCCCATCCGGCAAGCTTCTCGGGTTCTTTGTATCTCAATGAGGAATCAAAGAAAATCCCGAAAGATCAAAGCAATTGAGCAAATTGGAGTACCAAGAAGAGTCAAAGACGCGTGACATCTTGCCGGTTGTGTTGCTCTCTGAGTAGGTTCATCTCAAAATCTGCTGAGCGCGCCCTGCCCTTTTTCAAAATCTTGAAGAAGGCTGGTCCAATGAAATGGACTCCGGAAGCGGAGGCAGCGCCGCATGATTTGAAGAAGTACCTTTCCTCTCCGCCAGACCTAGTTGCGCCAAAACCACAAGAGTCGTTACTGCTATACCTGGCGGCAACAAATCAAGTGGTGAGTATTGCACTAGTGGCTAAAAGAGAAGTTGATGAAGAAGAAGCAGCAACGGCATGGCTGCCAAGCGACAAGCCAAGACATTCCCTGGCAGGGTTTGGTGCCGGCAAAGCAGGATCTTCACAGTTGAATGAGGCAATTCAGAAGAAGAAGGTGGTGCAGCGACTAGTCTACTTTGTTAGTTCCTTGTTGCAGGGGGCTAGGTCAAGATATTCTGGTGTGCAAAAATTGCTTTTCGGCCTTCTTATGGCCTCGAGGAAGCTACACCATTACTTCCAAGCACAAGAGATCACCGTCGTCACTCGCTTCCCGCTATAGCGGATCTTGCAGAACCCAGAGGCTACCGGCAGAATTGTGGAGTGGCTTTGGAACTATCAAGCTTAGGTCTTAAGTTTGAAACCACTTTCACCATTCAGAGCAGGGCCTTGGCAGAGTTCATTGCAGAATGGACCCCAACGCCCGATGAAGAAGTTCCAAAGTCAACTCTCCCCGGCAAGGAAACCGATCAAGAGTGGATCATGTATTTTGATGGGGCTTTTTCGCTACAAGGCGCCGGTGTCGGAGTGCTGCTTGTCGCACCCACCGGAGAGCACCTCAGATATGTGGTCCAGATGCACTTTCCCTAGAAGAGATCAACGAACAACACTGTTGAGTAAGAAGGGCTGCTTGTCGGTCTCAGGATCGCGACAGACCTTGGGATCAAGAAACTTATTTCTAGGGGTGATTCTCAACTTGTCATCAGGCAGGTGAACAAAGGTTACTAGAGCCCATTGATGGAAGATTATGTAGATTAAGTAAGGAAGATGGAAGAACGTTATGACGGCCTGCAAATGGAGCAAGTTCCATGTGCAGAAAACAGCGTTGTCGATGGCCTGTCAAAGTTTGCTGCCCTTAAGTTGCTTGTGGAACCAGGAACTTTCGTGCTCCAACTAACTCAACCCTCCGTGACACCATCAACTGGACAAGAGAAGAGAAGGAAATTAAGTTCCGACAAGTATTTCCTAGTAGGGCTCCTAGAAGCCGCTACCGAGAAGGTTGTCAGAGAGAACGTTAGGCTTGTTGGTGAGAACTATGCTCTGTCAGGGCCCCGACTATTATCGTGGAAGCACACGCTCCCGCCAGGCTTACCGGGATGCAACAGGCTCCGGCAGGCCCCCAGGCCCTTGCTGTTGAGAGAAATGCTACCTTGGCAGAGGATATGCCTTTAGTCCTTGTTGTCGAACCCCAAGCTCGAACATGGGCGCGGCACATCGTTCGTTTCCTTCAAACAAGAGAACTTCCCGCGTAACAAGAGGAAGTAGAGAATGTAGCCCGCCGGTCTAGTATCTACCAATTCGAGCAGAACATCTTATACAAAAAGAGGCCAAACAGTGTGAAACTCAAATGTATTTCCTGGGAAGATGGACTAGGGTTGTTGGCAGAAATACATGGAGGTATATGTGGCTCCCACATTGGATCATGAGCCCTTACCGGAAAGGCATTGTGGTAAGGCTTCTTTTGGCCCACTACCCTCCAGGATGCAACGGCATTAGTAAACAAGTGTGAAGCATACCAGTTTCATTCAAAGAGATTACATCAACCGGCTCAAGCACTTCAAATGATCCTTCTCTCCTAGCCATTTTCGGTCAGGGGGCTTGACATATTGGGCCCCTTTCACCACGCTACCGCGGGCTTTGAGTACTTGTACTTGGAAACGACAAGTTCACAAAGTGGCCCGAAAGTGGAAGTAGTGAGAACGGTAACAACACAGTCAGCCGTCAATATCTTCAAAGGACATGTTTGCCTCTTTGGTGTTCCCAACAGGATCATCACTGACAACGGCACACAGTTCACGAGTTGCACCTTCATGCAATATGTCCAAGACCTTGGTAGCAGAATCTGTTTTGCCTCCGTTGCCCACCCGAGGAGCAACGGACAAGCGAAGAGGGATAATGCTAAAGTGTTGCGAGGCCTCAAGACAAGAACTTTTGACAGGCTACACAAGTGTGGAAGGAACTAGATTGATTAGTTGCCAGTGGTTATTTGATCAATCAGAATGACACCAAATCGAGATACCGGTCAGACACCCTTCTCCCTTGTTTATGGGGCGGAGGTAGTTCTCCCCACGGAACTCATATATGGGTCACCTCGAGTGCTTGCTTATGATGAGCTAGAGCAAGAGAAGTTGTGGCAAGACGATGTGACGCTTGTTGAGGAAGACCGTCGTCAGTCTGTTGTGACAGCTACACGCTACCAGCAGGCTTTGCGCCACTATCATAGCCGCAAAGTTAATGTCAGAAGTCTTGAGGAAGATGACCTTGTTCTTCAGCGAGTTCAGTCCACCAAGAATTCCAACAAGTTGACGCCGAAGTAGGAGGGCCCTTATCGGGTAGTATGAGTCACCAGGCCTGGCGCAGTCCACCTAGAGACCGAAGATGGCATCCTAGTGAGCAACTCCTGGAATATCGAACACATTCACAAGTTCTACCCAGAAGGCGCGGTTGCTGGGCCTCCAGGAAACCACCTTTTGTACAAGTCTTTTCGTTGAAGCATGTATTCCTTGGTACAAAGCTAGGCTCAGAACCTGTGCGTAGTTAAATAAAGATAAGTGTTCCGCAATCCTGACCGATTCTCTTGTTTACTTATGTGCATGTTTATCTGAAGCGTTGCATTACACTTAATCCCGGCAACGGCGAACGGACCGCCAAGGTTCCATACCCATATTTTATCTTCTTTCTTTTCTCAAAGGACAGAAGTTCACCTCGCGTGCAGCTTTGCCGGGGGGAATGGTGGTACAGATACCTGTGAGCAACGTCCCAAAAGAAAACTTGCCGGAGGGAGCACGGAAACAAAAAAGATAAGTCCAAGTAAGTCCTTGCTGTGAAGTTATTTTCCTTGGGCGATTTCAGCTTCTGTATGGATAACCTACACGCGTGGGAACCTTGCCGCGATTGGCTGCGCCTTCACCATGTTTGGGACCGCTCGACAGCTTAAGTGGCCGCGTCCACGCTCCTTGTTTCGTTTCGAGACCGCTAAAGGACTCAAGTGACAGCACTCGTGCCCTTATTCTCTTTCGAGTGAGACCCACACCTTGAACGGTTGTACCAAGGACACCAAGGTATCTTCGCGGTAGTAGCACCACCGGTAGGCTGCTAAGGACCTGTTCCTCAAAGCACTCGCGGTAGGGCTACGCACGCCAGCAAGATTTTTCCAAGAAAGCGTAGGGGAAGTTCCATATACAGAAAAAGGTCTAACAAGGAAGATAATACACATTCATTCAAAATGGGGTGAAATTTACATAAGATATCGCTTTTTCCTAAGTACAACTTTATTTGAATTTATCGCCTAGGGGAGATTACAAGAAGAAAAAGATGGAAAGGAGAGGCAGATTACAAGAAGAAAAAGATGGCGAGAGGCCCCCGGCAGAAGCCCGGCCTGACCCCTCTGGACCAGCACTGCGCAGAGGAGCAGAGCTGCCAGATGGGCAAGCAAGAACCTGGCCCCTCCAGGACCAGCATTACGTGGAGGAGAGGGCCAGCGTGGGTGCAAAGGGGGATGGACCCCAGAAGCCGAAGTCCACTGGCCTGCCAGAAGACCCCGCTAGGAGATGAGGCAGCGCCCAGGACTAATGCCCTCGGCAAGGACATCCTGCCGGGAGGGGGAGAGCCGTGAGGCTGCCAATGATGGTGTAGTCGGCGGTTAGTCCGAGCTCGAGTCATCGGGCTCCGACTTGAACGCTCGAAGACCAGACAAGTTGTCGTTGTCTTGGCCGCTGTCCTCCTCACCACTCTCGCCTGAGGACAAGCTTTCAGCGCTGCTCGACCTCTCTTCACAGCATATGAGCCGTATGCAAGAGTGCCCATAAATCTTGACGTAGAGCATACTGGCCTCCGCCATTTTAAAGTGAAGGACATGCCCCACCTGGAGGTTGTGGACACGTGAGAAGGTCTTCCAGCTGTGCCTAAGGAACATGGCGCGGTTCACGGGGTACTTGACGTTGACCCGCGTCATGCCATTATAGCAACCAGCCACCCGTAGCCACAGGACGGGTGGCTTGTCGCCCTCCATTGCCCTGGCAAAAGGGAAAGGGAGGCACAGATGGCTCTGGAGGGGACCGGCTAGCTCGAGGACGAAATCCAGCGCCGTCCCCTTGGCATGGGTCTCCTTAGAGGAGAGGCCCGGTGTCGGAGGAGGGGGTGGAGCGGCGCTCCGCCTCCCCTGACCTCGGCCTCCATGGTGGTCGCGACCCCTCACACCCCTTCAATCGTGCGAGCTCGAACCAACCTCCACCCCCATGGCTGAAGCGGCGGCCTGATCCTCACGAGAGCTCCTCCTCGGAGCGCAGGATGGTAGTCGCCCACGCCCCCTTTTCATGGCTAAAGGCGAGCTCTACCTAAAGATTGAAGAGACGTGGAAGGGCGAAGTATGGAGGTTTGCACTCGGAAGACGGATGGAGGATGGATGAGAACTACCCTCGCTACCCCTCAATTAATAGTGGGGGCACGGGGGCCGGCTCTCCCCCACTCCAAAGGACACCACCCACCTCCTCCAATAGTGAACAGCAACCGCCCTGTTGCCCCAATCCATGACGATGCAGTTACTGCTTTTCCTAGGGCCTTTAATTCACGGGCGCCCATTGCTGGCTGCCCGCTATGCATCCGGAGCATGTGGTGGAAATGACTTGATGTGGTATTTAAAAATTTTAAGGCTGCGCCACACACGTATCCCACGTCCCGCATTCAATGGGCGTCGTGGGGAAGCATAGCAAGCGCAATGATCACAACTGCAAGGCCCTGCCATGTGTGTCTATACACTGATTGGGTCTAGCCCAACAGCGTCTCATGACGAGTGTGGCCTAGGCCCGGGGGCTCGTGTCAGTGCACTAGAGTTTTGGGCTCTCTAGTGCCCCTTACTGGTGCATGGGCAATAGTAGCCATCCTGGCATCAAGGCCCAGCAGGGACTTGCCAGATACCAACACAGGAAAATCAAGATCTTCGGCAAGGTCCTACCGGGAGGGCTATTGAACCCCCAGGCAAAGCAAGGCCCCGGCAAGGCGAAGCCCTGGCAAGACCCCGCCAGCGCATAGGGCAGGTGTCAATCCACCTGGATGCATGTCGCGACATCGACGTTCGAGGGGGCTAAGTGGCACCGATGGGACAGGCTCCTGTCCCATCCCATTAACGAACAGAGATGCCTGACGGTGCATTAAATGTGCATGTCCTACTCTTTCATTGTTAGGTATGATAGCATTGTAGCTTTGTACACCCCGTGTACACACTATACGCCACTATTGGGATCCCCTTCCGAGTATAAAAGGAGGCCCAGGGCGATACGTTAGAGGACTTTTGGACTTTTGATTTTTCGACTGTGCGGACTTTCTAGCTCACGTACGTGGCAGCTGCTCATAGCACTCCTGTGGCTAGAACCCTAAGAAGACTCTCAATACAACCAAGCAGGAGTAGGGTTTTATGCATCTGTGCAGCCTGAACCTAGGTAAAGATCCCTATGTGTCGTTCATCAGACCGGCTCTTTGTGCGAGCCTTCCCCTACCGAACTGAAAGGGGTCTCTATGATCACATAGGTGTTCCTTCCCATGACAAAAAATTCTTTGAACAACAACCTCTACTAAAACAAAATCCGCCGGTTCAAACTGTAGGAGGTCCTCCTCCACCTAAAGGTGATCCGGTGTTTGAATTAAAACAACTACGTGACACTTTGAAGTATGCTTATCTTGATGAGGAAAAGATATATCATTTTATTATTAGTGCTAACCTTTCAGAACCTGAAGAAGAAAGACTATTAAAAAAACTGAGGAAGCACCGGGTTGCTCTTGGATATACTCTTGATGATCTTAAGGGCACTAGTCCCACTCTATGTCAGCGCAAGATTAATATGGAACCTGATGCTAAACCCATTGTTGATCACCAACGACGATTGAATCCTAAGATGAAAGACGTGGTAAGAACTTAAATATTAAAGCTTCTGGAAGAAGTTATAATCTATCCCATAGCTGATAGTAGATAGATAAGTCCCATTCATTGTGTCCCTAAGAAGGGAGGTATTACTGTTGTTCCTAACGATAAATGAACTTATCCCATAGAGAATTATCACTGGTTATAGAATGGTAATTGATTTTAGAAAATTAAATAAATCTACTAGAAAATATTATTACCGTTTGCCTTTTATTGATCAAATTCTGGAAAGATTATCTAAGCACACACACTTTTGTTTCGTGGATGGATATTCCAGTTTTTCTCAAATACCCGTGTCACAATATGATCAAGAGAAAACCAAATTTACTTATCCTTTTGGAACCTATGCTTATAAACATATGCCTTTTGGTTTATGTAATGCACCTGCTACCTTTCAAAGATGTATGACTGCTATATTCTCTAATTTTTGTGAAAAGATTGTGTTGGTTTTCATGGATGATTTTTCTATTTACGGAACTTCTTTTGATGACTTCTTAAGAAACCTTGATAGAGTTTTGCAGAGATTGAACAGACTAATCTCGTCTTGAATTGGGAGAAGTGCCACTTTATGGCTAATGAAGGTATTGCCTTTGGGCATATAATATCTGAACGTGGTATTGAGGTGGATAAAGCTAAAGTTGATGCAATTGACAAAATGCCATGTCCTAAATATATCAAAGGTATTCGAAGTTTCCTTGGTCATGTTGGTTTCTATTGGAGGTTTATTAAAGACTTCTCCACAATTTCTAATCCTCTTACTAATATTATACAAAAGGATGTTCCATTTGTTTTTTATGATGATTGTGTAGAAACCTTTGAAACACTTAAGAAAGCCCTAACTTCTACACCTATTGTTCAACAACCTGATTGGAACTTGCCTTTTAAAAATATGTGTGATGCTAGTGATTATGCTGTTGGTGTTGTTCTAGGACAAAGAGATGATAAGAAATTAAATGTTATCCAGTATGCTGGCATAACTCTAGATAGTTCCCAAAGAAATTATGCTACTACTAAAAAAGAATTTTTAGCAGTTGTGTTTGCTTGTGATAAATCTAGGTCTTACATCATTGATTCCAAAGTTACATCTCACACTGATCATGCTGCTATAAAATATCTTATAGAAAAGAAAGATGCTAAACCTAGACTCATTAGGTGGGTTCTCTTACTTGGAGAATTTGATTTACATATTACTGATAGGAAAGGAGTTTAGAATCGTATAGTTGATAACTTGTCTAGGTTTGAAAATATTCTTGATGACCCACTACCTATTGATGATAGTTTTCCTAATGAACGGTTAGCTGCAATAAATGTTTCTCAAGACACTCCTTGGTATGCTGATAATGCTAACTACATTGTTGCTAAATATATACCACCTAGTTTCACGTACGAAAAAAAGAAAAAGTTCTTGTATGATTTAAGACATTACTTTTGTGATAACCCACATCTTTATAAAGAAGGAGTACATGGTATTATTAGACGTTGTGTACCTGAGTATGAACAGGAAAGAATCCTGCGGAAATGACATTCTAAAGCCTATGGAGTACATCATGCGTGAGATAGAACTTCTCAAAAGGTATTGCAATCCGATTTTATTTGCCTACTCTCTTCAAGGATGCCCGTAGGTTTGTCTTGTCTTGCGATGAATGTCAAAGAATTGGTAATGTGGGTAAACAACAGGAAATGCCTATGAATTATTCACTTGTTGTTGAACTATTTGATGTTTGGGGATTTGATTATATGGGACCTTTTCCTACCTCTAATGGGTATACTCATATTATTTTTGATGTTGATTATGTTACTAAGTGGGTAGAAGCTATTCCAACTCGTAGTGTTGATCATAACACATCCATTAAAATGCTTGAACAAGTTATCTTCCCGAGGTTTGGTGTCCCTAGATATTTAATAACTGATTGTGGTTCACACTTTAGTCATGGTGCTTTCCGTAAAATGCTTGCTAAATATGATGTTAACCATAGAATTGCACCACCCTATAATCCTCAATCTAGAGGTCAAGTTGAACTTAGAAATAGATAAATAAAAGTAATATTACCAAAAACTATCAATAGGTCATGAAAGAATTGTTCTAAGAAACTAGATAATGCACTTTGGGCCTATAGAACAGCTTATAAATATCCTATGGGTATGTCTCCATAGAAAATGGTGGTCAGGCTTGTCACTTGCCTCTAGAGTTAGACCACAAAGCATTTTGGGAAATTAAAGAACTCAATTGTGACTTCAAACTTGTCGATGAAAATAGGTTATTTGGTATTAGATCACGAGATGAATGGAGAACCCAAGCTTATGAAAATGCTAAACTAGTCGAAGAAAAAGTTAAAACATGGCATGACAAAAGAATCCAAAACCGAGAATTCAAAGTTGGAGAATATGTTCTTTTGTAAAACTCTCGTGTTAGTTTTTTGCAAGAAAACTTCTTTCCAAATGGGAAGGTACATATGTTTTCGAAGAGGTTTATCGCTCTGGAGCTATCAAGATTAATAATGCAGAAGGTACTAACCCGAAGGTGATCATTGGACCAAGCATTAAACACTATATCTCAGGTTCGCTTATTAATGTTGAAAGCAATGTTATCCAAAGCTTGACACCGGAGGAACACATAAGAGAACCTTCCAGAACACACCCAGAATCGTGAATAGGAAGAGGTACGTGATACGATAAGTAAAAGGACTCCGAAAAATCCGAAAAAAAATTCTGTCAGTTTTCGAATATTAGAAAAATTAGGAAAACAATAAATAAACAGAAAAGCAACCGAGGCGGGCACGATACACCAGGGCGCACCTTCCCTCCCTGGCATGCCCTGGTGTGTAGTCCCCTCCTCGGGATCCTTCCTGACTCCGTTGTCCACCCATGTGCTTCTTTCCCAAGAACAAAAATTCTCTATTTATATCCCCGATTGTTTTGACCACCGCATCGTAGAAATATTATGTTTTCTTGTTTCGTGTTATTTTCCTATCAGATCTATCAAGCCAGGCGTCATTTCTTCTTCCTCAGCAAACAACGTAGAAGAAGATGCTTGGCCAATGAAGATGGAGCTAAAGAGGGAGGAGCGAAAAGAAATCAATAATGAAGACAAGGGCAAGGAAGCTATGAGGGAACAAGCTCAAGAGGAAGGGCAATCTATGCCAATAGAGAAATATGAGATGTCTATGATGTTTGAGATGAAATTCTTCCTTGGTCTACAATCAAGCAAATTAGAGAAGTTATATTTATGTCTCAAACCAAGTACACAAAGGACTTGATCCATAAGTTCAACATGCAAGAGTGCAAAGGTATGAAAACTACCATGCCTACTAGTCGACATGTCGATCTCACTAAGGAGGATGAATTTGTCGATTAAAAGGTTTATCGATCAATGATTGGTTCATTGTTATATCTATGTGCCTCCCATCCCGATATTATGCTCAGTGTGTGCATATGTGCTCGTTTTCAAGATGCAACTAAAGAATGTCATATGAAGGTAGTGAAACATATTGTGAGATACTTGATACATACACCAAACTTTGGGATTTGGTATCCCAAGGGATCTTCCTTTTATCTTGTTGGCTACTCCTATTCGGACTATGCCGGTGACAAGGTTGATAGAAAATCCACCTCGGGTACATGTCAATTTCTTGGTAGATCTCTTGTGTCTTGGTTCTCCAAGAAACAAAACTCGGTATCTCTATCTACCGTCGAAGCTGAGTATAGTATGGCTGGATCATGTTGTGTGCAATTGCTATGGATGACATAAATTCTTAAGGATTATGGAATCCAAGTGAAAAATGTTCTATTACTTTGTGACAATGAAAGTGCTATTAAGATTTGTCATAATCCCGTGAAACAGTCTCGAACTAAGCATATTCAAGTTCGAGATCATTTCATTTGTGATCATGTTGCCAAAGGAGACATTCATCTTAAGCATGTTCGGACTAACAAGCAATTGGCCGATATATTTACCAGGACACTAGATGAAAAAGTGTTTTGTCACTTGAGGAGTGAGTTGAACATCATTGATGCTTCAAACTTGAGCTAAGCTCACCCCGATGCATGCCAGGGAATGAGCTTACTTAACCATTCCGTGCTATTACTACCTTGAATATCATGTATCTTGGAATTCCGTGCTCCCTTGTCTTGCATCTAACCATTTTGTAGGTACTTGCAAGAACAACACTCCACAAGATTGCCATCAACTCATATCATAAGCAATCTTGTGATGACAATGTATCCACATTTCTCTTTGGTGATGAAAGGAAGAAGACAACAAAACATATACTTGACATACATTTGATATGATCACAGTTGCTAACTCTCAATTTATATCAAGTCATTTGGATATATCATGTTCTTCCTTGCGTAACTAACCTATTTAGGTGATAAGTGAACCAAAACCAAAAGGATTGCTCCCAACTCAAGATGAACTTCATCAACCTTGAGCATCCTCATCAAGTTCACCTACAAGTCACATCATCTACATCACTCAAAGGTATGTACTCATATCCTTGATATAGCTTTACTTCAAGTCATGAGATAAAGCAACTCGAGTGATATGAAGACACCAAAATGCTTAAACGAAAAATGGTAACCCCATTTCGAGCTTAATGATGAGTATGACCTATGATCAAGTATTCTTGCTTGAATCCTTAAGTCAATATACTCTAACATAGGTGACCTAGTCACCGCCCATCATCTACTATTAACGATTGAATGGAGAACCCTTCTTGTGTTGCTCCTTGACATTTCCATTCAACTCTAACCTAGATGAAAGTTCATTGCAAATCTTTCTGAAAATTCATTGCAAATATTTATGAAAATTCATTGCAACTCCTGCTGAAAATTCATTGCAAATCTTTGAGACTCATTTGAGTCTTTCTAGAAAATTGCATTTGTCAAAGTTGCCAAGTTTCTATTTTCCATCTCGGAGCCTCTGACCACAAGAACTCGACCTCACCTATGACATGGTTACACTGCAAAATCACATATCGGTGCTACCGACACCCTTTGCCTCGAAGCTACCGACCCTATGCATTTTTTCTACTTTGTTCTATGGTCAGTTCAATGATTCCACTGATGTAGGGGAAGAAACATCAAGATATATAGTATCAAATAATCAAGGATCTCTACATCAAATGAGGAGAAATCTTAAAAGCTTTGAGAGCTTAATGGGGAGAAAAAAAATTCAAGGAACAATTGCCTCAAATGCTCTCAGACTCTTAATCTCTAGGATCCTTTCCCACTCAATGACTCCTCTTATGTGTTGTTTGAGAGATTTTGGAAATTAATGCCAAAGGGGGAGAAATACCAAAGCTTCAAAGCTTATACTAAAGGGATAGATAATATCATAGGAGGAAATATAACACTAAAGGGAGAAATATCTAAGGATTCATGCTTTATGGGGGAGAGAATCCCGAAGACCACCATCATGAAGCCGGTAGATCGACTCTGCCTCTCCACTTGAGGACCCGTCATCTGGGAGGACAAGAGTCTCCCCTCCCGACATAGTGTCTTCCATACCTTGCATGAAGCCGACGAAGATGCTCTTCCACCCGGGTTGCACACGAGTGGTTTGCATACGCCGGGACGGCTCAACGAGGTTGGTGCAAATGTCCTACCTAGGCTCAGATCTACCGATCTTCCCAATCAAAACGTGAATTCCACTGAAGGGGACCAGGTACCCGTACTCGATTGAGTCGTCCTTGGGGCCCCATCCCATGTTGTCGATCCAGAAATTAATGCCAACGGGGGAGAAATACCAAAGCTTCAAAGCTTATACTAAAGGGATAGATAATCTCATAGGAGGAAATATAACACTAAAGGGATAAATATCTAAGGATTCATGCTTTATGGGGGAGAGAAGATCATTAAAAGAAGAAGTGTAAACTAAACAAGATAAAGGGGGAGAAATATAAAGCATCGTGTTGTGGATATATCTCGTGGTGTGACTCGCCCAGGAGGGGCCGGGTCATACCTCATGACTCATAATTGAAGCCCTATGTGGGCCTGAAGGTTGAAGACAAGGCTAAGAGGCTACTCACCAGATGGGCATAGATTGAGTCCCGGAGCCGGAAGCCGGTGCGAGACCTGTGCGCGTGAGCTGCTCGGAAGATGACTTGCTCAGGAAGGCAAGACGACTAAGAGACAGGGTCGGATACTTTGTATAAGCCGGTCTGGACTCTTGTAAGCCCAGGGCCTTAACCTACCTATATAAAGGCGACCTCCCGCGGTGACCTAGGGTACGAAACAACTCACTGATAGCTAGGTCAAGCAAACTCGCTCCCTTGTAATCGGAATCCAATCAATACAACAATAAGAAGGACGTAGGCTTTTACCTCTTTCCAAGGGGCCGAACCTGGGTAAACCCTTGTCTCTTGATTTTGATCAACCCCTTCGATCTCACTGCCTTAGCGATGGCCTCGAATAGAAGTCCTCTCACTAGGACATCTGGTGTGACAAAACCACGACAGTTGGTGCCCATCGTGGGGCTAGCGCTCGGCGGTGTGGAGTTCTCGGAGGGATCTCTCCCATGGATTGAGGGATACGTCGTTGGCATGATGAGTAAGAGTCATGGCGGCAAGGTCTGGATCAACAACATGGGATGGGGCCCCGAGGCCGACTCAATCGAGTACAGGTACCTGTTCCCCTTCAGCGGAATTCACGTTTTCATTGGGATGATCGGCGGATCTGAGCCTAGGTAGGACATCTGCACCAACCTTGTTGAGCCGGCCCGGCGTATGCAAACCACCCATGTGCAACCCGGGCGGAAGAGCGTCTTCGTCGGCTTCACGCAAGGCATGGAAGACACTATGTCGGGAGGGGAGACTCTTGTCCTCCCAGATGACGGGTCCTCAAGTGGAGAGCCAGAGTCGATCTACCGGCTTCATGATGGTGGTCTTCAGGGCTATGTCGATGGCAATAGTATTCTAGAGCCCTACGACCCGCCAAGATGAGCTGCCATCTTCATGGCAGGCATGTCACCGACTGTCAATAGGACGACGTCCGGAGCGGCATCAGGGGTCGTCCCGCCGGGTGCCGGTTCATCCAGGCCACCGGCTCAAGTTTTGCTAGAATTGATGGATGAGCTGACAACCTTGATGGGAACTAAAGTGACAACTAGAAATTAGGCAGAGCATAATATGGAGATTGCCAGGATAAAAATGTTGATGGCCAAGGCCCAAGAGGATATCAGGACGTTGCAGGATCAGATGAATGTTGAGTCGGAGCGTTTCAGGATAGAGCCTCTCCGTTTTAATCTGGACCAGCATGCTTTAGAGGCAGTCCTGTGGAGGAGGACCCAAGTACGCCTTTCGATATAGCTTGAGCCCAAAAACTCTTTAACACCCCCGGGGCAGAACCGATCGCGCCACTGGCCATAACCCGGGTCGTGGAGGCATAACGGCATCTAGACCTGCCCCGGAGGGATCAGACTCCGCCACGGCACCTTATGACACCACTGGGTCATTATTCTAATCCGGTGGATAACATGGTAGTGTCTGCTAGGCTTAATGCGCTCCCTCTTATGGAGGGGACGCTGTTTGCTGAAGAGGCGCGGAATGCCATCGAGTTGTTACAGAGAGCGGTGGCTCAGTAGGACAAGCATACCTACAGCCAAAGTTGGGTGCATTCAACCCCCATCCCGAGCCGTAGTTACAGCCGATGCATAGAGTCGCCAGCGATCTCCAGGAACGAGCGACGACGCAACCCACCACATGATGACCCGCACCGTGCCAATGCCCAAGACATTGGGGATAGAGGCAGAGCCCATCGGGAAGGGACACGGGTGACAAATTAGCCGGAGATACTGGAGCCATCTCTAGTAACCCCTTCAACCTCGGTGGGAGTCGGGGCTTCATTTAGGGGAGTTGGTATGCCTTGCTTAATAGCAACATTACGTAATGAACATTTGCCTAAGGACTTTAAGGGGCCGCACAAATTGCCTAATTATGCAATCGACCTACCCCAGAGGCCTGGGTCGAGAGCTATTTGCTCGCCATGGAGATGTTGGACATCAGTGAGGCAGTTTGTGCAAAATACTTCATCATGATGTTAGAAGGACCGACTCATACATGGTTAAAGGGTCTGCCTCCCGATACCATTGCATCTTGGGCTGAGTTGAAAGCATGTTTTGTCAAGAACTTTCGAGGAATATGCAAGAAGCCTATGACAATTGTTGGTCTTGATCATTGTGTGCAGCAGGAAGATGAGTCGGCTCATCATTGGGTCCGGCAGGTTTCGACTGTTATCCACTCATCTGAGAATTTCTCGACGTCTCAAATAGTTTTGATTTTGGAGAAAAACTGTCACTTCTTACCCCTTAAGCAGAAACTTTGGTGGCTAAAACGTTCTTGTCAGGACATGGGTGAGCTCATGTCAGCTCTCACAAAATATCCAGATATACATACTACTAAGGACCCAGGGCCTGACGAGTATAAATCAGCTAAGAGCAATGGTAAGAGAAAGAATCCCGATGGTGGGTCAGATCTGGTATCCAACACCAGTATTGGGAATAATCATGCTAAGAGCAATGGTAAGCCACCTTTCAATAAGGCTAAAGCCCCCTTTAATATGGAGGCGATGCTCAACAAGCCCTGCCCGGAACACAGTCAACCCGGCAGGCCGTCTGGCCACGCTTGGAGGGATTGTTATATCATGCGGGAGTTTTGGAATTATAGCCTTAATCAACATCATGGGGGCGGTAATGGACCGGCTAGCGGGTCAGGATCCGGCTCTCATGGGCTAGGCTTCGGTGGAGGTGGCTCAAGTTCAGGTTATCAGGGGCAAGGCAATCAAGGTGGTCACCATCAGCAGCCTAGCAACAATGGTCAACAACAAAAGAATCAGTCAGGGTATCAGAGTACCCCGAAGCAGCTTAGTGGAGGCCAGTATCACGTCTTCACCACAAGTCTGGTCAAACGGGGTCAGAAGCAACACAAGTAGGCGGTTCACACCGCAACGTCTGCTCTTCCATAATATTTGAAGTGGTCCGAGTATGCCATATCATGGAGCATGGACAATCATGCACCACGGGTTGATAACCGGGTATATTTAGCACTTTTGGTGGCCCTCGGGTGGGGGGCTACAAATTCACCAAGGTACTAATGGACGGTGGCAGCAGCATCAACATTTTATACTATGACACCTTTCGCCGGAGGAAGCTGGCCGACAAGGCTCTTAAGCCGCCGTCTACATTTTTCCATGGTGTTGTGTCGGGCAAGTCTGCTTATCCAATGGGAAAGATTGTTCTTGAGGTCGCGTTTCGGAAAGACTATAGGGTGGAAACTTTGTGGTTTGAAGTGGTTAAAATTAAGAGCCCGTATCATGCCCTATTTGGACGGCCGGCTTTTGCTAAGTTTATGGCCAGGCCTAGCTATGTCTACATGCAGATCAAGATGCCTGATCTGAAACGGACGATCGCGATGCACAGTGATCGGAAGATTGCTCTTGAGTGTGAGGAGGGCTATGCTGCATATGCGAAGTCAAGCTGTGCTGAATCAGAGCTCAAGTTATATAGATATAGTGTTGACCCAGTGGATATGACTCCGTTGAAAAAGCCCAGCACATAATCTGAGCCGCCCCTCAAGTTTGTGGCGGAAGATACCAAGTTGGTAGATTTCACTAATGACACCTCGTCGAAGCAGTTCACTATTGCGGCTAAAATGGATCCCGCGTAGGAAAGCGCGCTCACCGAATTCATCTGTCATGCCAACTATATCGAGAGAATTCCCTGAGCACCATCTTAATGTGGATCCTAAATTTAAGCCGGTCAAGAAATTTCTTCGTCGTTTCAATGAGGAGCGACGCAAAGCTATTTGGGAAGAGATAGCCCGACTCTTAGCAGCAGAGTTCATTGTAGAAGTTTTTCACCCGGAGTGGTTAGCCAACCCAGTCCTCGTACTCAAGAAGGATGGCACGTGGCGCATGTGTGTGGATTACAGTGATCTTAATAAGGCTTGTCTGGTTGATCCGTTTATGTTAGTGCATCTAGTGCCCCTTAGTGATTTTGGTGTATTGAAGACTTACAAGTTAAGGTACTAATGCGTTTGTGAGTGTATACTGGATCTTAAGTCGATGAGGAGTTTTATATAATCGGAGATTATCGACCCCTAAAAATGTATGTCTTCAAGTGTAGACTTTGGTGAAGACTTTCTGAAGACTTTGGTGAAGACTTTGAAAATGAAGAAGTTGGTGTGACCTTGAAGATATGAACGAGGAATATGAAGCGTGAAGACTTTTGTTTTCGTAGTTTCATTTCCTTTATTGGAGTCATAGGAAACATCGTGCTGTTAAAGGGGGCCGAGGTAATACTAAGGAAAATTTCCAACTGATGCTCAACTCCAAAATCCTCAACCAATACAATCTTCGAGTGAAGCCTTTGGAAATCTCTTACGGTTCAGACAAGTTCTTCAGTGATGGAGACAAAGTTCTTCTGGTCTCTAAAGAAATTGATCTGACTGAGGAGTTAGGATTTCGCCAGTGATAATTGCCTACAACTGAGGAACATGATAAGCCGAGGACTTCCATAGTTCGAAATTCCGACCGTTGCTGTGCTTAGCGCCAGCTGTCCACAATCATTCTTATCCACATAACGGTCATATCATTGGGGGCATTTATGTGTTATCATGTGAGGTTGCATCCTGGCTATAAATAGCCACCCCCCACAACCACTAGCTGGTTGGCTGCTCCAAGAGAGAGAGAACTGACACTTGTCATTTGAGAGCAACCCATCCTCCAAGGACTTTTGAGAGAAAATCATCAGTGAGGAAAAACCTACAATCAAACCACAAAACCCAAAGTGATTGAGCATCACTGAAGAAATTACTGTGTGGAACCAACGCTTGTTACCTTTGAGGACTGTGCATCCTCCAAATGGTTAGGCATCATGGTCTACTGCTCCTGAAGTCAATTGGGGACCACGAAGTGACCTTGGTCTAGAGCATCCAGCAGTAAATTGTGGATCGTCGGGTGACCAGTTTGTGAGGGTTTTGGAAGTCTATCCTGAAGACTTACCACGAGTGTTGGGCGAGGACTATGTGACGTTAGCTCAAGGAGAATACGATAAGGACTGTGTGTCCTCTGGTTTAAATACCAGGCCGCTCCAAACCAGACGTACGACTATCACAGAAGTTGGAACTGGGTCATCAAAGCATTGTCTTCATTGAGCTATCTGGTTCTATTTCCTCAACCCCTCTATTCCTCATATACCTATTGATGAAATTGATTGTTACTGTTTGAAAAATTTGAGTGAAGACATTCACAAATCCTCACCTCAAATTCTTCAAGTTACCTTGTTCATCACTGCTTATCCTATATCACGGTACTCTCTATTTGTGCATGTTTCATTTCATCATGAAGACTATGCTGTTACTATGTTCCTCATGCACTTGAGTACTTATTCCGCTGCTAGTTATTCATCACATTTCAAATCCCTCAAAGTTGAAATTCCTCAAGTGATGAATTTGTAAAAATCGCCTATTCACCCCCCTCTAGTCGTATAACGCACTTTCAAATGGTATCAGAACAGGTATTCCCACGCTCTGTGTGATTTTGGTTTAACCACTTGGAGTCTAGTTATGTCGACTGTAGGTATAATCAAGGTTTCCGCAGGGTGTCCTACCTTCAATGGGACAGACTACCCCTACTGGAAGAACAAGATGCGTATGCACCTTGAAGCTATTGACAACGATCTCTGGTATGTTGTGGAAAATGGTGTGCCCTCTACCACTCCCACTGTTACTACTGCTGATGTGAAGAGATTCAAGCAACTTGATTCTAAAGCGAAGAAGATCATCTGTGGTCACCTGAGCAAAGGTCAATATGGCAGAGTGAGTGCTTTGGAGTCTGCCAAGCTTATCTTGGATAGGCTGTCCAAAGTTAACGAAGGTGTTTCCACTCAACGTGACTCTCGTGTTGATGTTCTTCGCAATCTCTTCAACCGCTTCAAGAGACTTGACAATGAAAATGTTCAGCAAACATTTGATCGCCCCTTTGATATACCCAATGAACTTCAAGCACTGGGTGCCACTAATATCACTGACCATGAAGTGGTGAAGAAACTGCTACGATCTCTCGATTCCTCATTTGATACTCTTGCTTTGATGATCCAAGAATGTGGAGATTATAAAGCTCTTGATCCTACTGATATTCTTGAGAGACTCAGTACTCATGAATTCCAACAAGCTGAAAAGAGAGACCTCTACGGGCCAAGCTACGGAAGATCTCGTGCTCTGAAGGCAAAATCAATTTCCTCATGTGAAGAAGAAGATTCTGACAGCAGCCTTGGTGATCCTGAAGAACTAACTCTGGAACTAGCAATGCTTGTGAGGAAATTCCAGAAGTTCTCAAGAAGAGGTGGATTTGTAAAGCCATCAAAAAGTGGCTTGAGGAAATCAGATTCCTCAGAAGATTACAAGAAAAGAACCTGTCATCGTTGCAAGAAGCCTGGTCACTTTATCTCGGACTGTCCTCTCTGGGAAAAAGACTCAAAGAATAAGAAGATTTACAAGGATGATAGTTCTGATGACTCGAAGTAAAAGAAGAAATCTTCAAAGTCCTCATCTACAAAGTCCTCATCTTCAAAGTCCTCAAAGCACAAGAAGAATGGTTCCAGAAAGGCTCGAGCATTCATCGGCAAGGAAATGGATTCTGAGGAAGAATATGAAGAAGAGAAGAATCTGAGGAGGAATCAGAATCTGGTGTCGCTAGCCTTGCTCTTGCTACTGCTTTTGTCAGCAAGTCCATATTCAACGATGAAGAATATGACTACTCCAACGACTCTCACATTAGCAACAATGATTATGCTCCCACCTATTGCTTCATGGCAAAAGGCTCAAAGGAACACAAACATCATTCCTCATCTGAATCTGATGAATACGTGAAACCTAGCTATGCTAAACTTGTTAAAAGTGCCACTAAGCAACAAAGTGCACTTGAAAAGCTTCAGAAAATGCTAGACAAAAGCAATGATCTGTTGAACCATGAAGTGGACTGGACTCAAACTCTATCTGTCGATCTCAAAAGTCTTCAGACGAGTATGGTAACCTACAGAGTCATCATAACGACCTCTTGGCTGATCATGAGAAGCTTTCTTATGAATTTCTTCAAGGATAGCAAGATCTTGAGAAACTGAGGGTGTCACATGAGGATCTCCAAAGGGAAAATGATTCCTTACTGGCTCAACAGATCAGTACCGCTCAGGAAGAATTCATTCCACCTTGTTTGAAATGCATCGAACGTGAAACTGCTAATTCTTCACCTGAATTTTCAAATACTTCTATTGCTGCAATTTCTTCAACTATTCCCGTGGTCTTAAATTCCTCATCTAAGGATACCACTAGTATCACTGATGACAATGCAGGGTTGAAGGAATTGTATGTGACAGGCATGTACAAAAGTCTCAAAGGGCATCAAACCCTTCGCGATGTTCTCAAAAAGCTAATTCTGAACAGGAACCCTAGGAAAGAGGGTATAGCCTTGGGGAGGAAACTCAACGCTGATGGATCCTACTGGACACCTGAGCAGTACCCCAAAACCTCATGGGTTGCTGGAAAAGGAACTCCTGTAGATCCATCCACTTTATTTGGCTTTACTTGTGAAACTTGATATTCCTCTGATGAGTCACTTTACTCCAATTACAGATTCTTCAAAAATCAGAAAAGTGAAGTATTTGCTAGATATGTTGGAACTAACTACAGGACCGGTTCTCGTATGAAGAAAATCTGGGTTCCCAAGAGCTACGTACAAAATCTTCAAGTGAATGTCCTCACGACACCACTCATGAAGAATAGGAACCATGGATCAAATTCCTCATATGGACCAAAGTCCTCACTTGGACCAAATTCCTCAAATGGTCAAAATCATCATTCTCGTGCTAATGCCTCTGTTTCGCAGGGAAAACCTAATAGTTATGAATATGTGCATTATTCTTCAAACCATTATGTTCATAAGTCCTCGAAGAATTTCACTGCTTATTCATTTGAATACTCCAACCCTTGCCTTGTGAAACGAAACACACTTGCTTCTATGCCTCCCTTCTCATATGGTACTCGCAAAATGATGAATTCTTTGCCACCCCTCCAGATGTGGGTGGTGAAGAAATCCAACTGACATCTTATGCAGGGTCAGGTCTCCAGATGAATTTGAACATCTGATGAATTTGCTGGAGACCTGAGGAAATGCCTTAAAGGAAGCAAGATAACCATGATGAAATGAATTCTTCATTTCTCACGTCCTCATTCTACTTGCTTGCTATCTTATGTGATGAAATTATGTCTGATGAAATTGATATCATATTCTTCACTCTGAAGCATATGTGTTCGTAAGTTGTACCAATTCATCTGCAGGATGATACTCTAAAAGCTACTGAGTGGGTTCTCGATAGTGGATGCACAAACCACATGATGTGTGACAAGAATCTAGTGATGAATTTGCCACTCACTCCATCACCTCTGAAGCATATCACCTACGTAGACAAAGGAAAAAAGCAAGGTATTGGGAATTGGTAAGGTAGCTATCTCAAAGGACCGAACCATGGATAAGGTGATGCTTGTTGAATCCCTCGGGTTCAACCTTATGTTTGTCTCAATGCTTTGTGATCTTGATATGGTCATCTTGTTTGGAAAATTTTGTTGTGTTGTCATCATGGAATCTGACAATTCCAAAGTCTTTGAAGGCTTTAGGAGAGGAGACTTGCATATTGTTGATTTCTCTATAGGTCCTCAACCTGCCACTTGCTTACTTGCAAAGTCTTCAAAAGACTGGTTGTGGCATGCTGGTATGAGGAACCTGCACACACTCGTGAAGAAAAAGCACGTCATTGGCATCGAGGGTGTAAAATTCCTCAAGGACCACCTCTGCGGTGCATGTGAATTTGGGAAGATGACCAGATCCAAGCATCCCTCGAAGACAATCATGACCACGACTCGACCCTTTGAATTGCTTCACATGGATCTATTTGGCCCCACTCATTACTCCGTACTAACAAATGCATCAAGTTTATATGGCCTTTTCATTGTTGATGATTACTCTCATTACACATGGGTGCATATTATTCTGTACAAAAATGAAGTGCAGGACGTCTTCAGACGATTTGCTTAAAGGGCCTCCACCAACTTTGGTGTCAAGATCAAGCATATCAGGAGTGATAATGGGACTGAGTTCAAGAACACTAATCTTGATGAATATCTTGATGAACTTGGTATTACTCATGAGCTATCTGCCCCTTATACTCCTCAACAGAATGGCATCATGGAGCGCAAAAACAGGACACTTGTTGAGATGGCTCGCACCATGCTTGACGAATACAAAACTCCTCGTTGCTTCTGTCCTAAAGCAATTGATATTGCATGCCACATCATCAAGAGGGTATATCTTCAAAAATTCTTCAAGAAGACTTCATATGATCTCATGATAGGCAAGAAACCAATGTAAGTTATCTCAAAGTCTTCGGCGCAAAATGCTGGATCAGAGATCCTCACCACAGTTCTAAGTTTGCACCGAAAGCACATGAAGGTTTTATGCATGGTTATGGAAAGGACTAGCACACGTACAAAGTCTTCAACACCTACCATCACAAGGTGGTTGAAACTTCGATGTGTGGTTCGATGAAACTAATGGCTCGCAAAGAGAGCTCCCGCCTTCTGTGTTAGATGAATAGTCTCCTAAAGTCCATCAAGCTGAAGGCAACTAAAGATGTCATACCCACTGAGGAAATCATTCCAACAAATGAAGACTCTCATACTGATATACCTGAAGAAACTGGTGCCGATGAAAATCCTCAGCCATGACAACCTGCTTATCCAAGAGTAGCAAATGAAGTCCATATTGACAAAATCATCGATGACATCAACGCACCAGGTCCTCTCATACGCTCAAAGCTTCACATCTAACTAACTTTTGTGGGCACTTTGCCTTTGTCTCTATAATAGAACCCACCAAAGTTGATGAAGCATTCAAGGAGCCCGAATGGATTCAAGCTATGCAAGAGGAATTGCATCAGTTGAAGCTCAACAACGTGTGGGAACTTGTCAAGCGACCAAATCCTCGCAAACATAACATCATAGGTACCAAGTGGATCTATCGCAACAAGCAAGATGAAAATGGCCTCGTGGTGAGGAATAAGGCTCGTCTTGTAGCCCAAGGCTACACACAGGTTGAAGGAATTAACTTTGATGAAACGTTTTCATTTGTTGCTAGACTTGAGGCTATTCGCATATTACTTGCTTATGCTAACCATCATAATATCATCTTATATCAAATGGATGTGAAAAGTGCATTCCTCAATGGTAAGCTTGAGGAAGAAGTATATGTTGCTAGACCCCCAGGTTTTGAAGACCCTAAGCATCCTGACAAAGTCTTCAGACTAAACAAGGCCCTCTATGGCCTCAAGCAGGCCCCTCGGGCGTGGTACGACACTCTGAAGGAATTCCTCATGAAGAAAGGCTTCAAACCAGGTTCACTCGACCCAACCCTTTTCACAAAATCTTATGACAATGAAGTTTTCATATGCCAGATATACGTAGACGATATTATCTTTGGCTGTACTGACAAACGTTAAAGTGACGAATTTGCCTATATGATGAGTGAAGAATATCAAATGTCTATGGTGGGAGAGTTGAAATTCTTCCTAGGTCTTCAAATTCGTCGGCAAGACATTGGCATCTTCATCTCACAAGAGAAATACCTCAAATATATTCTGAGGAAATTCGACATGCAAGATTGCAAAGGCGTCAAAACTCCAATGCCTTCAAATGGCCACCTCTGCACTGATGAAAATGGTAAAGATTTTGATCAGAAGGTATCCCGCTCCATGATTGGTTCATTATTGTATCTATGTGCATCTAGGCCTGATATTATGCTAAGTGTTTGCATGTGTGCCCGATTCTAACCAACACCAAAGGAATCACACCATAAGGCTATGAAACATATTCTTCGATACTTAGCTCACACACCAACACTTGGATTGTGGTATCCCAAAGGCTCAAATCTTCACCTCGTCGGATACATTGATGCTGACTATGCTGGAGATCGTGTGGATCGCAAGTCAACCTCAGGCACATGTCATTTACTTGGACGATCCTTAGTCCGTTGGTCCTCAAAGAAGCAGAAATGTGTTTCACTCTCTACTACTGAAGCTGAGTACATTGCTGCCGGTTCATGTTGCACTCAGCTACTATGGATGAAGAGAACCCTCAAAGACTACGGCATCAAGCTGAAGAATGTGCCTCTTTACTCCGGCAACGAGAGTGCCATCAAGATTGCTTATAACCCAGTTCAGCATTCCAAGAGCAAGCACATCCAAATTTGTCATCACTTTCTTCGAGATCATGTACTCAAGGGCGACATCTTCATCGACCACATCCCCACTGAAGAACAGCTGGCCGATATCTTCACTAAGCCCTTGGATGAAAAGATATTTTGCAAGTTGCGGTGTGAGCTAAATATCTTAGAATCTTCGAATGTCCTTTGAAGAAAGACGCACATCCTAACACTTATGCAAAATTGATGACCTTGATGTGCAACACACGCAGAAACGTTTTTTCTTCAATCAATGAAGAATAACTCTCTAAGTGTGAAGAAATTAACGAAGAATTTGATTCTCAAAACCCTACGACAATTGTACGCGGTGTCTGAAATCATCATTCTTATACGGTGGGTTGCGCCACCAACCAAAAGTTGAAATTCTTCAAAATTGAGCATTTTCGTTGTTTTTGCAGATTCTTCAAACTATCAAATTCCTCAAATTTGCAAATTCCTCAAGTTTTTCAAATTCCTCATCTTTTCAAATTCTTCAAACTTTGAAACTCATGTTATTCATTAACTATACATATATATTTATATTTGAGTTTTCAGTGTCCTCAATAGCATTCACTTATTGCTAATTCTTAAAGTTGATTTTCATCTAATTGAATGTGATCGGACCCCTTTTCCCTTCTATGCTAAACTCAACCAAGTCTGTTCACAAATTCTTCATATGTGTTCTACTACTGAGGAAAATCCACTCAAGAGAAAAGCGTCAACTTTTGATGCCCCTGTGTTGAAGAAGTTGAAAACTTCATCAAATTCCTCAGCAACTCCAATTAATGCAACTCCAATTTCCTCAGCACCATCCGGGGAGGAGTATGTCATCCCTGAAGAAGAAGAAAATCATTCGGCTGCTTCCACAGAGCCTCTTGATGAGGAAATTGTCATTGATGACACTGCATCAACCCTCAAGGTATCATTGCCCCAGCTTCTAGTAACTACTAAGGAAGCTGGCATAGAAGAAATTGATGAAGAAGTTGACATTGGTGACACTACTCCAGTCGTCAATGATGAATATTGGGAATATGCACATTCCAATTCACCAATGGCAACTCCTCTGATGTTGATTCCTAAGTCACCTACACAGAGTGAAGAAATAACAAAAGACTCGGAACATCTGTACCTTCGAGATAGTGAAGAAATTCCAGCTGCAACAGTTGAGGAAAATGATGCTCTGGCCACTGCCAAGGAACCAGTTCTACAAATCACTCAGTTTGTTGTTCCTCCAATGCCAACGGAGATCAAGGGGCGCACACGAACAAATCTTCAACCAAAGCCAAGACTGGCCTTCAAAGGCACCGTTCGTCCCAAATTCCTCAAGAATAATTTCTTTGATGAACACTCATTCTTCTCTAGACCAAACCCCTATGACTCTGCAAGGGCTGGTCACAACAGATTTTGGACTGCCTCTCAACTCAACTACTATGCGTCAGTCCTATATGAGAAGAAGAAAGTCTTTGAGCACCATCAGATTCCTCATGCTAATATGGAAAGTCTTCCCTCATTCACTCCAGTGCTCCAAGTTCTCTATGATGCAGGCCTTCTTCCATTCTGTGTCGACATCTGTGACTGGAATGAAGAAATCATCATTCAATTTTATGCCATGCTGCAAATTAGCGGAAATTCCTTAGATATCAACTCATGGATATTGGACTGGATGACTGGCACGACCCACTTCACTGCTCAAGCCTCTGAATTGCTTCAGTGTGTCCCTGTTCCAATTCCCTCAGATGAAGCCCGCAAACTGTTTAATGAGCCTATACTTCCAAATCAGCTGATGCAAGTGTTGATGAAGCCTTTGCCTCCTGGAACGCCTCAACCAAACACCTTTCTTGTGAAGAATCTGCTATATGTGCCCAGGACTGTTTACCGTATCCTCACAAATACACTATGTCCTCAGAAAGGCCATGATTCTAAAGAATAATAAGTGGAAGGAGTCATGAAGAATATGCTCTTCAACATCATTCATGGGATTCCCATCGACTTGCATGATTTCTTCATGAGGACATTGGCCAGTGCTGCCTTAGCTCCATTTGAACAGAATCCCTATGCGCCATGGATCATGAAATTCATCAGGGCAAAGTCCTCAGTTCCCTTCAAGGCTGATTTTCATAATCACTTTGGCTTTCTGTCTCCAATAGAAGTCATCAAGAGCTCAATTGCCTCAACTGAAGGAAAAGGCAAATCTGTCATTGATGAAGGCACTTGTCCTTTGGATGGACAGTTCCACAAAGCCGCTTCCTTCTCTACCAATGATGACACTGCCACTCAAGTCTCCGATGCAAAAGCCTCAGATCAACAACCTCAAGAGACTGCCCCTCGTGTGATGACTAATCGCGAGCTTCTAATAAGTCTTCACCAGAACGTCGATCACAATCACAAGTGGGTGAAGCATCAACTTGGTTACATTGTGCAGAACATGACTGTGACGCAGAACACAGTGAAGAGAAATCACTAATATGCGCATGAAACCCTTGAAAGGGCGTTATATCGACTAGAGGGGGGTGAATAGGCGATTTTTACATATTTATCAGTGAAGCCCTTGAAAGTGCATGAGGAACATAGTGACATCATAGTCTTCAGGATGAAATGAAGCATGCACAAATAGAGAGTAGCGTGATACAGGATAAGCAGTGATGAACAAGGTAACTTGAAGAATTTGAGGTGAGGAATTTGTGAAAGTCTTCACTCAAATTCTTCAAACAATAACAATCAGTTTCATCAACAGGTATATGAGGAATAGAGGGGTTGAGAAAATAGAACCAGATAGCTTGATGAAGATAATGGTTTGATGACCCAGTTCCAACTGCTGTGACAGTCGTACGTCTGGTTTGGAGCAGCCTGGTATTTAAACCAGAGGACACACAGTCCCAGGACACATAGTCCTTACCGTATTCTCCTTGAGCTAAGGTCACATAGTCCTTGCCCAACACTCGTGCTAAGTCTTCAGGGTATACTTCCAAAACCCTCCCAAACTGGTCACCCAACGATCCACAATTTACTGTTGGATGCTCTAGACCAAGGTCACTTCATGGTCCCCAATTGACTGCAGGAGCACTAGACCATGACGCCTAACCGTCTGGAGGATGCACAATCCTCAAAGGTAACTAGCGTCGGTTCCAAACAGGAATTTCTTCAGTGATACTCGATCACTATGGGTTTTGTGGTTTGGTTGTGGGTTTTTCCTCACTGATGATTTTCTCTCAAATTTCTCGGAGGATGGGTTGCTCTCAAATGACAAGTCTCAGTTCTCTCTCTCGGAGCAGCCAACCAGCTAGCGGTTGTGGGGGTGGCTATTTATAGCCAGGATGCAACCTGACATGATAAGACATAAATACCCCCAATGATATGACCGTTATGTGGATAAGAATGATTGGGGACAACTGGCGCTAAGCATAGCAACGGTCGGAATTTCGAACTATGAAACTCCTCAGCTTATCATGTTCCTCATTTGTAGGCAATTCGCACTGGCGAAATCCTAACTCCTCAGTTAGATCAATTTCCTCAGAGACCAGAAGAACTTCGTCTCTGTCACTGAATAAATTGTTTGAACCGTAAGAGATTTCCAAAGGCTTCACTCGAAGGATTGTATGGGTTAAGGATTTTGGAGTTGAGCATCAGTTGGAAATTTTCCTTAGTATTACCTCGGCCCCTTTTAACAGTACGGTGTTTCCTATGACTCACGTAAAGGAAACGAAACTACGAAAACAAAGTCTTCACTCTTCTTATTGCTCGTTCATATCTTCAAGGTCACACCAACTTCTTCATTTTCAAGGTCTTCACAAAGTCTTCACAAAGTCTTCACCAAAGTCTTCAGCAAAGTCTTCACTTGAAGACATACATTTTTAGGGGTCGATAATCTCCAAATGTATCAAACTCCTCATCGACTCAGAAATGCATAAGTACCTTAACCTATAAGTCTTCAATACACCAAAATCACTAAGGGGCACTAGATGCACTAACAGTCTCCCCCTTTTTGGTGATTGATGACAAATAGGTTAAGTTTTCAACGGGGATAAACATATGAAGTGAAAGTACAGATTTTGAGGAATTTGATTTTAAGATATAGAAGAACTCCCCCCTGAAGATTTGCATTTTTGAGGAATTTGCTTTAGACTGCAAATGCACATGGCAGGTTCAAACATGGAGAACTCCCCCTATATCTTGTAATTCATACACGCTTTTGAAAATATGATATGAATAATTTAAAATGCGTGAGGAAAATGGTATGTGACGAAATTCAGCATGCATGCATTAAGGTATTTGAGGAAATAAACATGCGAGGAAATAGTTCAAAAGTGTCAGACCACCATCGGGCTTAAGTTTACAACTCAATCAACAAAAGTTTCGGAAGAGCGAGAGTTGTAACTTAAACAAAAATTATCCCATTTATAGAGACCCACTTGAAGACTAACTCAAATTTTCTCCCCCCTTTGTCATCGAAGACCAAAAGGGAAGAAAAAATGATGACTAGCGCCCCTTTGAAGAATTTCATCGTGTTGGTGAGGAAGGAGCACCAGCGTTGTTGGGGTCGTTTGTCGATGCAGGGCCTGCAACAGTGTCGTAAATATCTTTGTCGTCATCACGCTCGCGAGATGAAGAATATGAACTTGCTACCATCAGAGGAACTTGAACTTTCTTGAATTTATTCTGAGGTTACCAAGCCCAGTCCGGATGTTCCTCAATATCCATCTCATCTAGTTCTTCAGAAGGCATGATGTGAGACAGCATAGCCGAAGAGCGTCTGAGGTTTTCATGTGCATAATAGTGGTTCCTCTTGATAATGTTTTGGATCACAGTCATATTCTGCACAATGTATCCAAGTTGACGCTTCACCCACTTGTGATTTCGATCCACCTTCTGATGAAGAATTATTAGAAGCTTGTGATCAGTCATCACACGAGGGGCAGACTCTTGAGGTTGTTGAGCTGAAGCTTTTGCATCAGAGTCTTGAGTGGCTGTGTCATCATTGGTGGAGAAGGAAGCGGCTTTGCGGAACTGTCCATCCAAAGGACGAGTGCCTTCATCAATGACAGATTTGCCTTTTCCTTCAGTTGAGGCAATTGAGCTCTTGATGACTTCTATTGGAGGCAGAAAGCTATAGTGATTCTGAAAATCAGCCTTGAAGGGAACTGTGGACTTAGCCCTGATGAATTTCATGATCCATGGCGCATAAGGCTTTTGTTCAAATGGAGCTAAGGCAGCACTGGCCAATGTCCCCATGAAGAAATCATGCAAGTCGATGGGAATCCCATGAATGATGTTGAAGAGCATATTCTTCATGATTCCTTCCACTTCTTCTTCTTCAGAATCGTGGCCTTTCTAAGGACATAGTGTGTTTGCGAGGATACGGTAAACAGTCCTGGGCACATATAGCAGATTCTTCACAAGAAGGGTGTTTGGTTGGGGCATTCCAGGAGGCAAAGGCTTCATGAGCACTTGCATCAGCTGATTTGGAAGTGCAGGCTCATTAAATAGTTTGCGGGCTTCATCCGAGGGAATTGGAATAGGGACACACTGAAGCAATTCAGAGGCTTGAGCAGTGAAGTGGGTCGTGCTAGTCATCTAGTCCAATATCCATGAGTTGATATCTGAGGAATTGCCGCTAATATGCAGCATGGCATAGAACTGAATGGTGATTTCTTCATTCCAGTCATAGATGTCGACACAGAATGGAAGAAGGCCTGCTTCATAAAGAACTTGGAGCACTGGAGTGAATGATGGAAGACTTTCCATATCAACATGAGGAATCTGATGGTGCTTGAAGACTTTCTTCTTCTCATATAAGACTGACGCATAGTAGTTGAGTTCAGAGGCAGTCCAGAATCTGCTGCGACCAGCCCTTGTAGTGTCATAGGGGTTTGGTCCAGAGAAGAATGAGTGTTCATTGAAGAAATTACTCTTGAGGAATTTGGGATGAATAGTGCCTTTGAAGGGCAGTCTTGGCTTGGGTTGAAGATTTGTTCGTGTGTGCCCCTTGATCTCCATTGGCATTGGAGGAACAGCAGACTGAGTGATTTGAAGAACTAGTTCCTCGGCAGGGGCCGGAGCATTATTTTCCTGAGCTGTTGCAGCTGGAATTTCTTCACTGTTTGGAAGGTACAGATGTTCAGAGTCTTCTAGGATTTCTTCAGTCTGTGCAGGTGACTAAGGAATCAACATCAGAGGAGTTTCCATTGGTGAATTGGGATGTGCAGATTCCCAATATTCATCATTGATGGCTAGAGTGGTGTCACTAATGTCAACATCTTCATCAATGTCTTCTATGCCAGCTTCCTCAGCAGTTACCAGAAGCTGGAGCGATGATACCTTGGGGGTTGATGTAGTGTCATCGATGACAATTTCCTCATAAAGAGGCTCTGAGGAAGCAGACGAATGATTTTATTTTTCTTCAGGGATGACATACTCCTTCCCAAATGGCACAATAGCATAGGGTGGTGCTGAGGAAATTGGAGTTGCATAAATTGGAGTTGCTGAGGAACTTGATGAAGTGTTGAACTTCTTCAACATAGGGGCATCAGAAGTTGACGCTTTTCTCTTGAGTGGATTTTCCTCAGCAGTAGCAGTTTCTTCAGGAACGACTGATGCAGTCGCCCTGGGAGGTTCAGTTTCTTCAGGCACAGTAGATTCTTTAGCTGGCCTATCAGATTCTTCAGGTACAATAGAAGTACCTGTTGGCATAGCAGTTTCTTCAAGCACAACATTGGAGGTTGCCCTGGCATGTTCATCAGTGGACTGAGTTTCCTCAGCAGCACTGGCAGTTGCTTCTCGTGCAAAAGCATTTCCTACAACAGTTTCATCAGGCTAAGCATTTTCATCAGCTGCCTAAGGAGTTTCATCTGTAGTCTGAGCAATTTCTTTAGACTGAGGCTTTTGTTGTTGCAATCGACCTGCAACCCTGGTGTTGTGATCCTTTATAGCTGCTTGAGCAGCCCTAATGAGTCTGACCTTGGTGCCCTTCCATTCAGCATCATATCTTTGTTGATCCAAAGAGAGTGTGCGAATTTCGGACTGAACTGTGACGAGTTGATTTGGGGTCAAATTCATCACATTTTCGCGCAGAAACTTTTCTTTGCGAGTCCTGTTCCTCTTAGCTCTCAGAGCTTGCTCTCTCTTCCATTGTTTTTTAGAGATGAAGTGGGTGAGGACATGATCCACTTCAGGAGGCAGATTTAGTGAAGAAAGTGGGGTGCTTGGGTCTTCATGCCATATATCGATGAAGTTGAGGATCATCTTGGGATCCAGCATGAGAGGAACAGAGCTGCCCTTTTCCCTAGCAGCCCTATGCTGACTTTGTCTAATGATTTCTACCAATTCCTCATCATCATCTTCATCATCATCACTATCATTATCCTCAGAACGTGAGGGTATGGTCATCACCGCCTTACTTGTGTGAGGACTTGGTCTTTGACCTCGTCCAGCAGTTTTCTTCAGCTTCAGTGCAGAGGGGCTAAGTGAAGACTTTGCTGTGTTGGACGAGCTAGAAGTGATCTTTGGGACTGTGGTGAAACCCTTAGTCCTCTTGCATGTAGCCAGATGCACTGGTGTTGGGGATTTTGTAACTGCTGCAGAAGACTGAGTAGCGACAGTTCCAGGTGCCGAGGACTTTGAAGGCAGATGCCTTTGACTTTGAGGAATCTGCTATGAAGGTCTTGTTGTTGAAGAACCTATCTTCAAAGTAGAACGCATATGAATAATTTGTAAACAGACTTAGTTGAGTTTATCATAGAAGGGAAAAGGGGTCCGATCACATTCACTTAGATGAAAATCAACATGAAGAATTAGCAATAGGTGAATGTTGTTAAGGACATGAAAACTCAAATATAAATATATATGTATAGTCAATGAAGAACATGAGTTTCTAAGTTTGAAGAAATTGAAAAGTTGAGGAATTTGAAAAACTTGAGGAATTTGCAAATATGAGGAATTTGATAGTTTGAAGAATTTGCAAAAACACCGAAATGCTCAATTTTGAGTAATTTCAACTTTTGGTTGGTGAAATAACCCACCATATAAGAATGATGATTTCAGACACCACGTACAATTGTCGTAGGGTTTTGAGAATCAAATTCTTCGTTAATTTCTTCACACTTAGAGAGTTCTTCTTCATTGATTGAAGCAAAACGTTACTTCGTGTGTTGCACATCTAAGTCATCAATTTTCCATAAGTGTTAGGATGTGTGTTCTTCATCAAAGAACATTCGAAGATTCTAAGATATTTAGCTCAAAACGCAACTTGCAAAATCTCTTTTCATCCAAGGGCTTTTGTGAAGATATCGGCTAGTTGTTCTTCAATGGGAATGTGGTTATGGAGATGCGCCCTTGGGTACATGATCTCAAAGAAAGTGATGACGAATCTCGATGTGCTTGGTCTTGGAGTGCTGAACTGGGTTGTACGCAATCTTGATGGCACTCTCGTTGTCATAGTAGAGAGGCACATTCTTCAACTTGATGCCGTAGTCCTTGAGGGTTTGCTTCATCCATAGTAACTGAGCACAACCCGAGCCAGCAGCAATGTACTCAGCTTCTACAGTAGAGAGTGAAACGTAGTTCTGCTTCTTCGAGGACCAACAGACTATGGATCGTCCAAGGAAATGACATGTGCCTGAGGTTGACTTGCGATCCACACGATCTCCAGCATAGTCAACATCAGAGTATCCGACAAGGTGAAGATTCGAGCCCTCGCGATACCACAATGCAAGTGTTGGTGTGTGAGCTAAGTATCGAAGAATATGTTTCACAGCCTTATGGTATGATTCCTTCGGTGTTGCCTGGAATCGAGCACACATGCAAACACTTAGCATTATATCAGGCCTAGATGCACATAGGTACAATAAAGAAACAATCATGGAGCGGTATACCTTTTGATCAAAATCTTTACCATTTTCATCAGTGCAGAGGTGTCCTTTTGAAGACATTGGAGTTTTGACGCCTTTGCAATCTTGCATGTCCAATTTCCTCAGAACATCTTTGAGGTATTTCTCTTATGAGATGAACATGCCATTGTCTTGCTGACGTATTTGAAGACCTAGGATGAATTTCAACTCTCCCATCATAGACATTTGATATTCTTCACTCATCATATAGGCAAATTCATCACTGTAACGTTTGTCAGTACAACCAAAGATAAAATCGTCTACATATATCTGGCATATGAACAGTTCATTGTCATAAGATTTTGTGAAAAGGGTTGGGTCGAGTGAACCTGGTTTGAAGCCTTTCTTCATGAGGAATTCCTTCAGAGTGTCGTACCACGCCCGAGGGGCCTGCTTGAGGCCATAGAGGGCCTTGTTTAGTCTGAAGACTTTGTCAGGATGCTTAGGGTCTTCAAAACCTGGGGGTTGAGCAACATATACTTCTTCCTCAAGCTTAGCATTGAGGAATGCACTTTTCACATCCATTTGATATAAGCTGATATTATGATGGTTAGCGTAAGCAAGTAATATGCGAATAGCCTCAAGTCCAACAACAGGTGCAAACATTTCATCAAAGTCAATTCCTTCAACCTGTGTATAGCCTTGGGATACAAGGCGAGCCTTATTCCTCACCACGAGGCCATTTTCATCTTTCTTGTTGCGATAGATCCACTTGGTACCTATGATGTTATGTTTGCGAGGATCTGGTCACTTGACAAGTTCCCACACGTTGTTGAGCTTGAACTGATGCAATTCCTCTTGCATAGCTTGAATCCACTTGGGCTCCTTGAATGCTTCATCAACTTTGGTGGGCTCTATGATAGAGATAAAGGCAAAGTGCCCACAAAAGTTAGTTAGATGTGATGCTTTTGAGCGTGTGAGAGGACCTGGTGCGTTGATGTCATCGATGATTTTATCAATCTGCACTTCATTTGCTACTCTTGGATGAGCAGGTTGACGAGGCTGAGGATTTTCATCAGCACCATTTTCTTTAGGTATATCAGCATGAGAGTCTTCATTTGTTGGAATGATTTCCTCAGTGGGTATGACATCTTGTGTTGCCTTCAGCTTGATGGATTCCTCATGAGATTGTTCATCTAACATAGAAGGCAGGTGCTCTCTTTGCGAGCCATTAGTTTCATCAAACCGAACATCTACAGTTTCAACCACCTTGTGATGGTAGGTGTTGAAGACTTTGTAGGTGTGTGAGTCCTTTCCATAACCAAGCATTAAACCTTCATGTGCTTTTGGTGCAAACATAGAGCTGTGGTGAGGATCTCCAATCCAACATTTTGCACCGAAGACTTTGAGATAACTTACACTGGGTTTCTTGCCTGTCATGAGCTCATATGAAGTCTTCTTGAAGAATTTGTGAAGAAATACCCTGTTGATGATGTGGCATGTAGTATCAATTGCTTCAGGCCAGAAGCGATGAGGCGTTTTGTATTCGTCAAGCATGGTGCGAGCCATCTCAACAAGTGTCCTGTTTTTGTGCTCCACGATGCCATTCTGTTGAGGAGTATAAGGGGCAGATAGCTCATGAGTAATACCAAGTTCATCAAGATATTCATCAAGATTAGTGTTCTTGAACTCAGTCCCATTATCACTCCTGATATGCTTGATCCATATGCCGAAGTTGGTGGAGGCCCTTGAAGCAAATCGTCTGAAGACGTCCTGCACTTCATTTTTGTACAGAATAATATGCACCCATGTGTAACGAGAGTAATCATCAACAATGACAAAGCCATATAAACTTGATGCATTTGTTAGTACGGAGTAATGAGTGGGGCCAAATAGATCCATGTGAAGCAATTCAAAGGGTCATGTCGTGGTCATGATTGTCTTTGAGGGATGCTTGGATCTGGTCATCTTCCCAGATTCACATGCACCGTAGAGGTGGTCCTTGAGGAATTTGACACCCACGATGCCAATGACGTGCTTTTTCTTCATGAATGTGTGCAGGTTCCTCATACCAGCATGTCCAAGTCGTCGATGCCACAACCAGCCTTCTAAAGACTTTGCAAGTAAGCAAGTGGCAGGTTGAGGACCTGTAGAGAAATCAACAATATACAAGTCTCCTCTCCTAAAGCCTTCGAAGACTTTGGAATTGTCAGATTCCATTATGACAACACAGCGAAATTTTCCAAACACGACAACCATATCAAGATCACAAAGCATTGAGACAGACATAAGGTTGAACCCGAGGGATTCAACAAGCATGACCTTATCCATGGTTCGGTCCTTTGAGATAGCAACCTTTCCAAGTCCCAATACATTGCTTTTTCCTTTGTGTGCGTAGGTGATATGCTTCAGAGGAGATGGAGTGAGTGGAAAATTCATCAGTAGATTCTTGTCACCCGTCATGTGGTTTGTGCATCCACTATCAAGAACCCACTCGGTAGCTTTTAGAGTATCATCCTTTGGGCCTTTTCCCATGAAGCAATAACTAGGAGCATAATCGTCATTGCCGACGTCAGAGTCGTTGGAGTAGTCATATTCTTCATCATTGAAGATGGACTTGCTGACGAAAGCAATAGCGAGAGCTAGGCTAGGACACCAGATTCTGATTCCTCCTCAAATTCTTCCTCTTCTTCATATTCTTCAGATTCTTCCTCAGAATCCATTTCCTTGCCGATGAATGCTCGAGCCTTTCTGGAACCATTCTTCTTGTGCTTTGAGGACTTTGAAGATGAATACTTTGCAGATGAGGACTTTGAAGATTTCTTATTTTTCTTCGAGTCATCAGAACTATCATTCTTGTATTTCTTCTTCTTCTTTGAGTCTTTTTCCAAGAGAGGACAGTCAGAGATAAAGTGACCAGGCTTCTTGCAACGATGACAGGTTCTTTTCTTGTAATCTTCTGAGGAATCTGATTTCCTCAAGCCACTTTTTGATGACTTTCCAATTCTACCTCTTCTTGAGAACTTCTGGAATTTCCTCACAAGGATTGCTAGTTCATGACTTAGTTCTTCAGGATCACCAAGGCTGCTGTCGGAATCTTCTTCTTCAGATGAGGAAATTGCTTTTGCCTTCAGAGCATGAGATCTTCCATAGCTTGGCCTGTAGAGCTCTCTCTTTTCAGCTTGTTGGAATTCATGAGTATTGAGTCTCTCAAGAATATTAGCAGGATCAAGAGCTTTATAATCTCCACACTCTTGGATCATCAAAGCGAGAGTATCAAATGAGGAATCGAGAGATCGTAGCAGTTTCTTCACCACTTCATGGTCAGTGATATCAGTGGCACCCAGTGCTTGAAGTTCATTGGATATATCAATGAGGTGATCAAATGTTTGCTGAACATTTTCATTGTCAAGTCTCTTGAAGAGGTTGAAGAGATTCCGAAGAACATCAAGACGCAAGTCACGTTGAGTGGAAACTCCTTCGTTGACTTTGGATAGCCTATCCTAGATAAGCTTAGCAGACTCCAAAGCACTCACTCTGCCATACTAACCTTTGCTCAGATGGCCACAGATGATATTCTTCGCTTGAGAATCGAGTTGGTTGAATCTCTTCACATCAGAAGTAGTAACAGTGGAAGTGACAAAGGGCACACCATTTTCCACAACGTACCAGAGATCGTTGTCAATAGCTTCAAGGTGCATACGCATCTTGTTCTTCCAGTCAGGGTAGTCTGTCCCATCGAAGGTAGGACATCCCGCGGAAACCTTGATCATACCTGCAGTTGACATAACTAGAACTCGAGGTGGTTAAAGCAAAATCACACAAAGCGAGGGAGTACCTTCTCTGATAGCAATTGAAATTGCATTATATCGACTAGAGGGGGGGTGAATAGGCGGTTTTTACAAATTCATCACTTGAGGAATTTCAACTTTGAGGAATTTGAAATGTGATGAATAACTAGCAGCGGAATAAGTACTCAAGTGTATGAGGAACATAGTGGTAGCATAGTCTTCATGCTGAAATGACACATGCACAAATAGAGAGTAGCGTGATACACGATAAGCAGTGATAAACAAGGTAACTTGAAGAATTTGAGTCGAGGAATTTGTGAAAGTCTTCATTCAAATTCTTCAAATAGAAACAATCAATTTCATCAACAGGTATATGAAGATTAGAGGGGTTGAGGAAATAGAACTAGATAGCTTGATGAAGACAATGGTTTGATAACCCAGTTCCAACAGCTGTGACAGTCGTACGTCTGGTTTGGAGCAGCCTGGTATTTAAACCAGAGGACACACAGTCCCAAGACACACAGTCCTTACCGTATTCTCCTTTGCTAAGGTCACACAGTCCTTGCCCAACACTCGTGGTAAGTCTTTAGGGTATACTTCCAAAACCCTCACAAACTGGTCACCCGGCGATCCACAATTTACTGCTAGATGCTCTAGACCAAGGTAACTTCGTGGTCCCCAATTGACTGCACGAGCACCAGACCATGACGCCTGACGGTCTGGAGGATGCACAGTCCTCAAAGGTAACAAGCGTCGGTTCCACACAGGAATTTCTTTAGTGATGCTCAATCACTATGGGTTTTGTGGTTTGGTTGTGGGTTTTTCCTCACTCATGATTTTCTCTCAAAGTCCTCGGAGGATGGGTTGCTCTCAAATGACAAGTGTCAGTTCTCTCTCTCGGAGCAGCCAACCAGCTAGTGGTTGTGCGGGTGGCTATTTATAGCCAGGATGCAACCTGACATGATAAGACATAAATGCCCCCAATGATACGACAGTTATGTGGATAAGAATGATTGGGTACAGCTCGCTAAGCACCGCAACAGTCGGAATTTCGAACTATGAAAGTCCTCAGGTTATCATGTTCCTAATTTGTAGGAAATTCGCACTAGCGAAATCCTAACTCCTTAGTTAGATCAATTTCCTCAGAGACCAGAAGAACTTCGTCTCTGTCACTGAAGAACTTGTCTGAATTGTAAGAGATTTCCAAAGGCTTCACTCGAAGGATTGTATGGGTTGAGGATTTTGGAGTTGAGCATCAGTTGGAAATTTTCCTTAGTATTACCTCGGCACCCTTTAACAGTACGGTGTTTCCTATGACTCAAGTAAAGTAAACAAAACTACGAAAACAAAGTCTTCATGCTTCATATTCCTTTTTCATATCTTCAAGTTCACACCAACTTCTTCATTTTCAAAGTCTTCACCAAAGTCTTCCGCACAGTCTTCACTTGAAGACATAGATTTTTAGGGGTCGATAATCTCCGAATATATCAAACTCCTCATCGACTTATAGAGCCTGTGTACACTCACAAACGCATTATTACCTTAACCTATAAATCTTAAATACACCAAAATCACTAAGGGGCATCAGATCATGCACTTCATCGAAATACTGACACATCAATTTATCATGCCGGCTCAGTGGTATAATCCTCCAGCTGACTCAGCGATGGGTCAAATCAACACCAGTTAATCCATTAGCCAGCAGGGCCTAGATCTTCAAAAAGTCTAGAGCATACTTGACATGCTTCATGTTGCTCATCCGTTCAGGGAGCTCAGTGGTGGTGCAGGGCCGGATAGGACGATAACCCGGCAGCGGATTCTCTCCAGTCGAGGAGGTGTCTTTGCGATAGAACCAGATCCGGTTCCAATCTTTGGGGTGGCTTGGCAGGACAGCTGCAGAGAAAGCCATGTATCTTCACCTCTCTATTGAGATGCCCCCAAGCTCGAGACTCGGCCCAGTTGCTAACTCGGTCTGGTGGTTGAGGTAGAAAAATTCTCTAAAGAGCTTGACAGTGGGATGTTCTTGTAGATAGGCTTTGCAAAGCACTTGAAATTGGCATAAATTCATAACGGAATTGGGACCAATGTCTTGAGGGTGGAGTTTGTAGAAGTGCAAGGCGTCTTGGAAGAATTTTGACCTGGGTGGTGAAAAGTCATGGAGAAGGTGATCTATGAACACGACCACTTCCCCTTCCTGAGGTATGGGTTTCGTCTCTTTATCGGAACCCGCCAGTGAATGATCTCTTGAGTCAGCAAGGCTCCCATGGTCACAAATTCCTTTAGTGATGCTTCGGTGACCCGGAACTGACCCAGTCACAAGAAGTGGGGGCTTTGTCCGTGATGGCGGGTTAGACTCTATGAGAAAAAAGAATACATGGCGGAATAAGAAAAACCTCGCGGCAAAGAGAGCTAAGGCTGAGACGGCAATGATGTTCGGCGGCTCATGTTTGTGTTGTAAGTCGCTGTCATGGGAACGAGCCTGACAGTAGAAGGTAGGGGTATGAAAGGAGAGGGCAGTGTCCTAGCTACGATGAGGATGTACACATGGATCTATGAGTTCAGGCCCCTCTCGTCGAGGTAACATCCCTACGTCTCAGTGCTCTGGAGCTTTGTCGCGTGGAGAATAGGGATTACAAAGGTTGTGAACCCTTGTGCCAAAGGGGAGGGGCGGCTTATATAGAGTTTGCTGCCCCTCATAATTGCCAGGCATCTAAGGATCCGATCGTGGTTATAAAGAATAGCATTACAGATAACGTACACATAATTTGCTATTAATGACGACTGGCCTAACACCTACCTGTAGGTCTCTCAGGGGCGACTTCTAGTCTTCTGGTGTCGAATGGAAGCGGGGTCGTCCGAGTGACAGGTGACTTGAACGTCATGGTGAATCCAGTCGGAATCTCTCTTGTGTTCCTTAAACTTTCCAATGTAGTGTCCTTAGGTAGGGTATATAGGTCAAGCCTAGGACCCTACCCTAGGTACATATCCTCATCATTTGCCCTCTAATGGATCAAGGTTCGAGTGGTGAAGGGGGTATTGATGCGAGTTCGAAACAGGGCACTAAATCTTCCGAATGATTTTCGCGCTTCAGCGAAACTTGCGTCGACTGAATTCTTCGTCATTCGCCCGAGTCGATTTTGTCTTGAAAGTGCCCGAGTGAATGTTCAATGCCAATTTAATTCCGAGTGACATGAAGGGATCTCTGGATGTGACGGATTGCTCTGACAGGACCGGATCTTGTGGGATACGAAAATTTGGGAAGCGCACACGTCCGCAATGATGATGCCACGATCAGGGCAAGTGAGAGCACAACGCCTCAATTTGCTTGCCGCTCATTTTTCCACGTACAGGGTGCCATCTGTGGTTCAGATATGTGGGGATCTCGCGGTCCCACACGTCAGTGAAGCACTCGGCGGGGTATAAATCCCGAAGCGCCACAGCTCACACAGTGTTTTCCCCCAAATCTCCTCTCTTCCTCCGCCTCCCTCGTCTCCAGTGCTCCACTCTGCGTTGCTCCGACGAAATTTGTCGCCACGATGACGAAGGGAGTCACGTATAAGCTGGAGAGCACGAAGAAGGGAGCCGCGAATGGCAAGCCCAAGAAGCCCTTGACCGCCCGGTTTACCGCGCCGACGGGGTGGATCCAGGGGGACTTTCTCCCATCGACAGTCACCACCATGGACGTCGAGAACCTTGTCGTCGACGGGCTCACGAAGGACGGTGCTTGGAGACTGTCGGAGGGGGAGTGTGAGGCAGAGCGAGTTCTTCTCCTCTCCCATGTCGAAAGAGGTTTCTCCATGCCTCGCCATCCGTTCTTTAGAGGATTTTTTAACTTCTCCAGAGCTCAGCTCCATCACTTTCACCTAGTGGGTATTTTCCACTTGTATGATATTTGAAAGTTCTCCACTCGAATAGATCAAGTCTTAATCGAGTAGATTTTGGTCCAGTGGGGGCACGCTAAGTGCACCCACTGGGTGTAATCCCCGAGACGGCTATCGAGTGCTTGCACTGGCAGGGGTCTTAGAGTTTGTCATATGCGGAATACGTTTTCTACTGGCCGCACCACTCCGAAGCTTCCTTGTAGGTTTCATGGATATCATTTTATCAACCATGATATGACGCTACTTCAAAGGTATAGGGTTGGGTGGCGGATCACTCGACAAATCGAGTGTTAGCAGGTCCAGTGGGGGCACTCTGAGTGAACCCACTGGGTATAGTCCCCAAGACTGCTATCGTGTGCTTGCACTACCAGGGGTCTTAGAATAGATGATATTCACATGCTTGCACACATTATTTCTATTCTCTGCACTCGACAGATTGAGAGTTAGTAGATCCATTGGGGGAAAGCTGCGTGCACCCATTGGGTGTAGTCCCGAAGACCGTCGTCGAGTGCTTGCACTGGCGGGGGTCTGATAGAGACCGTCGAATGCTCAGACATGGCAGACCTTGTTGAATGTTTTAGGAACCAGTGGGGGCACGCTGTGTGTACCCACTGGGTGTAATCCCCGAGGCTACTGTTGATCGTAGACGATGAGAAGTAGTATTAAAAACTTGAACTCGGGACTTTTGTCATATGCGGAGTATGCTTACCACTCGACATGCCGATTGTACTTTTTCTCTTAGTTGTCCCACACTGAAGCTACCTTGTAGGTTTCATGGACATCATTTCATCACCCATGATATGATGCTACTACAAAGGTGCAGAGTGGGATTGACGGGTCACTTGACAAATCGAATGTTAGCAGTTACAGTGGGGGCACTCTGAGTGCACCCACTGGGTCTAGTCCCCGAGACCGCCGTCGAGTGCTTGCACTAGAGGGAGTCTGATAGAGACCATCTTGAACTCAGGGTTGTTTACGGTACGCGGAGTACACGAGCCACTCGACATGTGGGGTGGACTTTTTCCTTGAATTCTTCCTCGCCTGAACGTAGGTTTCATGGATGTTATTTTCATCAACCATGATATGACGCTACTTCAGGGTAGTGGGGTGGGGCGGGGTGCACCATCCAGTCGACTGTTTTTGACCTTCTACACTCGCTAGTGTAGGTGTTTCTTGTTGATTGAATTTTTTCTTTGTTGATTTTAGAGAGCTTGCGAACTTGGCGCACAGTACAAGGACCTCGAGGAGGAAAAGAACCAGCTGTGAGTGGGCTTGGAGGTCTCCAACAGTAGTTTGGAGCGGGTGTGGACTGAACTGGAAACTTTGTGAGGTATCTTCTGTCGACCCAATGCATTCTTATCCTCACTTTCCATGCTTTGAACCGAGTGTTTTCACTCGAACAGACGCACGCGATGAAAATCGTTGACTCCAACCATGACTCAACAATGCTATTTCTTTAGATACTATGTAGAAGGCGCTGGAGGACAAGGACAAAGCACTTGCTGACGCCCAACGGGTGGCAAGGGAGAAGACTAAAGCTGCTGAGCAGAAATTGGCCGCCACCAAGAAGATGCAGGTGGAAAACTCCAAGCTGAAGCAGGAACAGGTGGAACTCATCAAGAAGACTGAGCAGCTGACCAAGAGGAGCAATGGCTTGGAGAAGCACTAGGGGGAGTTCGCGAGAAAGTTGTACATCATGCTCGACGGTAACCATCACTATCGATTGAACTTCATAAAATCCTTGACGACTGTATTTCATTAAACTCCTCTCATTCCTTCTTCCAACAGAATTCTTCCAAGACTTTGTAAAGGAAACCAAAGAAATCGAGCCCAATTTGGATCCCACCAAGTCACCTGTTGGTGATGGAGTGGCCATAAACATGTTCCGACACAACGTCAAACTCCAGGGCGTTCAAGCATATGTCCTCTGACTGATAGTTGTGATGGAGAATATCGACAAGCAACTGTGGCCCGAAGACACCCTTCATCTTGATATTACATCCATGATGGCAACGCTTTAATGACCTTCCCAGGCTAGTGCAGGCTTGGAAGAAATCTGCCGCCCGCTGCAGAGCCGATGTGGCGCTCTCCCTCGTAAGAGTCCACTGCAAGGAGGCAAGGGAAGACAAGTTGAAGGAGCTCCGAGTAATGAATACGAAGAAGCTTCAGTTTGAAGACTTCATGGAGACCTTCATTGACGCAGCCACGAGGATCGCAGATGGGATCGACTTGGACACATTCGTCGAGCCAGGAAGCCCATCGGGTGCTTGATAAACTTGATTCATGGGAAAACTTTTTTGCCTTGGTATGCCGAGTGGAAATGTATCGACCTACAACCTTCATTCGGGCCTTAAGACTGAGCAGGTTTGCTTGCGTGCGAAACACTTATCTGCGATGAAGCCTCTGAATTTATCCGTATTTGGCTTTCAATCGTTTGTTCGGCTTAATTTGGTTTTGACTTAGGTGAAGACTTGTTCGCAGCTAAGCCTTCAAGTGAGTGGAATGCTATCCACTCCACAAGGTTTTAATCTTAGGCATAGGCATGTTCGCAGCTAAGCCCCCGAGTGTGAGGATTGCTCAACACTCGGAGTAGTTTTGGATTTAAGCGAAGATTGATTAGTTCTTAACTTAGGCGAAGGCATGTTCGTATCTAAGCCTCCGAGTGTGAGGATTGCTCAATACTCGGAGCAGTTTTGAACTTAGGCAAAGACTGAATCGCAGCTAAGTTGTCGAGTGAATGGGCTGTTATCCACTCGGTAGGGTTTTAACTTAGGAGAAAGTATGTTTGTAGGTAAGCCCCCGCGTGTGAGGATTTCTCAACACTCGAAGTAGTTTTGAACTTAGGCGAAGACTGATTCGCAGCTAGGTCGTCGAGTGAATGGATGGCTATCCACTCGGCAGGGTTTTTAACTTAGGCGAAAGCATGTTTGCAGCTAAGCCCCCGAGTGTGAGTATTTCTCAACACTCGGAGTAGTTTTGAACTTAGGCGAAGACTGATTTGCAGCAAAGTCATCGAGTGAATGGACTGCTATCCACTCGGCAAGGTTTTTAACTTAGGCGAAAGCATGTTCGCAGCTAAGCCCCCAAGTGTGAGGATTGCTCAAAACTCAGAGTGGTCCCAAGTACGAAATTACTTGATCAGAGTTGATGAAAAGAATGTAGAAGTCAAACTTGCATATATGACATGCTCTGAAATATTTTTATTACATCAAAACCACTATGTACCTAAGTATAGAAGCGCCAGACCAAATCTGCATTCCAGGCTCGCGGTTCGTCAATCTGCTTCTTGAGGTTGTATAGGTGATAAGCACCATTGTTCAACACCTTGGTGATGACGAAGGGACCCTCCCACGCAGGAGCGAGCTTGTGGGGTCGCTGCTGCTCCACTCGGAGCACCAAATCTCCATCATGAAATGACCGACTCTTAACATTTTTCGCATGGAAGTGTCGCCAATCTTGTTGATAAGTTGTGGCCCGGATCAAAGCCATCTCTCGCTCTTCCTCTGGGAGGTCTATGCCATCCTGTCTTGCTTGTTCATCTTCGGCTTCAGAATAAAGTTCCACTCGGGGAGAGTTGTGAAACAAATCACTCGACAGGACAGCTTCGGCTCCATAGACCAGAAAAAAGGAGTTTGTCCAGTCGACCGATTAGGTGTTGCTCTCAGGCCCCATAAAACAGATGGCAACTTTGACACCCAGGCTCCGGCAGCATGATCCAAGTCACGCATGAGACGAGGCTTCAAACCTTGCAGGATGAGGCCGTTAGCTTGCTCAACTTGACCATTGGTTTGGGGGTGTGCAACGGAAGCATAATCCACCCGAGTGCCTTGGGAGGTGCAGAAGTGTCTGAATTCTTCTGAGTCAAAGTTGGTGCCATTATCCGTCACGATGTTGTGGGGAATGCCATACCGGAAAATTATTTCCCTCATGAATGTGACCGTCGTATGAGAGTTCAATTTCTTTATCGGCTTGGCCTCAATCCACTTTGTAAATTTGTCGACCGCAACGAGCAAATGAGTGAATCCGCCTTTTCCAGTCCGAAATGGACCAACCATGTCTAGGCCCCAAACTGCAAACGGCCAGGAAAGGGGGGTTATCTTCAGAGCAGATGCCGGCTTGTGTGATGAGTTTGCATAGAACTGGCACCCCTCATAATGATCGACAATATTTTTGGCCATCTCATTGGCCCGTGGCGAGAAGAAACCAGCTTGGTACGCTTTAGCAATGATTGTCCATGAGGACGCATGATGGCCGCAAGTTCTAGTATGGATTTCATCCAGAATCACTCGACTTGCTTCAGGGGAAATGCAATGCAATGTCATGCCGGTCGTGCTTTCTTTGAACAGCTGATCCCCGATCACTGTAAAAGCTTTCGACCTACGCATGATCTGTCGAGCTTCTGTCTCGTCTTCATGGAGTTCTTGTCAAAGGATATATGCAATATAGGGCACCGTCCAATCGGGAATGATGACCAGAATCTCCATGACTAAATCAATAATTGTAGGGACATCGATCTCAATCGTATCGGTGGAGCTCATAGCTTGCAGCGGCTCTTTGGTGAAAGGATCTTCCTGTACTGAAGGAGTATGGAGGTGTTTGAAAACACATTGCTGGGGATAGGTCGTCGAGTGGATCCAATCTTTGCCAGCTCATTGGCTGCTTGATTTTTCACTCGGGGAACATGATGAAGTTCCAAACCATCAAATTTCTTCTCAAGGTTTCTAACAGCACTGCAGTATCAGGTCATAGCGGGGTTTCGAACGTCCCACTCTTTCATCACCTGATTGACCACCAAATCTGAGTCGCCATAAACCATCAGGCGCTTGACGCCGAGTGAGATAGCCATGCGCAACCCATATAAAAGTGCTTCATTGTTCGAGGAATCGAAGTGGATTTGCAAGACATTACTAAGTTTGTCGCCCTTCACAGATACTAAGACAACGCCAGCACCGGACCCATTCAACATTTTAGAGCTGTCGAAGAACATGGTCCGGTGTGCCGAGTGAACCTGGATTGGTTGTTGCTGTTCAATCCACTCAGCCATAAAATCTGCAAGTGCCTGAGACTTGATTGCATTCTTGGCTTCAAACTTGATCTCAAAGTATCGGAGCTCGATTGCCCACTTAGCCACTCGACCAGTTGTGTCAGGATTGTTCAGAATCTCAGATAACGACGCATCACCAATGATTGAAATCGAGTGGTCCTGACAATAATGTGCCACCTTCTTTGCTAACAGATAAATACCATAAACCAACTTCTGGTAGTGAGGACATCTTTGTTTCGAAGGAGTCAATACTTCAGACACGTAATATACAAGACGTTGGACTTTGTATGACTTGCCCACCTATTCCCGCTCGACAGTTAAAATTGTACTGACGACCTGATTAGTGGCTGCGATGTGAAAGAGGAAGGGCTCTGTGCTGCGAGGAGGAGCAAGCACCGGCTGGGTGGAGAGCAAGGCTTTTAGCTCGACAAACGCTGCTTCGGCCTCTGGAGTCCACTCGAATGTGTCCGACTTCTTCATCAGTCGGTACAAAGGCAATGCCTTCTCACCGAGATGAGAAATGAATTGACTCAATGATGCCAAGCAACCTGCGAGCTTCTGAACATCGTGCACTCGCATGGGAGTCTTCACTCGGATAATGGCGATGATTTTCGCAGGGTTGACATCGATCCCTCATTCGGAAATGAGAAAACCGAGTAAGTTGCTGCCAGGGACACCGAAAGTACACTTAGCCGGATTCAGCTTTATATCGTACCTCCTCAGATTGGTAAAAGTTTTGGCCAAGTCAGCCAGCAAGTCAGAACCTTTGCGAGACTTGATGACGATATCATCAATGTATGCCTCGACATTCCGAGGGATCTGGTCGAGTAAACACTTCTGAATCATGTGCATGGAAGTAGCACCAGCATTTTTCGAACCGAATGCCATAGTGATGTAGCAAAAACACCCAGATGGGGTGATGAAGGCTGTTTTGATTTCATCCGGGCCAAACAGACGGATCTGATGGTACCCAGAGTAAGCATCTAGAAACAATAAACGCTCGCATCCCGTGGTCGAGCAAACAATCTGATCTATGCGGGGGAGCAGAAAATGATCCTTCGGGCAGGCCCGATTGATATGCTTGAAGTCAATACACATGCGTAGTGACTTTTCCTTCTTAGGAACCATGACAACATTCGAGATCCACTCAGAGTGGTAAATCTCCCAAATGAACTTGGCTTCCAAGAGACGAGCCACCTCTTCGCCGATTGCTTTACACTTCTCTACCACTGATCGACGCAAATGCTCCTTTATAGGCTTGGCCTTCGGGTCAACTCTCAATTGGTGCTCAGCCAGCTCCCAGGGAACCCCCGGCATGTCAACAGGCTTCCATGCAAAGATATCCCAGTTCTCACGGAGGAACTGGATGAGCTCGGCTTCCTATTTGTTGTCGAGTGTTGATGATATATTGGTCGACGCAGCAGTTGAATCTGTCGGGTGGATGTGTACTTTCTTCACTTCCCCTATCGACTGAAATGCTGACTCGGAAGCAGGCTTCTTAGCGCATAGCAAATCAGTAGGGTCAACAATTTTCTTGCATTCTTCCAGCTCGACCATAGTCATCTGGTGATCGCTGATTTTGGAGCCTTGCTAGGGGCACTCTTCAGCCTGCTGTCCATTGACAGTAACCATGATCACACCTTTGGGCCCTGGCATCTTCAAGTTGAGATACATGTAACATGGACGGACCATGAAACGAGCATACGCGGGCCGACCCAGAATGGCATGATAAGTGCTCTGGAAATCCACGACTTCAAACATCAACTTTTCCTTTCGAAAATTTCTATCTGTTCCGAATGTCACATCCGATGCAATCTGGACGAGTGACTTGGCCTTTCTCCTAGGGATGACTCGGTGGAATTTCATGTTGCTGTCACTGAGTCAGGACATCGGAATTCCCATCCCTTTAAGGGTATCTGCGTAAAGGATGTTCAGGCTGCTGCCACCGTCCATGAGGACTTTGTGGAGTCGAGTGCCCCTAACAACCGGATCAACCACCCAATCCTGTCGACTGGGAGTGGCCACGTGAGCAGGATGATCCGACCGATCAAATGTGATGGCAGTCTGAGACCACTTGAGGTAGGTGGGGGTAGTAGGTATGGCCATCTTGACCTCCCTGTTGATGACCTTCAATCGACTCTTGCTTTCAACATCAGCAAAAATCATCAGTGTAGCGCTAACATCAGGGAACGTTTCTTTGTCTTCAACATTCTTGTCAGGAGTTCTCTCACTCGACGGAGTCTCTTTGAACTGCTGAATGAGCAGTCGACACTGCCGAGTGGTATGCTTGGGCAATATCAAGTTGTCATCTTCATATTTCCTCGTGTGGATTGCACATAGTAGGTCCATCACATTAGTCCCTGGCCGATTCTTTCCTTTCTTGGGGTTAAACTGTCCTTTGGACTTCCCCTTGTTCTTTCCTTGGGCCGACAGAGCAGCCGCCTTTGCCTGGACAGGGCCATCAGCCTTCTGCTTCTGCTTCCGACTGGGATTGCTACCGGCATCGTTGTCGACTGTTTTTCCTTTGCCGCTGCAGAGGCGGTCTTGTTCTTCGCCGTTGGCATACCGAGTGGCAATTTCCATCATTTTACTTAGTGAGATGTCTTATGTTAAGCCAAACATCAAATAGAGCTCTCTGTATTTCACTCCAGCCTTGAAAGCACAAACAGCCTAATGTTCAGAAACATTTTCCACTTTATGATGCAGAGTGGACCAGCGATGAATGTAATCCCTCAAGGTCTCATTGGGCTTATGAACACAATGCTGCAAGTCAATCACCCCGGGAGGATGCTTGCAAGTGCCGTCGAACGTTCTAACGAACACTCGTGTGAGATCCTCCCAAAAGTGCATGCTAGATGGAGCCAAGCATTTCAGCCATGCACGAGCCAAACCATCCAACATCAAGGACAAATGTTTCATCACGGCGTTATCATTGCCACCACCAATCTGAACAGCCACTCGGTAGTCGTCCAACCAAGTCTCTGGCTTTGAATCCCTAGAAAATTTCCCAATCCCAGCTGCCAACCTAAAGTTGGGCGGAATCTCTGCAGAATATATGGCCCTGCTAAAGCACTCAAGGCCAGAAATAGCAGTCGTGCTGCCACTCCAAAAATATATATCATGCCCATCTCTATGGGCTCTGCCCCTGTCGATCCACCTCTAAGTGAGGAGATCACGAGCATCAAACCTTGCATACTGCTCATCGCCGAATGAGCGCCTTTCGTCCTAGTGCCGGGGCACGTGCGGACCACCCTGTGGAGGAGTGGGCACTCGACGGTGGTCATCATGGTGAAACTGATCTCTCAACTGATCTTCACGAAAACCTCCGCCCCTTCGGCGCAAGGGCGATCCAGGACTATGCGCCGACTGAACAATCTCTGCCTTTGGTGAATTATTGTGAATCCTATTGCGCGACTACGAAACAACAATATTCTGACACTACGCTGCATCCAGCAATGCTCTAATCTGCATCAACCCTCTACCAGCCTCTGACCATGATGGCTGAATGGAATTTGCTATCCTAGCAATAGCTGCAACGTTTAACACAGGAGTACGATATACCTCAACATTGTTGTGAGATCTAGTCGGAAATAGTTTTCCCTGACATCGACTGGAAACTGGTGGGCGCTCGTGAGCATGCTCGTTGAGTTCTCTCTAGAGCTCTTCAAGCCGTATGCGTGTGGCCACCAAGGCCTGGGCCTCGGCAGTCGTACCAACGATGAGAGTATGAAGGACTTCCCCATCGCGGCGCGGCTGTTCACTCGACGGTCCGCCAGCGTCCCGCTTGCCGCGGCCAAAGCCCGGCAGAGGGCTTTGATGGGAACCAGCCATAAGGATCTCCGCTACTGGACGCAACTCTCGCACTCGGAAGGAACGTTAGACTGATCGGAGTCCGACTCGAACACGCCGTGAAGGGACTCGGTGGGCTCAATCGCCGCAATCTGTGGAGAAGAAATTTCGTGAGACGTTGCATGCCTGACCCAGCGCTCTAGTCGTGAGTGATCGGATCTCTTGTGACGACAAACAGCGGGGAAAGCCGATGAATACGGACTCGACAGCTGCCGTAGAAGAACGCCGCAAGAACTCGTGTGGAAGTGCGCAGCCCCACGAACTAGGAGCGCCTCGACTTCAAGAGGCACTTCTTATAGCCATGTCGAATCATCGGTGATGAAGGTGAGCGCTCTGAAACGGATCTCGTGGCCCAGAGCGAAAACACCGACGGAAGACATGACGAAGGGCGAAAAACGCAACCTCGCTAGAAGTCGCTTAGACGCCTGCCCCATGGTGGGTGCCAACTATCGTGCGAACGAGCCCGACAGTATAAGGTAGGAGTATGAAAGGAGAGGTCAGTGTCCTAGCTACGACGAGGATATACATACGGATGTATGAGTGAAGGCCCCTCTCATGGAGGTAACAACCCTATGTCTTAGTGCTCTAGAGCTTTGTCGTGTGGAGAATAGGTATTACAAAGGTTGTGAACCCTTGTGCCAGAGGGGAGGGGTGGCTTATATAGAGTTCGCTGGCCCTCATAATTGTCAGGCATCCAAGGGTTGAATCGTGGGTATAAAGACTAGCGTTACTGGTAACATACACATAATTTTCTATTAATGACGACTAGCCTAGCGCATGCATGTAGGTCTCTCAGGGCGACTTCTGGTCTTCTCGTGTTTATTGGAAGCGGGGTCGTCCGAGTGATAGCTGACTATCGAGTGGAGGAAGGAGCTACCGAATGGATTGATTGTCGAGTGACTTGAACGCCATGGTGAATCCAGTCAGAATCTCTCTTGTGGTCCTTAAGCTTTCCAATGCAGTGTCCTTAGGTAGGGTATATAGGTCAGGACTAGGACCCTACCCTAGGTACATATCCTCGTCAGCCACCGTCTGTTATCTGATGGAGGGAAGCTAAAATTGCGACGAGATTAGCCAGTAGTGCAATGGCGGTTTAAAAAGATAGCTAATGTTGGCAAAATTTACCAAGTGTTGAAAAACAGATTTTGCTAACTACAATAACAACTACAAGATCTACGGACGAAGATAAAAGGAAATGAATTATAAACCTAAAAAGGTCAGTGAAAGAACTGACAGTTCATATTCGGATTCTATTTAGGATTGATCTGCGATGAATAATGGGATGCGTATTAAGCAGACTACCGCATGGGATGGCTAGCGTTTCGGGGCCTCAAAGGTGTTCTCTTTACCGATCTATGGTGAATGCTCCGATGAGCGGCGGTGAACGCGGAAGAACTCCGGTGGGCCAATGTAGATCTACAAGGGGGAGAAGAAAAAGAACATGAAGGGTGTCAAAGAGGATACTGAACGCGAGCGAACTCTGGTCAGATCAGGTTGATGCAGCGGCCCTTGTTGGTGAAGACGAGGAAGGACTGGCGATGGTGGCGGAGCTTTGGTTGTGCACGCGCTGGAGGAAGAAGAAGACAGAACACGGTGACGGAAGGGTAAAAAGAAATGGGACCATCGCCCTGCCTATTTACGAGATGGGACAACAACAGTCCACCCGAGAATCGAGGAGACACAATGATGATTGACCAAGGAAGACACCTCAATTTTCGTGTTGACCGTTTTATGAGATGTCCCATTGTGACGTCACGGAATCTTTTTTGAGATATCTAGGATGACGTTGTCCATTTTATATGCAGGGTTACAAAGCTTTATTTTCAGATAAATAAAGGTTTGGGACTCGTCGTCGAATGGATTTGAAGATTGACATGAACAAGTTCAAATCAATCTGGGGCCTGATGTTGGGGATATACCCTGTCGTGTGACCCGCCCGGGAGGGGCCGAGTCATACCTGGCAGCTCATAATCGAAGCCCTAAGTGGGCCTAAAGGTTGAAGACAAGCCTAAGAGGTGACTCACCAGATAGGCCTTGATGGAGGCCTAGAGCCGGAAGATAATACGAGACCCGGGCACGTGAGCTGCCCGGAAGATGACTTTCCCAGTAAGGCAAGACAACTTCGAGACATGATCGGATACTTTGTATAAGCCGGTATGGACTCTTCTAATCCTATGGCCTTGACCTACCTATATAAGCGCAAGCCCCTACGGCGGCTTAGGGTATGAAACAACTCACTGATAGCTAGGTCAAGCAAACTCGCTCCCTTGTAATAAGTATCCAATCAATACAACACAAAGCAGGGCGTAGGATTTTACCTCTTTCTGAGGGGCTGAACCTGGGTGAACCCTTGTATCTTGATTTCGATTAACACATTCGAGCTCACCGCCTTAGCGATGGCCTCAAACCTAAGTCCTCTCACCAAGACATCTTCCATGACAAAACCACGACAGATCCCTTATCACTAAAACACTTATTAAGTAGGAGAGAGAAAATGCGTAACAATTATATTTGTTTTAGACTTGATGCTCATAAGCTTTAGACTTGTCTCATCCCTACTTACTCTCAATATCTACATGTTATGGTTCAGGGAGAGAGAAAGCGCTAAACTTATTTAGAGACATATCATTCTCAATAAACCATTTCTTATATGTATTCCATATCTTGGTACTCTTGGCTTCATTAGAATTTGCTCTATTAGAATACACTTGTGTTCCCTAAGATTGTTTTCTCAAGTGTGTTCCTACTACTAAATTCTGAAGGACCTCAAGGTAATTATATGCATCATGTTCTTTTTCAATATGACCTCTTGCTTCTTGTACATATCGTTTGCAAGAGTGAACCTTGAACCTGAAATCATTTCATGCACATATATTTGATGCATATTGCCAAGATATGGGTTACTTCTCATGTAATATCCCAAATTTTGGAATGTTATAATAACTAGATGAATGATTGTTTGTATGATTGAGTGATTGAATTTGAGTGAAAATTTGAAACTTTTAAAAACTTTTAACGAGAGGGGATAAAATGACTTTCTCCTTTTCTTGTGAATTCAAATTCATCCATTTCAAATCAGTGAGAGAAGATGACATGATTTCTTCAAAATAAAGAATTTGAAAGGTAGATTTGAAAAATTCTGAAATATTCTATTTGGAATCCATTTCATATTTGGTTCTATTTCAAAGTTTGAAAGAATTCAAATCCCCTTGCCCAAATTCAAAATCTTGAGAGGAGCAATATGACACTCCAAACCAGGGGCCATTTGAATTATATTTGAACTTATAAAAACTCACAAGAATATTTTGAAAATATTTCATATTGGGTTTCAAAAGAAATTCTTAAAGTGATTTTCAAATTTTATTTTTCTCCAAAAATAAAATATATGGAAAATAGGGTAAGATGATTCCCTTCAATATAAAAAATAGAGAAAGATGCATTTGAAATCATTTTGGTATTTTTAAAATATTTTATTTGCAACAACAGCACTATTCGAGTTTTGATAATTTTTCTATGGATTGTTTGACTCGGAAAATATGTTCATGTTGTAGGATATTTTTTTGTGTAAATTTTGGTATATAAAACTTTTATATTTGTATTTTCTTTGATCCTCCAAATCATCTTTCCTTTCTCTGTTTTTATAAAAAAGTAAAAATTTAAAAAAAGGAAAATTCCCCATAACCCATTTGGTAGTTGCGGCCCAGATCGCCTTCCCCAGATCGCCAAGTGCAAGGAATCATCATAGCAATTTCCAAAGGTGGAAGTGATAAGTATGTAGTGTCGAACCCACAAGGAGCTAAAGGTAGGATCAATATTCTCTCAAGTCCTATCTGCAACTGATACGACTCTACGACACTGAACGTTTGCTTCCATCTAGAAACTAGAAATAAAACTACGTTGTGGGTATGAAGAGGATAGCTTTGCATGATAATGGAGAACTAAAATATAAAATAGGTGTTGTTATCATAATATTACAATATATTACAAATAGCGAGTGTGGAATAATGATGAGTTGGTGTGCGAAATTATCCTAGGCAATTGTAAACAAGATTGGAAATCATTATTGCAATTTTATTTGAGGGAGAGGCATAAGCTAACATACTTTCTCTACTTGGATCATGTGTACTTATGATTGGAACTCTAGCGATCATCCGCAACTACTAAAGATCATTAAGGTAAAACCCAAATATAGCATTAAACATCAAGTCCCCTTAATCCCATACGCAACAACCCCCTTACTCGGGTTTATGCTTCTGTCACTCAAGCAACCCACTATAAGCGAATCATGAACAAATTGCCACACCCTACAGCGGGAATCCTTCACATGTGTGTGTGGCATGGAAGGCACCATAGGACAGCACCAAAATAAACATACAACTCAAACCAATCTAGATCATCAATCAACCCAACGGACAAAAGAAATCTACTCAAAACATCATAGGATGGCAACACATCATTGGATCATAATATGTGTCATCAATTACCATGTTCAAGTAGGGGATTACAATGGGGTGTGGGAGAGGGGACCGCTAAAAGGAGATGGGGATGGTGATGAAGAAGGTGATGTTAATGAAGACGATCACCGCGGCGATGGTTTCCTCGGTGCCGGCACCACCAGGAGAGAGGGGGAGAGGGTCTCCCCCTTGTGCTTCCTCCTCCATGACCTCCCCCTCTATGGGGAGAGGTTCTTCTTCTGGTCCTTGGCGTCCATGGTGTTGATGGCCCCTCGGGGATGATGAATATGGCCTCCGATGATGGCGACCCCCTCTGGCAGGGTGCTAGAGAGGGCCAAGATTGGTTTTTCGTGGCTCTGGAGATTTGAAGTGGCGAAACTCCTGATCTATGTTTCATTTCGGTGGTTTTTGGATTTATAGGAACTTTTGGCGTCAATCTCACATCAAGGGGGGCCACGAGGCAGTGACAAGCCTGCTAGGCGCGACCACCCCCTGGCCGCGCCTAGCATGCTTGTCGCCTCCTCGTGGCTCTTCTGGCCCAGCTCCAATGCTTCGGGGGTCTCTTTTGGTCCCCAAAAAATCATACTAAATTTTCATCCCATTCCGAGTACTTTTATTTCTGCACAAAAAACGACACCATGGTAGCTCAGTTGAAAAAGCGTCAGTCCTGGTTAGTTCTAATAAAATCATACCAAAATAATATAGAATTATTGTACGCATGGCATTAATACTTCATAAATTATAGATACATTGGAGACGTATCAGCATCCCCAAGCTTAATTCCTACTCGTCCTCGAGTAGGTAAATGATAAAAGAAATAATTTATGAAGTGTGAATGCTAACAAGTACACAAGTTTGATCAATGATAATTCCAAACACTTTGTCTAGCGTCATTATATATCATAAATAGTACCTCATCACATAAAACCTCTCATGATGAAGTAACAAGCTATTCACATGTTAAAGTATAGACCATAAAGTTTCTTAAAAACTAACAAGCTATGCTTTCAGTCACCAAACAATTGCATTTCATCTTATTTTCACGAAGGGTCTATGTAAGAGCTTTGATCTAGAAAATTCAACATATTCAACTATCATACAGTCTTCCATGATTGCTAACTCTCAAAGCATATTTTTAGAGCAAATGGCATCCGTCGAACATAGAGAAAGATAGGGGCTTAAAGTTTCACCTCCCAACTTATTTATAATATAGATAATTGTCAACAATAATAATTCATGATCAAATATATTTGAATGGCCATATATGTTTGGATCTTTCCCCACCACATGATGCTTGCCAAGAGAAAAAAACAAAATATAGGAAGTGGTGAAGATCACCATGACTTTTTTATAAAGGTAAGTACTAGAAAGTAAAAGATAGGCCCTCCATAGAGGGAAGCAGAGGTTGTCATGCGCTTTTTGTTTTTGGATGTGCAAACACTTAATGCAAAGGAACGTCACGTTGTATTGCCCTTTGTGATAGCAACCTTTATTATGCAGTCTGTAGCTTTTATTTCTTTACCATCACAGGTACGTACAACGCGTATTTTCCCTTACAATAAAAGATCTTACATATTTAGGAGCAAATTTATTGCTTTTTGCACCGATGAAAACTTACTTGAAGGATCTTATTCAATCCATAGGTAGGTACAATGAACGTTCATGGGAAAACTGGTTTAAGGGTGTTTGGATGCATAAGTAGTATTTCTACTTGTTGCGGAAGTTTTGGCTAGTATGAGGTGGAAGCAAGCACCACTTGTTGGAGGATACAAAACAAAATAACTACTACAAAAATATACCCAAGCATAACTAATTACGTTGTCTTCCTTGTCCAACTTCAACTAATTTTCTCAAATTTGAAAATAATTAATGGGTATCCACAATCATAGAAGATGTCTAACATAGTATATTTATATGTGAAATCTCTCTTCCTTCAATATACTTTCATGAATTGTTCAAGTGACCAACGCGATGTTTGCTACCTTTCAATGATTGTGTGTGAAGTCATTACTTATTGTGTGTGAAGTCATTACTCCTCATGGGATAAGTATATGGAGCATTTTTAATTTCATATTTATGATATTCAATTCATTCAACCATTTACTCATGGGATATGAGTGAAGCATGAGAGTGAATGACAAACTACTCCAAAAAGATAGAACTGACGATCAATGCATAGTCAATTAGTTAAATAGACATGCTCTATTATTCAAAATTTCAGATCCAATGATTTTATAGAAACAGCAAACAAAATTAAAATGACACTCCAATAATAGCACGCATCATGTGAACGAATAAAAATTTAGGCTCATCATAGGCTAACCGATAATTGTTGATTAACAGAGGTGGGATGCGTAGCATCCCCAAGCTTAGATACTTGAGAGTACTTGAAATTTTTTCTTGGGGTGCCTTGGGCATCCCCAAGCTTGAGCTTTTGTATCTTGTTCAATCCTCTCTATCCCGGTTTCACCTATTCTCAAAAACTTCATCCACACAAAACTCAAAAAGAACTCGTGAGATAGGTTAGTACACATAAGAACAAATCAACACTTCATGTACTACCAAGACAAGTTGCACAATAATTTTAAAGTGTTAGGTACTGTATACTATCATTTCCACAATTTATATCTACCAATATTGGCTATGGAAACAATAGGATAAGTAGATAACAAAACTATCAAAGCAATCTGTCTAAACAGTACAGTCTGTAGTAATTTATTAAACCAGTGTACCTATGTAAGTATAAAAATTATAAATATTTAGGAAATGCTAAGGAATTTATATTACAACACTGTGTAATAATTTTAGAAACTTTCCACCCTTCCAGTAAAATATGAAAATTCAAACACTACAGCAAAAGTTTCTATTTTTTATACAGCACACATCAAACATGCAATGCAAGCACCCTAAGGCAATTCTTGGAACTTTTTATTGAAAAACAAGATTATAAATAAAACCTAACAGGTAGTAACAAAGTAAAATGTAGATCCAAGCAAAACTCATATTATGTGACGAATAAAATAAAGATATACCGATAATGTTGAGGACGAAAGAGGGGATGCCTTCCGGGGCATCCCCAAGCTTAGAAGCTTGAGTGTTACTTGAATGTTACCTTTGGGGTGCCTTGGGAATCCCCAAGTTTGGGTCCTTGTCACTCCTTATTTCCCTCATATCGGTATCTCACCCAAAACTTGAAAACTTCAATCACACAAATCTTAACGGGACTTCGTGAGAAGGGTTAGTGTAATAAAGATACATCATTCACTTAGGTACTGTCAAGACAAGATTCATAATTCTTACCCTATGATACCTATTGTATTATATCATTCCCATAATCTATATTACTCAATATAATCTATAGGAACACTTGAAACAAGCAAACTATGCATGCAAAACAGAATCTGTCAAAAACAGAACAGTCTGTAAAGATCTGAATGATCACCAAACTTCCCTAACTCAAAACCTTCCAAAAAATTAGGAAATATCACATACTTTGCCTAGAAATGTTGTGAAAAAAATTCAGAATTTTTGGACTCTCTAGTAAATCAGATAATTCATATACTGGATGCAAAACTTTCTGTTTTTGCATAGAATCAAACAAGCAAGTATCCACACTATTCCAAAGACTTTACTTGGCACTTTATTGAAATAAAAGGCACAAAACATGATTACTACAGTATATTAATCATGTGAACACATCAAAACATAAATTTTTAAAAGTGTTGGGTTGTCTCCCAACAAGCACTTTTCTTTAATGCCTTTTTAGCTAGGCATGATATTTCAGTGATACTCTTCCAAGGCAAATTCCGATGATCATTTTATTCATTGTCTAAAAGATATAAGTGAAGTTCATAGCTAATTCTACAATTAATATAGATTAACCAATATCCAATATCAAAATATATAAGTGAAGCACATGAAGCATTCTATAATGCCATACTCAAAAGGTTTAAGTGAAGCGCAAGGAGCATTCTACAAAGTCATACTCAAAAGATGTAAGTGAAGCACAAAGAGCATTCTATAAAGCCATTCTCAAAATATTTAAGTGAATTGCATGAAGATTTCTACAAATAAGTTAAGTACTAACTCATACTATAAGGGAGCATAAAGGAAAAGATAAGCACCAAAGACACATATTATGTGAACAAAACAAAAACCGAGGTATACCAATAATTGTTGAAGAATAAAGATGGGATGCCTTTCGGGGCATCCCCAAGCTTGGATGCTTGAGTCTCCTTGAAATATTTACTTAGGGTGCCTTGGACATCCTCAAGCTTGAACTCTTGTCTCCCCGTATTCTTCTTATATTGATACCTCCTCGATCTTCAAACACTTCATTCACACAAAACATAACAAAACCCTCATGAGATCCGTTAGTATAATAAAGCAAATTACTACTTTAAGTAATATTGTGAACTCATTCCAAATTCATATTAGCATTATATCTACGGTAGTCCAACTTCACCATGGTTCATACCCCCCAATACAACCCATAGATTGATCAAAATAAGAGAACAATGCATAGAAAACAGAATCTGTCAAAAACAAAACAGTCTGTAGTAATATGGAAACTTCGTATACTTCTGTAGCTCAAACAATTCTGAAAATTTAGTACTCCCTCCGTTCCTTGATATAAGGTGTATAGGTTTTTGAGAAAAAAGTTGAAATATAAGGTGTATTACATTGCACCACTAATTTGGATATTCATTTTAGGGAATTGGTTAAATTTCCTTATATCAGACAGGCACCTCTATATTTTGATGTCAATTAGTCAGGTGCAATCTTCCCAAAACTTATGAAATTTTCCCTCCACGTACATTCCTTAATTTTCATGCCAAAAACTATACACCCTATATTTAGGAACGGAGGGATTACAAATTAAAAAAGTTGCGTAGAAGTATTGTGTAAAAATTTCAGAAACTTTTGACATTCAAGTAAAAATATAAATTCCCGCACTACAGCCAAAGTTTCTATTTTTGCACTACACACACCAAACAAGCAATCTAATCATCCTAAAAACAAATCTTGGAACGTTATTTTCATAATACAATGGATATATACAAGGGGATAATTATTTTTTGTAAGCTTCCATGAAAAATTCTACATTGTTTCCATGAGCATGAACACCAAGTGTTCAAGGTCGACCCTCACTTCTCCAATGCACAACTTTGTAATCACCTCTCTTTTTGAAAAACTTCTTAGGCATAAGGGGCAAGTAACTCTTTTGTAATTTTCATTTTTAAATTTTTTTGTTTGTTTCACCCACAACTAAATAAATAAAAAATGTAAAAGAAAATCTATATAGTGAAGAAAGCAAACAAGCACACACGATAATATCAACCCCACGCTATTGCTCCCCGACAATGGCGCCAGAAAAGAGCTTGATAATCCCCAAGTGCAAGGAATCAACGTAGAAATTTCCAAAGTTGGAACTGATAAGTATGGAGTGTCGAACCCACAAGGAGCTAAAGGTAGGATCAATATTCTCTCAAGTCCTATATGCCATCGATACGACTCTACATACACCGAACGTTTGCTTCCATCTAGAAATGAGAAATAAAACTATGTTGTGGGTATGAAGAGGATAGATTTGCATGATAACGGAGAACTAAAATATAAAAATAGGCGATGTTATCGTAATATTACAATATATTACAAATAGCGAGTGTGGAATAATGATGGGTCGATTTGCGGAATTATCCTAGGCAATTGTAAACAAGATCGGAAATCATTGTTGCAATTTTGTTTGAGGGAGAGGCATAAGCTAACATACTTTATCTACTTGGATCATACACACTTATGGTTGGAACTCTATCAAGCATCCGCAACTACTAAAGATCATTAAGGTAAAACCCAACCATAGCATTAAAGCATCAAGTCCCCTTTATCCCATACGCAACAACCCCCTTACTCGGGTTTATGCTTCTGTCACTCAAGCAACCCACTATAAGTGACTCATGAACATATTGCAACACCCAAAAGCGGAAATCCTTCACGTGTACGCGGCACGGAAGGCACCATAGGACAGCACAAGGATAAATATACAACTCAAACCAATCTAGATCATCAATCAACCCAAAGGACAATAGATATCTACTCAAAACATCATAGGATGGCAACACATCATTGGAAAATAATATGTGGCATAAAGCACCATGTTCAAGTCGGGGATTACAACAGGGTGCGGGAGAGTGGACCGCTAAAAGGATATGAGGATGGTGATGAATAAGGTGATGTTGATGCAGACGATCACCGCGGTGATGGTTCCCCCGGTGGCACTCTGGCACCACGGGGAAAGGGTCTCCACCTTCTGCTTCCTCCTCCATGGCCTCCCCCTCTGTGGGGAGAGGTTCTTCCTCTAGTCCTTGGCCTCCATGGTGTTGATGGTCCCTTCGAGAGGATGAAAATGGCCTCCGGTGATGGTGACCCCCTTCGGCAGGGTGATGGAGAGGGCCCAGATTGGTTTTTAGTGGCTCTGGAGGTTTGTGGCGGCAGAACTCCCGATCCAGGTTTCTTTTCGGTGGTTTATGGATTTATCGGAATTTTTGGCATCGATTTATAGGTATTTAAACCAGAGGACACCCAAGCCAAGGACACACAGTCCTTATCGTATTCTCCTTGAGCTAAGGTCACAAAGTCCTTGCCCAACACTCGTGGTAAGTCTTCAGGGTAGACTTCTAAAACCCTCACAAACTGGTCACCTCGGCGATCCACAATTGACTGCTGGATGCTCTAGACCAAGGTCACTCCGTGATCTCCAATTGACTGCAGGATGCACTATACCATGATGCCTAACCGTCTGGAAGATACATAGTCTTCAAAGTTAACAAGCGTCGGTTCCACACAGGAACAATCTCTTTAGTGATGCTCAATCACTTTTGGTTCTGTGGTTTCGATTTGGGTTTTTCCTCACTGATGATTTTCTCTCAAAGTCCTCGGAGGATGGGTTGCTCTCAAATGACAAGTATCAGTTTTCTCTCGGAGCAGCCAACCAACTAGTGGTTGTGGGGGTGGCTATTTATAGCCAGGGTGCAACTTGACATGATAAGACATAAATGCCCTCAATGATATGACCGTTATGTGGATAAGATGATTGGGGACAGCTGGCACTAAGCACAACAACGGTCGGAGTTGCGAACTATGAAAGTCCACAAGCTTACCATGTTCATCACTTGTAGAAAATTCACACTGACGAAATCCTAACTCCTCATTCACATCAATTTCATCCGAGACCAGAAGAACATCGTATCTGTCACTGAAGAACTTGACTGAACTACAAGAGATTTCCAAAGGCTTCACCCGAAGGATTGGATAGGTTGAGGCTTTTGGAGTTGAGCATCAATTGGAAATTTTTCCTTAGTATCACCTCGGCCCCCTTTAACAGTACGGTGTTTCCTATGACTCAAGGAAAGGAAAAGAAACTATAAAAACAAAAGTCTTCATGCTTCATAGTCCTCGTTCATATGTTCAAGGTCACACCAACTTCTTCATTTTCAATGTCTTCAGGGAATACCAAAGTCTTTAGCTTCAAGACAGTAGAATTTGTTGAAGACTGTGCTTGGGCTGAAGAACTTACTAATGCCCCTGAAGCAATTGAGAAGCCCTCGATTCTCTGACATGTTGCAAGATGTACATGTGTTGAGGACTTCACGGAAGCAACAAAGGATTGAGCAGCTACTGAACTAGTGGATGAGGCCATTGAAGGCTTTGCTTGAGGAATCTGAAGTGATGATTTTGAAGTTGAAGATTTCGACTTCACAATAGATTTCTTCACAATAGATTTCTTTGGAGCACTAGTAGAGGCTCCGACAGTGGCAGCAGCAGCAGAGTCTTTGTTGAATTTCTTCACAGCCTCTTTTGCCTTCTTCGCTAGCTTGGCTTGGTGTCTTTCTCATTCTTGTGGAAAGTCATCACCAGTCTTGAGACTAGTGGGATCACCAGTTTGGTTTGGACCCAAGGGTGGCCTGTTGCAAGGGGGTTTAACTGCAAATTTCTTCATATACTTGGGAGTGACATAGCGATATTCTTTCCACTCCTTTGCCCATCTCCTCTCAATTTTTTGTATGCGAATCTTTCTCAACCTTGTTGTTTCCTTGCCATGAGTTTCTTCATTAGGCGTGCAATATTCATCATACAGTTCATCTGCTATCTCAAAAGCAGTCTGCACTTCAGGTTTCTTTCCACCTTTTTGTGGCTTCTTCCCATCAGCCATTTTCTTCGGCTAAGGATTCTGAACTCTTGTAGATTCTGAAAATGTACACAGTTTTTCATCAAGAAACGCTGCGAATGAGTTAAGTTGATGAGAACCTAGTGATTCATCAGCGGACATGTTTGTACCTATGAACAGAGTATGGGTGCGAGGAATTTGAAGAGGTCATATGCATTCTCAGAAGTTTTTCAAAAACATCAAGTGTAAGGAATTTGACCATGGGTATCTTGAGGATTTTCAAGTGTTGTTTGTCTTAGGTTCCAGAGTTGTGCAAATTTTGAGGATCCACACAATTGAGGAATCTTGAAGAAAATAATGAACATGTAAGGTGCTTTAGAATGAGATTCCTGAAGAATAAACACCTTTGAGGAAATTGTGTACAACTTGAAGATCAAACAAGGGCAGTAAAAACATATTTTGTTTACCCTAATGAAGAACATGACAAATAGTAAGATGAAATCGAAGATGTTCGTCCGTCCAGATCTAAGTAGTGGCAGAGGGAGAAAGCTACAACAGCGACAGAGTGAATATTTCTGCGTCCTATGCGAGTACGGTGATGGCGAGGTTGAGGCAGTGAAGGTCTTACACACAGGCGGAAATGATTTTAGCGGCGGCGCTAGGTCGGAGCTTGGGAGAGAGTAGGAGTGAGGAGTAACCGAGCACAGTGAAAGGGAAGGGGTATTTGTAGCGGAGGTGAAAACAAACTTGTCCGAAGATTTTGGACCAGATAGCCCCTGACCCTTGCTCTCCACGTGAGATGTGTCACCCATGTTCTAAGTAGTGGCGATCATGGGGGGGTCATGGGTTATGCAATCACGCGAATTGGAACAGTTTGAGCGGGAAATGCCGAAAATTTTGATAGTGAAAATTATAAAGTTTCCGTTCGCAAATTCTTGAGCTATCAAGGACACAGTGAAGACTTTGAACGAGTTTCAAATTAGAATGGATATGAAGAATTTGGGAATAGATTGGTTTGATTTTAGCATAGAAGGGGGGGTCCGATCACATTCACTTAGATGAAAATCAACTTGAAGAATTAGCAAAAAGTGAATGTTGTTGAGGACATTGAAAACTCATATATATAGTCAATGAAGAACATGAGTTTCATAGTTTCAAGAATTTGAAGAGTTGATGAATTTGAAAAGATGAGAAATTTGCAAACTTGAAGAATTTGCAAAATGACGAAAAACTCAACTTTGAAGAATTTTAACTATGGTTGATGGCGTGACCCACCGTATAATAACGATGATTTTAGACACAGCGTACAATTGTCGTAGGGTTCTGAGAATCAAATTCTTCATTAATTTCTTCACACTTAGAGGGTCATTCTTATTTGATTGAAGAAAAACATTACTTCGTGTGTTGCGCATCTAAGTCATCAATTTTGCGTAAGTGTTAGAATGTGTGTCTTTTTCAAAGAACATTCGAAGATTCTAAGATATTTAGCTCACACCACAACTTGCAAAATCTATTTTCATCCAAGGGCTTTGTGAAGATATCGGCCAGTTGTTCTTCAGTGGGGATGTGGTCGATGGAGATGTCGCCCTTGAGTACATGATCTCGAAGAAACTGATGACGAATCTAGATGTGCTTGGTCTTCGAATGTTGAACCGGGTTGTAAGCAATCCTGATGGAACTCTCGTTGTCGCAGTAGAGAGGCACATTCTTCACCTTGATGCCATAGTCCTTGAGGGTTTGCTTCATCCACAGTAGCTGAGCGCAACATGAACCAGCAGCAATGTACTCAGCTTCAGCAGTAGATAGTGACACGCAGTTCTGCTTCTTTGAGGACCAACAGACTAAGGATCGTCTAGGAAATGACATGTTCCTGAGGTTGACCTGTGATCCACACGATCTCCAGCATAGTCAACATCAGAGTATCCGACGAGGTGAAGATTTGAGCCCTTGGGATACCATAATCCAAGCGTTGGTGTCTGAGCTAAGTATCAAAGAATATGTTTCACAACCTTATGGTGTGATTCCTTCGGTGTTGCTTGGAATCGGGCACACATGCAAACACTCAGCATAATATTAGGACTAGATGCACCTAGATACAATAATGAGCCAATCATGCAGTGATATACGTTCTGATCGAAAACTTTGCCATTTTCATTAGTGCAAAGTGGCCTTTTGAAGGCATCGAGTTTTGACGCCTTTGCAGTCTTGCATGTCGAATTTCCTCAGAACATCCTTGAGGTATTTCTCTTGAGAGATGAATATGCCATTGTCTTGCTGAAGAATTTGAATACCTTAGAAGAATTTCAACTCTCCTATCATAGACATTTGATATTCTTCACACATCATATAGGAAAATTCATCACTGTAGCGTTTGTCAGTATAGCCAAAGATAATATCGTCTACATATATTTGGCACATGAACAGTTCATCATCATAGGATTTAGTGAAAATATTTGGGTGGAGTGAACTGGGTTTGAAGCCTTTCTTCATGAGGAACTCCTTCAGAGTGTCGTACGACTCCCGAAGGGCATGCTTGAGGCCATAGAGGTCCTTGTTGAGTCTGAAGACTTTGTCAGGATGCTTAGGGTCTTCAAAACCTAGGGGTTGCGCAACATATACTTCTTCCTCAAGCTTACCATTAAGGAATGCACTTTTCACATCCATTTGGTATAAGATGATGTCATGATGGTTAGCATAAGCAATCAATATGCGAATAGCTTCAAGTCTAGCAAAAGGCGGAAAAGTTTCATCAAAGTCAATTCCTTCAACCTTGTGCAGCCTTGAGCTACAAGATGAGCCTTATTTCTTACCACAAGGCCATTTTCTCTTGCTTGTTGCAGTAGATCCAATTGGTACCTATGATGTTGTGCTTGCGAGGATCTAGATGCTTGACAAGTTCACACACGTTGTTGAGCTTGAATTGATGCAATTCTTCTTGCATAGCTTGAATCCCCTCAGGCTTCTTGAATGCTTCATCAACTTTGGTGGGATCTATGATAGAGACAAAAGCAAAGTGCCCACAAAAGTTAGTCAAATGTGAAGCTCTTGAGCAAGTGAGGGGACCTGGTGCATTGATGTCATCGATGATTTTGTCAATCTGCACTTCATTTGCAACTCTCGGATGAGGAGGTTGACGTGTCTGAGGATTTTCTTCAGCACCATTTTATTCAGGTGTATCTGCATGAATTTCTTCATACGTTGGAATGACCTCCTCAGTGGGTATGACATATTCAGTAGCCTTTAGCTTAATGTATTCCTTAGGAGACTGTTCATCTAACATATAAGGCAGGTGCTCTCTTTGTGAGCTGTAAGTTTCATTGAACCGCACATCTATAGTTTCAACAATCTTATGATGGTAGGTGTTGAAGACTCTGTAGGTCTGCGATTCCTTTCCGTAACGAAGCATAAAACCTTCATGTACTTTTGATGCAAATTTAGAACTATGGTGAGGATCTCTAATCCAGCATTTTGCACCGAAGACTTTGAGATAACATACATTGGGTTTCTTGCCAGTCGTAAGTTCATATGAAGTCTTCTTGAAGAATTTGTGAAGATATACCATGTTGATGATGTGGCATGTTGTATCAATTGCCTCAGGCCAAAAGCGACAAGCAGTCTTGTATTCATCAAGCATGGTGCGAGCCATCTCAACAAGAGTCTTGTTCTTGCGCTCCACGACGTCGTTCTGCTAAGGAGTATATGGGGTAGATAGCTCATGATTAATACCAAGTTCATCAAGATATTCATCAAGATTGGTGTTCTTGAACTCAGACAAAGCCATACAAACTTCAAAAATTTGTTAGTGTGGAAGAATGAGTGGGGCCAAATAGGTCCATGTGAAGCAATTCAAAGGGTCGAGTCGTGGTCATGATTGTCTTCGAGGGATGCTTGGATCTGGTCATCTTCCCAGACTCACATGCACCACAAAGGTGGTCCTTGAGGAATTTTACACCTTCAATGCCAATGACATGCTTTTTCTTCACGAGCGTGTGTAAGTTCCTCATACCAGCATGTCCAAGTCGTCGATGCCACAGCCAGCCTTCTGAGGACTTTCCAAGTATGCATGTGGTAGGCTGAGGTCCTGTAGAGAAATCAACAATATACAAGTCTCCTCTCCTAAATCCTTCAAAGACTTTGGAATTGTCAGATTCCATGATGACAACACAACGATATTTTCCAAATACGACCACCATATCAAGATCACAAAGCATTGAGACAGACATAAGGTTGAACCTGAGGGATTTTTCAAGCATCACCTAATCCATGTGTTGGTCCGTTGAGATTGCAACCTTACCTAGACCCAAAACCTTGCTTTTTCCTTTGTCAACATAGGTGATGTGCTTCAGATGAGATGGACAAAGTGGTCAATTCATTAGTAGATTCTTGTCACCAGTCATGTGGTTTGTGCATCCACTGTCAAGGACCCACTCAGTAGCTTTTGGTGATTCATCCTGCAAATGAATTAGTACAACTTACGAACTCATATGCTTCAGAGTGAATAATATGACATCAATTTCATCAGATAGAATTTCATCACACAACATAGTAAGTCAAGAAGTGTGCGGACATGAGAAATGAGGAATTCATTTCTACATGATTAGCTTGCGTCCTTTCAAGCATTTCCTTAGGTCTCCAGCAAATTCATCAGATGTTCAAGTTCATCTGGAGACCCGACCTTGCATAAGAAGTTAGTTCAATTTCTTCACTACCCACATTTGGAGGGGTGTCAAATAGTTCATCATTCTACGGGCACCATAAGAGAAGGAGGCATTGAAGCTAGTGCGCTTTGTTTCATCGAACAAGGGTTAGAGTACTCATATGAATAAGCAGAGAAATTCAACGAGGACTTATGAACATAATGATTTGAAGAATAATGCACATATTCAGAACTCTTACATTTTCCTCGCGAAACAGAGGCATTAGCACGAGAATGATATTTTTGACCATTTGAGGAATTTGGTCCAAGTGAAGACTTTGGTCCATATGAGGAATTTGATCTCGGGTTCCTGTTCTTCATGAGTGGTGTCGTGAGGACATCCACTTGAAGATTCTGTAGGAACCTCTTGGGAACCCAGATTTTCTTCATAGGTGAATCGTACCTGTAGTTAGTTCCAACAAATCTAGCAATACTTCACCTTTCTGATTTTTGAAGAGTTTGTAGTTGGAGTCAAGTGACTAATCAGAGGAATATGAAGTTTCACAAGTAAAGCCAGATAAAGTGGATGGATCTACAGGAGGTCCTTTTCTAGCAACCCATGAGGTTTTGGGGTACTGCTCAGGTGTCCAGTAGGATCCATCAGCATTGATTTTCCTCTCACATGCAATACCCTCTTTCCTAGGGTTCCTATTCAGAATCTGCTTTTTGAGGACATCGCAAAGGGTTTGATGCCCTTTGAGACTTTTGTACATGCCTGTCACATACAATTCCTTCATGCCTGCATTTTCGTTAGTGATACTTTTGGTATCCTCAGATGAGGAATTTGTGACCACGGGAATAGTTGAAGAATTTGCAGCAATAGAAGCATTTGAACATTCAGGTGAAGAATTAGCAGTTTCAAGTTCGATGCATTTCAAACAAGGTGGAACAAATTCTTACTGAGCGGTATTGATCTGTTGAGCCAGTAAGGAATCATTTTCCCTTTGGAGATCCTCATGACACACCCTTAGTTTCTCAAGATCTTGCTTTCTTTGAAGAAATCGATAAGAAAGCTTCTCATGATCGGCTAAGAGAGAATTATGATGACTTTGAAGGTTATCATACTTTGTCTGAAGACTTTCGGATCGTGAGACAGAGTTTGAGTACAATCCACTTCCTCATTCAACAGGTCATTGCTTTTGTCTAGCATTTTCTGAAGCTTTTCAAGTGCACTTTGTTTCTTAGTGGCAATATTAGCAAGTTTGGCATAGCTAGGTTTTACATATTCATTAGATTCACCATTACTTGATTCATAGCAGGAGTGATGCTTATGTACCTTGGAACCTTTTTCCATAAGACAACATGAGGAAGATGAACCAGGATCTGATTCCTAGGTTTTGAGGATTTTCTTGAGTTCAATGAACATGGGGTCTTGACGAGTGTGATATCCTTCATTGATGTCCAAGATCCTATCATAGATGAGCTTGGCATTTTGAAGATGGCAGATGCCTTTGAACATGACGCTTGATAGGCTTGAGGAGATGATGTTCCTCGCCTGAGCATCAAGTTGAGTGTACTTACGAATTTCCTCAGCATTTGCCATCTTGCAAAGTTCAGTCAGTCCAAGTTCAGTAACACTCCATAGCTCACTATTCATAGACATGACGTGCTTCTTCATCAAAACCTTCCACCTAGGATATCCAATGTCATAAAGATTGGGACATTCTATGACTGACTTGACGCCTTTTGCCATGAAATAGTAAGTAGGAGCATAGTCATCATTGATGTCATCAGAGTCATTGGAGTAGTCATTTTCTTCATCGTTGAAGATGGACTTGCTGACGAAAGCAGTAGCGAGAGCAAGGCTACCAACACCAGATTCAGATTCCACCTCAGATTCTTCCTCTTCTTCATATTCTTCAGACTCTTCTTCCGAGTCCATTTCCTTGCCGATGAAGGCCGGAGCCTTTCTGGAACCATTCTTATGCGTTGAGGACTTTGAAGATGAGGACTTTGCATATGACGACTTTGAAGATTTCTTATTTTTCTTTGAGTCATCAGAACTGTCATCGTTGTACTTCTTCTTCTTGTTCTTTGATTCTTTTTCCTACAGAGGACAATCAGAGATGAAGTGACCAAATTTTATGCATTCGTGACAAGTTCTCTTCTAGTAGTCATCTAAGGAATCTGATTTCCTCAAGCCACTTTTTGATGACTTTCCAAATCCACCTCTCCTTGAGAACTTCTGGAATTTCCTCACGAGCATTGCCAGCTCCTGACTTAGTTATTAGGGATCACCGTGGCTACTATCAGAATCTTCGCCTTCAGATGAGGAAATTTCTTTTGCCTTCAGAGCACGAGATCTTCCACAGCTTGGCCCGTAGAGGTCTCTCTTCACAGCTTGTTGGAATTCATGAGTATTGAGTCTCTCAAGAATATCAGCACGATCAAGTGACTTGTAGTCTCCATGCTCTTGAATCATCCAAGCCAGAGTATCGAATGAGGAATCAAGAGATCTTAGAAATTTCTTCACCACCTCACGGTCGGTGATATCAATAGCACCAAGTGCTTGAAGCTCATTGGAGATATCAGTGAGACGATCAAAAGTTTCCTGAACATTTTCATTGTCGAGTCTCTTGAAGCGGTTGAAGAGATTGCAAATTAACATCAACACGACAGTCACGTTGAGTGGAAACACCTTCGTTGACTTTGGATAGCCTATCCGAGGTAAGCTTAGCAGACTCCAAAGCACTCACTCTGCCATACTGACCTTTGCTCAGATAGCCACAGATGATATTCTTCGCTTGAGAATTGAGTTGCTTGAATTTCTTCCTATCAGTAGCAGTAACAGTCGGAAAAGTGCGGGGAACACCATTTTCCACAACGTACCAGAGATCGTTGTCAATAGCTTTAAGATGCATGCGCATCTTGTTCTTCCAGTAGGGGTAATCCGTCCCATTGAAGGTAAGACATCCCACGGAAACCTAGATCATACCTGCAGTTGATATAACTAGAACTCTAGCTGGTTAAACCAAAATCACACAGAACAAGGGAGTACCTTGCTCTGATACCAATTGAGAGTGCGTTATATCGACTAGAGGGGGTGAATAGGCGATTTTTACAAATTCATCACTTGAGGAATTCAACTTGAGGAATTTGAAATGTGATGAATAACTAGCAGTGGAATAAGTACTCGAGTGCATGAGAAACATAGCAACAACATAGTCATCGTGATGAAATGAACATGCACAGATTACAGGTAGTGTGATCCAGGATAAGCAGGTGAGGAACAAGGTAACTTGAAGAATTTGAGGTGAGGAAATTGTGAAAGTCTTCAGTCAAATTCTTCAAACAGTCACGATCAATTTCATCAACAAGTATACGAGGAAATAGAGGGGTTGAGGAAATAGAACCAGGTAGCTCAATGAAGACAATGGTTTGATGACCTAGTTCCAATCGTTGTGATAGTCGTACGTCTGGTCTGGAGGGTCCTGGTATAGAAACCACACGACACACAGTCCCAGCACACACAGTCCTTACCGTCTTCTCCTTGAGCTAAGGTCACAAAGTCCTCGCCCAACACTCGTGGTAAGTCTTCAGGGTAGACTTCCAAAACCCTCACAAACTGGTGACCTTGCGATCCACAATTGACTTCTGGATGCTCTAGACCAAGGTCACTCCATGATCCCCAATTGACTGCAGGATGCACTATACCATGACGCCTAACCATCTGGAAGATACATAGTCTTCAAAGGTAACAAGCGTCGGTTCCGCACAGGAGCAATATCTTCAGTGATGCTCAATCACTTTGGGTTTGGTGGTTTGGATTTGGGTTTTTCCTCACTGATGATTTTCTCTCAAAGTCCTCGGAGGATGGGTTGCTCTCAAATGACAAGTGTCAGTTTTCTCTCGGAGCATCCAACCAACTAGTGGTTGTGGGGGTGGCTATTTGTAGCCAGGGTGCAACCTGACATGATAAGACATAAATGCACTCAATGATATGATAGTTATGTGGATAAGATAATTGGGGACAGCTGGCGCTAAGCACATCAATGTTCAGAATTTTGAACTATGAAAGTCCTCGGTCTTATCATGTTCCTCACTTGTAGGCAATGCACACTGACGAAATCCTAACTCCTTAGTCAAATAAATTTCATCAGAGGCCAGAAGAACATCGTCTCTGTTACTGAAGAACTTGACTGAACTGCAAGAGATTTCCAAAGGCTTCACTCGAAGGATTTGATAGGTTGAGGCTTTTGGAGTTGAGCATCAGTTGGAAATTTTCCTTAGTATTACCTCGGCCCCCTTTAACAGTACGGCATTTCCTATGAATCAAAGAAAGGAAATGAAACTATAAAAACAATAGTCTTCATGCTTCATAGTCCTCGTTCATATCTTCAAGGCCACACCATCTTCTTCATTTTCAAAGTCTTTAGGGAATACCGAAGCCTCACCAAAGTCTTTAGTTGAAGACATACATTTTTAGGGGTAGGCAATCTTCGAATATATCAAACTCCTCATCGACTTATAGAGCTTGTGTACACTCACAAACACATTAGTTCCTTAACCTATAAGTCTTCAATACACCAAAATCACTAAGGGGCACTAGATGCATTTACAGTTAATATTAGCCAAGCCGTTTTTCTTAAGTTGTGACCGCTCGCTAGATTAGCCACCACGTGCACAATCTTCCTCTACTTAGGAAGCGACATGTGGACCCCCTGTTCGTTAGGTAGTTTTCCTTTATTCTATTTTAGTTTCTTTTAACAGAATAGTTATGTTTTTGTTTTTCCTTTAACTTTTAGTTTTTAATTATTTTTAAGCGATGCTTTTTGCATTGTGTCAAAAAAATTGTCGTCATTTTGTAGATGGAAAGTTTGACCATATTTGAAAGTTTTAAATTTGAATTCTGTTGAATTTTCTCAAATCACTAGAATTGTAATAACTTGAGGTTAAAAACATTTTTTTGAATGAAACTTTTTGCCACTGTTTCGTATTAGTTTGTCTTCTCAGCATATACAGTTTGGGAATTTTTAGAATATTATAAAGTAGGGTTTCAAGAAAAACAGTACCGTTTTAGTTCTTTGTAGGTTTATTTCTATTTCTTTTGTTTTAATTGTGTTTGATTTATTTTATTTTATATTAATTGACAAGTTTTACTTTGTTTTCTGCTAGTTAGAAGTAGTATTTTAACCAAGTTTATTTTTATGTCATTTATTATTTTTATAGCATGAAATCAATTCTAGTTAAGTAAGAACTTGCAAATTGATTTCAATGCTAAAAAAATTCTTTTGAAAATATTTTCTATAATTTGTATTTTAGTTTATATTTTGTTAATCTTAATAGACCAGAAGCAATTTATATTATATTTGAAATTGTTATTGGTTTAATTCAAGGTTAACAATGCTTAAGTCGTAGGAAGTGTTTAATAGAAGTTTTTCCATTAGTTTCTTTTTGAAGTAAAGATTTATGAGAAAAATACTTTCTGTTATTTACATGTTTTATATTTTTGTTTTCTGTTATTTTATTATCTTAGTGTTTACTTTGTTGTTGTTCTAGTAGTTAGAAAACTCATGTTGCTAGTGTGTTCTTTCATCGTTCCAAGTTGTTCTTCAAATTACTAGTAAAATATTCGCTAGAGTACTTCTGTTAGGTTTTACTTTGTTGTTGTCTTACTATTGAAAATAGGATTGTTTGTAGGCAAAACTAATCCTTGGTTGTGTTGATGAAGTTTTGTTGTTTTGAGTTTTGTCTTGAGTATTTCCTTCAACATTTTTGTGTTTTGGTTTTTGTGTTGTTGATTGGTAGTATTGATTGCCAGAATTGTTTGCTTATATGAATGCTATGTTTGACTTCACAAATTTTCGTCGGAGAGTGACAAATAGTTCTATCAAATTATTTCTGAGAGCGATATTTATCTTCATCAACAGTACAGGTAAGTTCACTTTGATCATCTTACACTAACTATGTTTTATTTGCATTAGAATCAAACTCTCCATCATACATCTAGTAGGATATTGAGCTTGAACTGGTGATAGTATCATGAGGTAGGAAAAACTATCACCCTGTTACCATTGCTCAAGAAGGGACGTTACTCACAATTGCTATGCTTTAGAAGATGGGGTTTGGTTGTGAGATTCAGGAGTGATGTGAGGTTAATTAATTATTTCAAGACCTGCATGATGATCAAGACTTCAACGACTCAATATACCTCTGGGTGGATTGGACATGCATTTTGGCAGCTTGATATTTATCATGGTTATGTCGCGAATCCTAGTATCTACCTGTGATCATCCCAACGGAATACCACCCAGGCTCAAAGAGATGGATGGATACTTCAAGTCCAAAAAGCTTACGTGTGCAACCGCAAGTCAATATGGGCTCTGGCTTGGTTGACCTTAGTGGTGACTCTGGTAGGTCAGATTTCTACGTAGATGTAGGAGAACGATATGATTGGATGGGCACTGACCTTCTATTAGAGGATCGCTTTGCAAGACCATGTTTCGATCGTCTCATTCTCAAACATCAGGCAGTGCTCGGACACAACAAGAGGGGTCGAATCTTGCGGGCAAAGTGTACAAACCTCTGTAGAGTGTCAAACTAATTGATTAGTCGTGTCCCCGATTACGGACAACATGAGCACCGGAGATGATACTATCAGCCAGTCTCAACACAATTAATAATTTCTATGCTAGGTGGGACTATTAATTATTTTTGGGACATGAGAATTGGCTGGTGGAACCATCTCATTGACAACCAACTATTGTAGTAATATTCTGTCTGACTCCTTTGTTGTAGAAAAAATAAAACAAGCTTTTCTGCGAAAAAAGCTCAGACACAGAGCCACAAAGCCTTTTGCATATAGAATAGTTTTTATCATTTCATTCCATGATGATCTTGCAAGTACATTCAATGTACTTTCCTACATGGCTACAACGTCTTATGTTGCAGATACTTTTCTACGACAAGTAAGAGTACGATTCAGGGTTACGGTCTACCCTCAACGTGTCATTGGCGTTTATTGGGAATCCACTCCCGTTGACTGTTTCCGCTGAGACTTTGAGCTATATATCAGTTTTATGTTATTTACATGTGATTGCACTTTGATATATACATTGATGTATTGTGTGTGCCAGCATACTGATCTAGGGATGGCACGGAACACACAGAGGCTTGACTGTTTGAGGTCGGGCCGCTACATAAATGGTATCAGAGCACATGTTGTGTGGGGACCCAACTCATAAGTCGTGATCACTGAATGCACGTGTGCAGTGATCCCAGAGATCAATGCTCATTGAACACATAGAAGCTGAATAACAGAGTCTTACATCCTCATTTAGCATTTTACACAAATAAAGACCATGAAGGTCTAGTATTACATAGATAGGGCCACAAGGGCCAAGCACTTAAACATAACAAGATGCAGAAATCTTGGTCGAGAGCGTGAACCCATGCCATCTGCCTTAAGCCTACAGGCATTCTGACTGGGAAGCGTCCTAGTTCGCATGTTCGTCACCAACGAACTCTTCACCATACTCCTGTTCTTCCATGCCTGGCCAATTAAATAACCAGTGGCAAGCCAATGAGTAATTTGAATGTACTCGCAAGCAACCCAAGTTGTGGAACAAGGTATAACAATGCATGATATAGCACTAAGTAGCTAAATTTTGTAGAAAGCTGATTTTGTATGCAATGATATGATCAAGTAACTTTATAAGCATGCATCAACATTTGGTAGGTATCCATATGAACAAGTTACAGATATCATCATAGACAGGGGGTTGAACATCTCATGTTCAGTCATCACGTCAAGTCATCTGACTTGTCTCAAGTACCATCTCTGTGTCATCCACACACACACACCAAGCTTTGTGAAAAGCCACTGGACATAGTTTAAGCAATACCACTCGACTGTCATTGACCGTGGACAAGGCTATTCGAATAGTTTTACACTCTGTAGAGGTTGCACATTTTACCCACAAGACTCGAGGAACTTTCGTGTCATCCATGACTCGCGGTATATTACATACCTGAGGTAAGCACCCGAACAATGCCTTTCCCATGGTGATACTAAACAAAGAGTCCACTCGTTGGTGCCATCACTCATGATATACATCACACGTGTCATCCATGAGGGCACAAAACGGTGTGCCGGGTGCCTGTAAACACAGCGCATGGCCTTCCACTCCGGGACGACCCCATCTCGAGAGTGACCACTTCACTCTCGCCACTGGTAATGCGGGATCCCTGCTAGCACCAACCATAGTAATCAACAAATCCCCGTCCCATAAGGGGTATCATGGTCGTACATGTAAGGTTAGCACGGTTGACAAATCTTAAATCTAATCCGTTTTCGAAAACACACAAACTCACTTGCTCCGGTACACCACTTCTTTCTCAAGTGGTTACCTAACTCAACATCATCTCCCTCGGGCATTAGTGGCACCCAATGGGGTTTTCAAAAAATATTTGAAATCATTTTGTTCCCATCACCATGCATATACCCATCCCATTTGCGTAGCAACTACTAAGCAAACCTATCTACACCCACCCGCATAACCCTCATATAGAGGTAGGGTCATGGACGATGCAAGTGTCAACGGGAAAGTAATGGGGGCATCCCACCGAAATGGCCACCACATTAACATGATCAACATCACGGAAATAAGTGCTATTTGGCATGCAAATAAAAGGGTTCATAATCATGGTCAAAGGGTTGCATGTCTGGCTCAACAAAGTCTTTGGGGTCTTCAAAGTCTTCGGGTCCAACTCCCTCGTCAAAAGCACAATCTATCGTCGCGATAAAATAACGGGAATAATAAGCATCACACAAAAACAGAGAACACAAATGAACTAATAAAAGTGCTACCCTATTCTGATAAATACTAAAAATTATACTAAATTTTTTGTCTAAGGTTTTGCTATGAAAACATTTTTGAAAGCTATTTAAGCAGAGGAAAAAAGATGGCAAAAACAGGTTGTAAAAAAAGTACATAAAAAGTTCTCAATTTTTTTCACAAATGGCACTATTAAATTCTACATATTAATATAAGATTTTAGCTGGAAAAATATTTGGCATTGGATTTTTATTTTGATCTGAGGGATTTTTGGAAATCACAACATAAAAGGAAAAGGGGAAAGGGCACTGTGCCCTGGGCCAAATGCCCAGCCGCACTGGGCCAACCGGCCAAGCCGGCCTAGCTATGCTGCGGGCGTGCGCGCGCGACTAGGTTTGAACGTGACGCACGGGCCCCGACGTCAGCGAGAGAGTGAGGGAGGGAGAGAGGTGTGGGGATGACAGGGGGGTCCCACCTATCATCTCCCACCTCTGGACAGGAGGGCGGCGATGCTCACCGGTGGCAAAGGAGGGCACATCGAGGGAAGCACAGGGTGGGGACGGACCCAACGTCGAGCCGCTAGTCTCCTGGAGGTGGAAGAGCGGTCAGAGGTGGTCTAGCTCGCCGACGACACGCACCCACGGCGGAGGAGGTTCGGGAGGGGATCATCTGCGGAGGAGCTCCTCTACCGGAAACAGGTGGGAAGGGGGAAGAGGTCAGAGGGACCCTACGGGCCCGATGGAGGATAGAAGAGCGTCGGATTAGACCTATGTCCCGAGATCGACGGAGCTCCGCCGCAGCGGCGCCTCGGTCGATCTCGAGCACTGGTGCTCGAGGGGCCCCAACGCGGGCTCGTGACGGCCTAATGGGAGAGAGAGAGGGAGGTTACAAAGAGGAGAGGAGGCGTGGTGGGGTCCTTTTTATAGGCGCCCAGTGGTCCACCGAGCTCGGGTGCGCCGGCGAGCTTAGGGCCGAGGCCAGAGGCCACGGGAGGGGACGGGGGGGTGTTTGGGGCGTTCCTAATGCTGGTCTAGGTCCAGGGGAGGGAAGAAAGAGGTGGACGAGCGCACACATGTGAGGCAGATCACTGGCTGAGTTGCGCAGCGCTTGGCGCACGCGGGAGGAGAGAGAAAGAGGGGGAGAGAGGAGGGGGCCGACACGGTGGCGTGGTGCGGACGCCGGGGGGGCAAGTGGCGAGAGGGGAGGCCCGAGGCCGCCGGATCCATGCAGTGGGCAACAGTTGTAGTGCCTATCGGCACTGTAGCATTCTCCACAGCGCACGTATGGCATGCCATGGCATGCCAATGGCATTTTGTGCGCGGCCAAATGTGTCTAGGGGGTCTAGGGGCATCTAGGCTAGGGGGCAATGGCATTGGATGCCCTGGGAGGAGGATAGAGGGGAGAGGGGGGGTTTACTGCTGTCCAGGGGGTAAAAATAGAGTTTTACCCCACTTAAGCATTGAGTCTTAACCATAAAAAGTTACTAGAGCTGAAATGCATCAATGTGAGAAGGTGGCAAAAAGATTAGAGCAAGGGGAAGAGTAGAAGTGGTGGAAACAGTAGTTTTTAGAAATGGCCAGAAGGTGTTTGATGGAGATTAGGGCAAGCAAATGGGATTTTCTTGCCATAAGAATTTACAGGATCAAATGGTGATTAGCATTAGGCCTGATCACCAAGTTTGAGCTTGATTAAAGAAAGTTCACAATGTAACTTTGTGAAACCCTAGAAATCAACACAACCTGGTTTCTATAGATCTAGTCATGCTAAGCTAATCCCCTTAATGCACCACTTAATGTAGCACCACTATTTGGTGATTTGAACATGTCCAAAAAGTTTGGGGTCAAGGGAAGAAACTTCACAATGTAGAGTTGTTCAAATTTCAATCTGGACAGGGAGGGTTTTGGATTAGTTTGAAGAATCAAATCAACTTGGATTGAGATGAAACTTCGCAAGATCGTTACCTATGAAAATGTTGACTTGCTAGAATTTTCTTGGAATTTATTGAGAATATTTCCTATAGAACTATCTTAAAAGCTTGATTTGGACAGAAATGGTTTTGAGGGCTTTTGCCCATGATTTTGAACATGACCATGTGTTGAAACTCATATATATGGAAAATATATGTCCACTTACTTTCCCTAAATTTTCTCAAATATTTTGAAAGCATTTAAATAACTTTTCCCTATGGAAAACCATTTCTGCACTTAAGAAAAAGGCTTTAAATAAAATATTACATAATCTTTAAAATTAATATTTGGTGGTTTTGGGAAGTCATAAATATAGTAGGTTTGAAATAAAGCCTTTGGGGAAAAAGGATCCACCAAATTTGAGGACTTGTAGTGCAAACCTCAACTCAGGGGGTTTTGAAAACCTAATTTGAATAAATCCTTTTGGGTGAAAATAATATTTGGTAAAAATAGTTTTGGGCACTATTCACAAGGCATGATCATTGGGCAAGAAGTTTGGTTCAAGGAAGATGAATATGGAGAGGAGTAGAACCTAAGAGTGCCAAACAAACTCAACAAGCAAACTAACAAGCAATAATTCAAACAAGCATTCACTCAAAAAGTTTTAATTGGTTCCAAAGTTTGTAAATCTAAGCATAACAAGGTGGTACAAACACAGGATGTAACAGACCTACCCCTTTACAAGAATCTTGTCCCCAAGATTCCTAGGCTAAGCACTAAAAAGATAAGGGAACTCAGATCTAAGATAGTCTTCACACTCCCAGGTTGCTTCAGCTTCAGAGTGGTTGCTCCATTGGACCTTGAAGTACTTGATGGTGCTGCTTCGGGTGCAACGCTCTGCTTCATTCCAAATGCGAACTGGCCTCTCACAATAAGTGAGGTCCAGCTGAAGATCAATGTCTTGACGATCGATGTTCTTGTAGAGGTCGGGACAGTTGGGAACTTGAAGACACTTCCGGAGTTGTGAAACGTGAAAGACGTTGTGCATGTTTGATAACTCGGAATGTAGCTCTAGCTGTTAGGCAACTTCTCCTTGTCTTGCAGTGACTTTGAAGGGGCCGATGTGTCTGGGTGCAAGCTTTCCTTTGACATGGAAACGCTTGGTTCCTTTAAAAGGTGTGACTCAAAGATATACATGATCTCCATTGTCGAAGCTCACATCTCGGCGGTCAGAGTCGGCGTAGCTCTTATGTCTTGTCTTGGCAGTCTCAAGGCGCTCTCGGATGAGTTGAACTTGCTTTTCTGCTTCGCGGAGAATTTCTGGGCCAAAGACTAGTCCTTCTTCGGTTACTGACCAGTTGAGGGGAGTACGACACTTGCGTCCCACCTCGAATGGTGCCATCTGAAGACTCAACTTATAGCTGTTGTTCTAGGAGAAGTCAGCAAATGGCAGGCAAACTTCCCACTTGGCTCCATAAGCCAAAACACAAGCGTGGATCATATCTTCGAGTATCTGATTAACTCGTTCTGTTTGCCCACTGGTTTGGGCGTGAAAAGCAGTGCTGAATGAGAGCTTGGCTCCCATAGCTTCTTGAAACTTCTTCCAGAATCTTGAGGTGAACTGGGTTCCTCGATTCGACAGAATCTCCTTTGGAACTCTGTGAAGACTTACGATGCGGTTGATGTAGAGGTTTGCGAGCTGGCTTCCATCATAGGTGGTCTTGACAGGTATGAAATGGGCTAGCTTGGTCAGGTGGTCGACAATGACCCAAATAGAATCATGTCCTTTGCTTGACCTTGGTAATCCGGTAATGAAATCCATCCCGACTTTGTCCCACTTCCATTCAGGCACTTTGAGAGGTTGCAATAGCCCAGCGGGCCGTTGATGCTCTGCTTTGACTTTCTGGCATATGTCACACTTAGCAACAAACATGCATATTTCCCTCTTCATGCCATGGCACCAGAAACTTGCCTTGAGGTCTTGATACATCTTGGTTCCTCCAAGATGGATGGAATATGGAGTGTCATCAGCTTCTTGCAAGATCAAGTTCTTGAGCTCCTCTTTATTGGGTACGCAGATGTGATTCCCGAACCATACAACTCCCTGTTCATCTAGAGAGAATCTGGGGGCCTTGCCTGCCTTGATCTTCCTCTTGATGCCTTCAATGCTATCGTGTCCCTTCTGAGCTTCTTTGATATCATCCATCAAGGTAGGCTTTGCTTCGAGGTTGGCGAGGAATCCAGGTGCAACTAGTTCCAAGACGAAGATTTCAAGCTCTTCATATAGGGCGGGTAGCCTTTCCTTAATCATGTCATTCAAAGAACAAGCCTTTCTGCTTAAGGCGTCTGCTAGCACATTGGCCTTTCCGGGTGGTATTGAACACTGAGGTCGTAATCCTTGATCAACTCCAACCATCTTCGCTGCCTCATGTTCAATTCCCTTTGGGTGAAAATATACTTCAAACTCTTGTGGTCTGTGTATACCTCACATCGCTTCCCCAGAAGGTAATGTCGCCATGTCTTCAAGGCATGAACTACGGCTGCCAACTCAAGATCATGAGTAGCGTAGTTCTCTTGATGAGGACGTAGTTGTCTTCATAGATATGCTACAACTCTGCCTTCTTGCATCAGAACTCCTCCAAGCCTGGTTCTCGATGCATCACAATATATCACAAACTCCTTGTGAATATCAAGGGTGGCCAAAACTAGGGCTGTGGTCAACCTTTTCTTGAGCTCCTGGAAGCTTTCCTCACACTTAGTTGTCCATTCAAACTTCTTGTCCTTCTTCAAAAGCTGAGTCATGGGTCGGGCAATGCTCGAGAATCCTTCCACGAACTTGCGGTAATACCCTGCGAGTCCGAGGAAGATCCTGACTTCCTTCATGGTGGTTGGCGATAGCCATTCAATCACGGCTTCAATCTTGGTAGGTTCTACGGACAATCCTTCTGCAGTCAACACGTGACCCAAGAATCCAACTTCATGCAGCCAGAATTCACACTTGCTGAATTTGGCGTAAAGTTGGTTCTCTCGAAGCTTGTCTAGGACCAATCTCAAGTGTTGCTCATGCTCTTCTTCAGACTTGGAGAAGACGAGTATGTCATCAATGAAGACGACAACTAACTTGTCCAAGTACTCCATGAAGATTTTATTCATGAGGTACATGAAGTAGGCAGGGGCATTGGTTAACCCAAATGACATGAGATGTATTCATACAGGCCATACCGGGTTACAAATGTCGTCTTTGGAATGTCCTGGGGTCTGATCTTTAGCTGGTAGTACCCAGACCTGAGGTCGATCTTGGAAAACACCTTGGCTCCGTTCAGCTGATCGAACAGGTCTTCAATCTTGGGGAGTGGGTACGTGTTCTTTATTGTGACTTCATTGAGAGAACGATAATCAACACAGAGTCCGATAGCCCCATCCCTCTTTGACACGAATAGAACCGGTGATCCCCAAGGAGAGGCACTAGGGCGAATGAATCCTTTTCTGAGCTGCTCTGGAAGTTACTTCTTTAGTTCAACCAACTCTTCGGATCCCATTCTATAGGGCTTCTTATAGATGGGCCTCAATACGGGCATGAGCTCAATGATGAACTCAATGTCGTGGTCAGGAGGCATTCCGGGCAGCTCATCAGGAAATACATCTGGGTACTCACATACCACCGGCACTTGATCCAACTCAATTCCCGATAGATAGTTAGCCTAAGCGGCTTGAGTGGAGGCAGGGTTGGGAACATACTTGACTTCCACTCCTTGGCTGTTGGTCATGGTAACAATCCTCTTGGCACAGTCTAACACACCTTGGTGTTTGGTCAACCAATTCATGCCAAGGATGACATCAGAGCCTGGTGAATCGAGAACTATAAGGTCTGCTAGGAAGTCTACCCCATTGATGTTAATCTCCACCCCTTTACAACCTATCCCAGACTTCATAACTTATCCCGGGGTTTGAATCAACATACGACTACCCAGGGGTGTAGGCTTCATGCCACTCTCTAGTGCAAACTTTTGGGCGACAAAAGAATGTGAAGCTCCACAATCAAACAGTACTATTGCTGGGGTTGAGTTGACGAGGAATGTACCCAGTATGACGTTCGGGTCCTGGGCTTCCTTTCCAGTGACGTGATTCACACGACCCTTGCCATTGCGGGGAGCGGGGTTCCTTGGTGGTGCTCCATGGCCTTGACCTTGGTTCGGTGCATTGGGGCATGGGGCATCACGCTTCTTGTTGGGTCACAGTTTGGAGATGTGTCCAGGCTGACCACATCCAAAACAAGTGACTTGCCTAGGGTTGTTGTAGTTCCTGTCGCCGTTGTTGTTATTGGGGTTGTTATAAGTTGGCCTAGGATTGGCATACTGCTAAGGCTGGTAGCTCGGACGAGGTACAGGAGGTCTCGCTTGATGTGGCTGATAGATTGGCTTGGTTGGGGTTGGCTGGCAAGGGCGAGGCTTCTGGTTGCTAGAACTACCCTTGGTGATCAACTTGCACTTGCGAGTGTCGTCTATGGCATGACGCTTGTCTTCCATCATGAGGGCCTTGTTCACTAGGTCGAAGAAGGTACGACAGTCATAGACGATGAGCTGATACTGCAGGGTCTATTGAAGTCCTTCCATGAAGCATTCCTTCTTGGTAGCCTCCGGGTTGAGATCTTTAGGTGCATACCTTGAAAGCAGGTTGAACTTCTGCAGGTACTCCTTGATAGAGCCACTTCCTTGCTTCGGTGCTTAGAATTCTCTCTTCTTCATAGCCATAATCCCAGAAGGAATGTGGGTGGTGCGGAATCCTTCAGTGAAGTCATCCCAAGTGCTCACACGGTCGCCTTGCATGACCTTGAATCCATCCCACCAAGCTCGGGCGGTACCTCCGAGGAAGTGAGAGGCATAAAGCACCTTCTCGCGATCCTCATTGATATTGACCGATGCAAGGAGGTCCTCGATGGTGCGGATCCAGTCATCAGCATTCAAGGGCTCAGTAGTCTCGATGAAGGTTGGGGCGAATTCCTCATGAACTCAGACAGAGGGGAGCAACCATTGACATTCCTACCTTGCTGCTGGTTGTTCACAAGGGCCTGAGCCATCTGCTGAATAGCAACATTGTTGGCTTGGCGTTCCTCCTAGAGAACTTGGAGAAACTGAGCTATGGTCATGTTCTCTGGTGGAGGTGGTGGCGGGGGAATGTCGCCTTGTGGATGCTCTTGGTGTCCTCCAGCCTGAGTAGTCACACCAGCTCCCTATTGCTAGCTTGAGTTACCGGCTTGAGGGTTGGCGAAGGAGCTATTGTGGGTAGCAGTCACCATCCTGTTTGGAGCAGCCAAGTCAAACAAACTAGGATAGACGAGAGGGAAAGCAACAATGGAAAAGCGCACCTAAGGGGATTGGTCGAGTGCAAGTGTGTTGAAACAAAGGTCGGAGGACCAACACATATATTAAGATAACATAGACGATGGAGTCACTTACATGTTGCCTAAGGAAAAAGCGTGACTTGCATCGAAACACAAACATCAAAGCAAACAACAAGCACACATGGTTTCATATGAACCATTACACGAACTCGACTTCGCATGAGGGTACCTGACTGATCCTACCCTAGGGGTCCTCGGACTCATGTGGTGGAGTGCTCGGTCTCGTAGTCATGCTCTTCTGGATCTTCCTCCTGTTCATCATCCCAACGAGCATCGTTTCCAGTCGAAGGGGTCGGGGAGCGAGGAGGTCCATCCCAATGATGTTTCGTCGGAGGGTCGGTGAAGAGCTCACGGTTCTCCTTCGCACTCATGTGTTGATGACGTGTGGGTGCATCTCTAGCTGGGGGTGCTACTCCTCGATAAGCGGCAACTGGTCGTCCTTTGGGGGTTCCATCCTTCTTGATCTTCTCTGGCTTCGTCTTGGCTTGACGAAGTAGCTCTTGGGTGTGGTGAAGTTCCTCGCGGAGCTTCACGGACTCCTTAATCAGGTGGTGAACCAAACTATTGGTGGAGAGGCTGAAGTAGGTCTAGAACCTGAGTGGTGTGCCATCCAACTGGGACGGAACCAACGTCCAACTCTCGCCAAATTCATCCTTTATAAAAGGTCGGTAGCGAGTAGCTGGCTCGTCAGCAAAATCTGGAATGATATCCCAAAGGTGTAGGAGTGCCTTGCATGCAGCTGACTAGACTATGAGTACTATGGTCTCCATCTGTGGTCCTTCAAAGAACCAACTAGTCGGGGAGTCGCTTGCCTTCACGACCACATCCACGTGGTACTCCTTCGTGATGACATCGACCTAATGCTCGTGGTAGAGGAAAACGGGTGGTTGGCGAAACTGGAACTTCTCCAGGCTATCCCCAAGGACTAAGGGAAAGCTGGATGTCAGGAAGGCTTCGGGTATGATGGCCATCTACAAAGGTTTGAAGGGAGGAGAGTCAGCAGAGTGTTTTGTAAAGAATAGAAGAGGTAAATAGTGCAGAACTCCTAAGTATAGGTGCTAGGTGTAGTTTTGAAAACAATTTTTATCATATTTAACGTCCATGCTAACTAAGGGCTTCCTACAGTCAGGATGGCTCTGATACCAGATTTGTGGGGACCCCGAATCATAAGTCGTGATCACCGAATGCACGTGTACAGTAATCCCAGAGATCAATGCTCACTGAACACACAGAAGCTGAATGACATAGGCTTGCATCCAGATTTAGCGTTTTACACAAATAAAGACCATGAAGGTCTAGTCTTACATAGATAGGGACACAAGGGCCAAACACTTAAACATAACAAGTAGCAGAAATCTTGGTCGAAAGCGTGAACACATGCCATCTGCCTTAAACCTATAGGAATTCTGACTAGGAAGCATCCTAGTTCGCATGTTCGTCACCAACGAACTCTTCACCATACTCCTGTTCTTCCGTGCCTGGCCAATTAAATAACCAGTGGCAATCCAATGAGTACTTTTATTGTACTCGCAAGCAACCCAAGTTGTGGAACAAGTAATAACAATGCATGATATAGCACCAAGTAGGTAAGTTTTGCAGAAAGCTGATTTTGTATGCAATGACATGATCAAGAACCTTTATAAGCATGCATCAACATTTGGCAGGTATCCATATGAACAAGTTACAGATATCATCATAGACAGGGTATTGACCATCTCATGTTCAGTCATCATGTCAAGTCATCTGACTTGTCTCAAGTGCCATCTCTGTGTCATCCGCACACACACACCAAGTTTTGTGAAAAGCCACTGGACATAGTTTAAGCAGCACCACCCAACTGTCCTTGACCATGGACACAGCTATTCGAATAGTTTTGCACTCTCCAGAGGTTGCACACTTTACCTACAAGACTCGGGGAACTTCCATGTCATCCACGACTCGCGGTATATTACATACCCGAGGTAAGCACCCGAACAATGCCTTTCCCATGGTGATACTAAACAAAGAGTCCACTCTTTGGTGCCATACCTCATGATATACATCACATGTACCATCCATGAGGGCACGCAACGGTGTGTCGGGTGCCTGTAAACACAGCACATGGCCTTCCACTCTGGGATGACCCCATCTCAAGAGTGACCACTTCACTCTCGCCACTGGTAATGCGGGCTCCCTGCTAGCACCAACCATAGTAATCAACAAGGCCCCGTACCATAAGGGGTATCGTAGTCGTACATGTAAGGTTGGGGCGGTCGACAAATCTTAAATCTAATCCGTTTTCAAAAACACACACACTCACTTGCTCCGGTACACCACTTCTTTCTCAAGTGGTTACCTAACTCAACATCATCTCCCTCGGCCATTAGTAGCACCCGACGGGGTTTTCGAAGAATCTTTGAAATCATTTTGTTCCCATCACCATGCATATACCCGTCCCATTTGCGTAGCAAGTACTAAGCAAACAATTCTACACCCACCCGTATAACCCTCATAAAGAGGTAGGGTCATGCACGATGCAAGTGTCAACGGGAAAGTATTTGCGGCGTCCCATCGAAGTGGCCACCACATAAACATGACCAACATCACAGAAATAAGTGCTATATGCCATGCAGATAAAAGCGTTCATGGTCATGGTCAAGGGGCTGCTTGCCTGGCTCAACAAAGTCTTTGGGTCCAACTCCCTCGTCAAATGCGCAATCTAGTGTCGCGATAAAATAACAGGAATAATAAGCATCACACAAAAATAGAGCACACAAATGACCTAATAAAAATGCTACCCTATTCTGATAAGTACTAAAAGCTATACTAAAAATATTTGTCTAAGGTTTCGCTGTGAAAACATTTTTGAAAGCTATTTAAGCGGAGGCAAAAAGATGCCTAAAATAGGTTTTAAATCAAACAGTACATACAAAAATTTCAAAAAATTTCACAAATGGCACTATTAAATTCTACATATTATTCTAAGATTTTAGGTGGAAAAATATTTGGCATTGGATTTTTATTTTGATTTGAGGGATTTTTGGAAATCACAACATAAAAGGAAAAGGGGAAAGGGCACTATGCCCTGGGCCAAATGCCCACTTGCACTAGGCCAACCGGCCAAGACGGCCCAGCTGAGCTGCGGGCGTGCGCGCGCGGCTAGGTTTGAACCTGACGCGTGCACCCCAGTGTTAGCAAGCGAGAGAGGGAGGGAGAGAGGTGTGGACATGATAGGGGGGTCCTGATACGTCTCCAACGTATCTATAATTTTTGATTGATCCATGCTATTATATTATCTGTTTTGGATGTTTTATATCCATTAATATGCTAGTTTATATTATTTTTGGGACTAACCTATTAATCTAGAGCCTAGTGCCAGTTTCTGTTTTTTCCTTGTTTTTGAGATTTGCAGATAAGGAATATTAGAAGGAGTCCAAATGGAATAAAACCTTCGAAAGGAATTTTTCTGGAACGAAAGGAAACCAGGAGACTTGAGAACCAAGGCAGGGGAGCCACAATCCCTAGGGGCGCACCCAGGGGGTAGGGCGTCCCGGGCAGGCTTGTGGGCTCATGGCCGCTCTCCTAACCCTAATCTTCGGCCTATAAATTCCCAAATATTCCATCATTATCAAAATGAGCCACGAAAACACTTTTTTGTCGCCAAAAGTCTCTGTTCTCGAGAGATCCAATCTTGGAGCCTTTTCCGGTAATCTGCCAAAGGGGGATTCGATCACGGAGGGAATCTACATCAACTCCATTACCCCTCCGATGATGCGTGAGTAGTTCACCATAGACCTTCGGGTCCATAGCTAGTAGCTATATGGCTTGTTCTCTCTCTTTGTTCTTCAATACCATGTTCTTCATGATCTTCATGAAGATCTATCCGATGTAATACTCTTTTGAAGTGTGTTTGTCAAGATCTGATGAATTGTGGGTTTGTGTTCAGATTATCCATGAATATTATTTGAGTCTTTCCTGAATTCTTATATGCATGATTTTATATCTTTGCAAGTCTCTTCGAGTTATTGGTTTGGTTTGGCCAACTAGATTGGTAATTCTTGCAATAGGAGAAGTGCTTAGTTTTGGGTTCAATCTTGCGGTGTCCTCACCCAGTGACAAAGTAGGGGTAGCGAGGCACGTATTGTATTGTTTCCATCAAGGATAAAAAGATGGGGTTTTCAATATATTGCTTGAGTTTATCCCTCGACATCATGTCATCTTACCTAATGTGTTACTCTCTTCTTCATGAACTTAATACTCTAGACGCAGGCAGGAGTCGGTCAATGTGCGGAGTAATAGTATTAGATGCAGAATCGTTTTAGTCTACTTGACACAGACGTGTATGCATAATCATTTCCTTGGATATCATCATAATTATTCGCTTTTCTATCAATTGCTCGACACTAATTTGTTTACCCACTGTAATACTTGCAATCATGAGAGAAGCCTCTAGTAAAACCTATGGCACACCAGTCTATTTTACATCTTATACTTTTATATCTAAAACCAAAAAAACCAAAAAATACTTTGCTGAATTATTTTTATATTTTTTTACTTTCTGTTCAAGCTATCTATCTCTATCAGATCTCATCCTTGCAAGTAACCCTAAAGGGATTGACAAACCCTTTATAGCGTTGGGTGCAAGAGTTTGATTCCTTGTGTAGGTACACCTATTGGGGACTTGCTTGTATCTCCTACTGGATTGATACCTTGGTTCTCAACAACTGAGGGAAATACTTATCTACTTTGCTACATCACCCGTTCCTGTTCACGGAAACCAACGCATGCTCGAGAAGTAGTAAGAAGGATTTCCAGCGCCGTTGCAGGGGAAATCTACATTAAGCCTACCAAGTACCTATCACAAACTCATCTCTTGCATTTACTTTATTTTCAATTTGCCTCTTGTTTTCCTCTCTCCCACTTCTAAAACGATTTTCAGAAAATATCAAAAAGATTTGCCTTTTTATTCGCCCTTTTTCGTTCGTCTTTTCGTTTGCTTCTCGCTTGCTTGTGTGCTTGATTGCTTGCTTTGTCACGATGACTCAAGAGAATACCAAGTTGTGTGATTTTCCCAATATTAATAATAATGATTTTATTAGCACTCCGATTGCTCCCACAACTAGTGCGGAATCTTATGAAATTAATGCTGCTTTGCTCAATCTTGTTATGAAAGAAGAATTTTGCGGTCTTGCTAATGAAGATGTCGCATCCCATCTAAATACTTTCGTTGAGTTGTGTGATATGCAAAATAATAAATATGTGGATAATGATATTGTTAAATTCAAGCTATTCCCATTATCACTACGAATTGTGCTAAAACTTGGTTTTCATCTTGCCCTAAAAATAGTATTGATACATGGAATAAGTGTAAAGATGCTTTTATTTCCAAGTACTTTCCACCCACAAAAATTATCTCTCTTAGGAATGATATAATGAATTTTAAGCAACTTGATCATGAGCATGTTTCACAATCTTGGGAGAGGATGAAACTTATGATTTGGAATTGCCCCGCACATGGTTTGAGTTTATGGATGATTATACAAATTTTCTATGTTGGATTGAATTTTGCTTCTAGGAAACTCTTAGATTCTGCCACGGGTGGTACTTTTATGGAAATCACATTAGGAGAAGCTACTAAACTCCTAGATAATATTATGGCAAATTACTCTCAATGGCACACCGAAAGATCTCCTACTAGTAAAAAAGTGCATGCTATTGAAGAGATTAATACTTTGAGTGAAAAGATGGATGAATTGATGAAATTGTTTGCTAATAAGAGTGCTCCCATTGATCCTAATGATATGCCTTTGTATTTTTATTGGAAATAATAATGAATCTATGGATGTGAATTTTGTTGGTAGGAATAATTTTGGTAATAACGCTTATAGAGGTAATTTCAATGCTAGGAAGTTTCCTAGTAATTCCTCTAATAACTACGGTAACTCCTACATCAATTCTTATGGAAATTATAATAAAATTCCCCCTGATCTTGAGAGTAGTATTAAAGAATTCATTAGTACGCAAAAAGGTTTCAATGCTATGATTGAAGCAAAAATGCTCAAGATTGATGATTTGGCTAGGAATGTTGATAGAATTTCTCTTGAGATTGATTCTTTAAAAATTAGATCTATTCCACCCAAGCCTGATATTAATGAGTCTTTAAAATCTACGAGAATTTCTATTGATGAGTGTAAGCAAAGAACCACTAGAATACGTGCTAAGCGTGAATGGCTTGAAAAAGTGTGTTCTCGTGATAATATTGATGAAGATCTTAAACTGATTGATGTGACTCCTATTGAATCTATGTTTTCCAATGTTAATCTTGATAAGGATGGGACTGGAGATGAGTCAACTTTAGTTAAAAGGTGTCCCAATGATTTGGAGTTTATAGATCTTAATGCTAAGATTGATAAATGTGGGATTGAAGAGGTCAAAACTTTAAATTGCATTGAACCCACTCTTTTGGATTTCAAGGAATCTAATCATTATAGATGATCCTTAATTGATTGTATTTCCTTTTTGCAATCCAAGTTGAACTCTCCTCATGCTTTTAATCAAAACAAAGCTTTTACTAAACATATTGTTGATGCTATGATGAAAGCTTTTGAAGAAAAACTTGAGTAGGAAGTTTCTATACCTAGAAAGCAATATGATGAGTGGAAACCTACTATTAAGATTAAGATTAAATATTATGAATGTCATGCTTTGTGTGATTTGGGTGCTAGCATTTCCACGATTCCAAAAACTTTATGTGATGTATTAGGTTTCCATGAATTTGATGATTGCTCCTTAAATTTGCATCTTGCAGATTCCACTATAAAGAAACCTACGGCAAGAATTAATGATGTTCTTATTGTTGCAAATAGGAGTTATGTGCCCATAGATTTCATTGTTCTTGATATAGATTGCAATCCTACATGTCCTATTATTCTTGGTTGACCTTTCCTTAGAACGATTGGTGCAATTAATGATATGAAGGAAGGGAATATTAGATTCCAATTTCCATTTAGGAAAGGCATGGAACACTTTCCTAGGAATAAATAAAATTACCTTATGAATATATCATGAGAGCTACTTATGGATTTCATACCAAAGATGACAATACCTAGATCTATTGCGTTTTGCCTAGCTAGGGGCGTTAAACAATAGAGCTTGTTGGGAGGCAACCCAATTTTATATTGCTTTCTGCTTTTTGCTTATGTTTTGGTGTGTTTGGCACATCATTACTTATGTAGTAATTGTCTTTTTGTGTTTTAATTAGTGTTTGAGCCAAGTAAAACCTTTGGGGTGATCTATGGTAGTTGTTGATTTGATCTTGTTGAAAAACAAAAACTTTTCGCTCTGTCCAGGAATTTTCTAAAACTTTTAGAGACTCGAATTGATCTGAAATTTTTACACAAGATTGATATGAAAATTTCCTTGATTTTCAGAATTTTCAGAATTCCAAAAGTATCTGAAGTTTACAGATTGCTACAGACTGTTCTGTTTTTGACAGATTCTGTTTTCTTTGTGTTGTTTGCTTATTTTAATGTATCTATGGGTCATATCGGGGGGTATGAGTCATGGAAAATTTAGAATACAGTAGGCATTACACAAATATAAATAAAGAATGAGTTCACAACAGTACCTAAAGTGGTGATTTATTTCTCTTATACTAACGGATCTCTTGAGTTTTCTGTTGAGTTTTGTGTTGTGAAGTTTTCAAGTTTTGGGTGAAGATATGATGGACTATGGAATAAAGAGTGGCAAGAGCATATGCTTGGGGATGCCAAAGGCACCCCAAGTCATATTCAAGGATGCCAAAAAGCCTAAGCTTGGGGATTCCCCGGAAGGCATCCCCTCTTTCGACTTCAATCCATCGGTAAATTTACTTGAGGCTATATTTTTATTCACCACATGATATGTGTTTTGCTTGGAGCGTCTTGTATGATATGTGTCTTTGATTTTTAGTTTGCCACAATCATCCTTGCTGCACACACCTTTTGAGAGAGACATGCTGAATCATGAATTTATTAAAATAGTCTATGTGCATCACTTATATCTTTTGAGCTAGGCAATGTTGCTCCAGTGCTTCACTTATGTCTTTATAGATGATGGTGGTGTTATATTTTATAGAAATTATTGAACTCTCCTTCCTCACTTATATTATTTTGAGAGTTTCTTAAAATAGCATGGTAATTTTTTTAGGTTATGAATTTAGTCCTAATATAATGTCATCCAAGAGGGATATAATAAAAACTTTCATATTAAGTGCATTAAAAACTATGAAAAGTTTGATTCCTTGCATATAGTTTTGAGATAATAGGGATGGTAATATGAGAGTCATGCTAGTGAGTAGTTGTGAATTGGAAGAGATACTTGTGTTAAAGCTTGTGATTCCCGTAGCATGCACGTATGGTGAACCGTTATGTAGGAAAGTCGAAGCATGATTTGTTTAATGATTGTCGACCTTTGTGTGAGGGTCGGGAGCGTGCGATGGTTAACTACTACCAACCTCTCCCCTAGGAGCATGCGTCTAATGCTTTGTTTCATAACTAATAGAATTTTGCAATAAGTATGTGAGTTCTTTATGACTAATGTTGAGTCCATGGATTATACGCACTCTCACCCTTCCATCTTTCCTAGCCTCTCTAGTACCGCGCAACTTTCGCCGGTACATCAAACCCTCCTTCCTGAAAACAGCCACCATACATACCTATTATGGCATTTCGATACTCATTCCGAGATATATTTCCATGCAACTTCCACCATGTAGTTTTTCATGACTTGCACCATCACTTCATATTGTATATAGAGTCATACTTTGTCATAGGTATCGAGTTGTAATTTTTCTTTTTGAGTTATAAGTAAATAAAAGTGTGATGATTTTTCATTAATAGAGCATTGTCCCATGAGAGAAAAGGATGATGGAGGCTATGAATCCCTCACAAGTTGGGATGAGTATCCGGACTTTAGAAAAAATAAAAGAGGCCAGTGAAGCCCAAAGAAAAAAAATAAAAGAGGCCAAATAAGCCCACCAAAAGAAAAAAGAAAAAAATGAGAGAAAGAGAGAAGGGAGAATTGCTACTACCTCTTTCCACACTTGTGCTTCAAAGTAGCACCATGATCTTCATGATAGAGAGTCTCCTATTTTGTCACTTTCATATAACTAGTGGATATTCATTTTGCACGACCACATAGTTTTATTTTTGAGCTTTCACACACTTATAACTATAAGTGCATTTGTTGCAATGCATTCCCTACTCACTCACATTGATATCTATTGATGGGCATCTCCATAGCCCGTTGATACGCCTAGTTGATGTGAGACTCTTTTCTCCTTTCTCCTTGCACCTCATACATATTATATTCCACCTATAATGCTATAACCATGGCTCATGCTCATGTATTGCGTGAGAGTTGAAAAGGTTTGAGAACACCAAAAGTGTGAAACAATTGCCTGACTTGTTCATTGGGGTTGTGCATGATTTAGATACTTTTCGTGGGGAAGATGGAGCATAGCCAAACCATATGATTTTGTAGGGATAACTCCCTAAGGCCATGATCTGAATATTCATGCCACAATAAAGAATATTACATGGATAAATATGTTAGGTAGCATTCCACATCAAAAATTCTGTTTTTATCATTTACCTACTCGAGGACGAGCAGGAATTACGCTTGGGGATGCTGATACGTCTCCAATGTATCTATAATTTTTTATTGTTCCATGCTATTATATTATCTGTTTTGGATGTTTTATATGCATTAATACGCTATTATATATTATTTTTGGGACTAACCTATTAATCTAGAGGCTAGTGCCAGTTTCTGTTTTTTCCTTGTTTTTGAGATTTGCAGATAAGGAATATTAAACAGTGTCCAAATGGAATAAAACCTTTTGAAGGAATTTTTTTGGAACGAAAGGAAACCAGGAGACTTGAGAACCAAGGCAGGGGAGCCACCGTGGGGCCACAAGCCCTAGGGGCGCGCCCGAGGGGGTAGGGCACGACGGGCAGGCTTGTGGGCCCACGGCCGCTCTCCTAACCCTAATCATCGGCCTATAAATTCCCAAATATTCCATCATTATCAGAACGAGCTACAAAAACACTTTTCCGCCGCCAGAAGCCTCCGTTCCTGAGAGATCCAATCTTCGAGCCTTTTCCGGTAATCTGCCAGAGGGGGATTCGATCACGGAGGGTATCTACATCAACTCCATTGCCCCTCCGATGATGCGTGAGTAGTTCACCAGAAACCTTCGGGTCCATAGCTAGTAGCTAGATGGCTTCTTCTCTCTCTTTTATCTTCAATACCATGTTCTTCATGATCTTCATGGAGATCTATTCGATGTAATACTCTTTTGCGGTGTGTTTGTCGAGATCCGATGAATTGTGTGTTTATGTTCAGATTATCCATGAATACTATTCGAGTCTTTCCTGAATTCTTATTTTTATGATTTCATATATTTGCAAATCTCTTCGAGTTATTGGTTTGGCCAACTTGATTGGTAATTCTTGCAATAGGAGAAGTGCTTAGTGTTGGGTTCAATCTTGCGGTGTCCTCACCCAATGACAAAGTAGGGGTACTCAGACACGTATTATATTGTTTCCATCAAGGATAACAAGATGAGGTTTTCATCATATTTCTTGATTTTATTCCTCTACATCATGTCATCTTACATAATGTGTTACTCTGTTCTTCATGAACTTAATACTGTAGATGAAGGTAGGAGTCAGACGATTTGTGGAGTAATAGTAGTAGATGCAGAATTGTTTTGGTCTACTTGACACGGATGTGATGCCTATATGCATAATAATTGCCTTAGATATCATCATAATTATTCGCTTTTCTATCAATTGCTCGATAGTAATTTGTTTACCCACCATAATACTTGCTATCATGAGACAAGCCTCTAGTGAAACCTTTGGCCCCTAGGTCTATTTTACATCTTATACTTTCAGATCTAAAACCAAAAATACCAAAAATACTTTGCTGCATTATTTTTATCTTTTTTTACTTTCCGTTCATGCAATATATCTCTATCAGATCTCATCCTTACAAGTAACCTTAAATGGATTGACAACCCCTTTATAGCGTTGGGTGCAAGAGTTTGATTCCTTGTTTAGGTACACCTATTGGGGACTTGCTTGTATCTCCTACTAGATTGGTACTTTGGTTCTCAACAACCAAGGGAAATACTTATCTACTTTGCTGCATCACCCATTCCTCTTCATGGAAACCAACACATGCTCGAGAAGTAGCAAGTCCCACCTATCATCTCCCACCTCTGGACAGGAGGGCGGTGATTCTCACCGGCGGCGAAGGAGGGAACGACGAGGGAAGCATAGGGTGGTGACGGACCCAGCTTCGAGCCGCCGGTCTCCTGGAGGTGGAAGGGCGGACGGAGGTGGTCTGGCTCGCCGGCGACGGGCACCCGGGGTGAAGGAGGTTTGGAAGGGGATTGTCGGTGGTGCTCCTCTACCGGAAACAGATGGGGAGGAAGGGGGAAGAGGTCGGAGGGACCCTATGGGCCCGATGGAGGAGAGAAGAGCGCTAGAGCGGTCCTGTGTCCCGAGATCGATGGAGCTTCGCCGTAGCGGCCCCTTGGTCGCCTCGAGCCTTGGTGCTCGGGGGGCTCCAACGGGGGCTCGGGATGGACTAATGAGAGAGAGAGGGAGGTTACAGAGAGAAGAGGAGGTGGGGTGAGGTCCTTTTTATAGGCACCTGGTGGTCCACCGAGCTTGGGGGCGCCGGCAAGCTCGGGGCCGAGGCCAGAGGCCATGAGAGGGGACGGGGGAGTGTCTGGGGCATTCCTAGGGCTGGTCTACGTCCAAGGAAGGGAAGAGAGAGGGGGAGGAGCGCACGCGTGTGAGGCAGCTCACTGGCCGAGCCAGGCGATGCTCGGCACGCGCGGGGGGAGGGAGAAAGAGGGGGAGAGAGCAGGGAGCCAACACGATGGCATGGTGCGGACGCCGAGGGGGCCAAGTGGCGAGAGGGGGAGGCCCGAGGCCGCCGGAGCCATGCAGTGGGAAATGATGCACTGTAGCGTGCTCCGGAGCATGCATATGGCATGTCATGGCATGCCAACGGTGTTTTATGCGCGGCCAAAGGTGTCTAGGGGGTCTAGGGGCATCTAGGATAGGGGGCAATAGCATTGGATGCCCTGAGAGGAGGATAGAATAAGAGGAGAGGTGATAGAGGGGTGTTTTATTGCTGTCTAGAGGGTAAAAATGGAGTTTTACCCCACTTAAGCATTGAGTCTTACTAGAGCTGAAATGCATCAATGTGAGAAGGTGGCAAAAATTAGAGAGCAAGGGGAAGAGTAGAAGTGGTGGAAATAGTAGTGTTTAGAAATGGCCAGAAGGGGTTTGATGGAGATTAGGGCAAGCAAATGGGCTTTTCTTTCCATAAGAATTGACAGGATCAAATGGTGATTCGAATTTGGCGTGATCACCAAGTTTGAGCTTGATTAAAAAAAGTTCACAATGTAAGTTTGTGAAATTCTAGAAATCAACAGAATTTGGTTTATGTAGATCTAGTCATTCTAAGCTAATCCCCTTGATGATTAGAATATGTCCACAAAGTTTGGGGTCAAGGGAAGAAACTTCACAATGTAGAGTTGTTCAAATTTGAATCTGGACAGGGAGGGTTTTGGAATAGTTTTATGAATCAAATCAACTTGTATTGAGACGAAACTTTGCACTATCATCACCTATGACCATGTTGAATTGACAAAATTTTCTTTGAATTTATTGAGAATATTTCTTATAGAAATATTTCAAAAGCTTGATTTGGACAAAAATGGTTGTGAGGGGTTTTGCCCATGATTTTGAACATGACCATGTGTTGAAACTCATATATATGGAAAATATATGTCCAGTGAGTTTCCCTAAATTTTCTCAAATATTTTGAAAGCATTTAAATAATTTTTCCCTATGAAAAACCATTTCTGGTCTTAAGAAAAAGCCTTTAACTAAAATATTAAAATATTCTTTAAAATTAATATTTGGTGGTTTTGGGAAGTAATAAATATAGTAGGTTTCAAATAAAGCCTTTTGGGGAAAGTATCCACCCAATTTGAGGACTTGTAGTGCAAACCTCAACTCAGGGGGTTTTGAAAACCTAATTTGAATAAATGCTTTTTGGTCAAAATAATATTTGGTAAAAATATTTTTGGGCACTATTCACATGGAATGATTATTGGGCAAGAAGTTTGGTTCAAGGAAGATGAATATGGAGAGGAGTAGAACCTAAGAGTGCCAAACAAACTCAACAAACAAACAAGCAATAATTCAAACAAGCATTCACGTAAAATGTTTTAATTGGCTCCAAATTTTGTAAATCCAAGCATAGCAAGGTTATACAAACACAGGGTGTGACATGTTGACTGTAGGATGTGACCCTAGGAAATGACTTAGAAATATGAAGACCTTGATAGGAATAACTTTTGTTTTCACTACTCTCGTAACTTCTAAATTCTTTTACTGAACCTCCCTATTTCGAACTATAGATGGAGATCTACACTCTAAACAAATGAGAGGACTATGCGGATGTTCTTAGAGATTCATTCCTCATGGAGCTGGTACAGATGATGAAACTTACGATACCTAGGATCAAGGTGACCAAGAGGAAGTCTGGATTTTGTGGCATCAAAACTAAAGTTTTGGATGTAAAGAAGACCCCAAGAATGAAGACATCAACTTTGGCACACTGAACCATGAGTGTGAGATGGGCATGAACACTTCCGTCCATGATGTTATCGCACATTTGAGCTATCGTCATTGTGTTGAGTTATGCAACCACTACTTTGGAAGGCTTGGATGGCAGAAGCCTGATGGAGCACACATCATCTTGACAGATGAACAGAAGATGAAGTGTTCACCTATACTACCATATAATCAAGAACTGGAGCACTACATCAAGAACCTTCAAATGGACCTTCTCTCAGAGTTATTTGAGAAAAAAGCACTTCGTGAGAACCTCAAGGCTGAGAAGCTGAAGGTAGCCAATCTGAAGAAACATGATCCTGAGGTTCATAATCTTCGTCAAGACTTGAAGAACCGTCACACCATGGCACATGCTGGTGATGTTGAAATTCAGAAGCTCATGAACCAACTCTTGGAACTAGAGGGACGACATTGGAAACTCCGAGTCAAAAGGGACAATCTGGCAAAAGAACTTGAGAAGATCAAGCAGGTCCAGAAGAAGCCCACTGAAGATGAAGACATGATATGAACTAACCTAGTAGCAGCCCCACCATGAGTGAATAAAAGATAAACATTTTTGCGATTTGTGTGATCGTCCATACCAACCTTATGTGGGTGGCGATACAATAGTGTTGATTGCACCTTATGAATGTGTGGATTTAAGATTTTGATGCCTTTGTGTCTTTGAGTTGTTTGTATCTTCTCCTCTATCTCTTACGTATCTCATCTCAAAACCCTTGGATGAATAGATGGTGAACGAAGATGAACTTGTATTCCCTAGACCAATGACCTAGCTAGAGGCAGAAGTATGGATTCACAACATGGAGAATCACTTTCAGAGCAACTCAATTGCAAGGAAGTATGAGGTTCAATACGCTCTTTAGCACTTTACCCAAAGTAATGCAACTTGGTGGAAAATTCATCAAGCCATCCAAGGATGTAATGCAGCAAAAACCTAGGAGGATTTCAAGAAGACTCTATTAAGACCCCGTCTCATCCAGAAGAAGTGTGATATCCCTATAAAGAAGTTGTGTGATTGCAAGATCTATGGAGAAATAGAACACACCCAGAAAGAACACAAGGATGGATGCCCCCATTGTGAAGAAAATCACCCAGCCGAGGAATGCCCAACTAGTCAAGTGACTTGTTTCTTGTGTGAAGGAACCACCCACTACCCAGCTCAGTGTCACTTGTACCCTAAGGTACAACAAGTTGTCAAGCATCAGAAAGAACGAATGAAAGAAACATTCAACAGATGTTTTGAAGAACTCGTAGTGAAGGAAGATTTGGAAGACCCTGATGGACAAGGCTTAACTAGATTCTTCTCCAATGCCTGCTACGCATGTGGAGAAAAGGACATTTTTCCCAGGATTGCACACAAGAAAGCTAATAGTATCTAGGAGACTTCCTGACAGAAAAAGTGGAGATTGACGCACATGAAATAGAAGAATTGATCGTAATGAAGAAGATCAGGAAGAGAAAGATCGTGCATTCCCAGAACAACCCAAACCCCACAAAGGATAAGAGTCATATTTCCTGTTTTGAGTGTAAAAACACAGGTCACTACACCAGTAAATGCCCAGAAAGGAAGCCAAGAACCCAAGGAAATTATGAAATCACATAGAAGCCCCAATACATGTTAGAAGTCATTTGTTTGCGCTGGAAGGAAGCACGACATTTTGCCAGGGAATGTTCAAACGAGAAGAAAGCTCATAGCGAGTAATTGAGATCTTGGGTATTGTAATAAGGGATGTAATATGTGTAGTGGGAAGCACACTTATTTTTTTCATATGGAGTTGAACTATGTAATGGAAGACTCGGAGATTGTAATAGTTCATGAAAGTTCTTGTGCTGAAAGGCTCTATGAGTTTTTTCTATGTTGTTAACAAATTTTGGGTGCCACTTATGTGGGTAAACATGGATGAAAATGAGTTGTTTATGCATAAACATGGATTTTTCTAAAGTACAAGGATACAATAGAAAATTATCAATGGATAACCCATTACGTTTTGTTTTGAGGATGACAACACCATGTATGATGATATGGATGTTTATCCAAGAAGAATACATACATTACTCTGAGTACCCTTTTCAAACATCTGCAGAAGACAACCCTTTACGAGTCTTTTCTCGAGGGCCTGGAGACGATCATGACCCTGACTAGTGATCAGGATTACCCAAGGATCCTGAAGGATATGATGAAGCGCATCCATCTTGAAGGAGATGTAGTCTACAAAGGCTACCCCTTCATGAAAATGGAGTGGAACTATGGTATGTGGAGGTACACCCATACCATGTGAAAGGAGTTTTCCCAAAGACTAGGGGGCGATACTTTTCCATCTCCCGTGTACCACGAGCAACTTTGTTTGATGTTGTTCGTGAAGCTGCCAAGGAATCCATAAGATAGATTAGAGAAATACTTGAAGCAAGACTCTGTCATACTCGGGAATACCTACAAGAGGTGCATATAGAGATGATGGAAATGAATCTCATGCCCACCCTGATAAAGCAAAATATGGATGATTTCAAGGAGCACATTGCAAAGTTCCATTTGTACTTAGTTATATCCAAGGGGGCAAATGAATAAAGTAGGAAGTGATGCTTGACCATACCAAACTATGTGGATGACAGCATTTGTAAAAAAGTACTTTTTAGGAGTTTTAAAGAAGTGATTGAGGATGTAACAAAGGATTGAATAAGAGAAGAATGTGATTTTTGATGAACCAACACATATATTGATAAACAGACCAATGGAAAGGAAAATGAAATTCCACAGAGTGGAATCTAGACAAGTATAAGTCTGTGATTTATTACCTCAAGGGTATGATGGAGTGAATTGAAGGTAATGTTATAATATGAAATGATAGTAACCCCAAGAGTGAGTTAAAGCTGTGAGCCCATAGAACCACAGAACTCAGGATTGATAAGGATCAAGCCCTACCATTATGAAGGAAGGAACTTGGAAGAAGCTATGCTTGATTAGCAAATGTTTTCCTACGAGGATATGAAAAGCTGAGAGTTGTGAAGAAACAATAGATGTTTTGTTTAACTTGCAGAAATCAATGGATTTATCCGAACTTTTTTCATTGACAAGAGAAATTTATGGAACGCTTTTGAGGAACCCAAGTGATAGAATACGAAATTCACTAAACCTTATACAAGGTAATGATTTCAGTGCGACATGGCTTGGCCACCATGATGACTTGGTCTTATCATTCTCTTCCTATTCAGAATGGTAAATCTGAGTGACTTACCCATAGTAAAGAGATGACGTTCTTTGAAGTTTTTGTTTAAGGGATAATTGTATTTGAGCCCTTAGTTATGTCACCGTCGACAGGAATACCCCTAGTTTTGGAAAACACATGGTCATGCCCACATCACTTTGCTCGTCTTGTGCTTTTGCCCTTTGACCGTTTGACTTTCATTTTGAAAAATTCATAACTATTTCATACTAACTTGGAAAAATTCAAATAAGATATCAAAATATTCAGAAACACATCACCTATATGTGTATGACATTTGCATTCATGAGAAAATTCTTGGGAAGTCCCCATATCAGTTTTAGCTCATATAGGTGATGGGGACTTTCCAACACTTTTTTTCATGAATGCAAATGACATGCACATATAGGTGATGTGTTTCCGAACATTTTGATATCTTATTTGCATTTTTCCGAGTTAGTATGAAATAGATATGAATTTTTTAAAATGAAAGTCAAATGGTCAAAGGGCAAAAGCACAAGACGAGCAAAGTGATGTGGGCAGTACCGTAAATTTTCCAAAACTAGGGGTATTCCTGTCGACGGTGACTCAACTAAGGGCTCAAATACAATTATCCCTTTGTTTAAGCCTTAGAATGGTAAGTTGAAAGCCCCTTGTACATGGCAGTTTTTGCCACACGTAGGAAATTTTATGATGAGGATGAAGCCAAGACCCATTTTCACTATAGGATAACCACTAATGGTAGACCACCATGAGATCATCAATAAGTTACTTAGAATGAATGCTAGACTTTCCAGATAAGAAGACCCAATAACAGAAGACCTTTGGATTGACCAAGGAAACAATGGATTTTGCAGAAAATGTTATGAAAATAACATAAGGGCATCAACAAAGGTGTTACTGTGGAGAATGTGAAGAGGCAAACATTTCCAATGACCCCAGAGGATTGTAATGATTTTGAGGGACCAGTAACTCTCATTTTAAGTGTGGTAGCCCCACACTTTCAGGTCAATTGATTTGCTAGAAGTCCCCCAAACCCTAACCTTTTCTTGCTAGCCTCTTCGAATCTTGAGGACGAGATTCATTTTAAGTGTGGTAGGTTTGTAACATACCAAATTTTGGAATGTTATAATAAATAATAAATAGATTGAGTGATTGAATTTGAGTGAAAATTTGAAACTTATAAAAACTTTTGAATTAGAGGGAAAAAATGACTTTCCCCTTTTCCCGTGAATTCAAATTCATCCATTTCAAATCAGTGAGAGAAGATAACATGACTTCTTAAAAATAAAAAATTTGAAAGGTGGATTTGAAAATTTCTGAAATATTATATTTGGAATCCATTTGATACTTTGTTCTATTTCAAAGTTTGAAAGAATTCAAATCTCGTTGCCCAAATTCAAAATCTTGAGAGGAGCAATATGACACACCAAACCAGGGGCCACTTGAATTATATTTGATCTTATAAAGAATCAGAATATTATTTGGAAAATATTTCATATTGGGTTCCAAAAGAAATTCTTAAAGTGGTTTTAAATTTTATTTTTCTCCAAAAATAAAATATATAGAAAATAGGGTAAAATGATTCCCTTCAATAGAAAAATGGAGAAAGATGAATTTGAAATCATTTTGATATTTGTAGAATATTTTATTTGCAACTGTAGCACTATTCGATTTTTGAGAATTTTTCTATGCATTGTTTGACTCGGAAAATATGTTGACATTGTAGGATATTTGTTTCTGCAAATTGTGGTACACAAAACTTTTATATTTGGATTTTATTTGATCCTCCAAATCATCTTGCCTTTCTATTTTTTATAAAAAAGGAAAAATACAAAAAAAGGAAAATTCCCCGAAGCCCATTTGGAATAGTTGCGGCCCAGATCGCCTTCGCCAGATCCGAAGGGATTTTGGATCGGCCACCAATCATGTCGCCCCGCCCTCTCTCCCACTGACCCTAGGCCCCACTGACCAATAGGATCTCCTCTCGTGCTCGCCTTCCTTCTTCCTCCCTCCCCTTTCCTTCCTCGATGGAGTGGGCCAGATCCGCCGTGGATCTCCTGATCCCCTTCCCTCTAAGCACCTCGAGCCCCTCGCTATTTAAGCCACCGATCCTGCACCCCATTCCACCCCACACCCCTCCTCTCCACGCCATGCACGACCCCGCACACCCTCGCAGGAGTTCGTCCACGAGCCGAAGCTCCTCGAGCTTGTCGTGCTCAGCCTGGCCATCCCCAGGCCTCGTTGAAGCCAAGGATCGATGCTGGTGGATCACTGCCGTCGACTAGAGCCCTTCCCAAGCCCCGAGACCCACAGGAGCGCCTGCCCACTCCACCTCGCCATAGAGGCTATGCCATAGCTCCTTCTCTCTTTCTATGAGTTCTCTCCCTCCCCTCGCCCGTCCGATCTAAAATCTATGCTGTAGATTAGAAGGAGCTTACCCCTTTGGTTTTGTAAAAAGAACCGGTCGGTTTTCTATTTAGTTAATATTAGCCGAGCCATTTTTCTTAAGTTACGGTCACTCGCTAGATTAGCCACCGCGTGCACACCGCTCCTCTACTTAGGAAGCGACACGTGGACCCCCTGTTCGTTAGGTAGTTTTTCTTTATTCCGTTTTAGTTTCTTCTAACAGAATAGTTCTGTTTTTGTTTTTGTTTTAACTTTTAGGTTTTTAATTATTTTTAAGTGATTATTTTTGCATTGTGTCAAAACTTTTTGCCAAGTTTCTGTAGATGACAAGTTTGACCATATTTGAAAGTTTAAATTTGAATTCCGATGAATTTTCTCAAATCACTAGAATTTGAATAACCTGAGTTTAAAAACATATTTTTGAATGAAACGTTTTGCCACTATTTTGTAATAGTTTGTTTTATTAGTATATACAGTTTGGCAACTTTTAGAATATTTTTACTTACGGTTTCAAGAAAAACAGTAATGACTTAGTTCTTTTTATGTTTATTTCTATTTCTTTTGTTTTGATTTCTTTTTGATTTATTTTCTTTTATATTATTTGCAAGTTTTACTTTGTTTTCTGTTAGTTTGTAGTAGTATTTTAACCAAGTTTATTTTTATGTCTTTTATTATTTTTATAGCATCAAATCAATTCTAGTTAAGTAATAAACTTGCAAATTGATTTCAATGCTAATTTTTTTCCTTTTGAAAATATTTTCTATAAGTTGTATTGTAGTTTATATTTTGTTAATCTTAATAGACTAGAAGCAATTTGCATTATATTTGAAATTGTTGTTGGTTTAATTCAAGATTAACAATGCTTAAGTCATAGGAAGTGTTTAATAGAAGTTTTTCCATTAGTTTCTTTTTGTAGGAAAGATTTATGAGAAAAATAATTTATGTTATTTATTTGTTTTATATTTTTGTTTTCTATTATTTTATTATCTTAGTGTTTACTTTGTTGTTGTTCTAGTAGTTGGAAAACTCATGTTGCTAGTGTGTTCTTTCATAGTTCCTAGTTGTTCTTTTAAAGTAAGTCTTTTGCTAGTTAAATATTCGCTAGAATACTTTTGTTAGGTTTTACTTTGTTGTTCTCTTACTATTGAAAATAGGATTATTTGTAGGGAAAACCAATCCTTGGTTGTGTTGATGAAGTTTGTTGTTTTGAGTTTTGTCTTAAGTATTTCCTTCAACATTTTTTTGTTTTGGTTTTTGTGTTGTTGTTGATTGGTAGTATTGATTTGTATAATTGTTTGCTTACATGAATGCTATGTTTGACTTAATAGATTTTCACCGGAGAGTGACGAATAGTTCTATCAAGTTATTTCTAAGAGCGATATTTATCTTCATCAACAATACATGCAAGTTCACTTTGATCATCTTACACTACCTATGTTTTATTTGCATTAGTATAAATCTCTCCATCATACATCCAGTAGGATATTGAGATTGAACTTGTGGTAGAATCAAGAGGTAGCAAAAACACATCACCCTATTACCATTTCCCAGGAAGGGACGTTACTCACAATTGCTATGCTTTAGTAGACGGGGTTTGGTTGTGAGATTCAGGGGTGATGTAAGATTAATTAATTATTTCAAGACAAGCATGATGATCGAGACTTCAAGGACTCAATATACCTCTAAGTGGATTGGACATGCATTTTGCCAGCCTGATATCTATCATGGTTATGCCGGGAATCCTGGTATATACCTATGATCATCCCAATGGAATGCCACCCAGGCTCAAAGAGATGGATAGATACTTCAAGGCCGGAAAGCTTACGTGTGCAACCGCAACTCAATATGAGCTCTGACTTGGTTGACCTTATGGTGACTCTGTTAGGTCAGATTGCTATGAGATGTAGAAGAACGGTAGGATTAGATGGGCATTGACTTTCTATCAAAGGATCGCTATGGAAGACCATGTTTCGATCGTCTCCTTCTCAAACATCAGGTAGTGCGAGGACACAACGAGAGGGATGGAATCTTGCGGGTAAAGTATACAAACCTCTAGAGAGTGTCAAACTAATCGATTAGCCGTGTCCCCGGTTACGGACAACATGAGCACCGGAGATGATACAATCAGCCTGTCTCAACACAATTAATAATTTTTATGATGAGTGGGACTATTAATTATTTTTGGGACATGAGAATTGGTTGGTGGAACCATCTCATTAACAACCAACTATTGTAGTGATATTCCGTGTGACTCCTTTGTTGTAGGGAAAATAAAACCAGCTTTTCTGCAAAAAAACTCAGACACGGAGCCACAAAGCCTTTTGCATATAGAATAGTTTTGATCATTTCATTCTATGGTGATCTTGCCGGTACATTCAATGTACTGACCTACACGGCTGCAACATCTTATGTTGTAGATACTTTTCTACAACGAGTAAGAGTACAATTCAGGGCTACGGTCTACACTCAACCTACCGTTGGTGTTTATTGGAACTCCACTCAACCTACAACTATCCTTAAAATGGATTGCACACATCTAGGGGGAGCTTGTATTAGTCATGTATCCTTCAAAGTCTTCACACATTTGTGCATATCTTAAATTAAAGCTTTGATTGTATGATGTCATCAATTACAAAAAAGGGGGAGATTGAAAGCACAATATTCTCCCTTTATGGTTTTGATAATCCATAACAACATATTCTCGTGGGAATGAACACCTATGGGATCATAGAGACCCCTTTCGGTTCGGTGTTGGAAAGGCTCGTACAAGGAGCCGGTCTGAAGAACAGCACGCGGGGATCTTTACCCAGGTTCGGGCCGCACGGATGCGTAAAACCCTACTCCTGTTTGGTTGTATTGAGAGTGTTCTTAGGGTTCTAGATACAAGAGCTCTATTAGCATTCGCCACGCACGTGAGCTAGAAAGTCCCAAAATTCGAAAAGTCCTCTACCGTATTGCCCTGGGCCTCCTTTTATACTCTGAAGGGAATCCCAACAGTGGCGTACAGTGTGTACACGGGGTGTACAGAGCTACAGTGCTCTCGTACCTAACACTAACAGAGTAGGACACGCGCATTTAATGCACCGTCAGGCATCTATATCCGTTAGTTGGACGGGACGGGAGCCCGTCCCATCGGCGCCGCTTAGCCCCCTCCAATGTCGACTCCGTGACACGCGTCCACTTGGATCGACACCTGGACCGTGCGATGGTGGGGCCTTGTCGGGGCTTCGCCTTGCTGGGATCTTGCTTTGCCTGGGGGTTCAATAGCCCTCCCGGCAAGACCTTGCTTGTGGTCTTGATTTTCCTGTGTGTGTATCTGGCAAGTCCTTGCTGGGCCTTGCTGCCAGGGTGGCCACTTGCTGTCCGTGCACGAGTAAGGGGCATTGGAGAGCCTGAAACGCTAGTGCGCTGACAGGAGCCCCGGGGACTAGTTGGTTCTTCGAAGGACCACGGATGGAAACCATGATACTCGTAGTCGAGAAAGCTGCACGCAAGGCACTCCTACACCTTCGAGACATCATTCCAAAGATGGCTGATGAGTCAGCTACTTGCTACCTTCCCTTCAGGAAGGATGACTTTGGAGAGAGTTGGACACTGATTTAGACCAATGAAGATGGCACACAACTCAGGTTCCAAACCTACTTCAGCCTCTCTGCCGATAGTCTGGTTCACAACTTGATGAAGGAGTCCGTGAAGGTCCGCGAGGAACTTCACCACACCAGAGAGCTACTTCAACAAGCAAGACAAAGCCAGACAAGATCAAGAAGGATGGAGTCCCCGAGGGACGACCAGCTGTCGCTTATCGAGGAGGAGTACTCCCAGCTAGTGATGCACCTACACGTAGTCATTGCGTGAGTGCGAAGGAGTACCGTGAGCTCTTCACCGACCCGCCTGCAAAGCATAGTCGGGATGGACCTCCTTGTTCCCCGACCCCTTCAACCGGGAACGATGCCCGTTCAGATGATGAACAGGAGGAAGACCCAGAGGAGCGTGACTACGAGACCGAGCACTCCACCACCTGAGTCCGAGAACCCCTAGGGTAGGATCAGTCATGTATCCCTCATGCGAAGCTGAGTCCATGTATTGGTTCATATGAAACCATGTGTGCTTGTTGTTTGTTTTGTTGTTTCCGTTTTGATGCAAGTCGTGCTTTTGCCATAGGCAACATGTAAGCGACTCCATCATCTATCCTAATATATGTTCTTGGTCTCTTGACCTTTGTTTCAACACACTTGCACTTGACCGACCCCCTTAGACGCGCTTTTCTGTTATTGCTTATCCTCTTGTCGACCTAGTTGTTTGACTTGGCTGCTCCAAACAGGATGGTGACTGCTACCCGCAACAGCTCCTTCACCAACCATGAAGCCGGCAACTCGAGCTAGCAACATGGAGCTGGTGGGGCTTCTCACGGTGGAGGACACCAGGAGCAGCCACAAGGCGACTTTCCCCCGCCACCACCTCCGCCGGAGAACATGACCATAGCTTGCTTTCTCCAAGTTCTCTGGGAGGAATGCCAAGCCAACAATGCTGCTATCCAGCAAATGGCTCAGGCTCTTGTGAACAACCAGTAGCAAGGCAGGAACGGCAATGGCCGCTCCACGTTGTCTGAGTTCATGAGGAACTCGCCCCCAACCTTCACCGAGACTGCTGAACCATTGGATGCTGATGACTGGATCCACACCATCGAGGACCTCCTTGCGTTGGTCAACTACAATGAGGATCTCGACAAGGTGCTTTGTGCCTCTCACTGCCTCGGAGGTACCGCCCGAGCTTGGTGGGATGGATTCAAGGTCATGCAAGGAGAACGTGTGATCACGTGGAATGACTTCAAGGAAGGATTTCGCACTGCCCATATTCCTTCTGGGATCATGTCTATCAAGAAGAGAGAACTTCGAGCGCTGAAGCAAGGAAGTGGCTCTGTGAAGGAGTACCCGTAGAAGATCAACCTACTGTCAAGGTATGCACCTGAAGACGTCAGCATAGAGGCTGCCAAGAAGGAACGCTTCATGGAAGGACTTCAACAAGTCCTGCAATACAACCTCATCATCTGTGACTATCGCACTTTCTTCGACCTGGTGAACAAGGCCCTCATGCTGGAAGACAAGCGTCATGCCATCGACGACACTCACAAGCGCAAGATGATCGGCAAGGGAAGCTCAAGAAACCAGGAGCCTCGCCCATGGCAGCTAGCGCCAGCCAGGCCAACCCATCAGCCGCAGCAGGCTAGACCTCCTGCACCTCGTCCGAGCTACCAGCCTCAGTAGTATGCCAATCCCAGGTCAGCCTACAACAACAACCCCAATAACAACAACGATGGCAGGAACTTCAACAACAACCCTAGGCAAGTCGCTTGCTTTGGACGTGGTCAGCCAGGACACATCTCTAGGTTGTGTCCCAACAAGAAGCCAGATGCACCATGCCCCAATGCGCCAGCTCAAGGTCAAGCCCATGGAGCACCACCAAGGAACCCAGCTCCCCGCAACCAGCCCAACATCGGCAAGGGACGTGTGAATCACATCACCTCAGAGGAAGCCCACGAAGACCCGGACGTCATACTGGGTACGTTCCTCGTCAACTCAACCCCAGCAATAGTATTGTTTGATTGTGGAGCTTTGCATTCTTTTGTCACCCAAAGGTTTGCACTAGAGAGTGGCATGAAGCCTACACCCCTGGGTAGTCAAATGTCGATACAAACCCCGGGATTAGTTATGAAGTCTGGGGTAGGTTGAAAGGGAGTTGAGATTAACATCAACGGGGTAGACTTCCTAGCCGACCTTATCATCCTGAAGTCAGAAGGCTTGGATGTGAACCTAGGCATGGACTGGTTAACCAAGCACCCAGGCTTGTTAGACTGTGCCAAGAGGATTTTCACCATGACCAATATCCAAGGAGTGGAAGTCAAGTATGTTCCCAACCCTGCCTCCACTCAAGCCTCTCAGGCTAACTGCCTATCGGGAGTTGAGTTGGATCAAGTGCTAGTAGCATGTGAGTACCCGGATGTGTTTCCTGATGAGCTTCCCGGAATGCCTCCTAACCGTGACATTGAGTTCATCATTGAGCTTATGCCTGGATCAAGGCCCATCTATAAGAAGGCCTACAGGATGGGATCTGAAGAGTTGGCTGAGTTGAAGAAGCAACTGGCAGAGCAGCTCAGAAAGGGATTTATTCGCCCTAGTGCCTCTCCTTGGGGATCGCCTATTCTATTTGTGTCAAAGAGGGATGGAACTATCAAACTTTGTGTCGATTACTGTTCTCACAATGAGGTCACAATAAAGAACAAGTACCCACTCCCCAAGATTGAAGACCTGTTTGATCAGTTGAACGGAGCCAAGGTGTTCTCCAAGATCGATCTTAGATCTGGGTACTATCAGCTGAAGATCAGACCCCAAGACATTCCGAAGATGGCATTTGTAGCCCGGTATGGCCTATACAAATACACGGTCATGTAATTTGGGTTAACTAATGCCTCGGCCTACTTCATGTACCTCATGAATAAGGTCTTCATGGAGTACTTGGACAAGTTCGTTGTTGTCTTCATTGATGACATACTCGTCTTTTCCAAGTCAGAAGAAGAACATGAGGAGCACTTGAGATTGGTCCTAGAAAAGATTCGAGAGCACCAGCTTTATGCCAAGTTAAGCAAGTGTGAATTCTGGCTGCATGAAGTTGGATTTTTGGGTCATGTGTTGACTGTAGAAGGGTTATCAGTGGATCCTGCCAAGATTGAAGCCGTGACTGAGTGGCAAACCCCAACCACCGTGAAGGAAGTTAGAAGCTTCCTCGGACTCGTGGGTTATTACCACAAGTTCGTGGAAGGTTTCTCAAGCATTACCCGACCCATGACCCAGCTTTTGAAGAAGGACAAGAACTTCAAGTGGACAGCTAAGTGCGAGGAAAGCTTCTAGGAGCTCAAAAAGAGATTGACCATAGCCCCTGTTTTGGCCACCCCTTATATTCACAAGGAGTTTGTGATTTATTGTGTTGTATGGACACAAGTTTCGTACTCCCCTCAACTGGTCAGATACCGGAGAAGGATTAATTTTTGTACCGGATATCCTCTGCAAAGCTGAAGGGCAAGTTCAACTCGTCCAAGAACGTCTGGAGGCCGCCAAATCAAGATAGAAGAGCCACGCTGACTCTCACCACCGAGAAGTGAACTTCTCTGTCGGTGACCATGTATACCTCCGGGTCACGCCTCTCAAGGGAACCAAGCATTTCCACATCAAAGGAAAGCTCGCGCCAAGATACATCGGTCCCTTCAAGATCACCGCCATGCGAGGAAAACTTGCCTACCAGTTGGAGCTACCTTCCGAGCTGTCGGATGTGCACAACGTCTTTCATGTGTCACAACTCTAGAAGTGTCTACAAGTTCCCAACCGCCCCGACCTCTACAAGGACATCGACCATCAAGCCATTGATCTTCAACCAGATCTCACTTATCGTGAGAGGCCAGTCCGCATTCTGGATGAAGCCGAGCGCTGCACTCAAAGCCGCACCATCAAGTACTTCAAGGTCTAGTAGAGCAACCACACTGAAGCAGAAGCAACCTGGCAGCATGAAGATTATCTTAGATCGGAGTTCCCTTATCTTTTTAGCGCTTAGCCTAGGAATCTCGAGGACGAGATTCTTGTAAGGGGGGAAGGTCTGTCACACCTTGTTATTATAGCACATTGTTATGATTGGGTTTATAAAATTTGGAGCCAACTAAAACTTTTTCAATGTGTTTGTGCATGCTTGCTATGTTGATTGCTTGCTATGTTGATTGCTTGCTTGTGGATTGTGTTTTATGGCACTACTAGGTTCTACTCCACTTTATAATCATCTTCCTTGATCCAAACCCCTTACCCAATGATCATGCCATGTGAGTAGTGCCAAAAACTATTTTTATCAAAAAAAATTAACCAAAAATGATTTATTTAATTTAAATTTCCAAAACCCACTGAAATGAGGTTTGCACTGTAAGTCCTCAAATAAGGTGGACCCTTCTTTCCCAAAGGCTTTATTTCAAACCTACTATGTATATGACTTCTCAAAACCACCAAATATTATTTTTAAAGATTATTTTCATATTTTATTTAAAGGCTTTTTCTTAAGGCCAGAAATGGTTTTTCCTACGGAAAAATTATTTAAATGCTTTAAAAATATTTGAGAAAATTTAGAGAAACTCAGTGGACATATGTTTTCCATATATATGAGTTTAAACACAAGGGCATGATCAGATCATAGGAAAAAACCCTCAAACCCTTTCTGTTCACATCAAACTATTGGAATATTTCTATAAGAAATATTCTCAATAAATTCTAGCAAAAATCCAGCAAGTTTCATCCCAATCTAAGTTGGTATGGTTCATCAAATCATCCCAAAACCATTCCTGTCCAAAATCAGATTTGAGCAACTTTACATTGTGAAGTGTCTCCCCTTGGCCTCAAACTTTGTGGGCATGCTCTAATGGCCAAATAGTGATGATACACTAAGTGGTGCATCAAGAGTTAAAGCCTAGCATCATTGGATCTACAGAAATCAGTTTCTGCCAATTTCTAGGGTTCACTAAATTTCCATTATCAACTTTTTCCTCTTGAGCTCAAATTTGGTGAAGCATGTCATTTCTACCTAGCCTTTGACCCTGGTAAATACCTCAGTAAGATGGTAATTATTTCTTGCCCAAAACTCCACCAAACACCTTCTGGTGATTTGGTAAAACCCCTATTTATACCTTTTAACCTTTTACCCTTGCCCCCAACTTTCTACCGCAGTCTCTCATGGGTGCATTTTACCTCCAGTAAGAACCCCAAGACCCCAGGTCACCAGGAGGTCGGGTGAAACCCCCATTTTCACCCATGGCAGCATCATTTTCTATATTCCCCTGCCCATTACTTTTCTCCCCTAGCTTCTCTTAGCCTCCAAGCATCCAAAGAGCATCTCCAGGCCCTCCAGGTGCTAGTAGACAAGGTGGGGCACCCCAGAGCGCACGGGCAACAGCAATGCCAGCCATACGCACGCTCTGCAGCGCACTACAGTGCGCTCCCGCACTATAGCCGCGGCCCAATGGCTGCCCCTGACCACCTTGGGCCGCCCCAGCTTGTGTCCTCTGCCCCCCTCAGCGTCTGCAACACGCCGCCTGGTCAGCCCCCTCCTCTGTCTCTCTTTGGCGGCTCATGCGCGCGTGCCCGGTGCCGCGCAGCTCGGCCAACCAGCGGGCTCGCATGCGCGTGCACCCCTACCTCTCTCTCCTCTCTCCCCCGGCCTAGACCTCACCCACGAAGCCCCACACACAACAGTTCTCTCCCCCGTGCCCTGTGGTAAGCACCCCGTGCTCGATGGCGCACATCACCCTTGGTGGACCACCGGTCGCCTATAAATAGGCCGCCCCGCTCCCCCTAACCCTCTCTCCTCGCTCTCCCTCTCTCTCCACGTTCCCCCCGTGCCCAGAGCTATCTCCCCATGGTCGGGAGCCTCCTCCCGACCCAAACCCTTGCTGCCGTCGTCTGGTTTCCTCCTCGCCTGCGTTCCCCTCTTTGTCTGGCGACCCCGCGACCCCCCTCCGATGCGCGATGCTCCCAGGAACCCGCATGTGCCCTCCGTTCTGTCCACCATGGCCTGAAGTCCTCCGGTGAGCCCCTCCTCCATTGTTGTCGCGAGGAGAGGGATGACAGGTGGGGCCCACCTGTCATCCCCTCGCCCCCTCTCTCTCGCTGGCAAGCCGGGCCCGCGGGCAGGTTTAAAAACAAGCCTGCCACGCGCGGCTCCTTGCCTGGGCCGGCTTCGGCCACGCAATCTGGCCCGAAAGGGCACTATAGCCTTTTCTTTTTTCTTTTTTCTATAGATTTCCAAAAATCCCACAGGGTGAAATATCTACCCAATGCCAAAAAAAATTCCACCTAAATTCATAAAATAGTCCCCATAATTTAATAGTCCATTTGTAAAAGTGTTTGTAAATGTTTTTAGTACTATATTAGTTTAAAACCTATATTTAGGCACATTTTTGCCTTTGTTATTTTATTTCCAAAAACCTTTTCACACAAATCCGTAAGAGAATATTTTTAATATTTCTTTTAGTATTTATCAGAGTAGGTGGACATTTTTGGTAGTAGATTGAGTGCTCTGTTTTGTGTGATTGCTTATTTTTATCATTTTATTTCACAATGGTAGATTGCGCGGTTGACGAAGAAGTTGGACCCGAACACTTCGAAGACCCTAGAGACATTGTTGAGCCAGGCAAGCAGCCCTTTGATCGTGATAAAAAAACCATTTTATTGCATGTCATCTAGCAGTTTACTTTCATCGTATTTGATCATGTGTTGTGGTGTTCCCCTTTCGGTGGGATGCCTCCGGTACTTCTCCGTTGACACTTGCATCGTGCATGACCCTACCACCTTATGAGGGTTGTGCGAGTGGGTGTAGTTAGGTTGCTAAAGATGCTATGCAAATGGGATGGGACTTATGCATAGTAATGACAAGAAAGAGGTGATTTCAAAGACTTTTCGAAAACCCCGTCGGGTGCCACTAATACCCGAGGGAGATGACAATGAGATGGGTGACCACTTGAGAAATAAGTGGTGTGCCGGAATAATATGAGTATTGTTTTTCGAAACCGGAGGGTTTAAGATTTTTCGACCGTCCCAACCTTACATGCGCAACCACGATACCCCTTATGGGATGGGGCTTTGTTGATTACCTTGGTGGGTACTGGCAAGGAGCCCGCATTACTAGTGGCGTGCGTGGCATGGTCACTCTCGATACGGGGTCGTACCGGTATGTACGATCATGGGCTGTCTTCATAGGCACCGGGCACACTGTTGGTCCCCTCATGGATGGTAGGATTAGAGCGAGGCTCATGTGATGTACATCATGAGGGTTGGGTACCAATCGAGTGGACTCTTTGTTTAGTATCGCAGGGGGAAAGGCATTGTCCGGGTTCTTACCTCGGGTATGTTATATACCACGAGTCATGGATGACACGGAAGTTCCCCGAGTCTTGTGGGTAAAGTGTGCAACCTTTGCAGAGTGTAAAACTATTCGAATATTCGTGTCCACGATCAAGGACAGTTGGGTGGTGCTGCTTATGCCACGTATGGATGTTTTCGTGAAACTTGGTGTGAGTATGGTGTGGTGGTGACAAGTGGTCACCTGAGTGAAGTCTGATGACTTAGCATGAGAATTGAACTAAGTCCGATGGCTTAATGTGATGAACGAACATGAGATGTTCATCCCCTACTTATGTTGATATCTGTAACTTGTTCATATGGATATCTGCTAATTGTTGATGCATGTTTTCTATATACTTGATCATGTCATTTGCATACAAAATTAGCATTCCGCAAATTTACTTACGTAGTGCTATATCATGCATCATTGTTACCTCGTTCCACACTTGGGTTGCTTGTGAGTACATTCAAAGTACTCATTGGCTTGCCACTGGTTATTTAATTGGCCAGGCATGGAAGAATAGGAGTATGTTGAAGAGGTCGTTGGAGACGAACATGCGAACTAGGACGCTTCCCAGTCAGAATGCCTGTAGGTTAAGGCAGATGGCATGGGTCCACGCTTTCGACCAAGATTTCTGTTAATTGTTCTATTTTAAGTGTTTGGCCCGGGTGGCCCTATCTATGTAAGACTAAGACCTTCGTGGTCATTATTTGTGTAAGCCGTTAAGTATGGATGTAAGACTCTTATTATTCAGCTTCTGTGTGTCCAGCGAGCATTGATCTCTGGGATCACTGTACACGTGCATTTGGTGATCTCGACCTATGAGTCAGGGTCCCCACAGGATGTCTCCGCGGTGAGCGTTGCCGCTTGCTTGACCTTGGTCACTAGAGCGTCGCGGAAGTTTTGAACCTCCACCTCCTCCTCCTCCACCCGCTTCTACACCGTCTCTTGTAGGCGTAGATACAGGGACGGCGGACGTGGATGGACCAATTGCTATCAGGCCCGTCTTCTTGGGGTCCATGGCAATGATGAGCATGAAGAAACTGGCGCGCTGATTACCAAAACGGGTTCACCCGACCTATCGCCCCCTACCTGGCGCGCCAAAGATGTCGTGGGAACGAACGCCTATGGGATCTTAGAGACCCCTTTCGGTTATGCGGGGGAAAGGCTCGTACAAAGAGTCGGTCTGATGAACAGCACGTGGGGATCTTTACCTAGGTTCACGCCGCACGGATGCGTAAAACCCTACTCCTGCTTGGTTGTATTGAGAGTGTTCTTAGGGTTCTAGCTACAAGAGCGTTATGAGCAGCCACCACACATGTGAGCTAGAAAGTTCCAAAAGTCCAAAAGTCCTCTACAGTGTCACCCTGGGCCTCCTTTTTATAATTTGAAGGGGGTCCCAACAGTGGCGTACAATTTATACACAGGGTGTCTACACCACCACCCTAGAGGACATATGCCAAAGCATTCGCGGACACACTTCTCTCGACTCCTTCAATAGCCACTAGAGGAGATTAGACTCACATCAAAGTTTAGCTCCATATTCTTTGAACTTTTTGGTAACTTGTTGCCAAAGGGGTGAAGTAATAAAGATCATAGTGCTTCAAGAGAGAGTGTTTTGCCTTTTGTTGCTCTCTTTGGTTTCAAAACTTTTTATCGTGTGTTACGGCTTAAACTTCTTTGCGTCAGATCATACGCTTTGATGGTTGATGTTACTATGTCATATATTTGTGTTTCTTATGTTATGATCATTCACATATGTTTGGTGTTATGTACACTATTATTCACTCATATCATTTATGCGCACCACCAAGTTGTATGTGACATGGAAGAGTGACCCATGAACCTAATCGATTGTGTATTTGCATTCAACACAAATTTAAAATAGTGCACAAATTTAGGGGGAGCTCTTACTTATCACATACCTCTCAAAGATATGATGCTATTCATTGATTATATCTCTTATCGAAGCTTTCATCTATATGTTGTCATAAATTACCAAAAAGGGGGAGACTAAAAGCACAACTTCTCCCTATGTGGTTTTGGTAATTAATAACAACATATATTTCATTGGACTAATGTTTCTACCAATTGTATCTTAGAAAAAAATTCAGTGATGGGATGGCTAAAGGATTGTGTGGAGAACCTCTACAAGGAAAGGAAAGGAATATGATTGGCAAAGCTCCATGCTTCAAGCTATAAGACTCTACATTTTATATTTTGTGAGAAATCACTTTTGAGTCCATAGGAAAGCCAATACTATTAAAAAGGGATGAGAAATTATGATGATCTGGTTGCTCAAGTGCTTATAGATTAGCCACCAACAATACTCACCCATTCTCCCACAAAAATCTTCTGTCCAAAGCTTAAAGTCCAATATCGGTGACACCAACAATTCCCATTCGGTCTTACCGAGTTTTGACTTAGACGGAACGCTTGCTGAACCCTATCTTCTCGGTGACACCAAGTTTTCCATTCAGTGCAACTCAAACCAATGACCAACCTTCTGTTGCCCTATTTCTAAAAATCGGAATTTCTGAGTTTTATGAATCGATGGCACCAAGATTTGGTAACTGTCTAGGACACCCATATTGGTATCATCGAGATTCATATATTGGTCTCACCGAAAAGGCCAAAGCTGCCACATTTTGCACTAGTCAGTGCAACCGAGTTTTTACTTCGGTTTCACCGAGTTGGGCAATAATGTTGTAATGGTTGGATTTTTAGAGATGCCTACATATTGAAAGCACATATGCTCCCTTGGTGGTTTTGATAATTCATGACAACATATATTGTCTCTTGGACTAATATTTCGACCTAGTTTATTTCAGAATTAGTCCACAAAGATTGTTGGGAAAAGGGTGTGAGGACATTCCCCAAGAAGAAGAAGAGGAAGGAATAGTATTGGCAAAGCTTCAAGCAAGGAGACTCTACATTTTACTTTGTGAGAAATCGCTTTGAGTCCATAGAAAAGCCAATGCTATTAAAAGGGGGTAAGGTAATGTTCTTGAACAAATTTCTTCACTAGCACAAGTGCTAACCACCAAAAACACCCACAAGCTCTCCCATAAAAATACTATGTCTAAACCCTACCATGCAAAATCGGTGCCACCAAGTTTTCCACTCGGCCCTACCAATTTTCTCCCCAGACAAAACCCTAGCCAAACCCTAACTTCTCGGTACAACCAAGTACTACATCGGTGCAATCGAGTTTTGGTGACCAAGATTCAGGTGACCAAATTCATGGAATCAGAATTTCCGAGTATTATGCATCAGTCTCACTGACTTTGTTAACCGCCCTCAGCCACTCATATCGGTACTACCGAGAATGCCATATCGGTCTAACCAAGATTCCTAAAGTTGCCACATTTTGAACAGATCGGTACAACCAAGTTTTTCTTTGGTTTCACTGAGTTGGTCAATAATGTTGTAACGGTTGTATTTTTGGAGGTGCCTATATATACCCCTCCACCACATCCCACTCGCAATAGAAGCACTCAGAACTGTTTCCCACTTCCCATATCCAAATTTCTGAGAGAGAACCTCCTACCCTTGTGTTGAGATCAAGATCATCCACCCAAACCATATGGATCTTGGTTTCTAGCCTCCCCATGTTGCTTTCCATGCAATCAACCTCTTCTACCAAGCCAAACCTTTGAGAGAGTGATTGAGTGTTGAGGACTCTATCTTCTTGAATCACAAGAGCAAGGAGTTCATCATCACTATCAAGCCTATTACCTTTTTGAGGGTGGTGCCTCATAGATTGGTTAGGTGTTTCTTGGGAGCGTCCTACTTTGTTTTGTGGAGTTGAACCAAGAATTTTGACGGTCAAGGAGATCGCCTACTTCGTGAAGATATACCCATAGTGAGGCTAGTCCTTCGTGGACGTAAGCCATTATGTAATAGTCAAGGTTTCTACTTCGTGGACACTTATGGGTGGAGCCCTCCGTGGACTCTCGCGATCATTACCCTCTGTGGGTTGAAGACTCGATAAACGTGGATGTATAATAGTGCCACCTATCATAACCATGGGAAAAATCTTTGTGTCTACAATTGCTTTTGATCTTCCTATCTCTACTCTCTTACATGTGCTTTTTTACTTTCCACTGCCATACTTGTTGACGTGGATGTGTAGGGTGCATTAGACTTGCTATAACTGCTAAAATATGCCAACCAATTAACTTGGGAAAAGGTTAGGTTTTAATTCTTGCAATTAGTCTATTCACCCCTGCTCTAGACGTCTCTTCTATCGATCCCCTAAATTGGTATCAGAGCTTTGGTCTCCATAGCTTCGGTTTCATCACCGTGGAGGAAGATGGATGTGTCTAGTTTGGGGAGTATTAGTTCTGTAGTTCCTGTTCTCAATGGGGAGTACTATAGTCAATGGAAATATGATATGCTTGAGCTATTCCATGAATTCCATTTGAGCAAGTATGTTAAGTGTCCCTATGTACCTCCCATTGATCCCTTACATCCCACGCATGAAGAGAAAATTGGCATGCTTCGCAATCTTAGAACTGTTAATCTCGTTATCAAAGGATTGCCTAGATTTGTGTTTGATCAAATGAAGAACTTTGAATGTGCTTATACTTTGGAGAAACGATATCCAAGTTATTCATTGAGTAATCTTTATGAAATTCTTCATAAAACTGTTGCCATTCACATAATAAAGCCTAGTGATCCTAACTTTGATAAATTCTTCTTCGAGATTCGTGACCTCATGTGTGCTAAAGGCAGTGTCACTACCATCAATAACATTATCTTTGAAGCCATTCACATTCATAACGTGAACACTGTCATTATCTCAATCCTAACGAATCTCTTGTCTCTTTTGACGAGGATATCCCACTTGACGATGACAATGTGGAACATGGCTATTATGAAGAAGATGACTTATTCGGCGTCGAGTGTGAAAAGACTATGAAGAGTCCAAGCCTCATGGAAAACTTCAAATATTAAATGGCCAGAGGAAAGGAATGGATTCTCGATAGTGGATGCACCGGTCATATGACCGGAGATAGAGACGTGTTTCAAGAAATCACACCAAACCATGGACCGTGAAGGTATGTAACTTTTGGAGACAACTCCAAGGGTAAGGTACTTGGTCTTGGTAAGGTGGCCATATCTCATGATAGCTCTATTTAAAATGCCATGATTGTTGAATCCCTTGGCTACAATCTTCTTTTCATATCTAGACTTGCCGACTTGATTTAAATGTGCTATTTACCAAAGTAGTTTGCCGAGTGTTTCGTCAAGATAACAATAGCATGGTATTTGTCGGCTTTCATAGAGGTGATCTATACATTGTTTATTTCACAAATAGATCCAAACCTCATAATTGTCTTATTACAAAATCTTCAAAAGGTTGGCTTTGGCATAGAAGATTAGGACATGTTAGTATGCATAATCTAGACAAGCTCATCAAAGGTGATCATATTCTTTGTGTTAAAGATGTTAACTTTGACAAAGATAGACTTTGTACTGCTTGTCAATCTAGAAACCAAGTAGGTGGAAGTCAGCCCATAAAGAATACCATGACTACTAGGAGACCACTCGAGTTACTTCATATGGATCTGTTTAGTCCCAATGCATACAAGAGCCTCGGTGAGAATTCCTTTGGTCTCGTTATAGTTGATGGTTTTTCCAGATTTACATGGGTATTATTTCTTGATGCTAAGTCGCGGGTGCAAAAGATCTTCAAGAAATTCGCTCGCAAATCTCAAAACCAGTTTGAAGTGAAGATCAAGAAAGTTCAGAGCGATGACGGATCAGAGTTCAATAACAAAAATGTGGACACCTTACTTGATGAAGAAGGGATTCTACATGGGTTCCCGGATACCTACACACCTCAACAAAATGGAGTTGTTGAGAGGAAGAACCGAACTCTTTTTGAGATGGCAAGAATGATGCTCGACGAATACAAGACGCTGAGACACTTTTGGGCGGAAGCCATTGAAATAGCTTGCCATGCCATGAACCGACTCTATCTTCCCAAGCTTCTCTATAAAATGGCATATGAACTACTCACTGGTAACAAGCCAAAAGTTGGATACTTTCGGGTATTCGGCTCCAATTGTTACATTCTTGATAAGCAATCATCTTTCTAAATTTGCTCCTAAATCTCATGAAGGTCTCCTACTCGGTTATGGATCAAACTCTCACACATACCGTGTCTACAACAACTTCACTCGAAAAGTTGAAGAGACGATAGATGTGAAGTTTGATGAATCTAATGGTTCGCAAGTCGAACAATTGCCAAATGATGTAGGAGATAAAGAACCTTCGGAAGCTATCCAAGACTTATACATTGGAAAGATTCGTACCATGGAGGTGAAGGAAAGTACCTCATCAACCCAAGTGGAAGCTCCTACTTCGCGTCAAGGCGAACCTCAATACGACATGGAAGCATCCATGAGTGGTACTCGACAAGATGAAGAGGAGGAAGAAGTACATCATGATGATACACCTCAACCTCCTTCACCACCGCATCAAGGAGACGACACCAACAACAACAATGAAGAAGAAGATGAGGAGGAGGAAGCTCCACCATCCAACAAGAAAAATCTATCTCGAGTTTGAGCAAGAGTGAAAAAGAATCATCCCTTAGAGCAAATCTTGGGTGACATTCAAACCGGGAGAATCACTCACTCTAAAACTCGCTTAGCTAACTTTTGTGAGCATTACTCATTCATTTCTAGTATTTGCACCCATGAAGGTGGAAGAAGGGCTCGAAGATCTAGAATGGGTGAATGTTGTGCATGAAGAGCTTCACAAGTTCGAGAGGAATGAAGTGTGGATACTTGTGGAGAAGCCCAAGGACGACCAAAACATCATCGGTACCAAATGGGTGCTTTGGAACAAGCAAGATGAAGACAGTCAAGTCATTTGCAAAAAAGGCACGACTCATGGCTCAAGGCAACACGCAAGTAAAGGTATGGACTACGGTGAGACCTATGTCCCTGTTTGTAGACTTGAGGCTATTTGTATATTGCTTGATTATGCGAATCATCATGACATCACACTTTACCAAATGGATATTAAAAGTCCATTCCTAAATGGGGAAATCGAGGAAGAAGTCCATGTTAAGCAACCCCCTGGTTTTGTGAATCCTAAGAAACCCAACCATGTTTACAAGCTTCGTAAATCTCTTTATGGACTTAAGCAAGCCCCTCATGCTTGGTATAAGTGCCTAGGGAAGTTTCTTCTTGAAAAGTGTTTTGAGATTGGTAAAATTGACACAACCTTATTCACTAAGAGATTTAATGGTGAATTATTTGTGTGCCAAATTTACGTAGATGATATTATCTTTGGATCTACTAACCCACAATTTAGTGAGAAATTTGGAAGGTTGATATCCGAGAAGTATGAGATGTCCATGATGTGTGGGCTAAAAAATTCCTTGCTTGACGAATCAATCAAACAAGAAAAGGAACTTTCATCTCTCAAACTAAGTACACCAAGGACTTGATCAAGAATTTCAACATGCAAGATTGCAAAGGTATGAAAACCCCTATTCCTACTAGTGGAGATGTTGATCTTACAAAGGAGGACAAACCGGTTGATCAAAAGGTTTATCGATCAATGATTGGTTCATTACTATATCTATGTGCCTCCCATCCCGATATCATGCTTAGTGTTTGCATGTGTGCTAGATATCAAGATGCTCCTAAAGAGTGTCACCTTAAGGTCGTGTAAAGAATTGTCAGATACTTGATACATACACCAAACTTTGGCATTTGGTATCCCAAGGGATCTTCGTTTAATCTTGTTGGCTATTACAACTCGGACTATGTTGGAGACAAGGTTGATAGAAAATCCACCTCGGGTACTTGTCAATTTCTTGGTAGATCTATTGTGTCTTGATCCTACAAGAAACAAAACTCGGTATCTCTATCTACTACCGAATCAGAATACATTGACGTTGGATCATCTTGAGCTTAATTGCTATGGATGACTCAAACTCTTAAGGATTATGGCATACATGTGAGACATGTACCATTGCTATGTGACAATGAGAGTGCAATCAAAATTTCTTATAATCCCGTGCAACATTCATGAAGTAAGCATATTCAAGTTCAACATCATTTCATACATGATCATGTTGCCAAAGGAGATATCAATCTCAAGCATGTTCGTACTACCAAACAATTGGTCGATACCTTTACTAAGCGACTTGATGAGAAAGTGTTTTGTCACTTGATGAGTGAGTTGAACATCCTTGATGCTTCAAACTTTCGCTAGACTCACTCAGTTGCATGCAAGGACATGAGTTTACATGACTATTCCATGATACACTTGACATGCTATTATATGCCTTGGAAATATATTTTCCCTTGCAATGTAACTAACGTTTTGTAGGTACATGAAAGAACTTCACTCCACAAGATTGCCTTCAACTCGAATCATAAGCCATCTTGTCATAACCAAGTATCCACAACCCTTCTTTGAACATGGAAGGAAGAAGACAACCCAAACATATCTTTGACATATATTTGATGAGATCATAATTGCGAATTCAATTGGTATCATGTCATTGGGATATATCTTGTTCTTCATTGCATGACTAACCCATGTAGGGGAAGAGAGAACCAAAACAGACAAGGTATGCTCCAAACTCAAGATGATCTTCATCAACATTGATCATCCACAACAATTTCTCCTACGTGTTACGTCATCAGCATCAATCAAAGGTATGTGTTCATATCCTTGAATAAGATTTACTCCAAGTCATGAGATAAATCAACTCAAGTGATATGGAAACATTAGAATGCTTAATCTAAAAATGGTAACCCCATTTTGAGCTTAACAATGAGTATGACCTATGCTCAAGTATTCTTGCTTGGCTCCTAAGTCAATATACTCTAATATAGGTGACCTAGTCATCGACCATCCTCCAGATGAAGTTTCTTGTGTGGTTCACCTTATAGTTGATAGATTTCTCTAACCACTCAACCCTCATCTAGTTGACACTTCTTTGTAAATTCGTTTGAATTTTCTTTGCAAATCCTTTTGAAATTTTATTGCAAGTTTTCTGAAAAACACTTGAAATTTTCGAAAAAATGCCATGTTTCTGTTTATACCTTAGAGCTTCTACTCGAACTACTCGGTTACACCGACTATGCAGATAGGCTGCAAATCCACTATTCAGTTGCACCGACATATTTGCCTCGGAGTCATCGATTTTGATATCTTTTAGGTTCCATGTTAAAATTAGAAAGTCCTTATTTCTTCAATGATCCCTTTGTGTTTATATTAAAAACTTGAAGGGGGAGAAACTTTGTTCAAGGATCCCTAAGTCAAAGGAGAAGTCTTACAAGCTTTAAGATCAGTGAAAAGGGGGGAAATTGTACTCTATGATCCCTCAGTCTTAAATGCTCTTTATGATTCCTATCTTTCAATAATCCCTACATTCTATGACTGTCGTGGGTACGATTCCGACATTAGAGAGGGGTAGGATAACGAAGCATGATCTATCGAGATGCAAATGGGTGACACGATGGTTTTAGCAAGTTTAGGCCTCTCACGGTGGAGATAACAAGCCTACGTCTCGTGCTCCGGAGAAGCTTTGCTTATTCTTCATGAAGATGAGTTACATGGTGTATTTGAGAGGGAGAAAGGAGAACGGATCTCCATGCCTGAGCTAAGTCCTGAGACTAATGGCGAGAGAGATCCAAGGGAGAAGAAGCTGCCCTGAGCTATGTGGTGGGGGTGGCTTATATAGAGTGCGCCACCCCCTCACCTCCTATGTTACAAGATGGGGCATTGATTCCATAATGTCGGCCCACTACAGAACCTTCTCTATGCTTCGACTGGCTTGCCGACTGTTGGTCCTACCATATCCAAGTGAGTCGTACTGCCGAGTGAGTCGTACTGTCGAGTGGTTTGTACTGCCAAGTGGATGGTATGAATGTATTTATCTGGACCCACCTGAAATGTGGACCCCATGCTATTATGATATTTTGATCCTTCATGGGCCTACCTATTTTGTGTGTCCCCGACAGTAGCCCCTGAGACTTTGACTGACTGCTGGCGGTCGGTTGGAGTCTGTAGAGCTTATTAAACTAGAATGTTGTTGTCGGAACTGACCGAGCAGAATGTTTCTTTTATTCAACTTCCAGTGGGGGCATGCTAAGTGCACCCACTGTGTGTAGTCCCCGATCCTCTGTCGGACTAGATGAGTCGGGCAGAGGATTTATGTCTTTTAGTGCAGAACTGAACTAAACAAGTGAACTCTGATGCGCTTGGCGTAGTAATTTGTTGCAATCTAGAGCTGAATCAGTGAGACTGATCCTTGTGCGCTGGGCACAGTAAATAGATGTAACCTGGAACTGGGCCAGTCGGGCAAATCTTCGCGTGATTGGCATGCTGAATGTTTATTGCGTCTGCCTTATGTGATTTCTGGATCATGGCTAAGTACCCTGAGTGTGGATGTTGTCCTCACTCAGAGTAGCTTCTAACTTAGGTGAATCAGGTTCGCAGCTAAGCCCCCGAGTGTGGATCATGTCCTTACTCGGAATAGTTTTTGACTTAGGCGATACATAATCGTAGCTAAGCCTCCGAGTGTGGAGGGTGTACGCACTCGGAGTAGTTTTTGACTTAGGCGATACGGAATCATAGCTAAGCCCCCGAGTGTGGAGCATGTCCGCACTCGGAGTAGTTTTTGACTTAGGCGATAAGGAATCGTAGCTAAGCCCCCGAGTGTGGAGCATGTCCGCACTCGGAGTAGTTTTTCACTTAGGCGATATGGAATCGCAGCTAAGCCCCCCGAGTGTGAGCATGTCTGCACTCGGAGTAGTTTTTGACTTAGGCAATACGGAATCGCAGCTAAGCTCCCCGAGTGTGGAGCATGTCCGCACTCGGAGTAGTTTTTGACTTAGGCGATACGGAATTGCAGCTAGGCCCCCAAGTGTGGAGCATGTCCGCACTCGGAGTAGTTTTTGACTTAGGCGATACGGAATCGCAGCTAAGCCCCCGAGTGTGGAGCATGTCCGCACTCGGAGTAGTTTTTGACTTAGGCGATACGGAATCGCAGCTAAGCCCCCCGAGTGTGGAGCATGTCCGCACTCGGAGTAGTTTTTGACTTAGGCGATACAGAATCGCAGCTAAGCCCCTGAGTGTGGAGCATGTCCGCACTCGAAGTAGTTTTTAACTTAGGCGATACGGAATCGTAGCTAAGCCCCCCGAGTGTGGAGCATGTCCGCACTTGGAGTAGTTTTTGACTTAGGCGATACGGAACTACAGCTAAGCCCCCGAGTGTGGAGCATGTCCGCACTCGGAGTAGTTTTTGACTTAGGCGATTCAGAATCGCAGCTAAGCCCCCGAGTGTGGAGCATGTCCGCACTCGGAGTAGTTTTTGACTTAGGCGATACGGAATGGCAGCTAAGCTCCCGAGTGTGGAGCATGTCCGCACTCAGAGTAGCTTTTGACTTAGGCGATACGAAATCGTAGCTAAGCCCCCAAGTGTGGAGCATGTCCGCACTCAGAGTAGTTTTTGACTTAGGCGATACGGAATCGCAGCTAAGCCCCCGAGTGTGGAGCATGTCCGCACTCGGAGTAGCTTTTGACGTAGGCGATATAGAATCGCAGCTAAGCCCCCGAATGTGGAGCATGTCCGCACTAGGAGTAGTTTTGACTTAGGTGATACGGAATCGCAGCTAAGCCCCCGAGTATGGAGCATGTCCGCACTCAGAGTAGTTTTTGACTTAGGCAATACGGAATCACAGCTAAGTCATGCGATGGCATGTGGGGCAACTTAATGATGAAGACGTCCCACACGGAGTGGAGACGCGCGGGGTTGTCGAGTGATGAAGACGTATCCGTCGGAATGGCGACGCGTGTGGCAGCGGAGTGATGAAGATGCATACATCGGAGTGGCGGCACGCGAGGCGGCGGAGTGATGAAGACGCATCCATCGGAGTGGCGACGCGTGGGGCGGCCGAGTGATGAAGACGCATCCATCGGAGTGGCGACGCGCAGGGCGGCCGAGTGATGCAGACACATCCATCGGAGTGGAGTCGACCAAGTGACGGTGCACGGGGCGGCCGAGTCAAGCTTGTCATTGAAGAGGAGTCGACTAAGTGACAGCGTGCGACACCGCCATGTCCATCATGCCATCGAGGAGGCGTCTGAACAAGTGGAAACACACGAATGAGTTCTTGGAAGTTCTTGAAGCCTGAGTAGCGACGAAGATGGTGCACAGATGCGTCGAGTGAACGCGTAACCTACGTACAAAAAATAGCACAAGACAACATAAAAAGTTCTTGAAGTAACCCGATATTTGCTGAAATGATTTGTGTAAATAACACCCATAGACACCCGCTGGGTGTGCCAGGTGCTTGTTGGTTCGGGACCGGCATGGGTCTAACAGAGTGTAAGATCCAACTGAACTAGTTTGAGTACTGGACCCAAAAGAAGCAGAAGTGAAGTGTTCCCACATAAAAATAAACAACCGAGCGCGGAGGTACACTAGGTGGCGTGGCCTCCGAGTGAACGTCATGTGTGACTTCCTCGACACTCGGTGATGCGGAAACAACTATTTAATTGAATGTAGTGTATGATGAATGACTTAGCTGTCTGATGGTGTAGGAGCGGTTGGGCAAAGTAGACCCGTCCGGCTAAGTGGTGATGTACAGAGCTACCGAGTGACGATGGAACGTCTGGCTGAATGGTGATGCACGGAGCTGCCGAGTGATGACGATGCGTCCAGTAGAGTGACGGCGTGCGAAGCTGCCGAGTGACGATGGAGCGTCTGGCTGAATGGCGATGCGTGGAGCTGCCGAGTGATGACGACGCGTCCAGTAGAGTGACGGCGCGTGGAGCTGCCGAGTGACCATGGAGCATCTGGCTGAATGGCGATGCGCAGAGCTGCCGAGTGATGACGACGCGTCCAGTAGAGTGATGGCGCGTGGAGCTGCCGAGTGACGATGGAGCGTCTGGCTGAATGGTGATGCGCGGAGCTGCCGAGTGATGATGACGGCATCTAGTAGAGTGACGACACGCGGAGCTGCCGAGTGACGATGCAGCGTCTGGCTGGATGGCGATGCGCGGAGCTGCCGAGTGATGACGATGCGTCCAGTAGAGTGACGGCGCGCGGAGCTGCCGAGTGACGATGGAGCGTCTGGCTGAATGGCGATGCGCGGAGGTGCCGAGTGATGACGACGCGTCCAGTAGAGTGACGGCGCGCGGAGCTGCAAAGTGACGATGTAGCGTCTGGCTGAACGGCGATGCGTGGAGCTGCCGAGTGATGACGATGCATCCAGTAGAGTGATGGCGCGCGGAGCTGCCGAGTGATGACGATGCGTCTAGTAGAGTAATGGCGCGCGGAGATGCCGAGTGACGATGGAGCGTCTGGCTAAATGGCGATGCATGGAGCTGCCAAGTGATAAAGACGCGTCCAGTAGAGTGATGGCACGCAGAGCTGCCAAGTGACGATGGAGCGTCTGGCTGAATGGCGATGCGCGGAGGTTCCGAGTGATGACGACACGTCTAGTAGAGTGACGGTGCGCGGAGCCGCCGAGTGACGATGGAGCGTCTGGCTGAATGGCGATGCACGGAGCTGCCGAGTGATGATGATGCGTCCAATAGAGTGACGGCACGCGGAGCGGTCGAGTCACTACATGTTGGTCGTCTGGACGCAAATTTCATCTACGTGCCACCGTGTCAGTTGGTCGTATGAAACGTCCATCCTAATATATTGTTGTCCTGCAAGTTAGTAACAAGCATAGCCACAAATATTTTTGATGGACTAAGTGTCCCAACACGATGCTATTTTGTAAGTATTGAAGACCATGAATGGTTATGCATGCATGCATGCAAAAATTAATTGCCATCAAACCGAAACGTAAGCACTTAACCAATTAGCCAATTAATTAGGCGGCCAATTAACCTGGCGTTGAAAGCCACCACGTCCTTCTATTTCCTTTTTGCCTGCATGCAATCAATTGATGGAGGAGATGGCCCATGTTATGAATGCACTTACGAGGATTGTTCCTTCGATCTCGAACATCCATCGGCTGCGGGATGAGGTTGTTTCGTAGGTCACCGCCGCAGCGCGCTTTCGCCACGGAGACTGTCGCCGATGACCGCATGGAGGAAGGAGCGCCACGATGGGCTTGCGCCTCCACCGCGGAGGTTGCCACCGAGCATCCGAGACCACGAGGCCGGAGTCGGCGACAGGGCGAATGGCGCATGCCCCACGTCATGCCCCACGATGGGCGCCAAATATTTGGGTACGATTCTGACATTAGAGAGGGGTAGGATAATGAAGCATGATCTATCGAGATGCAAATGGGTGACACGATGGTTTTAGCGAGTTTGGCCCTCTCACAGTGGAGATAACAACCCTACGTCTCATGCTCCGGAGAGGCTTTGCTTATTCGTCATGAACATGAGTTACATGGTGTATTTGAGAGGGAGAAAGGAGAACGGATCTCCATGCCTGAGCTAAGTCCTGAGACTAATGGCGAGAGAGATCCAAGGGAGAAGAAGATGCCCTGAGCTATGTGGTGGGGGTGTCTTATATAGAGTGCACCACCCCCTCACCTCCTATGTTACAAGATGGGGCATTGATGCCATAATGTCGGCCCTACGCAGAACCTTCTCTATGCTTCGACTGGCGAGTGAGCCATACTGCCGAGTGGTTTGTACTGCCGAGTGGATGGTATGAATGTATTTATCTGGACCCACCTAAAATGTGGACCCCATGCTGAGATTCTGACATTAGAGAGGGTAGGATAACGAAGCATGATCTATCAAGATGCAAATGGATAACACGATGGTTTTAGCGAGTTCGGGCCTCACACGGTGGAGATAACAACCCTACGTCTCGTGCTCCGGAGAGGCTTTGTTTATTCATCATGAACATGAGTTACATGGTGTATTTGAGACGGAGAAAGGAGAACGGATCTCCATTACTGAGCTAAGTCTTGAGACTAATGGCGAGAGAGATCCAAGGGAGAAGAAGCTGCCTTGAGCTATGTGGTGGGGGTGGCTTATATAGAGTGCGCCACCCCATCACCTCCTATGTTACAAGATGGGGCATTGATGCCATAATGTCGGCCCACTGCAGAACCTTCTCTATGCTTCGACTGGCTTGCCGACTGTTGGTCCTAGCATATCCGAGTGAGTCATACTGCCCAGTGAGCCGTACTGCCGAGTGGTTTGTACTGCCGAGTGGATGGTATGAATGTATTTATCTAGACCCACCTAAAATGTGGACCCCATGCTGTTATGATATTTCGACCCTTCATGGGCCTACCTATTTTGTGTATCCCTGACAATGACCAATTTTGTGTATCCCTGACAATGACCCTTGTTCTCTAGGATCCCTTCTAATTCAATGATCCATGTGTCTGACCCTATGTATGAACCTTTTTTTGCAATTAATGCCAAAGGGGGAGAAATACCAAATGTTCAATGCAAAGGGGGAGATACAACAAAGGGGGAGATATAAAATTAAGGGGGAGAATATCAAAGCTTATGCTTATATATACATGGGGAGAATACTAAGTCCGTGTCTATCCATAGGGGGAGAAATATAATGATTTCCCAAAGTGGAGAAAAACTACTTAAGGAGGAGAGAGCATGCCAAATCTTGTTCTGTCATTTGAGGAGAGAGAAAATATGTTTTATTCTATTTTGACTACTCATGTTAGAATTGTCTCACCCTACCTACTTCATATTTAGGGGAGAAAGCTCTAAATGATCTTGGAAACATATCAATCTTAAGGAATACTATCTTCTATGTTCTCCACATCACGGTACTATTGAGTTCTATTGCATTTGGGTTTGTAGAATACTCTTGTGTTTCCTAAGATTGTTTTCTCAAGTGTGTTTCAGCTATTAGAATGCTCAATAACTGAAGGTAAGTATATGCATCATATCTCTGATCAAGATGATATCTTGCTTCTTGCACATATTGTTTGCAAGAGTGAAGCTTTTAATAGGGAGACATCTAATTCACATATATTTCATGCATATAGCCAATATACACATGACTCATCATATCCCTTCTACTATATGTGTGTCCATGCATTCCAAAGCAACTATTATCTAAAGGGATTGCACACATTTAGGGGGAGCATATTTTAGTCACGTGTCTCTCAAAGTCTTCATTATATCTTTGCATATATTTATTTGAAGCTTTGATTATATGTTGTCATCAATTACCAAAAAGGGGGAGACTGAAAGCACATATGCTCCCTTGGTGGTTTTGATAATTCATGACAACATGTATTGTCTCTTGGACTAATATTTCTACCTAGTTTATTTCAGGTTTAGTCCATAGGGATTGCTGGCAAAAGGGTGTGAGGATATTCCCCAAAAAGAAGAAGAGGAAGGAATAGGATTGGCAAAGCTTGAAGCAAGGAGACTCTACATTTTACTTTGTGATAAATCACTTTGAGTCAGCCAGTACTATTTAAAGGGGTAAGGTAATGTTGGTGAACAAATTGCTACACATGCACAAGTGATAGCCACCAAAAACACCCACAAGCTCTCCCACAAAAATACTCTATCTAAACCTTATCATGCAAAGTCGGTGCCACTAAGTTTTCCACTCTACCCTAACGATTTTCTCCCTAGACACAACCTTGGCCAAACCCTAACTTCTCGAAACTACCAAGTGCTACATCGGTGAAACGAGTTTCGGTGACCAAGATTCAAGTGACCAAACTCATGGAATCAGAATTTCTAAGTTTTATGGATCGGTCTCACCGAGTTTGGAAACTGCCCTTGGTCACTCATATCGGTTCTACCGAGAATGTCATATCGGTCTCACCGAGATTCCTAAAGTTGCCACATTTTGAAGAGATTGGTACAACCGAGTTTTGCTTCGGTTCCACTAAGTTTGTTAATAATTTTTTAATGGTTGGACTTTCGTAGATGCCTATATATACCCCTCAACCACATCCCACTCACAAGAGAAGCACTCAAAACAGTTCCCCACTTCCCATATCCAAATTTCTGAGAGAGAACCACCTACCCTTGTATTGAGATCAAGATCATCCACTCCAACCATATGGATCTTTATTTCTAGACTCCCCAAGTTGCTTTCCACCCAGTCAACCTCTTCTACCAAGCCAAATACGTGAGAGAGTGATTGAATGTTGAGGAATCTAGCATCTTGAAGCACAAGAGCAAGGAGTTCATCATCATTATCAAGGCTATTACCTTTTGGAGGTTGGTGCCTCCTAGATTGGTTAGGTGTTGCTTGGGATCCTCCTACTTCGTGTTGTGGATTTGAACCAAGAAGTTTGTCTGGGCAAGGAGATCACCTACTTCGTGAAGATGTATGCATAGTGAGGCTATTCCTTCATGGACAGAAGCCATTATGGAATAGTCAAGGTTGCTACTTCGTGGACCCTTATGGGTGGAGACCTCCGTGGACTCTCGCGACTGTTACCCTCCATGGGTTGAAGACTCCATAAATGTGGATGTACAATAGCACCACCTATCAGAACCACGGGAAAAATCTTCGTGTCTACAATTGCGTTTGATCTTCCTATCTCTACTCTCTTACATGTGCTTGTTTTACTTTCCGCTGCCATACTTGTTGACTAGCATGTGTAGGTTTCATTAGACTTTCTATAATTGCTAAAATCTGCCAACCAATTAACTTTGGAAAAGGTTAGGTTTTAATTCTTGCAAGTAGTCTATTCACCCCCCCTTGAGACGTCTCTTCTATCGAGCCCCTCATATATACCCCTCTAGCACCTCTCACTCGCAGAGTAAGCACTCAGAACATACTAACACTTGCCCCATCCATTTTTCCGAGAGAGAGCCACCTACTAATGTGTTGAGATCAAGATCATCCACTCCAACCTTGTGGATCTTGATTTCTAGCCTCCTCAAGTTGCTTTCCACCCAAGCAATCTCTTATACCCATGCCAAATCTGTGAGAGAGTGATTGAGTTTTGAGTGGACTATCTTTTGAAGCACAAGAGCAAGGTGTTCATCATACTACCACATCTATTACCTTTTGGAGGGTGGTGCCTCCTAGATTGGTTAGGTGTCGCTTGGGAGCCTCCTTCTTCATGATTGTGGAGTTGAACCAAAAAATTGTAAGGGCAAGGAGATCTCCTACGTCGTGAAGATCTACCCCGAGTAAGGCTACTCCTCCATGGATGAAGGCCATGATGGCATGCTTCTCCATGAACCCTTTGTGGGTGGAGCCATTCGTGGACTCTCATGGTCGCTACCCTCCGTGGGTTGAAGTCTCCATCAACGTGGACGTACGATAGCACCACCTATCGGAACCATGCCAAAAATCTCTGTGTCAACTTTGCCTTTGATCTTCCAATCCCTATCCTCTATTTACATGTGATTGTCTTTACTTTACGCTGCTATACTCGTAAACATGCATGTGTAGGGTGAACTTGATTTGCGACTGTTGCTAAAACTTGCCTAGAACTAAAATTGGGAAAAGGTTAGGTTTTTAATTTGTCTAGTCTAATCACCCCCCCCCCCTCTAGACCTACTTTCGATCCTACACATGGTCGAGTTTAATTCCGAAGTGCCATAGGTTCACGAAGGTTTCGAAGAGGTCAGTCAGGAGGTCAGAACCTTGTCGTGACTTAACCATGATATCATCCATGTATGCCTCCACGTTCTGACTGATTTTATTTTGCAAGAACTTATGTATCATGCGCTAGAAAGTAGCTCAAGTGTTTTTAATTTCGAATGGCATAGTGATATAGAAGAAACACCCGAATGGGGTGATGAAGGCCATTTTTACTTCATGAGGACCATACAATCGGATCTGATGGTACCCAGAGTATGCATCCAGGAATGACATGAGTTCATATCCAGCGGTGGAATCTACTATTTGGTTACTGCAAGGTAATGGAAAATGATCCTTCGGATGGGCCCAATTGAGATGCCTGAAGTCTCTACATATCCGGAGAGACTTATCCTTCTTCATGACCAATACAGGATTGGTGAGCCACTCGGAGTGGTACACATGTCAGATGAACTCAGCAGCTTGGAGCCGAGCGACCTCTTCACCAATGGCCTTGCAGTTCTGCAAGGAGCAACGTCGAAGGTCTTCTTTGACAGGATTCACCTTCGGGTCAACACGGATTCGGTTCTCAGCCAGCTCCCTAGGAACACCCGCCATGTTAGAGAGTTTCCATGCAAAGATGTCCCAGTTCTCATGGAGGAACTGGATGAACTCGCTTTCCTATTTGTCGCCGGGTGAGGTCGAGATATTGGTCGGGGCAGCACTCAGGTCAGATGGATGGAAGTGAGCAGGCTTCGTCTCTCTGGCCAACTGAAAAGTGTACTCAACACCTAGTTTCTTTGATCTAAGCAGGTCGTCGGAGTCCATCATCTTCTTGTACTCGTTGAGCTCGGCGACTTCTATCTGCTCGATAGCAATCTTAGAGCCCTGTTGGAGGCACTCTTCGGCGATCCTCTAGTTGCCCGTGACCGTGATCACGCCTCTCAGACATGGCATCTTAAGTTTGAGATACATGTAGCATGGTCGGGCCATGAAACGTGCGTAGGCATGGTACACACTATGGAAGTCTACCACATCAAAAGTTAGATGCTCCATCTGATAGTTCTTCTCTCCGCCGAAGACAACATTGAGGGTGATTTGACCCCGTGAAATTGCATGTTGTTCTTGCTCAGTCGGGACAACGGGATGTCCATCGCATGCAATGTGTCAGCATAGATGATGTTGAGTCCGTTGCCGCCATCCATGAGGACTTTGCGCAGTCGGACCCCGTTAGCAGCTAGATCAAGCGCCAATGCTTGTCATCCGGGAGTCGGGATATGGGCTGGGTGATCTGACTGGTCAAAAGTGACAGGGGTCTTTGCCCAATCCAAATATTTGGTAACAGTCAAAACTGCCATATTGATCTCTCCATTTATCACTTTCAGTCAGCTTTTTCTCTTGATGTCAGCAAAAATCATGAGGACTTTGTCAACATATGGGTACCTAGAGGCGTTTGCTCCCACTTCATCATTGTCCCACTTGTCCTCGGAAGGCTCTTCTTGCATCTCCTGTTCGAGGAGATGACACTCCCGAGTGGTGTGCTTGGCGGAATCATGTTGCCATCCTCATCCCTCTTGGTATGGATCTGGCAAGGCTGGTCCAAGATGTCGCCCTGAGAGCGTTCTTTCTCTTGGATGCCCAGTCTTTCTTCTACTTTGTCTTCCGCTTGCCCTTGCTTTGATTAGGCACCGCCACTGCCTATGCCTTGCCGCAGGACTTGGCTTTCCTCTTTTTCTTCTTGCTGTTGTTACCACCCGACTGAGGGACTTCCGCAGCACGGCTCTTGACATTTCTCAAGCGTTCTTCCTCCTTGCCATTGGCGTACCGACTAGCGATCTCCATATCCCGACTAAGAGTTAGGACGTTGCACCGACCAAACTTTAAGATAAGCTCGCGGTACCTCAAGCATGCCTTGAAGGCGCAGATGGCCTGGTGCTCTATATCACATTCTCTACTATGTTGTGCAGGGTGGTCCATCGCTGGATATACTCACGGAGAGTCTTATTGCTCTTCTACATGTAGTGCTGCAACTCGGTCAATCTACCCAGGCACTTGTAAGTGCACTCGAACGTATTAACGAAAACTCTGGCCAAGTCCTCCCAGCTGTATATACTGTCAACATGCAGTTGATTTAACCACGCCCTCGCTGAACTTTCCAACATGAGGGGCAGTTGCTTCATCGCGATGAAGTCGTTGCCGCCACAGATCTGAACTGCCACTCGGTAGTCTTCTAACCATGTCTTGTCCTTGACTCGCCATTGGACTTTCCTATCCCAGTTGCCAACTTGTAGTTGGGTGGGATCTTAGCTTCCCGAATGTATCTACTAAAACACTCGAGGCCCGATAAAATGATATGTCCATTTTGCATCATGAAATCTTATTGCTATCTACTTCATTCTTGTCCGTTATTCCACATTATTATACAATCCTTATGGATGTTTTCACTGAATATGCAAGGTACACCACAAGGAGGGAAATTTCTTGAAACCGGAATTCTAGACCGGAAAACCAACAAAAAGGCAGAAAAATCACCAAAGTCCAAATGACCTGAAACTTGGCGAAGAATATTTTTGGAATGTTTAAGAATTTCTGAGACAAAAATATACCAAAGGGGGGCCACAAGTAGGCCACAAGCCAACAAGGCGCCCCCTAGAAGATCTTGCCGGAAGGAGTACAACAACGAAAAGATAAGTTGCAAAACCCCAAGTGATTCTTGTTGTGGAGTTATTTTCCTTGGGCGATTTCGATTCTTGTATGGAAAACCTGCACGCACGGAAATATTTTCGTGATTGGCTGCGCCCTTACTCTATTTCGGGTCCGCTCATCGGCTTAAGTGGCTGCGCCCGCACTCTTGTTTCATTTCGAGTCCGCTCAATGACTCAAGGGGCTGCGCTCACACCCTTATTCTATTTCGAGCACAACTCAAGAACGCTGAGGTATCTTGCCAGCAGTGGCACCGCCAGCAGGTTGCTAAGGACCCGTTCCTCGAAGTGCTCGCGGTAGGGCTACACACGCCAGCAATATTCTTCCGAGAGGGCATAGGGAAAAGTTCCATGCAAAGAAATGGTCTAACAAGGAAGATAATATACAGTTATTCAAAATAGGGTGAAATTTACATGAGATGTGGCCTTTTACTAAGTACATATTTATTTTACTTTCTCCCCTATGGGAGATTACAAGAAGAAAAATATGGAAGGGGGAGGCAAGCTACAAGAAGAAAAAGATGGCGAGAGGCCCCTGGCAGAAGCCCAGCCTGACCCCTCTGGACCAGCACTGCACAGAGGAGCAGGGCTTCCAGATGGGCAAGCAAGAGCCTGGCCCCTCCTGGACCAGCATTGCATCGAGGAGAGGGCTAGCGCGGGCGAAAAGAAGGATGGACCCCAGAAGCCGAAGTCCACGGGCCTGCCGGAAGATCCAGCTAGAAGATGAGGCAGCGCCCGGGAAAAAGGCCCTGGCAAGGTCGTCCGCCAGAGGGGGAGAGGCATGAGGCTAGCAGTGATGGTGCGGCCGACGGTCAGTTCGAGCTCGAGTCGTCGAGCTCTGACTTGAAGGCACAAAGACCGGACTCATCATCGTTGTCTTCGCCGTTGTCCTCCTCGTCACTCTTGCTCGAGGAGGAGCTTTTGGTGCCGCTCGAGCTCTCTTGGCAGTAGCTGAGATGGACGCCTGAGCACCCATAAATCTTGACGGAGAGCAGATTGGCCTCTGTCATTTTAAAACGAAGGACATGCCCTTCCTGGAGGTTGTGGGCGCGGGTGAAGGTCTTCCAGCCACGCCTGAGGAACATGATGCGACTTTTTGGGTACTCGATATCCACCGCGTCGCGCCATTACAACAACCATGCACCCGTAACAATAGGACGGGCGGCTCGTCAGCCTCCATCGCCCTGGCGAAAGGGCGAGGGAGGCGCGGAAGGCTCCGAACGGGACCAGCCAGTTCGAGGATGATCTCCAGCGCCGTCCCCTTGGCGTGGGTCTCCTCAAGGAAGAGGCCCGGTGTCGGAGGAGGACGTGGGGCAGTGCTCCGCCTCCCTCGACCTCGGCCTCCACGACGTCCATGTCCCCTTGCACCTCTTCCACCACGCGTGCTTGGACCACCCTCTGCCTCTATGGCTGAAGTGGTGGCATGATCCCGATGAGAGCTCCTCCTTGGAGCAGAGGACGGTGGCTGCCCTTGCCCCCTGTTCATGGCTAAGGGCGAGCACCACTAGAAGGTTGGGAAGACATGGAAGGCCAAGATATGGAGGTTCACACTCAGAGGTAGGAGGAAGGATGGATGAGCATCACCCTCGCTATCCCTCAATTTATAGGGCGTAGCGCGGGGTCTGGTTCTCCCCCGCTCCAAGGGTCGCCACCCACCTCCTCCAATAGCAGCGCCCTCAATCACGGGGCGAACAGCAACCGCCTCGTTGCTCCAATCCATGGTGCTACAGTTACTGCCTCTCCCTGGGACTTTAGTCACGGGCACCCGTTGCTGGCTCCCCGCTATGCATGCGGTGCGCATGGCAGAAACGACCTGACGCGGTAATTGAAAAATTGATGACACCATGCCGTGCATGTATCCCATGACTGCATTCAATGGGCATCGTGGGGAGGCGCCGTAAGCGCAATGATCATGACCGCAAGGCCCTGCCAAGCGTGCCCATGCATCATTTGGGCCTAGCCCCACAATGCCTCGCGACGTGTGTGGCCCAGGCCCGGGGGCTCTTGTTGGTGCACTAGAGTTTTGGGCTTTCTAGTACCCCTTACTCGTGTACGGGTAGTAGTAGCCACCCTAGCAAGGAGGCCCGACAAGGAACTGCCAAGTACAAGTACGGGAGAATCAAGACCCCCCGCAGGACCCTGCCTGGATGACCATCAAACACTCACAAAGCAAAGCCCCGGCAAGACCCGGCAAGGCAAAGACTCGGCAAGGAAAAGCCCCGGAAGGCCCCGCCAATGCACAGGCTAGGTGTCATCCCGCCTGGGCACGTGTTGCGGCATCCGCGATGGAGGGGCTAAGCGGTGCCGATGGGATGGGCTCCTGTCCCATCCCGTGTACAATCAGAGATGCCTGACAGTGCATTAAATGCGCATGTCCTACTCTGTCAGTGTTAGGTATGATAGCACTGTAGCTCTGTACACCCATGTACACACTGTATGCCACTGTTGGGAGCCCCTTCAGAGTATAAAAGGAGGCCCAGGGTGATACGATAGATGACTTTTGGGGCTTTTCGACTTTGGATCTTCTAGCTCATACGCGTAGCTGCTGCTCGTAGCGCTCCTGCAGCTAGAACGCTAAGAACACCCACAATACAACCAAGTAGGAGTAGGGTTTTACACATCTTTGCGGCCCGAACCTGGGTAAAATCCCCGCGTGTTGTTCATCAGACCTGCTCTTTGTGCGAGCCTGCTCCCCCGCAGAACTGAAAGGGGTTCCTCCGATCCCATAGGCTTTAATCATGTTTACCCAACACTTTTACCTTATGTTTTTATGTGTTCTCATGATTAAGCTACTATAGTAATCATTTTTTGTGTATTTTATTTCAATAAAGTGCCAAGTAAAGCCTTTGGGATAGTGTGGATACTTGCTTGTTTGATTCTATGGAAAAACAGAAATTTTTCCTCCAGTAAAGAATATCTCTGATTTTACTGGAGCGTCCAAAAATTCTAAAAAATTTATGCACAATTTCTATGAAAATTATTCAGGCTTTACAAATTTTTCAGAATTTTCAGAGACTAGTAAGTATGGCTATACTACATATCTTCACAGACTGTTCTGTTTTTGGCAGATTCTATTTTGCATACATAGTTTGCTTGTTTCAGTGTTCCCATAGCTTATATTCAGTGATATAAATTATGTGAATGGTAGAATACAGTATGTATTATGTGAGAAAAATTATGAATCTTGTCTTGACCGTACCTAAGTGAATGATCTTTACTTATTATACTAACCATTCTCACAAAGTTTCATTAAGTTTTGTGTGATTGAAGTTTTCAAGTTTTGGGTGAGACACCGATATGAGGAGAATAAGAAGTGACAAGAGCCTAATCTTGGGGATTCCCAAGGTACCCCCAAGTTAATATACAAGTAATACTCCAGTTCCTAAGCTTGGGGGTGCCTCGGAAGGCATCCCCTCTTTCGTCTTCAACACTATCGGTATATCTTACTTAGAGCTGTATTTTTATTCGTCACAAAATATGTGTTTTTCTTGGAGCATCATTTTACTTTATTGGTCTCTCTTAGATGTTATTTATAATATTTTTTTCAATAAAAAGTTCCAAGAATTGTCTTAGCATGCCTGCATTGCATGTTTCGATGTGTGCTGTGAAAAACAGAAACTTTTGTTGTAGTGTTTGAATTTTCATATTTTACTAGAATGTGGAAAGTTTCTGAAAGTTTTACACAGAGTTTTCATATAAATTCCATAGAATTTCCTAAATTTTCATAATTTTTTTATTTACATAAGTACATTAGTTTAATATATTATTACAGTCTGTTCTGTTTGGACAGATTGTTGTCATAGTTTCGTTATCTACTTATCATATATTTTCCATAGTCTATATTGGTAGATATAAATTGTGGAAATGATAGTAAACAGTAGATGATGTTTGAAAATTATTGTGCAACTTTTCTTGGCAGTACATGAAGTGTTGATTTATTCTTATGTGTACTAACCTATTCATGAGTTCTTTTTGAGTTTTGTGTGGGTGAAGTTTTTGAGAATAGGTGAAACCATGATATGAGAGGATTGAACGAGATACAAAAGCTCAAGCTTGGGGTTGCCCAAGGCAACCCAAGTAAATATTTCAAGAAGTCTCAAGCATATAAGCTTGGGGATGCTACACATCCCACCTCTCTTCGTCAACTATCGGTTAGCCTATGTTGAGCCTAAATTTTTATTTGTCCACATGATATGTGTTATTCCTGGAATGTCATTTTATTTTGTTTTCTTGTTTCAATAAAATAATTAAGATCTGAAATTATTAGATGAGAGAGCCTTCACAAAGTTATTGAATTGTTAGCTACTCATTGGTCTTCACTTATATCTTTTTGGAGTAGTTTATCTTTTGCTCTAGTGCTTCACTTATATGTTTATAGAGCATGGAGGTGGTTTCATTTTATAGAAATTGATGAACTCTCATGATTCACTTATATTATTTTGAGAGTCTATAAACAAAATGGTAATTTATTTAGGTTATGAATTTAGTCCTAATATAATGGGCATCCAAGAGGGATATAATAAAAACTTTCATATAAAGTGCATTCAATACTATGAGAAGTTTGATTCCTTATGATTGTTTTGAGATATAAAGATGGTAATATTAGAGACATGCTAGTGAGTAATTGTGGATTGGTAGAAATATATGTGTTAAAGGTTGTGATTCGCGTAGCATGCATATATGGTGAACCGTTATGTGACAAAGTCGGAGCATGATTTATTTATTGATTGTCCTCCTTTGTGTGAAGGTCGGGATCGCGCGATGGTTAACTCCTACCAACCCTTCCCCTAGGAGCCTGCGTGTATTACTTTGTTTTGATAACTAATAGACTTTTGCAATAAGTATGTGAGTTATTTAAAACTAATGTTGAGTCCATGGATTATATGCAATCTCACCCTTCCACCCTTGCTAGCCTCTCTAGTACCGCACAACTTTCGTTGGTGCATTAAACCCACCATATACCTTCCTCAAAACAGCCATACCTACCTATTATGGCATTTCCATAGCCATTCCGAGATATATTGCCATGCAACTTCCACTGTTCCATTTATGACACGCATCATCATTGTCATATTGCTTTGCATGATCATGTAGTTGACATCGTATTTGTGGAAAAGCCACCGTTCTTATTTTTTATACATGTCTGTGAGAGCCTGGCTTACTAGGAATGATAGACTACTCATATCAACAAGGAATTCCTTCTTTTCCGGAAGCCCACTCTAAAAGAACTCCAAAGTTAAGCGTGCTTGGCTTGGAGCGATTCTAGGATGGGTGACCGACCGGGAAGTTGGTCCCGGGTGCGCACGAGTGAGGACAAAGTGCGCAGGAAAGACTGGTGTTGGTCTGTGGGGCCAGTCTAGATGCCGCCAGGCGTAACGGGGTGTTACAATTGGTATTAGAGCCGACCCTTGCGGTTACACAGGCATGCGCGGTTTAGGTGCACGGGGATGTGGCGCATGGCATGTGTGGCCCGTCGTGGCACACAGCATGGCACATGTGCTGGACTGGACGCGCATACGTGTGCCAAAAGGGAACGTTCCTGATGGGCTGACGAGGACGTCGGTTCCTTTGAGTGGGGGTGTATGTGAGAGCCTGGCTTAATAGGAATGATAGACTACTCATATCAACAAGGAATTCCTTCTTTTCCAAAAGCCCACTCGAAAAGAACTCCAAAGTTAAGCATGCTTGGCTTAGAGCGGTTCTAGGATGGTTGACCGACTGGGAAGTTGGTCCCGGGTGCGCACGAGTGAGGACAAAGTGCGCAGGAAAGACTAGTGTTAGTCTGTGGGGCCAGTCTAGGTCCCGCCAGGTGTAACGGGGTGTTACAATGTCACTCTTGAGTCATTGCACATACCGGTACACCGCCAGAGGCATACATACAAAGTTATATATTGTTCTAAGTATCGAGTTGTAAGTAAATAAACGTGTGATGATCATAATTATTAGAGAATTGTCCCATGTGAGGAAAGGATGCTGGAAGCTATGATTCCCTCGCAAGTTGGGATGGGTCTCTGGACTTTACAAAACAAAAGAGGCCAAAGAAGACCACCAAAAAATGAGAGAAGGAGCAATGCTACTATTCCTTTTTCCACACGTGTGCTTCAAAGTAGCACCGGGATCTTCATGATAGAGAGTCTCCTATTTTTTCACTTTCATATACTAGTGGGAATTTTTCTTTATAGAACTTGGCTTGTATATTCCAATGATGGGCTTCCTCAAATTGCCCTAGGTCTTCGTGAGCAAGCGAGTTGGATGCACACCCAGTTAGTTTCTTTTTGAGGTTTCATACACTTAGCTCTAGTGCATCCGTTGCATGGCAATCCCTACTCACTCACATTGATATATATTCCTGGGCATCTCCATAGCTCGTTTATACGCCTAGTTGACGTGAGACTTTCTCCTTCTTTTTGTCTTCTCCACAATCACCATATTCTATTCCACCTATAGTGCTATATCCATGGCTCACGCTCATGTATTGCATGAGACTTGAAAAGGTTTGAGAATACTAAAGTATGAAACAATTGCTTGGATAAAACCGGGGTTGTGCATGATTTAATACTTTGTGTGATGAAGATGGAGCATAGCTAGACTATATGATTTTGCAGCGATAACCTTCTTTGTCCATGTAATTTTGAGAAGACATGGTTGCTTTATTAGTATGCTTGAAGTATTATTGTTTTTATGTCAATATTAAACTCTTGTTTTGAATCTTATGGATCTGAATAGTCTTTTCACTGATAAAAATGTAGCTAGCATTCACACTTCATAAATTATTTCTTTTATCATTTACCCACTCGAGGACGAGCAGGAATTAAGCTTGGGATGCTGATACGTCTCCAACGTATCTATAATTTATGAAGTATTCATGCCATGTTTACAATAATTTTATATGGTTTTCGTATGATTTGATTAGAACTAATCCGGACTGATGTTTTTTCAGCAGAACTACCATGGTGTCATTTTTGTGCAGAAATAGAAGTTCTCGGAATGGGCTGGAAATTTACGGTGATCTTATGGACCAAAAGAGACCCCCAAAGCACAAGATTTGGGCTAGGAAGTGGACGAGGAGGTCACAAGCCCTCTAGGCATGCCCTACCCCCCATGGAGGGTGCTTCGGGCTTGTGGGCACCTCGGGCGCCCCCTTGACGTCAGACCGACGCCAAAAAATCTTATAAATACCCAAACCTCCGAAAAGAACCCTAGATGGGAAGTTCCGTCGCCGCAAGCCTCTATAGCCATGAAAAACCAATTGGGAGCATGTTCCTATACCTTGCCGAAGGGGGGAAACCATCACCGGAAGTCATCTTCATCATCCTGGCGGTCACCATGATGAGGAGGCAGTAGTTCACCCTCAAGGCTGAGGGTATGTACTAGTAGCTATGTGTTTCATCTCTCAATATCGTGTTCTTGAGATGACACGATCTTGATGTACCATGAGCTTTATTAATATAGATGAATCATATGGAGTTTTCCCCTCTCTAGCTTCTTGTGATGAATTGAGTCTTTAAAGGATTTGAAAACACTTGATGTATGTCTTGCGATGGGATATCCGTCGTGACAATGGGATGTTCTATTGATCCACTGATGTATGTTTTGGTGATCAACTTGCGGGTTTCGTGACCTTGGGAATCTATGCATACGGGTTGGCACACGTTTTCGTCTTGACTCTCCGGTAGAAACTTTGGGGCACTGTTTGAAGTTCTTTTTGTTGGATTGAACCTGATGAATCTGAAATTGTCTGATGCATATCGTGTAATCAAGCCCATGGGTACTCGTGGTGATATTGGAGTATCTAGGAGACATTAGGGTTTGGGTTGATGTGAATCTTAAGGTGTTATTTTAGTATGAACTCTAGGGTTGTTCATGACACTTATAGGGATAGCTCATATGATTGATCGTAAAAGATACCTTTGAGGTGGTTTCGTACCCTACAATAATTTCTTTGTTTGTTCTCCACTATTTGTGACTTTGGAGTGAACTCTTTGTCGCACGTGAGGGATTTACATGTGATTCAACTATGTCAGTATTATTGAGAGAACTTGCACAAGTGAAAGTATGAACCCTAGGCCTCGTTTTCATGCATTGCAGTACCGTTTTACCTCACTTTTGCTACTTTCTACCTTGCTGTTTTTATATTTTCATATTACAAAAACTTATATCTACCATCCATATTGCACTTATATCACTATCTCTTCGTCGAACTAGTGCACCTATAAAATTTGGCATTGTATTGGGTAAGTTGGGGACACAAGAGATTTCTTGTATTTGATTGCAGGGTTGTTTGAGACAGACCATCTTCATCCTACACCTCCCACGGATTGATAAACCTTAGGTCATCCACTTGAGGGAAAATTGCTACTGTCCTACAAAACTCTGCGCTTGGAGGCCCAACCAAGTCTACAAGAATAAAGTTGCATAGTAGACATCACTTCCTCCTTAGTGGGAGGACCACTCTTCATCAACATCTTCACTAGAACCATCTCATCTCCAACCCTAGTTCATCTCTTGTATTCAGTCTTTGTCCCAAAACCTCGGATTGGTACCTGTGGGTTACTAGTTGTGTTGATTACACCTTGTAGTTGATGCTTGTTGGATTACTTGGTGGAAGAAATTATGTTAAGATCCTTAATAAACATTATTATACCTCTGATCTTGAACATGTTGATGATGTGTGAGTAGTTACTATTGTTCCTGAGGACATGGGAGAAGTCTTGTTATAAGTAATCTTGTGAAATTGGTATTCGTTCGATATTTTGATGATATGTATGTTGTTACATCTCTTAGTGGTGTCATGTGAATGTAGACTACATGACACTTCACCATGCTATGGGCCTAAGGGGATTCATTGTGGGGTAACAAGTAGATGATGGGTTGCGAGAGTGATAGAAGCTTAAATACAGTTTATTTGTTGCTTCATATGGGGCTGATTTGGATCCACGGGTTTCATGCTATGGTTAGATTTATCTTAATTCTTCTTTCGTAGTTGCGGATGCTTGCGAGAGGGGATAATCATAAGTAGGCTGTTAGTTCAAGTAAAAAAACCTTAGAACCAGTCCACCCACATATCAAAGTAGCGAATACGAACCAACTCAGTATGATGAACATGACTAGACAGAAATTCCCATCCTCGGGAGCGCTTGCTTAATCTAAGAGTACTTTTAGGCTTGTTCTTTTCTACAAAAAGGATTGGGCTACCTTGCTCCACCTTTGTCACTATTGTCACTTGTTACTTGTTACAAATTATCATGCCACAAAACTATCTATTATTGTTACTCACAACACTTGCAGAGAATACCTTGCTGAAAACCGCTTGTCATTTCCTTCTGCTCCTTGTTGGGTTCGACACTCTTACTTATCCAAGGGACTACAATTGATACCGTCTACTTCTGGGTCATCAAGACTCTTTTCTAGCGCCGTTGTCGGGGAGTGAAAAGCCTTTGGTAAGTGGAAATTGGTAAGGAAACATTTTATATACGTGCTGAAATTTACTGTTGCTTGTCACTATGAACGGTCACCCTTTGAGTGGCTTGTTCGGGGCATCAGCAAGTTGTTACTCAACCTACTGAACCTGCTGAAAATATTTATTATGAGATTCCTTACGGTATGCTTGAAAAACTAGTATCTAATCCATATGATGGTATGACTCATCCTAATTACAATTTGATATTTGTCGATGAGGTTTGTGGATTATTTCAGCTTGCACCTTTGTCTAGCGACAAAGTAAAGAAGAAAATTTCCCTTTATCTTTGGAGGGACAAGCATTAATGTGGTATGGGATATTGGATAATATTGAATCATGGATCTCGAATTGCTTGAAGCTGGAATTTCATCAGAAGTTTTATTCAATGCATCTAGTCCACCTTGATCAGAACTATATATATAATTCCTAGCCTCGTGAAGGATAAAGCATCGCTCAAGCTTGGGGGAGGCTTAAGTATATGATGCACACTTGCCCCAACCATGATCTCTCAAGAGAAATGATTATAAAAAAATTATGCTTGGCTTTCTCATGATGATCGATTACTACTCGATTCTTCTTCTACTGGCTCATATATGAATAAAAATATTGAAATCAGATGTGATCTTCTTTAAAGATTTAAATGCGACTCTGAAGATTGGGAACTCGTGGAAGGTAAAGAGTCAGGTATAAAGCTTAATTTTGATTGTGTTAAATATTTGATGGAAACTAGTTCCCTCCATGAGTTTACCAATAAATATGGTCTTGACTCTAAAATAGTAGCTACTTTTTGTGAATCATTTGCTACTCATGTTGATCTTCAAAGAGAAGTGGTTTAAATATCATCCTCCCATTGAAAAACCATTAGAGGGACCTATTAAAATGAAGAAGGAAGAAATAATTGTTAGTCATGCTGATCCAATTGTTCCCAATTCTTACATTGAGAAACCTCTTTTTCCTGTTAGAATTAGGGAACATGCTAAGGCTACAACTGTGGTTAATAAAAAGTCATGTCAGGACACCTATACATTCTGAACAAATAAATGTTGAGCCAAAGGTTGACATGGTTAAAGATCTTGTAGTTAATAACATTGAGGGTCAAGTTATTTACTTTTGTGGAGAAGCTACTACGATTGTGAAACTTACTAGAAACGAACAGGATGAATTAGACAAAAATAAACCAGTGGTTGGCATGCCTGTTGTTTCGGTTAAAATTGGAGATCATTGTTATCATGGCTTGTGTGACCTTGGTGCTAGCCTCAATGTTACAACTTTTACCTTACGAACGAAAGGAATGAAAAATATGACATATTTGTTAGACAAACACCTATTCTTAAACACAACTTACCAGTCGATATTTTAGGGGATCCTCCTCCACCCAAGGAAGATCCCGTGTTTGAGCTAAAAACTTTAACTGATACTTTGAAATATGCTTATATTGATGAAAAGAAGATATATCATGTTATTATTAGTGCTAACCTTTCAGAGCATGAAGAAAGTAAACTCCTTAAAACTTTAACAAAGCACAAGGCTGTTGTTGGATATACTCGCGATGATCTAAAGGGCATAAGCCCCAGCCTACGTCAACACAAGATTAATATGGAACCGGATGTTAAACCTGTTGTTGATCACTAACATCGCTTAAATACCAAGATGAAGGAAGTGATAAGAACTGAAATACTAAAGCTTTTGGAGGCAGATATAATCTATCCTATTGCTGATAGTAGGTAGGTAAGTCCAGTTCATTGTGTTCCTGGGAAAGGTGGTATTAGTGTTGTCCCTAATGATAAATATGAGCTTATTCCACAAAGAATTGTAATTGGCTATAGGATAGTGATTGATTTCAGGAAATTAAATAAAGCTACTAAGAAAGATCATTACCCCTTGCCTTTTATTGATAAAATGCTAGAAAGATTATCTAAGCACACACACTTTTCTTTCTTAATGGATATTCTGTATTTTCTCAAATACCTGTCTCAAAAGAAGATCAAGAGAAAACTACCTTTACATGTCCTTTCAGAACTTATGCTTACACGCGTATGCCTTTTGGTTTATGCAATGCACCTTCTACATTTCAAATATGTATGACTTCTATATTCTATGACTTTTGTGAAAAGATTGTTGTAACATCCCAAATTTTGGAATGTTATAATAAATATTAGAATGAAATGTTTGTTTGCTTGAGTGATTGAAATTGAGTGAAATTTGAAACTTTTGAAAAACTTTTGAATGAGAGGGAATAAAATGACTTTCCCCTTTGTGTTTGATTTAAAATTAATACTTTTCAAATCAGTCAGAGAGATGACATGACTTCTTCAATATAAAAAAAGATTTGAAGAGTGAAGTTGAAAGCATTTGAAACTTTCTCGTATGGAGTTCTTTTTCATATTTGATTTGAAGTTTGAAAGAATTCAAACCCATTGACAAAAAAAATTGAGAGGAGTAATGTGACACTCCAAACCAGGGGTTATTTTGTGAAGTATTTGAACCATAAAACCCAGGGGGTTATTTGAAAATTTATTGCAAAAGAATTTAAAACCAATTTAGGCATTTTCTGAAAATAATTTTTTTTAAGTATTCATTTTGACAGAGGAAAAATGTTCATTAAATAGAATTTATTTCCCTGATCAATTTGATATATATATATATATTTATTTGTTGGAAATATATTGATGGCCATAAATGAGATTTCAATGCTCTAGAAATTAATAAAAGGAAAAATGTTATAATTAGGAAAGTCCACCGGCCCACCTGCCCTTAACCCCCTCCCGAAACCCCTCTGAATCGGTCACCGAGGCCGCTCACACCGCCCTCTCCCTCACTGACAAGCGGACCCCACCGCCCGATCGAGCCATCTCCACGCTCGTCTTCCTCCCCACGCCCTGACCTCGCCGGAGAACTCTCCTCCCCTGATCTCGCTCCCCTTTCCTTCCCCGACCCTCCTGACTTCTCCTATAAATAGAGGAGCTCGGCCTCGTTCGGTTTTGCAACCAAGACCCTGAGCTCCCCTCGTCAGAGCGCCGCCCAACACATCACCGGAGTTCCGGCCACCACCGAACCTCTGTGAGCACATGCCACTCACCATCGTCACCCCACGCTCCTCTGGCCCCGCCCATCAACACCTGAGACTCGCCGTCGTCGCCTGGTGCCCTCGCCTTTGCTGGAGACCCTCCAAAATGCCATGCCGACGCCACGTCGGAGCTTCGCCTCCACCCGAAGCTCCAGGAGCTCGAGGAGCTCGCCTCTGTCGTCCCCAGCCCCAACCGACGCCACCAACAGACATTGGAGGTCCGCCGCTGTTGATAGGACCCCTCGGACGCCGTCCCTGACCACCGGAGCCACATCCACGTGCACCACCGAGCACCTGCCTCGCCGGAACCTCGCCGGAGTTGACCTCCACCTCGGTGAGCTTCTCCCCTCCGTCCGATCTGTTTGAACGGCTCAGATTAGAAACCCCGTACCCCTTCGGTTTAATTTAAATGAACCGGTCAGTTTTCTGTTTAGTTAGTTAGACCAAACCGTTTTCTTTAAATATCGGCCGTCCGCTCGTTAGCACCCACGCGCACACACCTCCAGCCAATCAGAAGCCACAACGTAGCACCCCTGTTCGTTAGATTGGGATTTCATTTTCTGTTTTATTTTCTGAAACAGAATTAGTTCTGTTTTTGTTTCCTTTATATCTTTTATTTTTTTAGGTATTTTAATTTGATCCTTTTTGCATTGTATCCAAAATTTGTTCTAGTTTCCGTAGATATAAAGTTTGACCAAATTTGAATAATTTAAAATTGATTCAAACAGATTTGATTCAAATCTTATTTTCTAAATAACTTGAGTTTAAAAAGTTATATTTGAGTGATTCTTTTTGCCACTGTTTTGTATTATTCAGGTTTATTATCCTGATTTATTTCAGAATTTTTAGAATATTCTAAATTAGTATTTTTAACAAAACAGATTTTGTTTTAGTTCTTTTAGGTTTATTTCTACTTCTTTTGTTTTAAAAAAAATTATTTTATTTTCTATTATTTGGAAAGTATTACTTTGTTTTATGTTAGTTAGCAAAAGTACTTCAACAAAAAATATTTTATGTTACTTATTATATTTTTATAGCATGAAATCAATTCTAGTTTCATAATAACTTGCAAATTCATTTCATTGCTAGTTTGACTTCTTATTTGAAAATATTTTTATAAATTGTTTTATAAAATATACTTTCTGTTAACTTAGTTGTTATATATTTTGTTTTCTGTTATTTTAATATTTTATTGTTATAATTGTTGTTAAGTTTATTACCTAGAAAACCCATGTTGTTTAGAGTGTTGCATTCATAATTTTAGTTGTTCTTCAAAAGTAATTCTTTTTTGCTAAGTAAAATATTTACTAAAATACTTTTGTTAAATTTTATTTTGCCTTTGTTTTTGTGTTTTACTTTTGAAAAAAGGATTTAACTGTATAGAAAAGCACTTTTGGTTGATTTGATGAAGTTTTGTTGATTTTAACTTTTGTCTTAAGTATTTCCTTCATCACAACCCTTTTGTGTTTGGTTTTGTGTTTCTTATTGATTGTTAGTATTGATTGCTAGTATGATTGCTTATATGAATGCAATGTTTGATTGTATAGATTTTATCGGAGAGTGACGAATAGTCTATCAAGTATTTCTCAGAGCGACTTTTTTCTTCATCAGCAGTACAGGCAAGTTCACTTTGACCATCTATTTCATACCTATGTTTTACTGCATGTAGTGATATCTTTCAAAAAATCCCTCCAGTAGTGTCATTGAAAATTCTTGTAGTCAAGTAGAATGCATGAGGTAGGAACCCACCACTTGTTACTAAAGCCCCGGGAACGTTAGTTATTTTAATGCTATGCTAAAGTAGACGGGGTCTGGTATGAGTGTTCGTGAGGGGTGTGAGAAGGAGGACTCTATGTCAAGATGACAACTTCATGAAGGCATCTTCAAGTCCTGCATTCTTCAAGACCTCAAGACATTCGAGACTCGAGAAACAAGTTTTCAATACACACTACTGGGCGAAGGATGGTTGATTGGGCGTCCCTGGAGTAACCAGTGGATGGCCGGGATGCATGGACAAGCGCCATGACATCTTGCGGAAAGCTTCACCCAGACTCAAAGAGACGGATGAATACTTCATGCCCGGAAGATTGTATGCGTAGCCACAAGTCATTATGGGCTCTGGCTTGGTTGGTCTTTGTTGTGACTCTGGCTGGGCAGTGCTACGAGATGTAGTCGATGTTAGGAATGGATGGGCACTGACAGTAGTCAGGGAAACACTCTGAAAGACCATGTTTCGTTCATCCTGTTCTCAAACACCCGGAAGTGCGAGGACTTACCAGGAGGGAACGAATCTTGTGGGCAAAGTACACAACACTCTGTAGAGTTAAACCTAATCGATTAGCCGTGTCCCCGGTTACGGACAATTTGAGCCTCTGGACTTGGATCTATCTCTGAACTCTCAACACTGGACTGATAATTAGTTGGGGCAACTTATGATACTTGTGGGCATTAAGACATTGGTTCGTGGAACCATGTCTTGTTAGGTAACTCTATAGTGAAACTCCGAATATTCCTTTGTTGTAGGAAAAGAAAATAAAACCAGCTTTTCTGCAAAAACTCAGACACAGAGCCACAAAGCCTTATTGCATATAGAATAGTATTTATCTTCTGTTTCTGTTATGGTGATCTTGTCGGTACATTCAATGTACTGAGCTACACGGCTGCAACATCTTATGTTGTAGATAAGCTCTACGACGGGTAAGAGTACGATTCAGGGTTACGGTCTACACTCAACCTGCCGTTGGTGTTATTGGGACTCCACTCCTATTGATTGTTTCCGTTGAGATTTTTGAGGTATATATCAGTTTTACGTTAATTACATGTGATTGCACTTTGATATATACATTGATGTATTGTGTGTGCCAGCATACTGATCCAGGGATGGCACAGAACACATAGAGGCTTGACCTTTCCAGGTCGGGTCGCTACAATTGTTGAGGTGTTCATGGATGATTTTTCCATTTACGGGGCTCTTTTGATGATTGCTTGGCCAACCTTGATCGATTTTTCCAGAGACGCGAAGAAACTAGTCTTGTCTTGAATTGGGAGAAGTGCCACTTTATGGTAAATGAAGGTATAGTGCTTGGGCATAAAATTTCTGAACAAGGCATTGAGGTGGACAAAGCTAAAGTTGATGCAATAGAGAAAATGCCATGTCCAAGATATATCAAAGGTATAAGAAGTTTCCTTGGTCATGCTGGTTCTTATAGGCGTTTGATTAAAGATTACTCAAAGATTTCTAGGACATTAACTTGTCTTCTTCAAAAAGATGTTCCTTTTGTGTTTTATGATCATTGTGTAGAAGCTTTTGAAATACTTAAGAAGGCTTTAATTTCTGCACCCATTTTCAACCACCTGATTGGAACCTACCATTTGAAATTATGTGTGATCCTAGTGATTATGTTGTTGGTGTTGTTCTAGGGCAAAGAGTAGACAAGAAATTGAATGTTATTCATTATGACAATAAAACTCTAGACTCTGTTCAAAGAAATTATGCTACCACTGAAAAGGAATTTTTAGCAGTTGTTTTTTCATGTGATAAGTTTAGACCTTACATTGTCAATTCCAAAGTAACTATTCATATTGATCATGCTGCTATTAAATACTTTATGGAAAAGAAAGATGCTAAACCTAGACTCATTAGGTGGGTAATTTTACTTTAAGAGTTTGATTTGCATATCATTGATAGAAAGGAGCTTAAAACCCCGTAGCAGATAACTTGTCTAGGATGGAAAATGTTCTTGATGACCCACTTCCTATCGATGATAGTTTTCCTGATGAGCAACTTGCTGCTATAAATACTTCACGTAGTGCTCCTTGGTATTATAACTATGCTAATTATATTCTTGCCAAGTATATTCCACCTAGCCTCACCTATCAACAAAAGAAAAGAAAATCTTTTATGATTTACGACATTACTTTTGGGATGACCCACATATTTACAAACAGGGAGTAGACGGCATTATTAGACAATGTATACCAGAGCATGAACAGGAAGGTATTCTTCGGAAGTGCCATTCCAAAGCTTACAAAGGACACCATGCTGGTGACAAGACTACACACAAGGTATTACAATCTGGTTTCTATTGGCCGACTCTTTTCAAGATGCTCGTAAGTATGTTCTTTCATGCAATGAATGCTAACGAGTTGGTAACATTGGTTAGCATCAGGATATGCTTATGAACTATTCACTTGCTATTGAACCATTTGATGTTTGGGGTTTTGACTTTATGGGACCTTTTCCTTCTTCAAATGGGTATACTCATATTTTAGTTGTTGTTGATTACGTTACTAAGTGGGTAGAGGCTATTCCAACTATTAGCGTTGATCATAACAACTCTATTAAAATGCTTAAAGACATCATTTTCCCGAGGTTTGGAGTCCCTGGATACTTAATAATTGATGATGGTTCACATTTTATTCATGGTACTTTCTGTAAACTTCTAGCTAAGTATGATGTTAACAATAGGATTGCATACCCTTATCATCCTCATTCTAGTGGTCAAGTTGAATTGAGTACTCAAGAAATAAAATTAATATTGCAAAAGACTGTTCTAGCTAAATATGATGTTAACAATAGGATTGCATACCCTTATCATCCTCGGTCTAGTGGTCAAGTTGAATTGAGTACTCAAGAAATAAAATTAATATTGCAAAAGACTGTTAATAAATCTAGGAAGAATTGGTCTAGGAAACTAGATGATGCTTTACGGGCTTATAGAACTTCTTATAAGAATCCTATGGGTATGTCGCCATATAAAATGGTCTATGGAAAGGCTTGTCATTTACCTCTCGAGCTAGAACATAAATCTTATTGGGCAATTAAAGAACTTAAGTATGATTTTAAACTTGTTGGTGAAAAGAGGTTATTTGACATTAGCTCACTAGATGAATGGAGAACACAAGCCTATGAAAATGCTAAGTTGTTTAATGAAATGGTTAAAAGTTGGCATGACAAAAGGATTCAAAAATGAGAATTCAATGTAGGAGACCTAGTACTTTTGTACAACTCTCATTTCAAAAAAATTACATGAACACTTCTCTCCAAATGGGAGGGCCCATACATTGTTGAGGAGGTTTATCGTTCTGGTGCAATAAAAATCAATAACTTTGAAGGAAAGAACCCCGAGAGTGGTGAATGGGCAAAGAATCAAGCATTACATTTTAGGTGCACCAATTAACGAAGAAACTAGTGTGATCCAAGTTATGACACCGGAAGAACACATCAAGGAGGCCGTCCGAAACACTCCAGAAACCTGAAAAGGGGGTAGGTATGTGGTACGGTAAATAAACAGACTCCAAAAATTCCAAAAAAAAAATTATGTCGGTTTTGGTATTTTAGAAAATCTACAAAATTAAAATGGAGTCAGGCGGACCCACGAGGGAGACACAAGCCAACATCCCCCCTGGGGCATGCCATGATGGCTTGTGGGCCCTGGTGTGCCCTTCGGACTCTGATTTCTTCCCAAGCATGCATTTTGACCTAGAAAAAATCATTATATATACTCCCATATGATTTGACATCGCATCGCGAGTTTCTCCTATGTTCTTGTTTCGAGTTGTTTTTCTGGCAGATGCCAGAATATGTCGTCTCAAGATTCAGGTGGAAAGAGCTATGTCTCCTACTATAGTGCAGACCCAAAGATATTTAGGGATATTTACCCCTACTTATGGTCCACGGATGAGGAAGGAGATACCGATTTGGAGGAGATAGAGGATGCCAGTATGGATGCTAGTTCAGATGAAGATGAAGTCCCACTACCTTGGCCTGGAGATATGCACATGGAATTTATGAAGTCAAGTCTCCCTAAAGGAGGGAACAAACCCAATACCCAATTTATCCCTTCTCATTTTCTGTACAACAGCAAGGCAGCCTTATGTAAAAGGATATTTAAGCTCGAGCAAGATAACGACGACTTAAGGGAAGAGAATTTCATCCTTAAGCGTGAACTGGAGAAGAAGAATGCTACTACAACACCACCACCATCACCAAAGAACACTTTATTACATGTGTATGGGCACCCACCTTGGCGTGTCCCAAGCTTGGGGGAGGTGCCCTTGTATCATATCACCATCACTTTTATCACCATTATCTATCTTAGTTCGATCTTTAGATTTTCGTGATTTAGAGATTTAGAATTTCAGATTTGCTTTGTTTAGAGTTTCTTGCTTTTAGTTCTACCTATCCTTGTAACCGAGTGTGAGAGTTATAGAATAAAGTTAGTTGAGTACGTGTGCCTTACCCTCACTTGCACCCATCATCTTAGCATGGCAATAAAGGAATAGGAAAAGAACATATGCTTATCTCATGAGAAGTAATGACTTCACATAGAAAATAGGTGTGATCAATAAAAAGTGTTGAAAACCAACAAACATAATGTTAGTAATTGGTATGATCTATGCAAAAGTATGGTAGAGAAGAGGAGATTTACATATAAATGTACTATATTGAACACCTTCTATGATTGTGAGCTCCCATCAAAATATTACATAATGATCAAGAGTTGAAGTTGCATATGGAAGACAACATAATGATCATGGTTGTTTACATTTTGCATAGAAGTTATATGGTATTGGATCCCTTAATGTGATGCTTGCTTAGGATCTTTTGCTATCCCAAATATTCACACTAAGTAGATATACTACTTGTGCATCCATAGACCTTGAACTTAGTTTCTTGCCATGATAGTCCACCATAACTACCTATGGATTGAATAAGATCCTTCGAGTAAGTTTTCATTGGTGCACAAGGCAATAAAAATTGCCTCTAAGCATGTAAGATCTTTTATTGTAAGGTAAATTAAGCTTTGTACGATCTTGTGATGGTGAAGAAATAAAAGCAACGGAGTGCATAATAAAGTTCACTATCACAAGGGGCAATATAAAGTGATGTTCTTTTGGATTGAGAGATTACACAAATCAAATAAATACAAGCTCATGACAACCTCTGCTTCCCTTTGCGAAGGGCCTATCTTTTACATTCTTACAAAATCTTATTTTCATGCAAGAGTCAATAATATTTCCCCTTGTTCCTATTTATCAACTATTTAGTGACAAGCATTGTGTGTTAAGGAAATATATATATCCAGTTAAATGTAGATGATCATGATCCATTATTGTTGACATTATCCTTGAGATAAATAAGTTGGGTGGCAAGAACAATAAAGCCCCCATATTCCTATGTGTCCCAGGGAATCATTGGTTCCAAAAATATGCAATGTGTGTTAACAATTGTTAGTGCATCTAGTGTCCCTTAGTGATTATGGTGTATTGAAGACTTATAGGTTCAGGAACTATTGTGTTTGTGTCACACCTTGTGTTTGTATCACCTTGACATGTGTGGGTTTATAAAAATTGGAGCCAACTAAAACTTTTTCAAAGTGTTTGTGCTTGTTTGCTATGATGTTGCTTGATTGATGATTGTGTTATATGGCGCTCCTAGATTCTATTCCACTTCATATTCATCTTCCTTGTCCCAAAACTCTTGCCCAATGATCATGCCATGTGATTAGTGCCCAAAACTATTTTTATCAAAATTTGTTTTAACCAAAAATGATTTATTCAAAATAGGTTTTCAAAACCCCCTGAAACGAGGTTTGCACTGCAAGTCCTCAAATTGCGTGGATTCTTCTTTTACAAAGACTTTATTTCAAACCCACCATATATAAGACTTCCCAAAACCACAAAATATTATTTCTAAAGATTATTCTTATATTTTATTTAAAGGCTTCTTCTTAAGGCCAGAAATGGTTTTTCATAGGGAAAATATTTAAATGCTTTTAAAATATTTGAAAAAATTTAGAGAAACTCAGTGGACATATATTTTCCATATATATGAGTTTCAACACAAGGGAATAATCAAATCATGGGCAAAACCCCTCAAAACCCTTTTTGTTCAAATCAAACTTTTGGAATATTTCTATAAGAAATATTCTCAATAAATTCCAGGAAAATTCCAGCAAGTCAAAACTATCATAAGTGATGATCTTGCAAAGTTTCATCTCAATCCAAATTTATTTGGTTCATCAAACCATCTCAAAACCCTTACTGTCTAGATTCAAATTTAAACAACTTTACATAGTGAAGTGTCTCCCCTTGGCCTCAAACTTTGTGGGCATGCTCTAATGACCAAATACTGATGATACACTAAGTGGTGCATCAAGGGTAAAAGCCTAGCATCAATAGATCTACAGAAACCTGATTCTGTAAATTTCTAGGGTTTAACAAATCTCCATTGTCAACTTTTTCCCCTTGAGCTCAAACTTGGTGAAACCTCTCATCTTTACCTAGCCTTTGCCCTGGTAAGTATCTCAGTAAGGTGGTAACTTTTTCTTGCCCAAAACCTTATCAAACACCTTCTGGTGATTGAGTAAAATCACTATTTCTACACCTTACTCTTTGACCCTTGCCCCTAAATCTTTACCACACCTTCTGGCATTGCCCAAGCACCTCCAGTAAAAAACCAAAGTCCTTAGGTCACTGGGAGGTGGGGTAAAAACCCCATTTTCACCCCTGGACAACATCTTTTCTCTCCCTCTCCCCTTTTCCTTCTACCCTAAGGCTCCTCCAGAGCCCTCCCTACCTCCTCCTAGCCCTTGGGCATCTCTTATAGCTCCAAGACACAAGAAGACATGTGAGAGGGCTTAAAATATGCCAAGCATGCCATATGGGCGCTCAGGAGCGCACTATAGTGCGCTCCCGCACTGTAGCCGCCCCTGCCCGGCGCCGCCCGACAGCCTTGGGCCTCCCCCACATGTTCCCTAGGTCGGCCTCGACGTCTGTGACGCGGCAAGCGGTCAGCCCTCTATCCCCTCTCTCTCTTCCCCTCCTTCACGCGTGCACGGCACCGGCGGAACCGGCCAGTGGCCATGCTCGCACGCGCGCACCTCCGGGTCCCCCTCCTGGCTGCCATTCCCCTCTCCTGGGTGCCGACTGAGTCCACGAAGCCCCCAAACATGGCACGGCTCGCCCCTGTGGCCCGTGGCGATGCCCAGGTCCTCACCGGAGCATCACATCCACGGTGGACCGGCGGCCCCCTATACATAGTGCCTCCCCGAGCCCCTGCCCCTCTCTCCTCACTCACTCCTTCCCTCCGCTTACTCCCCGTGCTCAGCCCGCTCTCCCCCGTGGTCAGGAGCCCTCTCCTGCACCAAACCCTCACTGTCGTCGAGCTCCCCTCCCCTCGCCGGCATTCCGCTCTGCCCCGACGCTCCCCGCGACCACTCACCGATGCGCGGGAGCCCCGCGAGCATGCTGGTGCCCTCTGTTCCGGCCGCCGCGTCCTAGAGCCACCTCCGGTGAGCCCCCTCCTCTTTTGTCGCGGGGAGAGGGATGACAGGTAGGGGCCACCTGTCATCCCCTCGTGCCCCTCCTCTCTCGCTGGCATGTAGGGCCCGCGGGTAGATTTAAAACAAACCTACCTCGCCTGGGCCGGCTTCCCCCTGTGGGCCGGTTCGGCTGGGTGGTTCTGGCCCGTGAGGGCACAGGACCCTTTTTCCTTTTTCTTTTCTTCTACAACTTCCAAAAATTCCACATATTTGAATATTTATCCAATGCCCATAATTCTTCCACCTAAATTCTTAGAATAATCCATAGAATTTATTAGTGCCATTTGTAAAAATGTTTGAAATTATTTTTAGGACTATTATTTTAAAACCAATATTTAGGCACCTTTTTGCCTCTGTTAATTAATTTCCAAAATATTTTTCACAACAAAGCCCTAGGATGCTATTTTTAGTATGCCATTTAGTATTTATCAGAGTAGGTTAACATTTTTTATAGTAGTTTGGGTGCTTTGTTTTTGTGTGTTGTTTATTTTTATCGCTTTATTTCGCGACGATAGATTGCGTGGTTGACGAAGAGGTTGGACCCGAAGACTTTGAAGACCCCAGAGACTATGTTGAGCCAGGCAAGCAGCCATTTGACCATGTTAAGAAACTTTTTCATGCATGTCATATAGCACTTTTTGTTTTGATGATTGATCATGTTGTGGTGCTCCCCTTCGGTGGGGTGCCTCTAATGCTTTTACCATTGACACTTGCATCGTGCATGACCCTATCACCTTATGAGGGTTATGTGGGTGGGTGTAGATAGGATGCTAGTAGATGCTACGCTATGGGATGGGATTTATGCATAGTGATGGAAAGGAAGTGATTCTTTCAAAGACTTTTTGAAAACCCCGTCGGGTGCCACTAATGCCCGAGGAAGACAGTAATGAGATGGGTGACCACTTGATAAAGAAGTGGTGTACCGGAACAAGTGAGTATGGTGGTTTTCAAAAACGGATTGGTGTAAGTTGCGACCGTTATTCCAACCTTACATGTGCAACCATGATACCCCTTATGGGACGGGGCTTTGTCGAGTACTATGGTCGGTGCTAGCAAGGAGCCCGCATTACTAGTGGCAAGAGTGAAATGGTCACTCTTGAGACAGGGTCGTTCCGAAAGTGGAAGGCCATGCGTTGTCTTTACAGGCACCGGGCACACTGTTGTGTGCCCTCATGGATGATACGAGTGATGTATATCATGAGGGATGGCACCAACGAGTGGACTCTTTGCTTAGTGTCACCATGGGAAAGGCATTGTTCGGGTGCTTACCTCGGGTATGCTATATACCGCGAGTCGTGGATGACACGGAAGTTCCTCGAGTCTTGTGGGTAAAGTGTGCAACCTCTCTAGAGTGTAAAACTATTTGAATAGCCGTGTCCACGGTCAAGGACAGTTGGATGACCACTCTTGTGCTACGTCCAAGTGTTTTCTCAAACTTGTGTGTGTGTGGATACACGGAGATGGTACTTGAGCTAAGTCCGATGACTTAGCATGGCAATTGAACTAAGTCTGATGACTTAGCATGATAAATGAACATGAGATGTTCAACCCCTACTTATGATGATAACTGTAACTCGTTCATATGGTTATCTGCCTATTGTTGATGCATGCTTACTAGTTACTTGATCATGACATTGCATTTAAAATTAGCTTTCCGCAAATTACCTAATTAGTGTCATATCATGCATCATTATTATTGTGTTCCACAACTTGGGTTGCTTGCGAGTACATTCAAAGTACTCATTGGCTTGCCACTGGTTATTTAATTGGCCAGGCATGGAAGAACAGGAGTATGTTGAAGAGTTCGTTGGTGACAAACATGCAAACTAGGATGCTTCCCAGTCAGAATGCCTGTAGGTTAAGGCAGATGGCATGGGTTCACTCTTTCGACCAAGATTTCTGCTGCTTGTTCTATTTAAGTGTTTGGCCCTCGTGGCCCTATCTATGTAAGACTTGACCTTCATGGTCTTTAATTGTGTAAGACGCTAAATGTGGATGTAAGACTCTTGTTATTCGGCTTCAGTGTGTTCAGTGAGCATTGATCTCTGCGATCACGGCACACGTCCATTCGGTGCTCTCGACTTATGAGTCGGGGTCCCCACAGTTTGTGAGTGTACACATGTTATATAAGTCGATGAGAATTTTGATATATTCGAAGAATGTCGACCCCTAAAAATGAATGTGTTCACTTGAAGACTTTGGTATTTCCCTCAAGACTTTGAAGCTAAAGAATTCGGTGTGACCTTGAAGATATTGATACGAGGACTATGAAGCGTGAAGACTTTTGTTTTCATAGTTTCATTTCCTTTCTTTGAGTCGTAGAAACAATGTACTGTTAAAGGGGGTCGAAGGAAAACTAAGGAAAAATTTCCATGTGATGCTCAACTCAAAAGCCTTAACATACCCAATCCTTCGAGTGAAGCCTTTGGAAATCTCTTGCAGTTTAGTCAAGTTCTTCAGTGATAGAGAATGTTCTTATGGTCTCTAAGGAAATTGGTCTGACTAAGGAGTTAGGAATTCGCTAGTAATTTCTTACCTTGAGGAATATGATAAACCCTAAGGATTTTGATAGTTCAAATCCTGACTGTTGTTGTGCTTTGTGCCAACTGTCCAGATATTTTATCCACATAACGGTCATATCATTGGGGTGCATTTATGGCTTATCATGTCGGGTTGCACCTTGGCTATAAATTACCACCCCCCACAACCACTAGCTAGTTCGCTGCTTCGAGAGAGAACTTGACAAGTGTCATTTGAGAGCAACCCATTCCTTGAGGACTTTGAGAGAAAATCATCAGTGAGGAAAAACCCCAAAACCAAATCAACCAAAACCCAAAGTGATTGAGAATCGCTAAAGAGATAGTTCCTGTGTGGAACCGACACTTGTTACCTTTGAAGACTGCGTATCTTCCAGACGGTTAGACATTATGGTCTAGAGAATCCAAGAGGAAATTGTGGATCGCCAGGTGACCAAGTTTGTGAGAGTTTTGGAAGTTTTCCTTGAAGACTTACCACGAGCGTTAGGAGAGGCCTGTGTGACCTTAGGGTCAAGGAGAATACACTAAGGGTTGTGTGTCATGGGACTATGTATCCTTTGGTTTAAATACCAAGCCGCTCCAAACCATACGTACGACTATCACAGCAGTTGGAACTGGGCCATCAAATCATTGTCTTCACCGATCTCCTAGTTCTATTTATTCAACTCTTTCATTTCTTCGAATACTTGTTGATGAAATTGATCATTACTGTTTGAAGACTTTGACTGAAGACTTTCTCAATTTCTTCATCTCAAATTCTCCAGTCGCCTTGTTCTTCACCTACTTATCCTGTTTCACGCTACCTATAATCTCTGCATGTTGTTTTCATCATGATGACTATGCTACTGCTCTGTTTTGCATGCACTTGAGTACTTATTCCTCTACAAGTAGTCCGTCACTTAGCAAATTCCTCAATGAGTAATTCTTTAGTGACGATTTTGTAAAAATCACCTATTCACCCCCCTCTAGTCGATATAACGCACTTTGAACAATCATAGAAGGCTACATTATAGCTGAATATGTGAAATTGATAGAAATACAAAGCTCTTACATAGACTCTTCTCTCGATTACGATAGCTATGATTGTCACAAGGACTAATTGCATTCCTTGTCGGTTCTCAATAAAGATTATGCTTCATATTTTCTTCAGTTGTGAATAGATTGTTACTTTTTTATGAGAAGTTATATGATGAAAAGCTTGCTGCTATGATGATATTCATGATGCTCTCATGTTCGTATGTTGTTTTTATCGACACCTCTCTCTCTCAAATTATGTGGTCATTATTTTAGAGTTCGGCTTTCGCTTGAGGACAAACGAGGTCTAAGCTTGGGGGAGTTGATATGTCCATTTTGCATCATGAATTATTATTACTATCTACTTCATTGTTGTCCATTATTCCAAATTAGTATACAATTCTTATGTCTTTTCTCTCTGAATATGCAAGGTACACCACAAGGAGGGAAATTTCTGGAAACTGAAATTCTGGATCGGAAAACCGAGAAAAAGGCAGAAAAACACTAGACTCCAAATGACCTAAAAGTTCACGGAGAATATTTTTGTAATATTTAAGAATTTCTGGGACAAAAATATACTAGAGGGGGACCACCAGTAGGCCACAAGCCAATAGGGCGCCCCCTGGGGCACCCTGATGGCTTGTGGGGCGCCTGATGGCCCTACAACATCCTTCTTCTCCTATATGGTGTGTTTTACCCAAGAAAAATTCATAAGCAACCTTTCGGGGTGAAGAACCGCCGTCTCGAGGCGGAAACCTGGGCAGAGGCCCTTTTGCACACTGGTAGTCAGATTCCGCCGGGGAAATTTCTCTCCGAGAGGGGGAGAGCGAAGCCACCGTCATCACCAACGCTTCCTCCTTCATGGGAGGACCAATATTCATGAACATCTTCACCAGAATCATCTCATCTTGAACCCTAATTCATATCTTGTATTCAATCTTTCTCCCAAAACCTCAGATTGGTACATGGGGGTTGCTAGTTGTGTTGATTACATCTTGTAGTGGATGCTTGTTGGATTACTTGGTGGAAGAAATTATGTTCATATCCTTAATCAGCATTATTACACCTCTAATCTTGAACATGTTGATGATGTGTGAGTAGTTACTATTGTTCCTCGGGACATGGGAGAAGTCTTGTTATAAGTAATCTTGTGAAGTTGGTATTCATTCGATATTTTGATGATCTGTATGTTGTTACTTCTCTTAGTGGTGTCTTGTGAACATCGACTACATGGCACTTCACCATTCTATGGGCCTAAGGGAGGTCATTGTGGAGTAACAAGTATATGATGGTTGCGAGAGTAACAGAAGCTTAAACCCCAGTTTATGTGTTGCTTCATAAGGGGATAATTTGGATCCACGCATTTCATGCTATGGTTAGATTTATCTTAATTATTTTTTCGTAGTTGGAGATGCTTGTGAGAGGGGTAATTATAAGTAGGCTGTTAGTTCAAGTAAGAATAGCACCTTAGCACCGGTCCACCCACATATCAAATTATCAAAGTAGTGAACGCGAACCAACTCAGCATGATGAACATGACTAGACAAAAATTCCCATGCGTCCTCGGGAGTGCTTGCTTAATATAAGAGTACTTTCAGGTCTGCCCTTTGCTACAAAAAGGATTGGGATACCTTGTTGCACCTTTGTTACTATTGTCACTTGTTACTTGTTACAAATTATCTTGCCACAAAACTATCTATTATTGTTACTCATGGCACTTGTAGAGAATACCTTGCTCAAAACTGCTTGTCGTTTCCTTCTGCTCCTCGTTGGGTTCGACACTCTTACTTATCGAACAAAATACGATTGATCCCCTATAATTGTGGGTCATCACACACCATGGCCACTCGGTCGCTCTCTGCTAGCTCTAGCCCTGTCAACCACGTCCTGTGCGATGATTGATCTGGCATTGAGTGGAGGTGCTCTAAACTCTTCATCTCTATAGTCTTTCCACCGGATTGGGCTACGATGTTGGTCGTCCTTGTAAGGCTACCTGTCATGCCCTTATGATACAACTCTTGGAGGGGGCGTCCGAGTGTGATGATGATCATCTCGATCTCGCCTCCGGTCTCCGTCCAGAGGGGGCGTTTGAATTCTGCTCCCTAACAGTCTTTAGAAGTGTTTGAATCTGCCAAATGCCTTCTCTAGATGTTGAATTAGACGGCAAAATTGAATCAACGATCCGAGTAGTGGCGACCAAATTCTGCAGCAGAGTGTGCATCAGGTGAATGTTTTGCGACGGTCATTAGGAAAGAATCGCTTGTGGTGTCGGCTAGAGCTGGGCTGCTCCCGAGTCGAGCGGTCGTCCAGTGACTTCTGGAGCCACTCGAGCAGCTCGTGCTCGGCCAGGGTGTCCACGCACGTGGCCTCCAGGGTGATCACCTCCGAGGTCGTCGTGACGATGGGGGTGAGAAGAGCATGCTCATTCTTCTGCCTAAGATCCTTCTACTCGAGAGAGAGAGAGAGAGAGAGAGAGAGAGAGAGAGAGGCTGGGGAAGTAAGGTTGTCAGTGTTGTCGTCGTGGTCGTTCACACTATGTCCACGGGAGGTCCCATCATCATACCCAGGAGGGCCTCCATTGGGTGCTGCCATCGAAACCTCCACGACAGGCTCACTGCTCTCGCACTCGGACTCGTTGGAGGATTCATCGTGCATGGAAGAAAACAGGTCGAGGGTGGGATCGTCGGAGTCGAGCGTAGCCACCTGCTCAGTTGCGGACTGAAGAGCCACAACATGCTTGATCCAGTGTTGAAGCCTTGAGAGCCCAGAGCGCTTGCAACGGCGTCCGTCCGAAAGAGATGGTGTCGCGCGGTACGGGACTGACAGTTGTGGGAGAAGGACTCCGAAAAAAGATCCACAAAAATGCGTCGTGTCGCGGGCTGGCAGCACATCTGTGTCCAGGAAAGCATTCTGTAGCCATGCCGAATCGTCGGTGATGAAGCTGAGGGAACTGGACATGATCTCTCCGCTTAGAGTCATCATCATGACTGGGAAATCACCACTTGTGTTGAAAATTGCTCAATGCTCTACCCCATGATGGGTGCCAAATATAGTGGGAGCGATCCTGAGAATGAGTATAGGGGTACGAGTGAAGGGTGGAGCCTAACTATGGCACATTTATCTCACTCAGATCTAGAAAGTTCAGGCCTCTCTCGAAGAGGTAATGTGGGGACCCCGACTCATAAGTCGGGATCACCAAATGCACGTGTACAGTGGTCCCAGAGATCAATGCTCATTTAACACAGAGAAGCTGAATAAAAAGAGTCTTATATCCATTCATACCGTCTTACACAAATAAATACCATGAAGGTCAAGTATTACATAGGTAGGGCCATGAAGGCCAATAACAAACATAAACTAGCAGCGGAAATCTTGATCAAAAGTGTAGACCCATGCCATATACCATAACCCTATAGACGTTCTGACTGGGAAGTGTCCTAGTTCGCATGTTTGAAACCAACAAACTCTTCACCATATTGCTGCTCTTCCATGCCTGGCCAATTAAATAACTAGTGGCAAGCCAATGAGTACTTTCAATGTACTCGCAAGCAACCCATGTTTCGGAACAAGGTATAACAATGCATGATATAGCACTAAGTAGGTAAGTTTGCGGAAAGCTAGTTTTGAGTGCAATGACATGATCAATTACTTGTAAAAGCATGCATCATGATGTAGCAGGTATCCATGTGAACAGGTTACGGATAAAAATATGAGAAGGGGAACATCTCATGTTCAATCCTCATGCCAAGTCATCGGACTAAGCTCAACCATCATCCTTGTCACACACACACACACCAAGTTTGTAAACAATGGATGTAGCCCAAGAGCGATCATCCAACTATCCTTGACTGCAGACATGGCTATTCGAATAGTTTTACACTCTCTAGAGGTTGCACACTTTATCTGTGGGACTCGGGAAACTTCCATGTCAAGCCACGACTCGCGGTATGGTTCATACCCAAGGTAAGTACCCGAACATTGCCTTTCCCTTGATGATACTAACAAAGAGTCCACTCGTTGCCACACAACCCGCATGATGTAAATCACAAGTATCATCCATGCAGGGACCACCGGTGTGCCCGGTGTCTGTAAAAACAGCCCATGATCGTCCTTTCCGACACGACCCTGTATCGAGAGTGACCACGTCACTCCCGCCACTAGTAATGTGGGCTCTCTACTAGTACCCACCAAGGTAATCAACAAAGCCCCGTCCCATAAGGGGTATTGTGGTTGTACATGTAAGGTTGGAATAACGGTCGCAACTTACACCAATCTGTTTTTGAAAACCGAACACTCACTTGCTCCGGCACACCACTTCTTTATCAAGTGGTTACCTAACTCAACATCATCTACATCGGGCATTAGTGGCACACGAAGGGGTTTTCAAAAACCTTTAAAATCATTTCCTTTCTGACACCATGCATATCCCCATCCCACTTGCATAGCAATTACTAGCATCCTAACTACTTCCCACCCGCATAACCCTCATAAGGAGGTAAGGTCATGCACGATACAAGTATCAATGGTATAAGTATCGGAGGCAACCCACCGAAGTGGTCACCACATCATCATGATCAATATATTTAAATTAGAGTGCTATATGCAACGAAAATGGTTTCTTAACATGGTCAAAGGGCTGCTTTCCTTACTCAACAAAGTCTTCGAGTCCAACTCCCTCGTCAACAATGCAATCTATCATCACAATAATAATGGGCAATAATAAGAATCACAACAAAAAACAGAGCACAAAATCCACTTCTAAAATGTTACCCTACTCTGTAAAATACTACAACAAAAAATAAAAATCTAAGTCTTTGGCATTGAAGTGAAAAAGATTTTGAAATCTATTTTAATAGAGGCTAAAATATTTAAAACTAGGTTTTAAATAAAACATCTACATAAAACATTTTCAAAAAAATTCACAAGTGGTGTCAATAAAAACTACACAATATTACAAGATTTGTGGAGTTGAAACTTTTGGAATTGGACAAATATTCAACCCCGTGGAATTTTTGGAAATAATGCCAGAAAAGGAAAAGGAAAATGGGCACTATGCCCATTGGGCCAACTGCCCAGCCGAACCTGGGCCAACTGGCCAAGCCGACACAACTGAGCCGCGGGCGCGCGCGCGGCCAGGTTCAAACCTAACGCACGAGCCCCAGCGTCATCAAGAGGGAGAGAGGCGAGATAGGCGTGGGGATGACAAGGGTCCCACCTGTCATCGCCCATCTCGGGACAGAGGGGAGACGGAGCTCACCAGCGTCAACAGAGGGCACTGCGGAGGCAGGTGATGGCGGGAATGGATTCAGGGCGTCGTCGCCATTCGGGTTTGTGTAGGAGATGGACGGAGGGGAGCCACGGATCCCCAGCGACGAGGTCACGTGGAGGATAAGCTTCGGGTGGTGGTCGTCGGGGCCGGTTCCTGCTACAAATCGATCGGGGAGGAAGTGGGAAAAGGTCAGAGCATTGAGGGGAGCTCGATGGAACAAAAATGGGGGCCGGAGAGGGGGCATACCCGGAGATCGACGGTGGCCCCACCGCGGCAGAGCTCGACTCGATTCCGAAGACTGGGGCTCCGGGAGCTCACTCGGGTCGTTCAGGAGGTGGATTGGGGGGAGGGGAAGTTCCAAAGGGGAGAGATGGGCTCGGAGAGGTCCTTTTGTAGGCGGGGGGGCTAGTCCACCGAACGCAGGTGCGCCAGCGAGCTCAAGGCCGGGGACAGAGGGCATGAGAACGAGCGAGGGCGTGTTTGGGGTCTTCCTGGGGTTGGTCTAGGGTCGGTAGGAGCGAGAGGGGGACCTGGGGTGCGCGCGCGTGTGAGGCCCGTGGTTGGCCCAACTGGAGGGCCGCAAGGCGTGTGTGGGAGGCTGTTGGAGGAAGAGAGAGGAGGGCGGCGACATGCTTCCGTGTAGCGGACGTCAAGGAGGGCTAGGGGACAAGCTCCCGCATCCCAATGTTGTTGGGATGGCACTACAGCGCGCTCCAGAGCATGTGTTTTGCATGCGAGAACATGCATCACACGCTCGGGCATGTTCCACCTTGTCCACTTGCTCTTGGGGGATGCAGGGATGCTCCTAGGATGCTCTGGTAGAGGAGAGAAGGGGGTAGAAGTAAGAAGAGATGTAGAAATGTAGCTTCCACAACTGTCTAGAGGGGTAAAATGAGGTTTTTGACCCCCCAAACATTGACCTGGGGCCAGGGATTTCTTGCTGGAGGTTGAGGGTAACTAGGTGAGACTCTGATAAGAATCTAGGCTCAAGGATAATAGTGGAAGAGGTGAAAACTAGGGTTTTACATATGGGAAAATTTTGTTTTTGCCACTCTAGCTTTTTCCAATTTTGCTTATGCCACTCTAGATTTTGACATTTCACTTTTGCCACTCTTAGCTTTTGACAATTACCACAATCACTACTGGAATCAGCAAATTTGTCGTCTGCCAGTTCTTTGCCATGAGCTGGCGGACGACAAAGAAGCTCTTTGCCATCCATTTCCAGAAAACAGACGACAAAACACTAGCTGGTGGCAAAGAAGCTCTTTGCCATCAGCCACCTCTTGGACGTCTACTAGAGGACGGCAAAGAAACTTTGTCGTCATCTAGAAGACGACAAAGAGGTGGGGTGGGGTCTAGTGGAGGCTAGCTTATTGCAATGGACCACCCCACCTCTTTGCCATCTACTAGCTGACAGCAAAGTTTCTTTGTCATCCGCTAGCGGACGGCAAAGAAGCCACTATAACGGCCCACCCCCTCTCCTATCTCTCTCTCCCCGACTGCACACCCCGCCGCCGCCCCCGACCACACCCCGCCGCCACCCCGACCCCACGCCGCTCCGGCCCGCTGCCCGCTGCCACCGATGCCCCCCCTACTGCACCCCGCCGCTGCCCCGACCCCCACCGGCACCGCCGCCCCGGTCCCCTCCCGCCCCCGCCCCTGCCCCGGCCTCCTCCACCGGCCTAGCCCCGCCCCCTCCCCTGCAGCAATGTCGCCCATCCCCTGCACCAGCCTCCTCCACCGGCCCCGCCCCGCCCCCTCTCCTGTGGCGATGCTGCCCGCTCCCTTACACCCTCCACCGGCCCCCTCCACTGGCGGCGACTCCTCTCCCCGATCCCAGTGAGTTATTTCTCCACTCGCGCCATTTTTATTTAGATTTAGGTTTAGTTTAGTTTAGTTTAGTTTAGTTCTGTTTTTTTTAGATTTAAGTTTAGTTTAGTTTAGTTTATTAGGTTAGAAAAAATAAGTTAGTTAGGTAGTTTTTCTGTTAAGTTAGTAAGTTAGTTAGTTAGTTAGTTTTTAGGAGGAGGAGGAGAGGAAATGAAGAAGAAGAAGAAGAAGAAGAAGAACAGAAGGAGGAGGAGGAGGAGGAGGAGGAGGAGAAGAAAAGAAGAAGAAGAAGAAGAAGAAGAAGAAGAAGAAGAAGAAGAAGGAGAAGAAGAAGAAGAAGAAGAGGAGGAGGAGGAGGAGGAGGAGGAAGAGGAGAAGGAGAAGAAGAGGAAGAAGAAGAAGAAAAGGAGGAGAAAAGGAGAAGAAGAAAGGGAAAAAGGAAAACTGGGTCGAGGATCGCCGACGGGGTGCATCGGCGCCGACAGAACCGGGTCGAGGATCGCCGGTCGCCAAGGGGTCGAGGGTCGAGGGTCGAGGATCGAGGTTAGAAAAAATAAGTTAGTTAGATAGTTTTTTCTGTTAAGTTAGTAAGTTAGTTAGTTAGTTAGTTTTTAGGAGGAGGAGGAGGAGAGTAAATGAAGAAGAAGGAAGAAGAAGAAGAAGAATAGGAGGAGCAGAAGAAGAAGAAGAAGAAGAAGAAGAAGAAGAGCCCCGACCCCCGACCCCCGAGGATCTAGGGGAAAGGAGTCGAGGGTCGACCCCGACACGACACCACCGACACCCCGACCCCCGACACGACACCCCGACCCCGACACGACACCCCCGACAGCCCGATCCCGAAAAAGGTACTCTTAGGCCTTCTAGAGGCCAACGGGGTCATATATTTGTGAATTATGAGTTAGGTCATATATTTTTCAATTTTTTTATACAAAACATCATATTTATGTTGATCAGGTGGCTTGAAATGTGCAGTTGTTTCATCGCTGCGAGGGTCTGGTGTTCGACGACCTCCCCGTGCGTTCGACGAGCTCCGCCCCTGCGTTCTTGGGTGAGCACAAATGACATCTCCTCCTCCCCGTTCATTTCCTCTATTCCGGTCTTCATGCTGATGAAACTTGCTAGCTATAGGTGTCTTCAATCATCAGTATGCGTGACCACTATGCGTCTCCCGTTCAAAAGGGTTACATCTATAAATATGCATTCATTAGCATATTTATAACTGTGATTCTTTCGAATTGTCCAACGTTATCCATGGACAGCCCAAGTATGTGTAGATTGGGTTCGCTTTCCCATATGCTCTGCTCCGGATTCGATGCAGAATTTCATCAGTGCCTCCCTATTGTTCTCTGGGTACACATCATCTCTGCTTATTGCCGAGACGTGTATCAGGAGAACAGTGAGGAGGTGCTGCCGAAATTGTGCGTCGGATCCGGAGCAGAGCATGGGAAAACGAACCCAATCTACACATACTTGGGTGGGATTAGGACCTATCTTTACCTACTAGCGTCTAGGTTGCATCGACGTAATAAAACTGACAAACTCTATTAACTGATGAATATGATTTGCTGAATTATGTATATATTTTTTGTGTGTCCAGTAGCTAGGCAAGATGAGTGATCATGGGTGGATGTACACCGGTCACACTAGTCAGAAAGACATGACCCGTGAATGGATAACAAAAACCAAGGAGTTTGTGAGAGTCGCATTTACAAATGGACAGAAAACAACCTGGTGCCCTTGTGTCGAACGCCACATCACACTCAGGAGACCAAACATACTTGACACTCTTCTGGAGGAGATTGGACAGAGGCTTAGCAATTTGAGAGAAGTTCTCCACAAATCTTCTGCAATAACTAGCAAGCCCGAGGAAACTCCGAAGTTGCTTCACATTCTGAGGAGGTTCCAACTTCAGGATTGCTTCAACTTTCTCAGGGTGCACTTTAATTCCCTCGGCAGAGATCACATGCCCAAGGTACACCACTTCATTGAGCCAAAACTCACACTTGGAAAATTTGGCATAGAATCGATGCTCCCTTAATTTGTCAAGCACAAGGCGGAGATGCTCTGCATGCTCTTCTTCTATCTCCGAGAACACAAGGATATCATCCAGATAGACTAAGACGAATTCATTCTTGAAAGGAGAGAAAATGAAATTCATCATTTTTGAGAAGGTTGGAGGAGCATTAGCAAGACCAAATGACATGACGGTGTACTCATAAGAGCCAAGACTCGTCCTGAAAGCGGTCTTAGGAATGTCTTCTTCGCGAATGCGAATCTGATGATAACCCATGCGAAGATCAAGCTTCGAGAAAACCTTGGCACCTTTCAGTTTCTCAAACAACCTGTTGATGTTGGGAAGTGGGTACTTGTTTCTGATTGTCTTTTTGTTCAATGGACGGTAGTCGACACAAAGACGATCTGTGCCATCTTTCTTCTTGACAAACAAAACACCACAACCCCATGGAGAAGAACTTGGTCTGATCAGACCCAGGCGTTCTTGCTCATCTAACTGCTTCTTCAACTCTTTCAACTCTTCGGGGCCAAGTTTATATGGGCGCTTGCAAACCGGTTCAGTTCCAGGCTCGAGATCAATCACGAACTCGACTGGTCGGTGCAGAGGCATTCCTGGCAATTCTTCTGGAAACACATCTTCATACATATGGAAAAGATGATCCTAGATAACTACAAGATTTCCCACCTAAGAACTTCCGAAAACTTTCTGGTTATGCAATCCGGTGTGGGGGGATACAAGCAGGAAATATCTCACACAACTAGCAATCCTACACCCCAACTGTATCCATCCTTCAACACATAACCAGAGGCTTTCTCAAATTCATCTAACTCGAATCCTCGAACTCACAACGATACTAAACCATGGTGGTACCTCGGACGCCTCCCCAATACTGGGTGACTCCGACCTTATCTCACCACGATAAGTATTGAAGTAATTTCGAACACTCTCCGTCCTAAGATATCAAGGAAGCTGAATGATAACGATGTGCCAACATTCCCTAGAGCTCGACTCCCCGAAAGAAATCAAGTCAGACAGGAGGCACCAAGACAGAACCCTGTCACATCGGTATCATATAGACTCCAAAATACTAGCGTGATCCTAACAAAAATTGAGCAAGAAGAGGAGTAGAATCAAAATTCCTAAGTCGAATACCTCACCAGAGCATAGAAGAGGAGTAAAAAGAATCCTACTCTCCGATATAACTAGACTCAAAATAATTTTTAACTAGACTTGACTCGGCCAAATTTGATTAAGCAAAGGCTCCTATGGTCGTATGGCTCTGATACCAACTTGTCACGCCCAAGATGCACGCCTATCCATATTAAGGCACGAGGGCCTCGCAAGGGATAGAGGCGCATCTTGTCATTCGCAAGTATAGTATCATTGCATCATACATTACAGAAGAGATGAGAATACAAGTTGGCTTACACTCGCCACATACTAAGTTACAATTCCACACAGAGTTCAAATCATCAAGATGAAGACAGGGTCCGACTACGGACGAAATCAAACGATAAAACAGATGCAAATGACATTATCTCGCTATCCCAAAGATCACAACCATGGTCCTCTACTCATCCGGGTAAGTCACGTACATTCTGCCTCTTTCCTCGTCATATACCCACTGGAGCTGCTTCAGATGATTCTGCATGTACTCATCTGTACCTGTACATGGAGTGTTGTAGTAATCTGTGAGCCACAAGGACTCAGCAATCAAGCGCCTGGGTATCGAGACTATTCAAGCTCAAAGGTTGGGAAGGGGTATGTGTTTAGTTTGCAGCAGCACTAAGCAAGTATGGTGGCTAAACTTACGTAACATGAATGTAAATGTGAGTAGCCTACGATGAGCGATCGAATCTACAATGACCTCTATGAGATCCTGAACACTTACTTACATCAATCATAACCCCACCGTGTTCTCTCTCAGATCATGTTCACAAGCAGAGGCGATCACGGTTACTCACACGGTTGGTGTGTTTTATTAGAGTTTACTTCAAGTTGACTATAACCGGTGTTAAACAAATATCCAAGTTGCCACATAACCGCGGGCACGGCTTCTCGAAAAGATTTAACCCTGCAGGGGTGCTCCAACTAGTCCATCACAAAATAAGCACACTCCACGGTAATAGCCTCGACGACGGATCTCGTGATCATCGTAGGTAACTCCAAAGGAATTCCAACACCTCGAGATAACCCGAAGAAAGTCAGAGCCCTCACGCAAGACAATCGATAAAGGTAAAACAAATCCAGCAAGACCTCCCGATGTGTTGACGAACCAGATAAGAGCCGCGTATCTCGTTCTTAGGACACGACGGATGAGCGATGGTTACCACACCAATCACCGAGTTGCCCCGGGCAGCGTTAATAAGCTGCTCTGGGTTGGACCAACACTCATGCGGAGCACTGGCCCGGGGGTTGATTAATTATCCACGGGGTTACAAAGCCCTATGCAAATTTTATTAAGTTATTAACAAATGTAGTACCAATGTTGGGTCTTGCCAAACAAGTTTTAACCTTGACCGAATAAACAAGGGGGTCCCCATAACAACCCTGAGCATGTTAGGAGCGCAAAGTATGGAAAACATAACACCGGTAACAAGAAACTATGGCGGTAACAGCGAAACAAATCACCTAGCAAAAGGCCAAGCCTTCCACCAATACCAAGATATATATGTGCATTAAATTCAATGACAGATAATATTATGATATGCCAAATCCATGTTATCACATGTAACAACCTGCACCTGCAACTAAGAACGCTATAAGAGGGGCTGAGCAGCGGTAACTTAGCCAATCAAAGGTTTGCTAGGAGGTGGAGGGTTAGAGGCTTTCTTGGCAATTAGGAGGCTGATATTCAAGTGGTAGGTAGCGCAATTGTAATGATAAGAGCGAGAAACTAGCAAGCGAAAATAGTATCGGGATCCGGGTACGATCATCTTGCCTATTGGTTCTTCAGCGGAACAAATAGCGGGATCCTCATAGTGGTACTCTCCTGGGTCCTCGTACTTAGTATCAACACTCACGTCTACCCAAGAGAAACAGCAACAATAAACCTCCAACCAAGGTGCAATGCACAACCAAGATGATGCATGATTCATTTATGAAGAATTTGACATGGCAATCCAAAACTAGTCATGTTTCACATGCAAGAATTGGATATTAGTGAATCTGGACATAACCTTATGTTAAGTTATTTAGACATGCATGAACATGGCAAATATGGATGCATCATGAGAAAATGATGGAAATGCATATGAAGAACGTAAGAAACAGAGTTACGGTTCTCACGATACGCTCACGACAAGGTACGAAGGCAAAACACAAGTCAACAAGGCCATGGGCTAATTCTTGGCATTCCAAGGTAGCCAGTGGTTAGGCAATGAAAAACCAACCACAATAGACCCAAAGATCAAGCAATTCCATGGAGTATAGATCCCACAAGTCACAAAACAATAAAACAAACAATCTGCCACAAAATAGCAACATAACAACTTACACAGCCCACAACTTGAGCTACAGGAATCCTACAGCCACAAACAAGGTATTGACGGAAACTACACAACATGCTTATCAAATTATCCAACTACACAAACTGCAAAGGAGGCACACATCAATAAGCATGAAGCTGTCAAGTTGGCATGATGAAACCGTTTTCTGGGACTTAGTGAAAATAACAGTTCTCTGGAATTTGAGTTAATATGGTAGCATGTTGACAACAGAAGGTAAAGGTGTTAGAGACAACCTCTTCGCATGAAAATTAACAGGGTGATAGTAGACAACATCTATTCCAAAATACCAGCACTGAGCATGAGCAAATTCTCAACAAATCACAAGATGTCAATCACTCTACATGGCATAAAATAACAGTAGATTCTCAGACTTAGAAATATTTAGCATGGTGAAAACAGAAACATCAAGTTAGCTACTTTGCAACATGTTTCCCACTTATATGGGTGATTCTCATGTTAAAAAAATACCATGGCATAATAGACATAAAACACTAGCACTTCCATGTTGGCACATGCCCCAAAGCAAGCATGGATTAAATCATGCAAAAATGACAAAGTAGTATCACAGAAGAAAATGACAGTTTTATAAACTTGCTCAAAAGTGAAATCTGATTGCACCAATGGACTCATTGGCTCTTTCTACCCCCAAAACATGTGTCATACTCATATGTTCATGTGAAGCATCATGGCACAACTAAACTAGCAAAACTACCACCTACTCTTATAAGTTAAAGCTTACTCTAAATGGACATGATCATAAATGGACATAAGCAGATTTGGAAACTTAGTTTAACATGGAAATGATCTAACCAACCTACAAGCGTTCATAAACAACAAAGGGTATGGCAAGTGGAGGAAAGGAACCACTTGTCACACTCACACACACACTCTCTAGACACACACACTACATAGCATACACACACATGCTCCATATGCCTAAGGGCATATGAGCACAAGCTCACTCAAGAACATACCACCCATGAGGGGGGGTGTTCATCCGCACACACACACACAAGCACCATATATGCACAATGCATAAGGCACTCACTGTGACAGCCCGGGACCGATGTTCCAGAAGATTCCAGAAGATTCTCCTTTTGTTTCCGTTCTCGACATGTGTTCATCTGCTTGTTGCATTCATCATCGCATCATCGGCATTGCATCATCTCCCGTTTTCGAAAACTTGCATCTGTTCGTAGTTGCCGGTTCTCTCCGTTTTGCCGTTGCCCGTCTCGAGGCCAACCACACATGCACGCGCCCGCGGCATCGTTTAATAAAACCGTTTTTAAGCGCGCGCAAAAATATTCTCGGATCGAGTTGAAACTTGTCGTGCGGTCTTGTTATAGCTTAGGTAGACCGCCTGTCGAATTTCGTCGCGTTCTGAGTTCGTTGATGCCCCGTCGGTCATCTGTAGAAGTGAGGTTATCGGTAGTTTATCGAACGTTCGTCGGACGTTTGTCGGTGTTTTGAAACCTCCGTGCCACGGGCCACCATTCTCTCTCTCTTCCCTCCTAGCCCATCTACCCTAGCCCACTTAGCCCCTCCTCCGTTCTCGGATCGGGATCGGACAGACAAGATCCGACCCCAGCCCCTAGTGCCTTCCCTATATAAAACCCCATGGAGAGAGCTCCCACTCTCTCTAGGGTTTCCCCATGGAAATTGTAGCCACACCCCTAGAAAAACCCCACCTGCTAGCCCTCCTCCTCCAGATCCCGCAGCCCCATCCATCTGCCCATTTTCGACCCTCGGATTTCGATCTAGAGGCCGAGAATCGCCCAGTTTCCCACCTACCGGACATGTCCAGCGGCCAAATCGGACATGTCCGGCGGCCAAATCGGACATGTCCGGCCGACCGCAGTGCAGCCCGAGCTCCCGCAGAGCATCCCCGCACCTTGCCCGCAGCTTCCCGGAGCAGCCCGACCGGCCAGCTTGCCGGAGCCGCCGCCGCCGCTTCGCCGGAGCTCGCCAGATCTCTCCCCTCTCCCCTTCTCTCCCTTCGGCTCTCTCTCTCTCACCTCCGGCCGCTCTCCTACGCAGGTAGCCGCCACCGCTTGGCCTCGTCGCCCCGAGCTCCTCCGGCCGCCGCCCCGAGCCGCCGCGCCTCCCTCCGGCCGGATCCGTTCCGCCGCCGCCGTTCCCGGCCCCCGCGCCGCCCCGCATCTCCCTTGCCTCGCCTGCGCCTGCCAGCCGCCGCCGCCATCGCTGCCTCGCTCGGGAGCGGGAGCTCGCGCAGCGCTCGCTTGCGCGTGCGTTGACCGCCTCGCCCCCCCGCGTGGGCCAGGCCCAGCCGGCCCAGCCAGCGCAGCCGCCTCCCTCTGCCTCCCCACCGGATGGGCCAAGCCCATAGGTGAGAAGCCCAGCCCCTTTTGCGTTTTTTTTTCTTTTGTGTGTAAATCCTGCTTGTTTTTAAAATGTCTCTAATTAATTTATCCGTACACCGGTTGCAAAAACTTTCAATATGAAAAATGCATAGAATATTATGTAGAATGTTAACATGCCATTTGGACCCATGTCAAAAATATATCAACATGTCATATTGCATTTTGCATCAATTGCATTTTCACAATTGATTAACCGTGCGTCGGAATTAATAAAATGAGCTTTTAAAAATGTTCATCCCATTCGCACCGCATTTCCATGCATGATAAAAATGTTGGCATATTGGTTGCATATTGTTTTGCATTGATGTTTTGTTAAAAACGTGAATAGGCCTATTACTCGCATAACTAATTGTGATTAATTTCCCACTTGAATCTAAGCTTATTATATATGTTTTCGGGGTAGAAAAACCCATAGGATTTATCGGTGCATTTAGTTTTGCCATTTGAGCATGTTTGTGTGAATGTCATTTATGTTGTGATGCCCTTTTGTCATTTACGTAGGTATTAATCCAGGCATTATATTAATTAATTTTCAACATGAAAGTTGCTTTTTGATATGTGTTCTAGCCCATGGTCATTTTGCTTGTCATAGAAATCCATGTTTAGGTGTGGTTTTGTTGTTGTCAACTTGGTATAAAAATCAGTTATTTTGAGGGTCCAAAATATTTCTAAGTCTGGAATTTGTTATATTTTGTTGCTGTCTTGCCATGTGAATTGCTAGTGATTTAGACCTCTTTTGTGGTTGATGCAATGGAGTTATTCGTTGTTGATATTGTCCCTTACCATGCTGTTAAGTTTCATGCAATTTCATGATTTGTAGCATATAGTTTTACTGCTGTCAATATGCCTTCGTGATAAAAACTGCACTGTCTAAAACTGCTATTTTCACTAAGTCTGAAACTGTTTTCAAGTAGCCTTCTTGTGAGCCTCCTACCTAGTGATCCCTGCATGTTTTGAATATGATTTGTGAAGAGGAAATGAAGTGGATGTTGTATGCTATTGCCCCATGCTTAGATTGTGCACTTTGGAATCTTGTAGATTGCGTTTTCATATGTTCAAAATGCCATGTTGCTGTTTTTGGCAGATTTCAACTAAAACTTGTTTTGATGATCGTGGTTGAACCGTAGCTCCGTTTTGGACATTCCATATATGAACTTGCTTAGAATCTCATGTAGTTTCATAATAACTTGCTGCATTCATGTTTTGAGAGGTTTGTGATTGCATTTCCCATGCATTTGCATTCGTGACATGTGCATCTTGTGTTGCTCATATCTTTTAGGCCGTAGCTCCGTTTGAGATGTTCTATATATGTAAATCGACTAGAATGACGTGTAGAATAACATGGTAGGCTTTATTCTGTGGTTTAACTATTATACAATGTGTTTAGTTCAGATCTGGACCAATTTCTTAATTAACATATGAGGTCATTTCGGAAATGCTATAAGTTGTTTCCGGCCTCATTTAAAATGCCTAGATTGTATAGTTTACTTATGCTTCACCTCTTGCCATGTTTAACAATATTTAATATTGTCGTGTACCTAACGGGAGTGAACTAAATAATTCGAGTGTGGAGTTTCGTCAATATGCAACTCGTTGCATATTGAGCTTCACTTTAATGTGTAGTATTTGATTGTTGTGATTTGTCTTGCATTGCATATTTAACCGGACATGCATCATATCATTTGTGTATCGTGTCTTGCATATGTTGTGGTGTATCTTGTGTTGATTGTTTGTTTCGGATTACTTCTTCTCGATAGAGTTCCGAAAGCGTTCGGAGTGTGAGGATTCGTTCGACCACGTTGGTTCGTCTTCTTCATAGACTTGATCTTCTTCCGAGCGGGATCTTAGGCAAGATGACACATTTCCCTGGATACCATTACTATCATTGCCATGCTAGATTTCTCTACTTTTATCGTTATGTCTCGCTACCTACCACTTGTTTGATAAGCCTCCCAACATTGCCATGAAAAGCCTCTAACCCCTCCACAACCCAGCAAACCTTTGTTTGGCTATGTTACCGCTTGCTCAGCCCTTCTTATAGCGTGCTAGCTGCAGGTGCAATTGCTTCCATGTGTCAACATGGACATTCTTTGTTATATCACAATATTGCTGCTATTTAACTTAATTCACATATACACTTGGTAAAGGGTGGAAGGCTTGGCCTTTTGCTTGGTGTTTTGTTCCACTCTTGCTGCCCCTAGTTACTTGTGAACCGGTGTTATGTTCCATAAATGAGCGCTCCTAATATGCTCGGGGTTGTTATAGGGACCCCCTTGATTTTCGGGTTAGAATAAAACTTGTCTGGCAAGGCCCAACATTGGTACTACATTTGCCTAATAATTAATGAACTTGCATAGGGACCCGCCGGCACCCGTGGATAATTTAATCAACCCCAGGGCCAGTGCTCCGCATGAGTGTTGGTCCAAACCAGAGCAGCTTATTAACGCTACCCGGGGCAACTCGGTGTTTGGCGTGGTAACCATCGCTCATCCGATTGTGCCCTAAGAACGAGATACGCGGCTCCTATCAGGATTGTCGGCACGTCGGGCGGCCTTGCTGGATTTGTTTTACCTTTCTCGAACGTCTTGAGTGAGGAACTCTGATCTTCTTCGGGCTATCTCGAGGTGTCGGATTTTCTTTGGAATTGCCTAGGATGATCACGAGATCCGTGGTTGAGGTTATTCCCACTGCGTGTGGTTAATTTGTGATGGATGAGTTGGAGCACCCCTGCAGGGTTAAATCTTTTCGAGAAGCCGTGCCCGCGGTTATGTGGCAAACTTGGATAATTTGTTTAACACCCGGTCATAGCAAACTTGAAGTAAACTCTAATAAAACACACCAACCGTGTGCGTAATCGTGACTGTCTCTTCTCGTGAGTCCTTATCCGGAAGAGAACACGGTGGGGTTATGTTTGACGTAAGTAGGTGTTCAGGATCAGTTAGTGATCATTGCTAGTTCTCGTTCGTTATGCGTAGACCACCATACTTTAATTTCTGTACTCGTAAGTTAGCCACCCAAATAAATGCTTAGTCGCTTGCTGCAGCCTTACCACTTAACCATACCTTACCTATTAAGCTTTAATAGTCTTGGTACCCTTGGAAATGAGATTGCTGAGTTCGTGTGGCTCACAGATTACTACAACACCAGTTGCAGGTACAGGTAATGCGATGATTTGAACATGAGCGCGTTGCTTGATTTGACTTGGAGTTCTTCTTCTTCTTCTTCAATCTTGGATGGGTTCCAGGCGGCAGCCTAGGATAGCAAGGATGGATGTCATTTTATCGTTTGATTTCGTCCGTAGTCGGACCCTGCTCTTTGTATGATGATTGAGTATGTGTTGTATTGTTGTGACTCTAATGTAGCTTGTGGCGAGTGTAAGCCAATTCCATATACTCATCTCTTTTGTACATGTACTTGTAATGATATCCATTCTTGCGAACGCATCGAGATGCGCTTCTATCCCTGTCGAGGCCCTCGTGCCAAAATAAGGATAGGACCGCATCTTGGGCGTGACACTCACACCACTCACACTCACAAGTGCACATGGCACATACACTCACATACTATCAGGGATATACCCCGCGGTATGACCCGGCCTGGCGACTCATAGGAGACCCGGCAAAGACATGACGATTCATTGATGACCGGGCAGACGGGTCGTAGGATGACCAAGCCCAAGACCCGGCGGGTGAGCCGGCGCCTGGCGGCTCACAAGAGAAGGCCCGAAGAGAGAAGGATTCCCTTAATGGAAATAAGACCCGGAGTAGGATTCGTGAGAGGCTAGTCCTAATCCTACTCCTTGTAGGACTCTATTTGTAAGCCTACCCTCTCCATCTATATACGCAGAGCACCCCTAGAAGGACAAGTTAACAAGACTAACAAGTCCACAAGTTTAGACAACACAAGAAATTAGAGATAGACATATTAGAGGCTTTTGTGATTAGAGGTAGCAATTAGCACCCTTGTAACCGAGAGATCATCATTATCAATACCAGACAAGCAGGACGTAGGCTTTTACCTCCATCGGAGGGGCCGAACCTGGGTAAAATCCGTGTCTCTTGATTCCGCTCAACCCCTTCAAGCCACCACGTAGTTACGTCTACGCCCCGAACCTAAGTCCGTTCACCCGGACATCTGTCGTGATAAATCCACGACAGTTGGCGCCCATCGTGGGGCCAGCGCGGTGATGTTGTGTTCTTGAAGGGATCTCTCCTAGGGATTGAGAAGATTGTGAGCCAGTTAAAAAATTTGTGCGGCTAAAAAGGATCTACACGTGCATAGTTCAAATTTTTTGGATTCAATCTACATCAACGATCCAGGCCCTGGCCGGGTTAACAACGAGGGGATCCACCGATCAGAACCATGGGCAATTGCACGTGTCAAGGAGATCTCTAGTTATTTGTTCCATCGATTGGATTAAAAAACGAGCCGCCGTGTGCTTCTGGTCAATGGCCCGAGTCATGTTTGGTTTGCTCACAAAGATTCGAATAGAGAGAAGGCTGGCGACAGGAGAAGCTGACGCAGAATTCGCCAAGACATATCACAATCGTGAACAAACACGGAGCAGTTTTTGAAAGGTCCACGACCCGCAAGGAGATGCAGACACGGACTCGCCGATGCGTATCCGAGCCGCCAAGATTCGGCCTCCGCGGCGCATTGCCTCTAATTGCGCGCGTCCGAGCCGCTCGCACTCGGCCTCCGCTCTGCTTCGCGTCACTGTCGCCGATCCGAGCCGGTTGGTTTTGCCTGTTTCGCTCTTGCGTGTTCAAGCCGGTCTCCATCTTTTCCACGCTCCGCCAGGTGGTCACGCCGGTGCCTTCACGGCCGTTCCGCCACTGGCCGCTGTGACCCGCCCCTGTCATCATGGCCTTCACGCCGCGCCTCGCCCTGCTCTGAGCCAGCTGGGCTCTACAAGCGCATGCCCGAGCCGCCCATCTTGCGTCAGCCACTTGAACCGCCCAGCGCCGCAGCTTCGTCTCGGTCGATGCAGCTCCCCTCCGCCTCCGCACTGCCTCCATGGCTCCGCCAAGATGTTTGCCTCTACAGCTGCTGCTCCTGGCTCCACCTCCGCGCGCCATCGCCACTGAGCCGGCCAGCTGCTCACGTCTACCTCGCTTCGCCTCTACACCCGCTGGCCTCATCCGCGCCACGCTGCTCCCTGCCACCACCACCATGGCCTCGTTCCGCTAGCACGCGTCCAAGCCGCCCCGTCACCGCCTCTGCCGCGCAGCTGCTGCTGCGAGCTGCCGCCCCGCGCTATAGCAATGGCCTCCGTCGCCGAGTCGTCGTGGTCTCACATCGCCGTGAGATGGCTTTCCACTTTGGTATCGCCGCGCTCGTCCGATCCTGCCGTAGCTCGCCTCCACAGCATCTCCAAACACCCAGTGCACTCATGCGTCCAGCCGCTGCACGCGTCCACGGTCTGCTCAATCCGAACACGAGCAAACCACAAATGGCAGCAAGAGCCAGCTATCCACAGCTCACGCACGCACATATCAATTAATTCAGCCATCCACCGGGCATCATGTCCTCATGCACGCACCCACCATACATCAACCCAAGAGTCCATCACCCTGGCAAACAAGCTTCACGCAGAGGTACCCATGCAACGCACTAGCACATACGGTCGAAGAAGGAACGTCCGCCTTGTCACGGTCGCCGAGCCGGCCCATTGCTGTCGTGCCCTGCCATCGTGGCTCTGCTCCGCCTCACCACGCTCGTCGAGCCGGCCCACTGCTGTCGCACCTGCTGCACCTCGCCTTGAGTCGCCGTTGCATCTTGAGCCGCTGCGGCGCTGACTTTCGCCATGCCTTGAGCTACCGTGTCCGCCGCACCTCCTTTTGTTTCAGGCTCTCCATGGAAAGCACCATGAAGCACCACCTCCGATATAAATTGCCAAAGATAGATTAATAGTATAGATAGAAGGTTCCAGTTTCTGCTGCTCGGCTAGAAAATATGTTGAACAAGAAAGGGGTACAAGGCCAACGGCCACACGTTTAAATCATGGTTAAAGTACGATCTGGTGCTCATGCGCTTTTGTTCATCCGTGCTCATCCGACAAAAATGCCAGGTGCTATCTGTTTCATCTATTTTATTATCACATGTTAGTTTATTTGAGAACAATTACCCTGCCTGCAATATTTTTTGGCGCAGGCGAGTTATTCACTATGAAGGCAGCGTTATATTGCGAGTTCATGCCAATCAATGCCACAGGCGACTCACCGTTTGCACTGGCTTACCAATGCCATTGCCGATTAACTGCTATGCCAGGTTACAATTTCCATAGCCAACTCGCCGTCCATGCTGGTTCCCAATGCCACGGGCGACCACACCGGCTTACAACATCACGACCGTCTCTCGTGATCGCGCCGTCTTCAAACTTCGTGGCCCTCTCTCACCATCCGCGCCGGCTTACAACACCGTGGCCGTCTCTCGCCATCCACGTCGGCTTACAATGTCGTGGCGTCTTTCACAATAGCACCAGCTTACAATGTCACCGAACACGCCAGTGGCTGCATACACCAGTACAAGCCGCCCAACGGACGGTTCTGAATCGCCGCCCTGTGATATGATCTATATCAACATATCAGTGCGGTGCTTGCCTATATGAGTCACCCAATGGACGCGCGCAAGATGCCGCCCACAGTCTGATCTACATAAACGTATTAGTGTGGTGCTCGTTGATACGAGCCGCCCAACGGACAGGCGCACAAGTCGCCGCCATTACAGTTTGGTTCACTTCAACAACCAGCCGGGACGAACTATCCAGGATCATTGAAGCAAATCATGCGGGATCATCTATAACCCGCCACGGCCAACCTCAACTTTCAATGGAGATTCTCAAGCCGCCTCTTCGAGTCAACTTAAGACTCGAGGGCTACAGACATGGTGAGACACATTTGGTCGTTTTCAACGAGAACCCCGGGTCTTTGCAAGAGAAAATCCAATCCTGGGAGCTATTACATTACTGACGGAAGATTAAAAGTTTCCCAAGAGGACGAACCGCTGTGATGCACCATTCAAACATAGGTGCCCAGATTTATTGGATCATCACTTGGAGCTGCTGCCGCTTCTTTATACAAGATGGCGGTTTACAAGATGGCGACTTACAAGAAGAGTTCAAAAATGTTCCGGTTGATACATCAACTGAGATCGGCGAATGGCGGCTTCTTACCTCCGGGTACAGCTTCTAACGCCTATTAGCCGGCAGTAGAGGCACAAAATTCCAGCTCAGAAAAATGAGTCACGGTGAGGGCGGCTTCCTACCTTTAGCCGGTACAGCTTCTAACGCCTATCCGCCGGCGCTTTGCGTCGTAATTGCCGAAAAGGGGGCTTCTTACCGACGGGTACCGCTTCTAACACCCAATAGGCTGGCTTCATGCCAAATCTCCGGCTAAAAACATGCTTAGCCACGGTTATGAGAGGTTTTTTACCGACGGGTAGCTAACATCTCATGACCTGCCGAACTCTTACCAGTTACTCTCGCCTAGAGACCCTGAACCGCTCAAAGAAATTGACGGCCACTCTCAATAGAGACCCTGCACTGGTTAAAGTTAAAACGGCTTGACCCGCCAGTTACTCTCGCCTAGAGACCCTGAACCGCTCAAAGAAATTGACGGCCACTGTCGATAGAGACCTTGCACTGGTTAAAGTTAAATCCGGCTTAGGAAAATGAGTTGCGGTGAATGGCGGCTTCTTACCTCCGGGTACAGCTTCTAACGCCTAATAGCCGGTCGTAGAGGCACAAAATTCCGGCTCAGGAAAATGAGTCGCGGCGAGGGCGGCTTCCTACCTTCGGGTATAGCTTCTAACGCCTATCCACCGGCTTTATGCCAAAAAATGTTGACAAGTTAACATTGCATCTTGCATCATACATGGCATCATACATTGCATCATATATTTCATCATATTCACATGTCATGTCGGCTTATCACGCCAGGTCAGAGCCAGATTATGAAAGAAGGAGCAATGTTATAAACTCTCCGGTTTGTGCTTTTTCAAGCCGACCTCACAACAATGCAGAATATATTCTGTCTTATTTATTTTTGCAGATTTTATCTCTTAAAGATGAGACACCGTGCTGCAAGAGCAAATGTATCTTTAATAGCCAACTTGGCTGGATCTTCATGGTTTATGATAACCAATACTAAATGATTGGGGTTTTCAAGCCAGCTCAGAGAACTTATTATATCAAGAGCCGCCTTGTCAGATATAATGCCATGCCATATAATTAGCCGATTCTCGAAATTCTTCAATTGTGCTCTGTAGTAATCTACAACACTCATGGATTTCTTCAAGTATATATTTGCCGGGTTGCATCGCAAACGACGAGCAGGGATTTCATGTCCAAGACAAGGGAATTATTCAAGGATATTCATTCCGGGTTATATTATAACCACGGTCAAGGATTCATTCAACGAATTGTGGTGAGTCATATTATTCTTGCGTAGTCCCAAGCTGCCGCAAGAAGACGACCCATCACTTGGGGGCTACACTATTCAAAGCCAGTTTATATCAATTATGCAAGTCCCCTGTCGCTGCAAGCACGCACCACGACACTTGGGGGATAATGCAAGCCGGTTTTCAAATCACTATTGTCAGCAAGACCATATTATCACAAGGAGATGAGCCAGCCCTTTCTATATTTTTTCTAAAGTCCCAGCCCAGTAATTCTTACTGACCCGACACTTGGGGACTACACCGCTCAGATCAAATTTTATAAAGTCCCAAGTCGCCGCAGGCGTGCGACCCGGCACTTGGGTGCTATAGTATTCCGCTGTTTAAACAGATTATGAGGTTCAAATTGAAGACCCGTCACATCACATTCTGATGATCTAGCCCTTGGGGGCTACACCCGCCGAAGCTTTCTAATGAGCCGGCCCTTGGGGGCTACACCCGCCGAAGCTTTATAAGGTATAAGGCAATTATAAGTCCTAGGCTGCTGCAGGCAGGACAACCCGGCACTTGGGGGCTACACAATCCAAAAATTTATTTGAAAAGCGCCAAGTTATCATGGATAATCTCGGAGCTTGGGGGCTACAGGTAATATGGACATATCAAAAGATCATAACCCGCCAGAGTTTATATAAGTCGCCCTGCTTCACAACAATGGAAGTCCGGTTTACATCAGATGGATTTTTCATCCCAATATTTTTATCAAGTCAGCTGGATTCTAGTTATTTGACCCAACGTCACCAACAATAATGACTCGGCACCATCAATGATTATGACCCGAAGGAGATGACCCGCCAATAGTATTGGAAGCCGACTCAGTGGCATATGGGTGTTCTATTCTCAATATTTTCAAAGGACATTGACAAGCAAGATGATTATCAAGACGATTTTCAAGACCCGGATTTCAGAGGAGACATTTTATAAATGGGCCAAAGGAGCAAATCGGCCACTTAACGTATTTGTTACTCGTATTTCAAGAGCTTGCCATGAATAAATTCAAGCTAACCTGGGGGCTAATGTCGGGGATATACCCCGTGGTATGACCCGACCTGGCGACTCATAGGAGACCCGGCAAAGACATGACGTTTCATTGATGACCCGGCAGACGGGTCGCAGGATGACCAAGCCCAAGACCCGTCGGGTGAGCCGGCGCCTGGCAGCTCACAAGAGAAGGCCCGAAGAGAGAAGGATTCCCTTAAAGGAAATAAGACCCGGAGTAGGATTCGTGAGAGGCTAGTCCTAATCCTACTCCTAGTAGGACTCTATTTGTAAGCCTACCCTCTCCATCTATATAAGGAGGGGTAGAGCACCCCTAGAAGGACAAGTTAACAAGACTAACAAGTCCACAAGTTTAGACAACACAAGAAATTAGAGATAGACAGATTAGAGGCTTTCGTGATTAGAGGTAGCAATTAGCACCCTTGTAACCGAGAGATCTTCATCATTATCAATACCAGACAAGCAGGACGTAGGCTTTTACCTCCATCGGAGAGGCCGAACCTGGGTAAACTCCGTGTCTCTCGATTCCGCTCAACCGCTTCAAGCCGCCACGTAGTTGCGTCTACACCCCGAACCTAAGTCCGTTCACCCGGACATCTGCCGTGATAAATCCACGACACATACACACATGCTCCGTATACATATACATACACATACTCACACACACATATGAACAGGAAAGAATTGCATCTAAACACATACATACATGCACTAGCAAGAGAAAGCAAGAAGAAGAAAAAATACAAGTGAAAAAGAAAACAATCAAAAATGGGGGAGGGGTTCGGCTTCGAACCTAGATCCACTCTCCCTCTCGTAGATGCTCATCACCATGGATAGGTTTGCATGTGCGTAGGAAATTTTTTGTTTCCCATGCGACGTTCCCTAACACCCACCTTGCGACCGGCGGCAACAGACACGACGACAACTACCCGACGTCCTACGCAGGGAAGAAGGAAGCTACGGGGACCGGCTGCTCACCAAGGGGAAGGCGACGACGAGATGGACACGAAGAAGACGACGGAAGGGGCCGAAGACGCGTGCTAGAGTCGAAGCAGGGGAAGAAGACGGCGGAGCAGAACCCTCTGACGAAGACGACGACGGGGCCGTCACTGCAGAGCCTCTCCGGGGCTCCTAGCGGCAAGAACTAAACGCGGGGAGGACCCCCGAGCTCCTGGACGCCATGATAGACGACGAGGCCAACGGAGACGACAAGCGGACGCCGGAGAACTACTCTACCTCTCTCTCTGAAACTCTCTGAAGCTTACCTGGCGGGGGGGAAGAAGAGAGGAGGGAGAGGAATTGAGAGGAAGATGGGAGCTGCAACGCCACGAGGGGAGAGAGGAAACCTAGCAGAGGAGGCATGCATGCCGAGGGGGGTCTAAATACCCTCGGGCTGACGGCAACGGGCGACGGAAAAGGAGACGGCGGAGGCGCACTCACTCTCTGAACCTGACGGCAACGACGGACGGAGTAGGTAGCCGTTCCCTCGCGCGGGCTGGGCCGCGGGGGAAGGAAAAGCCCACTAAGGCGCTCTCTCACAAAACAATTAAAACAGAGAAGTTTTAATATTTTTCAAATCACATCATCACAAGAAAAAAACCCAGATAAAAATAAAGGATTTTGGTGCAGAACAAAAATACTTTTGCAATGAAAATAAAATGCACTACCCACTAAAAATATCAAAAATGATTTTTAGGACAATTCATTTCAATATTTTTAAAATAGTAGCCTCTGTTATTTAAATACCCCAAATGCATGAAAGCTCAAAACAACAAAATACCAACACTCACATGCTCAAAACAATTTAGGCTAACACTTGAACATTTCTAAACAATTTGCAAAGCAAGTGAAATCTGTTTATAAAGTAACATGGGAAATAAAGGCATTAGGTTGGGTTTTGTTGAAAAGCAAGAGAGAGGGGAAGAGAAGGAGGTGCACCACACATGATCCAACCACATCACACAACACAAGCCACACTCACAAAAAAGGTCACATAAGAATCAAGCATGGCAAGATGAATGCTATGATGCATGATGCATGAATGCAAGACAAGACATGGTATGAGAAGGTGCAAATCATTCATAAAGCTCATGACACAAGGTTCATACAAGAGAGTACATGCCAACAAAGGTAGGGACAACACTTGGGCTGTCACACCTCGGCCCCGTCGGAGGAGAGGGTCGACGGTGTCTTATGCGAGACGGTAGCCGACATTGTGATCCATCGGTTTTGGGTAATTTCTCCTTTACAAAATTAAAAATCAACAACACCTAGTGATTGTACTAATCAGTGTTATCTTGTTTGATTGCAGACCTTCTACAGGTGTCTTGAGGAACACGAGACGGACGCGGCTATTGTTCTCGTAGCCGAGTGCAAGCGCCTACTTCAGAACTTACGGCACGAGGCTCGGGTGCAGGCTATTCGAGACTACTACACCTCGACTAACATTAAGAGGGCCAACAAGAAGTGCCGCAAAAAAATTCTGAGTAAGGAGAAGTACATGAAGGTAATTACCTATTCTTAAGGACTTGTACTTAGTTTCCTTGATTTGATTCGTAGGCGTAGCGCTGAAATTTCTCTTGTCTAACTTAGGTGCCCCCGAGATGGTGTGCGGATAGGATGGACTGCGGGGAGGCATTGGTGGATGAGTGGTGCTCTCCCAAATGGCTAGCCGGCCACAACAAGGCTAAGGATAAGCGTGCCCAAATGAAACATGTGCCACACCATCAAGGGAGCTCCAACTTGTTTGAGTACGGGGATCAGTGGGTATGTGGTTTGCTTCATGATTCATGCAATTTCATTCTTCATGCTAGCTTCAGCCCTTAACTAATATTTTGTTCCTCTCTTTTAGGTGTGACAAAACAAGAAGGAGGTGCCACCGCTGTTCGACCTCCATGCCATGGCCCATACTGCCTCATACAAGAAGGCCAAGGCATTCTTTGAGGACGACCTCGATCATCCAGAGAGCTTCAGCAACATCTCCTCCCATAACAAGCTCGTGAGGTACAGAGATGAGGGGAAGGCGAGGAAAGGGGAGGACTTCAACCCGAGACAGAGTCCTTTTGATCCAGAGCTCATGATGATATCTGGTGGCGGGAGGCCCCATGGCTCGATAGCCATTGGGGATGGACTGATACATTGTCCTAGAACTCTCCCGGAGGTCAAGAAGCGTTAGACGAGCTCCGATCCTGAGATAAGGCCTCATCCACGGCCAATGGAGCTCGCCATTGAGGCTAGGGCCTAGGAGCTCCTGGCGGAGGCAAACAGGTAGGCGGCACAGAGGGAGAGGGACATGGAGTAGAGGACGGCTAGGCTGTTGGAGGAGGAGAGGAACTGGAACGACGCGTCTCACCGGGCCCTATAAGAGCTCCTCGTGGTAAGTTTCCCCTGAATATTAGCCAAATCATGCACGTAATGTTCGTTTCATCACTAACTAATATGACCGACTCGTGAAAACAAAATGTGCAGACCGTGTGCCAGAACAATGGTCAGACCCCTCCGTCGATGCCCCATATTGCTATAGCACCCACGGTGAGTTTCATTTGAATGGTCATTAGTTTACTAGTATTCACATTTGAGTTGCTTCATGCTAAGGAGACATTACAAATGATCTTTGGTGCAGCGTGCCTCCCGTAAAGCATCGACCGATCCTTCTGCGTCTGCCGCAACCCCGACCAGTCCTTCTCCGTCTCACACTGGCGCAAACCCGACCGGTACTTCACCTCCGCAATGATGGTAAGTTTTCCCAAGTGTTTTGCTTAACAAATGCATACTTAGCTTAAGAAATGACCTATTTAGCTCCAAAGTGACCTATACTTAGCTTCTTTAGTTCATTTATGACATACTAAGCATACTTAGGTAAAAAATGGCATGATAACCTTGGTTTAGCTCCAAAATGGCATAGACTTAGCTTATTTTCCTCCAAAATGACAAAATAACCTTACCTACCTCCAAAATGACCGATTATAACTAGGATAGCTCTAAAATGACCTACACTTGCCATTTTGTCCTCCAAAATGAGTAAATATGATTAGTTAGCTCAAAAATGGCATAACTACCTAGGTTAGCTCAAAAAGACCTATACTTAGCGTCTTCGGTTCATTTATGACATACTTATCATACTTAGGTAAAAAATGGCATGATAACCTAGGTTTAGCTCCAAAATGACATAGACTTAGCTTATTTTCCTCGAAAATGACATAATAACCTTACGAAGCTCCAAAATGACCTATTTACCTAGCTTAGCTCTAAAATGACCTACACTTAGCATTTTTACCTAGCTTAGCTAAAAATGGCATTTTTACCTACCTTAGTTAGAAGAAGAAGAAGATAAAGAAGAGGAGAGGAGAAAAAGAAAGAGAACAAAAATTCTTCCTCTTCTTCTCCTTCTTCTTCTTCTTCTTTTCTAGCTAGTCTTCTTCTTCTTCTTCTTCTAACTTTCTTCTTTCCCTTTTTGCAGATTTGCTTTAGATGAGGAAGCTTGTGTTGATGGAGTCTACTCTTCTCCTTGTGCTTCCTTTTTGTTTTGATTGGGTACGATGAACTTTGTTGTTGGAAACTTGTTGGATATGTTGTTGGAAATTTGTTGGATGTGTTGTTGGAAACTTGTTGTTGGATATGTGTTGGTAACTTGTTGTTGGATATGTGTTGGTATGCTTGTTGAAAGTATTTTCAAATGTGTGTATATATATCTATGAAATTCTGTGAAATTGAATGAATTTAAGAAAAAACAGGAGAAACATGGGCTATACAGGTTCTTTGCCGCCTGCTGGCAGACGACAAAGAGCTTTGCCGTCAGCCAGTAGACGGCAAAGCTGCCACGTGGCAGCTATCTCTGCAGCCTGGGGTGGCACTGGGCTAGCTTATGTGGTTTCTTTGTCGTCCGCTATGGCAGATGACAAAGAACTTTGCATCTTTGCCGTCAGCCAGCAGACGACAAAGAACTTTGCATCTTTGTCGTCCGCCAGCAGACGGCAAAGAACTTTGCATCTTTGTCGTCCGCCAGCAGACGACAAAGAACTTTGCATCTTTGTCGTCCGCCAGCAGACGACAAAGAACTTTGCATCTTTGTCGTCTGCCAGCAGACGGCAAAGCACGCTGTTAACCCCTTAACGGACGTAAGCTGCCATGTGTGCCGTCCACGGTCTTTGCCGTCTGCTCGCAGACGGCAAAGACCTAAGCATCTTTGTCGTCTGCCAGCAGACGATAAAGCGCCCTTTACCGTATCTTATTCAGCCGGACGGTTGGTCGTCTGCTGGCAGACGGCAAAGCCTTTGCCGTCCGCTATGGCGGACGACAAAGTTGCTGATTCTTGTAGTGAATTGCCATTCTGTGGCAAAAGCAAGATAATTTTGTTTCACTTTTTCCACTCTTAGCTTTGACAATGTGTCACAATTGCCACTTTATAATTTTTGTTTATGCCACAAAATGGCAATTGTGATAATTATCAAAAGCTAAGAGTGGCAAAAATGAAATGTCAAAATCTAGAGTGGTTTAAGCAAAATTGGCAAAAGATAGAGTGGCAAAAACAAAATTTTCCCTTTTACATATCTGTCAGAAGGTGTTTGATGATAATTGGGGCAAGTAAATGAATTTCAGTTGCCTTGATATTTAACACGATAAAATTGTAGGTAAAAATATAGTGGACCACCAAGTTTGAGATGATTTGAGGAAAGTTGATAGTGCAAACTCGGTAAACCCTAAAATTTAACAGAATCAAATTTTTGCAGATCTATCCATGCAATTCTATTCCCCCAAATGCACCACTTGGTGTGATAACATTATTTAGGGATTAGAACATGCCCACAAAGTTTGGGGTCAATAGGAGAAACTTCACACTTTAAAAAAAATCAAATTTGATACCGGACAAAAAGGGTTTTGGGATATTTTGGTGAATCAAATCAAGGGGGGTTGAGTTGAAACTTTGCAAGATCATCACATATAGCAAGTGTGACTTGCTGAAATTTTCCTGGATTTTATTGAGAATATTTCCTACAGAAATATTTCAAATGCTTGATTTAAGCAGAAAGGGTTTTGGAGGGTTTTGCCCATTATGTTGAACACGACCATGTGTTGAAACTCATATATATGGAAAATATATGTCCACTGAGTTTCCCTAAATTTTCTCAAATATTTTCAAAGCATTTAAATATTTTTTCCTACGAAAGACCATTTCTGGTCTTAAGAAAAAGACTTTAAATAAAATAGTAAAATAATTTTAAAAAGATAATATTTTATGGTTTTGGGAATTCATATATATAGTAGGTTCCAAATAAAGTTTTTGGGGCAAAATGATCCATCCAATTTGAGGGCTTGTAGTACAAACCTCAATTCAGGGGGTTTTGAAAACCTAATTTGAATAAATCCTTTTTGGCCAAACAAATATTTTATAAAAATAATGGTTTGGGTAATATACACAGGGTATGATCATTTGGCATGATGATCAAGCAAGTGAGTTCTAGAGGGAAGAAGATCATTGAGTGCCAAAACACAATCAACCAAACAAGCAACCATCAAACAATTCAAAAAAGCACTTGCACTCATTTTTTTAAATGGGTCCAATTTTTATAAAACCATAACATAGCAAAGTGATACAAACACAGGGTGTGGCAGGTAAAGACCCTACGTCTCATTGCCGGAGGCTTGTGTTTTCTCTGGGGGTGTCTGATTACACCGACTTCTTAACCTTTGTCTAGGAGCTAGGGGAGGCTTATATAGAGTGCGCCATGTCCCGCCGAGCATCATTACAAAGGCCATTAATGCGAGTAACCATATGTGTTACTGGAAACTGCAACCCTAGCTACGGATATTTCAGGTAACGGTAGCCATGACTGTACTTTCTATATAATGTTAAGCCCTCGGCCGTTGGAGCTCCCACATCGTTGACGTCTCTTTTGTGTCCGAATGAAGGAGTCTGGCCGATTGGAGGGAGGATGCCCAAGTGACTTGACGGATAAGAGTGGACCCTGGTCCTTCCTCCGAGTGAAGCTGCAGTCTTGAGACTTTATCATCTGTGTGGGGCCCTATGTGGGCCTCGGATGTGTGGTCGGTGACCCTACCATTAGTAGATGACCTCATCAGGCGGCAGTCGATCTAGGGCGGCAGTGACACGAGAGCGGCTGTGCACAACGGTTATGGGGCAGCTGAGCGCGGCGGATCCAGGGTGACGCCAAAGCGGCACACCGGAATCGAAGGCGACAGGCGGGCGGTGATGACGGCTGGTGGCTGTGAAAGGGGAGAGGGAATGCGTGCGGGCTGAAATGTTCCTCCCGCTAGCTGCTTTCACAGTATACAGAGCACCGACGGGAGAGGGGGACCTATGATTTCATGGGTCGGGTGTGTGTGCGGGGGGGAGAGGGGATTTACCGCCTTCCTCAAAAAAAATTTAAGGGTCAGGGATGTTTAAGGGATCTATTTGATCCCTTTCTTCCGTTCAAAACTGTAAAGTAACGATTATTTTACAATAGAATGCAATACAAGAGTCTGTTAGAGATCTCTAACACCCTGAGTCGTCCGTCGCACATATGCATAATCGGGCATGCCCCCCACACACTAGCCTTGCACGACCAAAGCAACGTAAGAGCATCTACAATAGGACTTGGCAAATCCGGACCCTCAAACGCCCGCGGACGCGCCCGGACACGCCCGCGGGCGCATCTGGACGGGCCCTCATATTTCGTTCTGTACATCCACATATCTCAAATCCGGACTCTCAAATCCATGCAAATGCATTCACCTCGATCATGTCGCACGTAGAATAAATAGCGTTGGTATCAAGCATACATAGCGTTTACATCAAATTTATTTGAAGTGCTAAACTCAAGCATTCCCTCCTTGGTTCCCATTGTGGATCCACATCTGCTCTACATGATCATTGAGTAGTTGCATGTGCACCTCGTGATTTTGAAGATTTTGATGCATCTGTAGAAAATTCTGAGCTGGGCCGCATCTTGATCCTCCGGGATTTCAACTTGTTCTCCGGGAGTTCCGAAATCATGGGTTTGGGATACACCTTCAACCTCATCCTTGATAATCATATTGTGTAGAATAACACAACATGTCATCAACTGCCACAAAGTTTCTGATTACCACATCATTGCAGCGCTCCGCACAATTCCCCAACGAGCCTAAAGCACACCAAATGCCCTCTCCACATCCTTCCTAGTCGCTTCCTGCATTGTTCCAAAGTGGATCTGTTTGTTGGCACACGGCTCGGATATGGTCTTCACAAACGCCACCCACTGAGGATATATACCATCGACAAGATAGTATCCCATGTTGTAGTCTCGGACGTTGACGGTGTAGTTGCATGGCAGTGATTCCCCATTGCAAAGCCGATTGAACACCGGAGATTGAGCACGTTGATGTCGTTGTGAGAACCGGGCATTCCAAAGAAAGCATGCCAAATCCATAAGTCGTGTGATGCCACTACTTCTAGTATGATGGTGGCCTCTTTGGTGTGACCTTGATACATTCCCCGCAGACCTTTGGGGCAGTTTTTCCATTGCCAATGCATGCAATCAATTGATCCGAACATTCCTGGAAACCCCCTTGCCTCTCCAATAGCCAACAACTTCTCCGTGTCCTGCGCATTCGGTTCTCTCAGATATTCCGGTCCAAACACCTCAACCACGACACGGGCAAATTTGACAGTAGTCTTTAGGCACGTGCTCTCCCCCATCGTGACCATCTCACCAACGGCGTCTGCAGCAGTACCAAGTGCAAGCATCCTCATAGCAGTCGTGCGCTTCTGCTTGGCCGAGAAAGAGAGTTGCCCACAGCAATCCCTCTTCAGCTTGAAATAGTCGTTGTGTGACTCCACTCCGTCAACAATGCGCAAAAAACAATGGTTTCCTCATGCGAAAACGGCGACGAAACCATGGATCATCTGGCAAAGTAGGTGTGGGAGCAAAGTAGTCCTTGTGTAGTAGCTTTGCTTCAGACACCCTGTCCGGGTTGATCACTTTTCTCCCTTCTATTGAGCCCTTGAAGTTGAGAACATGCTGCACTTGCCGTCCCATTTCCTCTTGCATGCTCATGAGCATGAGCATGTCCACTTCTTCTTCCGAATCCAAGAAATGGAAGAACTCATCTTCAATCATTTGGTCAAGCTCAGTCGGTCCATACTCCTCGTCCGACGAAGCATCCGAATCCATCATTTAACTAACAAAATCACAATAATTCCGGTCGGTCAATGTGTCGAACACATCAAGCGCAAGGCGAAGGCTGAGTTTTGACGGACGTACGACGGTGGCGTCCGGGCCGGCGACGACATCCCCCACGACAAGGATGAGCGCGCTCTTCCGAAGCTAGCGTCGGAGAGGCTGAGCTCGAGGCGGACGACGCGGCGGCGAAGCGCCAAACGGACGGCAAGTAGGAGGAAGAAGAAAAGAGATAGCAAATGGATCCGGCTGTCTTCGGAGGGGGAGGGTGATTTGGTGCAATTTGGTGCGGGAACAGGTTGTTGGGTCCGACGTGGCGTGTGTGCCCGGGCGTTCCCATACCCGCCTCATATTTGGACTCGATATGAGGGTGTCGATCAGTCCGGACGTTTGAGAGCCGTTTGAGGGGTCCATCTGGATGAAAAAAAGAACCGGACAGTGACCAGACAGCCTGTCCAGACGTTTGAGACAGGTTTTAAAGGTCCGATATAGATGCTCTAACAAGGTGAAAACGACGATGCGCTTACCGGGTACGTACCAGTGAACTACCCTGTAGGAGCCCAACGATGCGGACCAGCAAAAACATCTCGTAATCGAGTCATTAAAGGTATAATTATCTCTTAATCCCAATCTAGAGAACAACCGAGGGCATTTTGAGCATTTCAGCACGTTTTCAGTACCCGCCGCAGCTGTGTAGCAGCACAACTATCAAACAAGTGCATTTCGACTCCAACCTTTGCCACAGCTTGCAACCTTAAGGAGCATTAGCTGGAATCTCAATTAGTGACATATAGCAACTGTAGTGTGAGAGTGAGTGGTACCCAACCTCCTCTCCTGGTACTTCCACTTTCACGAACAGCGACGGTCGGGGACCAGCTCGCTGGGCTCTGCCAGGCAGTGACTCGGGAAGATTTGAATTCCCTACCCTGCTCTGTCCACTCTCATTAAGGCTCCACACTCCTTTTTTTGCTATTGAACTGGGACCCTCCTTAATCATCCATCCCATCCTTTCCTTTAGTTTGAACCAACGCTCCACCTCAGACACTGGCCACCGTCTCGACTCGCGCATCCCACCTAACGCCGCCCGCCCGCCCGCCCGCGGACTGGGAGTTGCCGCCGTCGCGGAGCACGGGGATTCGATGGGATTCGACGGGCTGGTCGTCGTGTCCGACCCTTACCTGCAGCGCCGCTTCACGCAGGCGGACCTCCGCGCGCTCCAGGCCCAGGTACGCGCTCTCTGCCCTTTGTCTTCCTTGGCACTGCCGGTGGTGTTTGTGACTGCGTTTCTCGATCTTGTTTGCTAGTACGCGGGGCTGCGGGATACGGCGCCCACCGGCAGGCTGCGGCTGCGGGACCTCCCCGCCGCGCTGACCGGCCTCGGGAGCCCCACCGCTACGGCCGGCGGTGAAGGGGGAGTGCTGCGCGGGGACGCCGGGAAAGAAAACAGCTCGCCGCCCGAGCCGGTGCTCACCGACGAGGAGTGGTCCTCCGTACTCAAGGCTGTTTCCCGCCCCGACGACAAACCGCAGCTCGACGTCAACTTTGAGCTCTTCCTGCGCGTCTACGCCGAGATACAGCTGCGGCTCAAGGGCGGGAAGAAGGCGCGCGAGCGCAACGGCGGCCAAGGCATTAAGCGCTCCTCCTCCTCGTCAGCCGCCTTCCTCACGGCATCCACCACCACGCTGCTGCACACCATCAGCGAATCCGAGAAGGCTTCCTACGTGGGCCACATCAATGCCTACCTCGCCGAGGATCCGTTCCTCAAGAACGCGCTACCCGTCGATCCGGCCACCGACCAGCTCTTCCACCTCACTAAAGACGGTGTGTTGCTATGGTGCGCTCCTGACCATTCGGATTTATGCTTTTGATCCAGTGATTTTTTTTTTGGCTCTGATCTGATTCCAATCCTTTTCGGCTTTTTGGTCCAGTAAGCTCATCAACTTGGCCGTGCCGGGGACGATCGACGAACGTGCTATCAACACCAAGAGGCTGCTTAACTTGTGGGAGAAAAACGAGAACCACACCCTCTGTCTCAACTCTGCCAAGGCCATCGGCTGCACTGTTGTCAATATCGGCACGCAGGATCTCGCAGAGGGGAGGGTAGGACTCTCCCTGTTTCTATTTTTCTTGCTTTTTTGTGTCATCGTCTCATTACATATTTATAATAACATGATATTCAGAATAAAGGTGACTTTTTCAATCCGTTCTTTTTACTTGGGTACTTGGTTCATTCGGATGTTGTTGAGGGACACATTGGAGTTAAGTCCATGTGATGTACACGACTGTAAAGCACCATATGTTGGTTCCTTGTTGCTTTATGCATGCACTTACCGGTGGTTATCCTTGGAACACCATGGAACAATCATTTATATATCAAAAAAGTGGCGAGGGGTAACCGATGGTTGATTTGATTGTTCCTGTGCCCTTTTGTTATTACTGACAAGATGTTGAAATTTGCGGCAAACTTACTATGAAAGAATAAATCAAGTTCAGTCCGTGTCACACTGATTAATTGGCACACATGACATGCTTCATGTCCTCCAGTGAACCACTGCATTCTACTTCATGGCACAGAAATACTTGGCATAACTCTGTGATCTTATTTGTTGCCATTGAACTTATTATTACTGCGTATCCATACCCCAATGCATCCTCTACTTAATTGTTTGTTCAGATCTAAGCTCTGGTTCTAGCATGTATTTCTCATTTGTAGTTTTATCTTTTCACTCCTTTTTTACATGAAGAATTCTTGTATAATGAGCTTACCAAAGCTTCACCTTACTGCTTGCAGCCTCATCTTATCCTAGGGCTGATATCTCAGATTATCAAGGTAACTTCATATCTTTGCTACATTTCTGTATTTGTGTGCGCAACATTGTGTCTGTTTTATGTATGACACTCTCTGTGATAACGTGTTGTTACAATGACTACCAGATACAACTATTGGCAGATGTAAACCTGAAGAGCACACCTCAGTTGGTCGAATTGGTTCAAGACAGCCAGGTAGTCCTAATTTCAGTTCATTATAATGCACTTTGGAGACTATTTTGGTATGTTTAATATGCTAGTGAGAGTGACAAGCCGTCAATGGTTTAATGTACTATTGCAGGAGATGGAGGAGCTCATGAGCCTTTCTCCTGAAAAAATACTACTAAGGTGGATGAACTTTCAGCTGAAGAAAGGAGGTTTCCAGAGAACAGTAACAAATTTTTCATCGGATATAAAAGTATGCTCATGTTAGCTGCTAGACCCCTTGCACATATAGATATTTAACACATAAATGCAATTTCTCAAGCTGTGCCACATATGTTCCAAAACTATATAACTGAGCTATTTCAAGTTTTTGTTTGAAAGATCATTTCACTTCTCTTTTAACTAAGTTCTTATGGTTTTAATAATCACCATAACTTTCAAATACTTTTGCTCCTTCACAATTGATCTCGTTTTTTATTCTTGACTTGAAATTCTATCTGGTCATGGGGAGTATACAGTAAGAATGTTAATAAATGTATGAAGATCAATCCATCTATTATGTTTTTAGTTCGAACTGTGGCCCTGTATGGGGAATTAATATTTGTTTACCTTGGTCACATGGAAACCCAGGACAGTGAGGCATACGCTTGCTTGTTAAATGTCCTGGCTCCAGAATGCAGTGCTAAACCATCGCCAATGTCAGTAAAAGATCTTCTTCATAGAGCAAGATTAGTCCTTGAGCATGCGGATAGGATGGGCTGCAAAAGATATCTTGCCCCGAAAGACATAGTTGGTGGTTTACAAAATCTAAACCTTGCTTTTGTGGCTCATATTTTTCAAAAAAGGTATGTATTATGAGCACTCCTTCAGCTCAGGATTTATATACTTAAGGTACAGTTTGCTGAAGAACTCACATTTCCATTGATTTTTATCACATTGGTATTACCAAAGATCATTTTTTTCTAAGAACTGCTGTTAGTATATGATAATTATTCATCCTGTAGTTTTGCTTTTGTATAGTCCTTGCCATCTCTACTGTTCTTGGTAACATACTATGACATTCACTTCAAAAACAATATCTTGTGCAAACTGGTACCTTATGTTGTTAGCATTCTCTCACCTGTCCACCACTAGTTCCTAGGAAAACTCTCAATTCTGCAGTTTTCCTTTTATTGCTGAGAATGAAAGTGAAAGAATGCATGTAGGAAACAGTCAGACATCAGAAGACAATAGAACCACTTTTTCTGTATGTTTTTCTCGTTGATTGAACAATGTATGCTCCTAGAAAAAAGAGATTGTTATGTTACCATGCACATGACATATTATTTTGTGCATGAGAATGAGACCCGCACAAAGATTTCGAGAGAAGAGCCCGTTTGCTTGCAGAAGTTTCCCTAGCGCAGAAAAGGAGTGCAAAGAATCAAGATGCAATCGTCCTTGTGCAAGACAACTGAGCAAGCTGAGCACGGCAAACATTGTAACTAGATAATGTACAAATATTCCTGGCCAGTAAAACCAGATGCAGTACCCCGTCACCGCTGTAGATGTGCTATTATTATGGGCCTATTTAGCTAATACTTTGGTCATAGCTCTTAACTAGGGAGCAGCATTTATTACCATTACTACAGCTAGATACACATGCTACAGAAGCCTAAACGAAAATCTGATGCTTGTACTTAGTAGTGCACTGTTTTGACAGTCTAAATTCTATAATTGTTGTCCTTTTATTGCAGGAATGGGTTGTCGAAACAAATGAAACAAGTTTCCTTTGTGGATGGAGTATCTGATGATGCTCAAGTTTCAAGGGAAGAGAGGTCATTTAGGCTATGGATTAACAGCCTCGGAATTTCTACATATATAAACAATGTATTCGAAGATCTCAGAAACGGGTAGGCCGTACCCCTGATCATCTATATCTTACTCTTCTTTTAAAGCGAAGCTGATTCTATCTTTCATATTTCCTTGTGGGACAATAGATGGGTGCTCCTTGAAGTCATGGATAAGGTTGCTCCTGGTTCAGTTAATTGGAAGTTTGCAAACCGACCCCCAATAAAACTACCATTCAGAAAAGTGGAAAACTGTAATCAAGTTCTGAAGATAGGAAAGGAAATAAAATTTTCCTTGGTGAATATTGCTGGTCATGATATCGTGCAAGGAAACAAGAAATTGATATTAGGTAAGTGGTTTTTTCATTCCGTTGTAAATAATAAAGTGTACTTTGATTTTGCACATAATTTGGAGGTGAGCAAATGTACTTGGATGTAACATACCAATCATGCCTTCAGAGATTATTAAATTTATAATAATCAACTAGATATTCATGATATGTGTTAATTTTTGGTTGATTAACTGGTTTTGCTAAACAGCTCCTGCTATTTCTGCAAGTACTCCCTCCGTCCCAGAATAAGTGTCGATGATCTAGTGCAAAATTTGTACTAGTTTAGCACAAAATCTGCGACACTTTTTTTGGGACGGAGGGAGTATGTCACATAAATATGATTTTTGATGAACTGCTATATGAGCAGTTCTTTCGTGGAGCATGCTGGCCAGTTCCAGGATGAAAGGACTTTCCAAATTTATGAGACTTGCCATAAAAAATTGTTTTAGTTGTCATTAAATTTAGGACATTTCAATCAAAGTACCATTGTTATTTTGTACAATTCTTTTGCACACACAATGTTCCATTTAGCTTTGCAGTTGATTATACGATGACAAGGCACACTCCCCCCCCCCCCCCCTCTCCCAAACAGCTTTTCTCTGGCAATTGATGCGGCACAACATCCTACAACTGCTGAAGAATCTTAGATTTCATTCCAATGGGAAGGAGATCACGGATAATGACATACTATTGTGGGCTAACAAAAAGGTTAAGGATTCTGGAAGACAGTCTCGAATGGAAAGTTTCAAGGTTTGTGTACTTCAATATATTTTATTAATGCACATCATGCTTTGAAAATATCGTGTCACTTTATTGTCTGCCAAGTTGCTTCATCATTTATTTTTGATTTTCCTGCAGAATATTCTTCATTACAATCATATCGTTGTATAACTTACAGATATGAAATATGCACTCGTAAAATATGTGCTTGGGATGAGTTACAGTTTGTTCTTAAAATAGTATGAAGGCATGAACTGAATTGCCCCATGCACTTATGCTATCTTTTCTAAGTTAGGTCCTATCATAAATCCAGAATAATCTCGAGAGTGGATTTTTGGAGCTCATGATGAAATAAGCTTTGGTGTGAGCTGCACAAAAAAAAAGTTACGGGCTTTTATAAAGAATAGTGCATGTGCTAGAAATACATGATTTTTTTGTGTAGCTTTTATCATCATGAAAATTTACAGAGATGTAGTATACATCCCTAGGTTCGTTTGTATTTTTTGAAACTTAAAAATATGTTTTTCGTTTTTTTTCTTCAAAAAAACGAGCTCCAACAGGCACTTATGCTATAGTTCTAAGTTAGGTTCTATCATAGATCCAGAATAATCTCCTACTCTCTCTGTTCACTATTATAAGATGTTCAGCTGTATGTAGACATTGTTGAAATATATTGCCTGCCTCCCTCCATCAGTTCGGACTTTTGGATGAGTTGGCTGGAGCATGAATTCAATATGGTATCCGAGCCAAGAGGTCTTGAGTTCAAGACCCTGCCAACGCAGTATTAAAAATAAAATGATTCTGCGGCCTACATTGATCCCACGTCTAAGGACTAAAATAGCCTAGACATGAGGGGGAGTGTTGAAATATATTGTCCGCCTCCCTCCATTAGTTCGGACTTTTGGATGAGTTGGCTAGAGCATGAATTCAATAGACATGTTTTAGTGTGTTTGTTCACTGATTTCAGTCTGTATGTAGTCCATATTGAAATATCCAAAACATCTTATAATAGTGAATGGAGGGAGTACTATTCGGTTGTAAGCTATCACCTCTGTTCCGAATTATAAGACGTTTTGGATATTTCAATATGGACTACATACGGACAGAAATGAGTGAACAAACACACTAAACTGCATATGTATACATCCGATTCAGAAAAAAGTTAGAACATCTTATAATTAGGAATGGAGGGAGTACATGTCAATAATGTCATTTTGAAGGGTAATAATGCTCGTCTGAAGGGCCACTATTTGCATGAGGAACCACTGTCACTGTCACTTCTAAAAATATGTCAAGTATCATAGTGTGCATATCGCTGTATCTTCCCCTAATTTGCTATTCAGGGTTTGTACGTTAAACCACGATTACTAATTGCAGGATAGAAGCCTTTCAAGTGGCATATTTTTGGTCAACTTACTAAGTGCTGTGGAGCCTCGCGTTGTGAATTGGAGCCTTGTAACCAAAGGAGAAAAAGGTTGGATGTCTCATGTCTCTGATGAGTCTGAAAATCTCCTATCAATTTTTCAATTAAGAAATGCTAGTGCATAGAAATTCAACATATTTTATTTTTATTACGAAAGTATATACCATTTTCACACTCCTTGTATTACATCCTCATGGTCATAGGCAACATTTTATAGACACGCTTCCTTTTTTATATCGCCAGAGTGTTATTGGCAGATCACTAGATTTACTAGTACTTTATATGCTTTTCAAAGCTTGTTTCTAAAATTTTATATGGTTTTGGCACAGATGAAGAAAAGCAAATGAATGCTTCCTACATCATCTCTGTGGCTAGAAAGCTTGGTTGCTCCATCTTCCTGCTGCCAGAGGATATAATGGAGGTGAGGCATTTGATTGAATTCTTGGAAGCCAAAATTAGTTCCATACAGTGTTACTTACAGATTGAGTTTGTGAATGTTTATTACGTTTTATTTTTGTACAAGCAGCTGTAAGTAATCTGAATTACACCAATGTAGGGAGTTCAGTCTATGTTGCATTTTTTGAAAGAAAAAGCTTAAAACTAGATCATTTTGGTGGTGTGATGCCCCACTTGCTAGTCTACCCAAACAGCTTCAAGTAGTGCGCCATGCTGAACCCTATTCTCTTGTGATTTCAACCAATTAACATTTGCAATGTGATTTTGGCAATTTGTCTCAGGTCAACCAGAAGATGGTGCTGACTTTGACAGCAAGCGTCATGTATTGGCATTTGAAAAGGCCAACATCATATTCACTGGACCCTGAAAACAGTAGTTCGTGTGAGACAAGTTCTATCTCAACTTCAGATGATTCGGCATCTGAATCATCAATTGATGATGGCGGAATTAGATAGATGAAATTGCATGGTGTGACTGCTATTTCAGGACTCGAGATTATATATTCTTGATTCTTTGCTATAATTTTGAGAGCAGATGCATTCAAGAATGAAGGGGAGAATGGTGAAAGAGTTTTGTTTGTTGCATTTGAGGTTTTGTAGTGTGCAAATTGATTTTGTGAGTGGTGTACAACATTCTGTAAATATTGACACAGGTGGCAAGTATATGTAACATCATATAACGGCAGTTTATTCAAAATCCAACCACATTGATTAGTTTGACGTAGTAATTTTCGGCAATGATTTAGATTGCTATGTCACTTTGTGTTGCTATCCTAGCTATGTCCGTTGTAGCGCTGAAGCTATTACCTTAATATTCGTGTACAAACGACCGAAAATAGCATGCAATCATTTATACATGTAAATTTAAAATCCCCAAAGACCACATATATGACTAAATAACATTAGAAAACAGAAACCCTGACAACGTAGCACCCAATCTTTCTTGGGAGGTTGTTTTACCTTTGAGCTTTGGCCTACTAGCGGCTCTCAAGGCTCTCACCAGCTCCTCATGGTGACTCAGCTTGGAAATAAAATAAATCACCTACTCATATGCTAATTAGTTGAATGATGATGATGCCGGCGGGCATATGCAGAGTACGCGCGTGACACTCCTTCGCTGGTTTATGGATGGGGGCACGAACGTTTGGATCTACACTACTTGAAATGCAGAAAGTGAACACGATGATTTACCCACGTTCGGGACCGCATGGTTGCGTAATACCTTGCTCCTGCTTTTTGTGCGTTAATATGGAGGGTTTGGAAGTTACAAATTCTTCCCGGGAACGGGAAAGCGATGTGCAGTCCTACTGTTCTTTTAACAAGTAGCCAACCTTTTCTATTTGTCGCCCGACCCTCCTTTTATAGCTCAAGGGGTACCACAATGGCGTAGTTGCTAAGGAACTATCCTCGGCCGACATGGTATGTAGTGCATTAAATGCATGGAGAGGTGTCGATGTCTTCTATCTCCCAAGAACGAACGTCCATCTTGTCACTACCGCCCCAGGTGACACCCTGTGCAGGTGATGACACGCAATGAGACGGGTATCGTGTTGGTGGCAAATGAGGTGGTGAATCACCCCTGGTGAATGATGAGCACCTGTCGCCCAAACTGCATGCTTGCAACATGTCAGGCTTGTCCTGACGTGGCAGAGCTATCGTGCCATGCACAAAATAGGTCGGTTGGGGTGCCTTCGGGGGTAAGGAAACACAATCTTTGCCGGAGGTAGCGTTCTCAGGTCTTGGCTTCTTGATGCTTCAGGTTGAGGGGGAGCCACTCGTAGCCCTCGTGCACTGGACCTTGCGGATCGAGGGTTCACGGTACCGACGGTAGACCCCGGGCTTTGGCCTGATGAGTGTGTCAGGGCGAGGTCCTATACACACGTGAGGGTCACGGGTGTCAGCCATTTTTCATGTCTAGTCCAATCATTTGTCAGTGGGTGCATTTCATCACAAATGAGGAGCCAAGCCCCCATGTCATATGTGTGAGATGACAGGTGAAGGGTTGGGTTCAACCGACTTGCCCCACTGACTTGGTGATCGATCAAGTCAATGATTAATGGGGCTAACACATGGCGTGAGAATCCCGTCTAGCGCCTGAATCAAATCTTTTGACTCCTGCCACCTTGGGTTTGAATGCCATGTCCCGTGTGCTATCATATGTCTTCAATTCGCCTCGGGGTTCATACTGGTGCAGGAGCAATTATGCTCTTGCCGTTAAACCCCACTTCATGAATCGTCAAGTTCGGCAGACGCTCGAGTTCACATCGGGAAACCCAAACACCCGCCCTGTGTGTTGATTGCTCGATGCCGATTGGGGAGGGCGCCTTGCCTCGGTTCCCATCCTATAAATGCCAGGGATCAAGCTCAACCCCTCTTCACTCTCATTCTTCCTCTTGCCTTTGACGTCTTGAATCTATTCGAGCCCTCGAGCTATTAGAGCCCGCGAGCCCTTCTTCATTGTCTTCACGCAGATATCCTCCTCTTTCGCCAAGTCGCACGAGGTCAACTGCTATGAGTGGGAGCAGATGCACGCCAACCTTGCCTCAAAGGACGTCGAAAATCTCGAGCTCCGTGGTGTCCTTAGCGGCACTGGCCTTCATCTAGAGAGCGAGACCACAGAGCTCTGTCGTTGGGTGGAGATGGAACGAATTAGCCACCGTGAGGTGGAGCAAATCTTTTGAAGGGAAGCCGGTGCACTAGACAGAGATGAGACGAGAGGTGTGTGTGTAACCTTGGGCCTTTATTCCTTCCCAAGCAGAGATCTTGCATTGTAATATTTTATCTCTCCTGCTTAAATGAAAAGGTAGCGTTCATGCTATTCTCGTTTTTTAACACAGTACAATTGAAATCGCTCACATACACAACTATACACTCATCTCTATGAATGCACACACACCCTACCACTATCCTTCTAACCATCCAACCATGAATTGGTTCACATTTTTTCGTTAATAACTACTCCCTCCGTAAACTAATATAAAAACGTTTAGATCACTATTTTATTTTATTTTATACTCCATTGCAACACATCTAGTTATGATAGGGGTCTGACTGTATCTCATCTAGATGTGAGATAATACCACACATCTAAGTATAACTTTATAACTGATTGTGGCCCCTTTTTTTTTTATTGTTTGTCTTGAGCCTGTTTGTTTGTCTCGTTTTTTTTTGTTTGGTTGTGCAGCCGCTGGGCGTTGTGTCTGATTGTCACGTGCGGCACATGAAGGCCCCCACCGGGTGAGCCCATTAGCATGCATGATGCGATGGTGAAGCAGTGTCAAAATTCCAAAAATAGAAATACGGCTGCTCGGAATCAAACACAAAATCTCTTACAAAGGCACGTGTGTAGCTAGACACTAGAGCTATTGGGCATTAGCGACTTATTCTCACCGCGAAATGCTAAAGACTATATCAGCGACACATCAAACAATCAGATTTTTTTCGAATATTTCTTGAAATTATGATTTTTTAAATTCGGACAACAATTACTAAAACTGAGATATGTTTTTGCGAAAATGTGAACATATTTTGAAATTTAGAAAGATTTTTTGGAAAGAAGAATATTTTTACAAACTTCTAACAGTTTTGGAAAACATTTTTTTTTGAAAATGCGATTTTTTTTCCAGAAGGTTCATTTTTTGAATTTGCATTTTTTTAAACATGAGCATTATTTCAAACATTCAAACTTGTTTAAAAAACGTGAACATTTTATAACTTGTGAACATTTTTTGAAAAAGATGAACACATTTTGAACTTTTTTTACAAAGACGTTTTGGAAAATAAATAAATTTATGGATTTTGGACATTTTTCGAAACATGTGACTTTATGAATAAAGAAAAAGAGTTGATTTTTTTTGAAAAACGAGATCAACCTTGAAATATAGAAAGAATAAAAGGAGAGGAAAGCCGGTGAAGAAAACTAATAAAAGAAAAACAAGAAGAAAAGAAAAGGGAAGAAAACAAAAGAAACGTAATGTAGTTACTTCGCCCGACTCATTTGCGGTATGCTTGTGTCGAGAGTGGACTTGCAACTGGGACAAAAAAGGTCTGACCCTAGTTGCCAGTCAAGTTTGGACACACAATTGGGACTAAACGGTCGGACCCAATTGCGAGTTGAGTTTGGATTTGCAAGTGGGATAAAGAGGTTGGGCCCTACTTGTGAGTCAAGGGTGGACTTGGAATTGGGACAAAAAAGGCCAGACATAAGTTGCGAGTCGATGGTGGACTTGCAGGTGGAGGGTGGACTTGCAGCTAGGACTAAAAGTTTGACCCCATGTATGAGTGAAGGGTGGACTTGAAACTCAGAAAAAGGTTGGGCCCCGGTTGATAGTCGAGGATGGACTTGCAACTCGAAAAAAGGTTTGGGCCCTAGTTGCAAGTCGAGAGCGGACCTGCAAATGGGACAATGAAAAGTTCGGTCCCCAGATGTGAGTCGAAAGTGAACTTGCAATTGGGACATAAAAATTTTGGGCCCCAGTTGCGAGTCGAGGGTGTACTAGCCACTGGGATAAAAAAAGATCGAGCCCCGGTTGCGAGTCGAGAGTGGACTTGCAACTAGGAAAAATATTGGAGCTACTTGCGAGATGAGAGTGGGATTGCAACTAGGAAAAATGTTGTGTCCTAGTTGTGAGTCGAGGATGGACTTGCAACTGGGAGAAATAAAAGGTCGCCCCTAAGTTGCGATTTGAGGGTGGACTTGCAACTGGGGAAAAAAGGGTTGGGTCTCAGTTATGAGTCGAGTGTGGGATTGCAACTGGGACAAAAGAAGGTCGGGCCCTAGTTGTGATCAGATGATGGACTTGCAACTAGAAGGAAAAAGGTCGAGCCCTAGTTGCGAGTCAAGGGTGGACTTGCATCTAGGACAAAAAAGGCCGGACCCTAGTTGTGACTCGAGGGTGGTCTTGCAATTAGAACAAAAAAGGCCAAGCCTGAGTTGCGAGTCAAAGATGGACTTGCAACCGGGACAAAAAAGGATTGGTCCCAGCTGCGAGTGAAGGGTGAACTTGCAACTAAGAGAAAAAATGGTCGGGCCCCACTTGCAAGTCAAGGCTAGATTTCGTACCGACACAAAAAAGATTAGCCATTTGCGAGTTGAGTGTGGACTTCATCTGGGATAAAAAAAACTATGGGCCCAATTCCGTGTCGACGATGCACTTGAAACTTGGACTGCTCAAAATTAGAATAATCGTTGCGAGTCGATGATTTCTACTAGGACAACTACAAACTATGAGCCCTAGTTATGAGTCGAGGGTGGAGTGGCAACTGAGATGAAAAATGAACTATAGTCCCAGTTAGGAGTCAAAGTTGGGCTTGCAACTGAGATGAAAACAAAACTATGAAACTATAAGGCCGGTCCCAAATAATACACAACTAATAATGATGAGCTCCTAAAAAGGGCAAAAAAGGTGGACTAGTAATTGTAAGAGTCGAAACTCACATTTAGTGTACTAAAAATCCATTTGTAGCTGGTACTGGGAAATGACATGTAAGGAATTATGGAAGTGTCTCAACCCTCATACACGAGAGCCCGCATGTATATATTGTGTAGGGATTTGAGGAGATCAAGGAGTACACAAGATCGGTGGAGATGGCCAATCGAAGGAGGTTATACAAAGATCGAGAGAAAGAGAATCCGGATAGAGGGTCAAACCTAATTGTAACAGAAAATGACTCTATCTCTAACATCCTAGATAAGTGGCACAAGTAATACATTAGGCGCCCATAATATCTTTGTAACTATATGTGTTTAACACCCTCCCTGAATCTGAACTTTGCAAGGTTAGATTACGCTTGAATTCTTGAAATTTTCTTGTAGGCAAGGCCTTTGTAAATTCATCTGTAACTTGATCTTTTAAGGGAATAAACCGAATCTCCAACTCCTTATTAGCATCCCTTTCTCTAGCAAAATGATAATTAATCTCAATATGTTTGGTTCTTGCATGGAAAACAGGATTAGCAGAAAGATATGCTGCACCAAGATCGTCACACCAAAGACATGGAGTCTGTGTGTAATGTATTCCAAGTTCCTTAAGCATAGTCTTAATCCATATGACTTCTGCATTGGCAAGTGCTTTATATTCTGCCTCAGTACTTGAGCATGATATTGTTGCCCGTTTCTTGTCACGCCAAGAGATTAGATTGGGTCCAAAGAAAACTGCAAATCCATCTGTTGACCTTCGGTCATCCAAACAACCTGCCTAGTCAAAGTCACAGAAGGCACTGACAAGAGTAGAAGATGACTTGTTGAAGGTTAGTCCAACACTTAGAGTATTCTTTACATATATCAATATGCGCTTGGCAGCAGTCCAATGAGCTGAGGTAGGTGCATGAAGAAATTGACATACTTTGTTTACTGCACATGAGATATCAGGCCTGATTAGTGTCAAATACTCAAGTGCTCCTACCAAGCTTCTGTACTTGATGCCATACTCTTGATTCAAGGGCACACTCTCGGCAAGAGATAATCTTTCTGAGTTGGAAAGTGGAGTTGATGATGATTTATGATATGTCCATTTTGCATCATGTTTTCCTACTATTATTTATAATGTTTATATGCAAAATAATGCTTTGGGGAGTAATTCTAATGCCTTTTCTCTCACAATTTGCAAGGTTTACATCAAGAGGGAGAATACCGGCAACTGGAATTCAGTACCTAAAAAAAGCATGTCAGAGATACCAATTCTGCACATCCCAAATGAAGCTGAAAATTAATGAAGATTTTTTATACAATAAATAAGAAATACTAGAGCTGAAAACTATCGGAGGGGACCACCAGGTGGCCACCCTCCACCAGGGCGCACCAGGCCCCCTAACCATGCCTTGGTGGAGGGTGCCCATCCTGGCCCACCTCCGGAGCCCATCTTCTAGTATAAATTCACAAAAAACCTAAAAAAATTAGGAGGTGGACTTTCGGGACGAAGCGTTGCCACCTCGAGGCGGAACTTGGGCAGGAGCACTTTTGCCCTCCGGTGGAGCGATTCCGCTGCGGGAACTTCCCTCTCGAAGGGGAAATCAAAGCCATCATCATCACCAACAACCCTCTAATCTTGGGGTGGCCATTCTTCATCAACATCTTCAACAACACCATCTCCTCTCAAACCCTAGTTCATCTCTTGTGTTCAATCTTTGTACCGGAACCTCAGATTGGTACCTATGGGTGACTAGTAGTGTTGATTACCTTGTGTAGTTGATTGCTATATGGTTTATTTGTTGGAAGATTATATGTTCAGATCCATTATGCTATTCAATACACCTCTGATCTTGAGCATGCATATTATTTCTGAGTAGTTACCATTGTTCTTGAGGTCACGGGAGAAGTCATGTTGCAAGTAATCATGTGAATTTGATATGTGTTCGATATTTTGATGATATGTATGTTGTGATTCCCTAAGTGATGTCATGTGAACATCGACTACATGACACTTCACCATCCTTGGGCACCTTACCTATTGTTATCGTTACTTGCTCATTACAAATGACCTTGCTATCAAAACACTTGCTACTTACAATTTCAGTGCTTGCAGAAATCACCTTGCTAAAAGCCGCTTATCATTTCCTTCTTCTCCTCGTTGGGTTTGACACTCTTACTTATCGAAAGGACTACGATTGATCCCCTATACCTGTGCGTCACCAGTTTACAACCTTGTAACCTAGCCTTGCTCAAAATATCAGTTGCATACTTTTCCTGAGAAAGATGACCGCCAACTTCTGTGTTTCTCTTGACCTCAATACCAAGAAAGGAGTGAATATCTCCTAGGTTCTTGAGAGGAAAATTAGAATGCAAATCTTGCATAAGAGATGTTACTGCCTCATTGGAGGAATTGGTGGCAATAATATTATCCACATAAATGAGCACACAAATAACCGCATGGGATTTATGGTAAATAAACAGGGATGTATCAGATCTGGAGGGAATAAAACCAAGTGTTTACAATTTTGAGCTCAAGCGAGAGTACCATGCTCGTCGGCTTGTTTCAAACCATACAGTGACTTGTCAAGTCTGTAGATAAGAGATGGTATGCTTCTATCCTCAAACCTAGGAGGTTGTTTCATATACACTTCCTCTTCCAGAATACCATGAAGAAACACATTCTACACATCTAGCTGACGAAGACTCCAACCTCTGGACACATCAATGGACAAAACAAGACGAATGGTGGTATATTTAACAACATGACTGAAAGTATCCGCATAATCTAGTCCATACCTCTGCTTGAACCCCTTGGACACAAGTCAGGCTTTATCGTGGTCAATAGTGCCATCAGATCGTCATTTGATGTGATACACCCATTTGCAGTCAATCACATTTTTACCTAGTTGGAAAGGAACAAGGCGTCGGGTGTGATTTTTTCTGAAGAACATGAAACTCCTCATCCATAGCTTGTTTCCATCGTGGGTCAGCGAGAGCATCGTGAAGGGTACATGGTTCTCTTGTGGAAACAGAAGCAACAACTAAACCATATTTAGTTTATAGTTAACATGATTAATTTTACCTGTGTGAATCCTTGTACAGGGTGGTGATGATACGAGTGTAGAAGATCTGGGCGAAGCAGTGGCCTGTTGTACAAGAGATACCACCGATCCTGAAGCAGCAGAGTCACCAGCGCATGCTAGATCTTCTGTGGCTGGAGTTGGTGACGACGTTGCAGGTGAAGCCATAGAAGATCCGATGGGGTGGTATGAACAAGGCGGATCACAATCGGATCCCATGCCTGTCCGTTTGGTGTAGACGCATGGGACTGCCTGAAAGCGCCCGGTCGGCTGGTCCCCCATCCCGGATTAGTGCGCATCGGGCGAAGCTACCAGCTCGATGGCGCGCCGAGACGTGGAAGGCGGAGACAGGTGTGGAGGTGGGGACGATGGGTCGGCCCGATCCGCCTGGCGGGTAACCGGTCCCGAGGGAGATTTGGTCAGGGATGACACGGTTAGCGGATCTGATCTCGAGCAATATCCACCTCAATCGTGTCTGTCCCCATCTTAACCACCCTTTTCACTGTTGCGTGCATCAATTTCTTCCATAGTCCTTGCTAAAACAAAAAATCAGGCATAGCAGGAGATTTATGAGTCAAAAGTTGGTTAGTACAATTATCATTACCCACATTAGAAACATCGGAAAGATGAGAAGGAAGGGGAATAATTTTCTTCCTAAGATGAGCATCGGCATTAGGATGCAATTTTTCAAAGGAAAATTGTGTTTCATCAAAGACGACATCTCGAGAGATATAAACACGTCATGTGGAGACATCAAGACACTTGATGCCTTTATGTTGAGCACTATACCTAAGGAATACACATTGTGTGGAGCGAAAGCTAAGTTTACGAGTGTTATATGTATGAAGATTGGGCCAACAAGCGCACCCAAAGACTCAAAGAGTGGTGTAATCTGGTGTGACATGGAGAAGACATTCAGTGGGACTTTCATTGGAGAAAGTGTGACTAGGACACATATTGATAAGATGAACGGCAGTAAGAAAAGCTTCAGCCCAATATTTGAGTGGCATGAAGGCAAAAGCTAAAATATCCAAGCCTACTTCAACAATGTGTATGTGCTTTCGTTCGGCAGAACCATTTTGTTGGTGTGCATGTGGGCATGACACATGATGAGAAATACCAATCTTTCGGAAAAAAGAGTTGAGTTTCGCATATTACCACCCCATTGCATGGCAAGAATTTTGCTATCAATTTTGCTTTCAACAAGAGCTTGGAAGTTTTGAAAAACTTGAAGCACATTAGAACATTTCTTAAGAAGATAGATCCACGTGTATGTGCTATAGTCATGAACAAAACATACATAATAAGAGTGCCTACCAACAGAAGTGGGTGATGGATCCGAGACATCAGAAAAATAAGTTGTAATGGCATGGTAGATACACTGGTAAGCGTTGAACGTCTCCTCACGAGATGATGCCACGAAGGACAACCGCTCAAGCGAAGGTAAGTTGGACTCCGGCGATGTAGAAACAGCCAAATATAGAGAGTAGTGAGACAGGGGAGGTCGAGGGAGAGGCAAGAGCCCTCTGCCAGATTCGCTAGTAGCACAAGAAGATAGGTGAATAACTATGCGCATGCAGTCCATATGACAAAAGTGTTACATATACAAATGAGGCATGTAGCCGATTCCTACACGCAAGGACTGGATGGCATGAGAGGTGGTTTCAGGCATGAGTAGGACCTAGCTACAACAACTATCACACATAGTACAAGTGTATGTCGTGGTACAACTCAACACCCCTGCAGTCCGAACGTTGCTCGACAAAACATTTAGACTGGACCAAAAATCACAAAAAACCATCGAGGGTAGTTCCTTGGTGAAGATATCTGGTAACTGCGACATAGTCGGGACATGAAGCACCTTGGCCTAATCGAGGGCCACCCGATGTCGAAAAAGGTGAAGATCAATCTTGACGTGTTTTGTCCATTGGTGTTGCACCAGGTTAAACAAGAGATACACCATATTGTCATTGTCATAGTAGACAACAATGGCGCGTGTGGGGAGCCTGAAAGCACAACTTCTCCATAGTTTGTTTTTGGTAATTAACAACAACATGTATTTCATTGGACTAATGATTCTACCAAGTATATTTCAGGAAAATTTCAATGATGGGTTGGCAAAGAATTGTGAGGAGATCCCCTAGATGCAAGGAACATCTATTGGCAACAAGCTTCAAGACTCTACATTTTGCATTTTGTAAAATCACATTTGAGTCCATAGGAAAGCAATACTATTAAAAGGGGATGAGCTATCTATGATGATATGGTTGCTCAAGTGCTTAGAGTTAGCCACCAAAACACCTAATGAATTCTCCCACAGATATATTATGTTCAAACCCCAAAGTCCAAATTTGGTGCCACAAAGTTTCCAAAATTGGCCCTTCCGAGTTCTACTCTAGATAGGATCCAGAGCCAACCCTAAACTCTCAATGACACCAAGTCCCTTTTTGGTGCAACCGAAAACTGTGACAAATTTCTGGTTTCCATTTGCTAAAACTTATACTATGTGCAGGAGAAACTTATACTACGTGTTGAAATTTACTGTCACTTGTTACTATGCAATGTAATCCTTTGAGGGGTTTGTTCGGGGTATCTTCACCTCGATCGGAACCACAATTAGTTGCCCCTCAACCTACAACACCTACTCAAAATATTGGTTATGAAATTCCTTCGGGTATGTTAGAACAACTGCTAGCTAGTCCTTATACAGGAGATGGAACTAAACATCCTGATATGCACCTAATACATGTGGAAGAAATTTGTGGACAATTTAAGCTTGCAGGTTTATCCGAAGATGAAGTTAAGAAGAAGAGTTTCCCTTTATCTTTTAAGGGAAAATCATTGACATGGTATAGGCTATGTGATGATATTGGATCATGGAATTGGAATTCCACCAAAAGTTTTATCCTATGCATCTTGCTCATCGTGATCGGAATTATATATATAGTTTTGGGCCTCGTGAAGGAGAAAGTATCGCTCTAGCTTGGGGGAGGCTTAAGTCAATGTTATATTCATGCCCCAATCATGATATCCCGAGAGAAGTTATTATTTAGAACTTTTATGCTTGGCTTTCTCATAATGATTAAACCATGGTTGATACTTCTTGTACTGGTTCTTTTATGAAGAAGACTATTGAATCCAAATGGGATCTCTTGGAAAGAATTAAACGTAACTCTAAAGATTGGGAACTAGATGAAGGTAATGTGTCAGGTATTAAGATTGAATCTAATTGTGTTAAATGTTTTATGAATACTGAGGCTTTTCACTAGTTTAGCACTAAATATGGACTCGACTCTGAGATAGTAGCCTCTTTCTGTGAATCATTTGCTGCTCATGTTGATCTCCCTAATGAGAAGTGGTTTAAATATCATCCCCCCTATTAAAAAGAAAATTAAAGAACCGGTCTTAGCTAAAGAAGAAACTATCATTTACAATGTTGATCCATTTGTGCCTACTGCTTATATTGAGAAACCACCTTTCCCTGCTAGGATAAAGGAACATGCTAAGGTATCAACTGTGGTTTGCAAAAGTAATATTAGAGAACCTAAGCCATCTGAACAAATTAAGGTAGAACCTAGTATTGCTATGGTTAAAGATCTCTTGGAAAATATTGATGGGCATCTCATTTACTTCTGGGATGAAGCTGCTAGAATTGCTAAACTTGATGAAAAAGACAAACATAAACCTGTAGTTGGCTTGCCTGTTGTCTCAGTCAAAATAGGAGATCATTGTCATCATGGATTTTGTGATTTGGGTGCTAGTGTGAGTGCTATTCCTTTTACCGTATATCAAGAAATTATGAACGACATAGCACCTGCTGAAATAGAAGATATTGATGTTACTATTAAACTTGCTAATAGAGACACCATCACACCACTTGGGATTGTTAGAGATGTTGAAGTCTTATATAGGAAAATAAAATATCCTACTGATTTTCTAGTTCTTGGTTCCCCACAAGATGACTTTTGTCCCATTATCTTTGGTAGACCTTTCTTGAACACTGTTAATGCTAAGATAGATTGTCAAAAAGAAACCGTCAGTGTTGAATTTGGTGATGTGTCTCATGAGTTTAATTTTTCCAAGTTTAGTAGAAAACCTCGTGATAGAGAATTACCTAGTAAAGATGAAATAACTGGTCTTGCTTCTATTGTCGTTCCTCATACCGATCCACTAGAACAATATTTGCTAGACCATGAAAATGATATGCACTTGCGTGAAAGATATGAAATAGATAAAAATTTCTTTGAACAACAACCTCTGCCGAAACACAATTTGCCTATTGAAACTCTTGAAGTTCCTCCTCCACGTAAAGGTGATCCAGTGTTTGAACTTAAACAATTGCCTGGCACTTTGAAGTATGCTCTTGTTATTATTAGTGCTAACCTTTCAGAACATGAAGAAGAAAGATTATTAAAAATTCTGAGGAAGCACCAGGTTGCTATTGGATATACTCTTGATGATCTCATGGGCATTAGTCCCACTCTATGCTAGCACAAGATCAATATGGAACCAGATGCTAAACCCATTGTTGATCAGCAATGAATATTGAATATCAAGATGAAAGAATTGGCAAGAACTGAAATATTAAAGCTTTTGGAAGCAGGTATAATCTATCCTATAGCTGATAGTAGATGGGTGAGTCCCTTTCATTGTTACCCTAAGAAAGGAGGTATTACTGTTGTTCCTAATGATAAAAATGAGCTTATTCCACAGAGAATTGTTACTGGCTATAGGATGGTAATTGATTTTAGAAAATTAAATAAAGCTACTATAAAGACCATTACCCCTTGCCTTTAATTGATCAAATGCTTGAAAGATTATCTAAGCACACACACTTATGTTTCTTGGATGCTTATTCTGTTTTTTCTCAAATACCTATGTCACAATCTGATCAAGAGAAAACTACCATTACCTATCCTTTTGGAACCTATGCTTATATACGTATGCCTTTTGGTTTATGCAATGCACATGCTACCTTTCAAAGATGTACTGCTATATTCTCTGATTTTTGTGGAAAGATTGTAGAGGTTTTCATCGATGATTTCCCAGTTTACAGAACTTCTTTTGATGATTGCTTAAGCAACCTTGATCGAGTTTTGCAGAGATGTGAACAAACTAATATCGTCTTGAATTGGGAGAAGTGCCACTTTATGGTTAATGAAGGTATTTTCTTGGGGCATAAGATCTCTGAATGAGGTATTGAGGTGGATCAAGCTAAAGTTGATGCAATTGCAAAAATGCCATGTCTTGAAGATATTAAAGGTATCTGAAGGTTCCTTGGCCACATTGGTTTTTATAGGAGGTTTATTAAAGACTTATCAAAAATTTCTAGGCCTCTTACTAATCTTTTACAAAAGGATATTCCCTTTGTTTTTGATGATGATTGCATAGAAGCCTTTGAAACACTAAAGAAAGCCTTAACCAGTGCACCTATTGTTCAACCACCTTATTGGAACTTGCCTTTTGAAATTATGTGTGATGATAGTGACTATGCTATTGGTGCTGTTCTAGGACAAAGAGTTGATAAGAAATTAAACGTTATCCACTATGCTAGCAAAACTCTAGACAGCGCCCAAAGAAATTATGCTACTACTTAAAAAGAATTTTTAGCAGTCGTGTTCGCTTGTGATAAATTCAGATCTTACATTGTTGATTCCAAAGTTATTGTTCACATTGATCATGCTGCTATAAAATATCTTATGGAAAAGAAAGATTCTAAACCTAGACTCATTAGGTGGGTTCTCTTGCTTCAGGAATTTGATTTACATATCGTTGATAAGAAGGGAGATGAGAACTCCATAGCTGATAACTTGTCTAGGTTAGAAAATATTCCTGATGGCTCACTACCTATTGATGAGAGTTTTCCTGATGAACAACTAGCTGCAATAAATGTCTCTCAAAACACTCCATGGTATTATGATTATGCTAATTACATTGTTGCTAAATATATTTTTCCTAGTTTCACATACCAACAAAAGAAAAATAATTCTTCTATGATTTAAGACATTACTTTTGGGATGACCCACATCTTTATAATGGAGTAGATGGTATTATTAGACGTTGTGTACCTGAGAATGAACAGGAACAAATCCTACTGAAATGTCATTCCGAAACTTATGGGGGACATCATGCTGGAGATAGAACTGCTCATAAGGTATTACAATCTGGTTTTTATTGGCCTACTCTCTTCAAGGATGCCCGTAAGTTTGTCTCGTCTTGTGGTGAATGTCAATGAATTGGTAATATCGATAAGCGTTTGGAACTGCCTATCAATTTTTCACTTTTTGTTGAACCATTTGATGTCTGGGGTTTTGATTATATGTGACCTTTTCCTTCCTCTAATGGGTACACTCATATTTTGGTTGTTGTTGATTATGTCACTAAGTGGGTAGAAGCTATCCAAACTAGTAGTGTTGATCATCATACTTCCATTACAATGCTTGAAGAAGTTATTTTCCCAAGGTTTGGAGTCCCTAGATATCTAATGACTAATGGTGGTTCACACTTTATTCACAGCGCTTTCCATAAAATGCTTGCTAACTATGATGTTAACCATAGAATTGCATCACCCTATCATCCTCAATCTGGTGGTCAAGTTCAACTTAGCAATAGATAAATAAAATTGATATTACAAAAGACTGTCAATAGGTCCCGAAAGAATTGGTCTAAGAAATTAGATGATGCACTTTGGGCCTATAGAACAGCATATAAAAATCCTATGGGTATGTCTCCATACAAGATGGTATATGGGAAAGCTTGTCATTTGCCTCTAGAGTTAGAACATAAAGCATTTTGGGCAATTAAAGGACTAAATTATGACTTCAAACTTGCTGGTGAAAATAGGTTATTTGATATTAGATCATCAGATGAATGGAGAGCCCAAGCTTATGAAAATGCCAAGTTATTCAAAGAAAAAGTTAAAAGATGGCATGACAAAAGAATCCAAAAGCGAGAATTCAAAGTTGGAGAATATGTTCTTTTGTACAATTCTCGTTTCAGTTTTTTTGCAGGAAAACTTCTCTCCAAATGGGAAGGACCCTATGTTTTTGAAGAGGTTTATCGCTCTGGAGCTATTAAGATTAATAATGCCGAAGGTACCAACTCGAAGGTGGTCAATGGATGAAGAATTAAACACTATATCTCAGGTACGCCTATTAATGTTGAAATCAATGTTATCCAAACAATGACACCGGAGGAACACATAAAAGAAAACTTCCAGAACACTCCAGAATCGTGAAAATTAAGCGGCACGTGATACGGTAAGTAAACGGACTCTGAAAAATCCGCAGAACTATTTTTTAATCATTTTTGCAATATTTAAGAATTTTAGGAAATAAAAAATAAACTGGAAGGCAACCGTGGAGGGCACGGTCCACCAGGGCGCAGTTGCCATCCCTGGCGCGCCCCGGTGGAGGGTGCCCACCTCGGGAACCTTCCCGACTCCGTTTTCCTTCCGTTTTCTTGATTTTCAAGAATAAAAATTCTCTATATATACCCCCGCCTGTTTTGACCACCCCATCATGATATTTTCCTCTGTTCTTGTTTCGTGTTGTTTTCCTGACAGATATGAAAATATGTCGTCCCAAGATTCGGAGGGAGAGAGCTATGTGTCCATTTATGTTGTTGATCCAAAGATCTTTGGGGAAATTTACCACTACTTGTGGACCTCAAAGGAAGAAGAAGACACCGATCTAGAGGAGATAGAAGAAGCTGGACCAGACGGTGGCTCAGATGAAGATGAACCTCCACTACGTCAACTTGGAGATATGCACGTGGAGTTTAAGAAGTCAAGCCTTCCTAATGGTAGGAGTAAACCCAATACTCCTTTTATCCCTTCTCGTTTTCTACAGGAGAGCAAGGCAACTCTATGCAAGAGGATATTGAAACTTGAGCAAGAGAATGGTGATTTAAGGGATGAAAACTTCATCCTCGAACATAAATTGGAGAAGAAGTGTAACACCTCAGCACCACCACCTTCATCATCTTCACCACCAAAAGAGACTTGAGTACACGGGTATGGGAACTCCCCTTGGCTTGAGCCAAGCTTGGGGGAGGTGCCTCGGTATCATATCACCCTTTACCTTTTCTTTTTTATTTCGATCCTTAGCCTTTTCATGATTTAGTTGAATAAAAGTTTAGTATGATCTATTTTCAAGTGCTAGTTTTGTGATCCATCTATCTATGTAATCGAGTGAGAGTTATATAATAAAGCTTAGTTTGAGCTTTTGCCCCTTTTACTTTCTTGTTGCAATCATAATAAAAGAAAATAAATGGAAAAGATCGTATGCTAATCTTATGGTCAGTAATGACATCACAATAAAGAAAAGTATAAGTGATAAAATTTATTGGAGATTGGCAAACAAAGCATTAGTCAATGATGCAATTCATGAAAGAATAAAATAGGGAAGAGAAGATTGACAACCAAATATACTATCATGTACATCTTTTATGATTGTGAGCCCCCATTAAATATTATATGCCAAAATTGTTGAAGTTGGACAAGGAAGACAACGTAATGACTTATGCTTGTTCATATTCACATAGAAGTTATATTGTCATAGATCCTTCAACATGTGGTGCTTCCCCAATATCTTTGCTAGCCAAAATTCCGCACTAAGTAGAGATACTACTTGTGCATCAAAAACCCCCAAACCCAAACTAATGTTTGAGAGTCCACCACACCTACATATGGATTGAATAAGATCCTTCAAGTAAGTTGTCATCGGTGCATCAAGGCAATAAAAATTGCTTCTAGAAGTGTTGGATCAATTAGTGTAAGAAAATTGAGCGTTGCATGAAGTTGTGATGGTAAAGTAATAAAAGCGACAGACTGCATAATAAAGGGTGCTATCACAAGAGGCAACGCAACGTGACATTCTTTTGCGCTAAGGGATTTGGCATACAAACTAAAAAGCGCACGACAACCTCTGCTTCCCTTTGCGAAGGGTCTATCTTTTACTTTTATGTATTTACTTTCATGCAAGAGTCAAAGTATTCTTTCCTATACCTTTTTATTTTTCTCCTTTGGCAAGCATCATGTGGTGAGGAAAGATCTAGGCACATATATCCAGTTGCATATGAGTGAGCATGAGTTATTATTGTTGACATCACCCTTGAGGTGAATACGTTGGGAGGCAAACTATAAGACCCTATCTTTCTATGTATTCAGTTGAAACTTTTTGCTCATGGGTATGATGTGAGTGTTAGCAATTATAGAAGGCTAAATGATGGTTGAGTATGTGCACTTGCCAAAAGGCTCCTATATGAGACCCTTCCTAAAAATATGGTGAATTGTAGTTGCAAAGTTGACTGAGAACATAGTTTGTTGGTTTTCAATAAGGTTTATCCTTTATACTTCCACATTGTGATGAATTGTTACTTGCTCATAAGAAGTTAGATAATGTTGTTATGAAATAAAAGTTTTATGTTAATTTTTGTTGTTGATATAATAATAAGCATAGTGCTACAATGTTAGTATGTTGTTTTTATCGACACCTGTCTCTCAAACCATGTGGACATATTCTTCGATATCGGCTTTCGCTTGAGGAAAAGCGAGGTCTAAGCTTGGAGGAGTTGATACTTCCATTTTGCACCATGTTTTCCTACTGTTATTTATAATGTTTATATGCATAATAATGCTTTGAGCAGTAATTCTAATTCCTTTTCTCTCACAATTTGCAAGGCTTACATCAAGAGGGAGAATGCCGACAACTGGAATTTAGTACCTGAAAAAAGCATGTCAAAGGTTCCAATTCTGCACATCCCCAATGAAGCTGAAAATTTACGGAGTTTTCTATACAATAAATAGGAAATAATGGAGCTGAAAACTACCAGAGGGGGCTACCAGGTGGCAACCCTCCACCAGGGGGCGCCAGGCCCCCTAGCCACGCCCTGGTGGAGGCTTCCCATCCTGGCCCACCTCCAGAGCCCATCTTCTGGTATAAATTCCCCAAAAACAAAAAAAATTAGGAGGAGGACTTTCGGGACGAAGAGCCGTCGCCTCGAGGCGGAACTTGGGAAGGAGCACTTTTGCCCTTCGGCGAAGTGATTTCGCCGGGGGAACTTCCCTCCTGGATGGGGAAATCAAAGCCATCGTCATCACCAACAACCCTCACATCTTGGGGAGGCCCTTCTTCATTAACATATTCAACAACACCATCTCTCTCAAACCCTAGTTCATCTCTTATGTTCAATCTTTGTACTGGAACCTCAGATTGGTACCTGTGGGTGACTAGTAGTGTTGATTACCTTGTGTTGTCGATTGCTATATAGTTTGTTTGGTGGAATATTATATGTTCAGATCCATTATGCTATTCAATACAACTATGATCTTGAGCATGCAAATTATTTTTGAGTAGTTACCTTTCTTCTTGAGGTCACGGGAGAAGTCATGTTGCAAGCAATCATGTGAATTTGATATGTGTTCAATATTTTGATGATATGTATGTTTTGATTCCCTTAGTATGTCATGTGAACGTCGACTACATGACACTTCACCATCCTTGGGAATAAGGTAATGTATTGTGGAGTAGTTATTAGATGATGGGTTACTAGAGTGATAGAAGATTAAACCCTAGTTTATGCGCTACTTTGTAAGGGGCTGATTTGGCTCCAGATGTTTAATGCTATGGTTAGACTTTTTCTTAATAATTTTCTCGTAGTTGCGGATTCTTGCAAGGGGGTTAATCATAAGCAGGTTGTTAGTTCAAGTAAGAGCAACACCTTAGCACCATCGAACCACATATAAGATTATCAAAGTAGCGAACATGAAACAAACCAACATGATGAAAGTGACTAGATGAAATTCCCGTTTACCCTCAAGAACACTTTGCTCATCATAAGAGATAGTTTTGGCCTGTCCTTTTCCACAAAAGGATTGGGCTATGTTGCTGCACCTTACCTATTGTTACCATTACTTGCTCGTTGCAAATTACCTTGCTATCAAAACACTTGCTACTTACAATTTCAGTGCTTGCAGAAATTACCTTGCTAAAAACCGCTTATCATTTCCTTCTTCTCCTTGTTGGGTTCGACACTCTTATTTATCGAAAGGATTACAATTGTTCCGCTATACTTGTGGGTCCTCAGTTTACAACCTTGTAACCAGCCTTGCTCAAAATATCAGTTGCATATTTTTCCTGAGAAAGATGAATGCCAACTTTTGTGTTTCTCTTGACCTCAATACCAAGAAAGGAGTGAAGATGTCCGAGATCCTTGAGAGCAAAATCAGAATGCAAATCATGCATAAGAGATGTTACTGCCTAATTGGAGGAATTGGTGGCAATAATATCATTCACATAAATGAACACAAAAATAACCATGTGAGATTTATGGTAAATAATCAGGGATGTATCAGATCTGGAGGGAATAAAACCAAGTGTTTGTAGTTTCAAGCTCAAGCGAGAGTACCATGCTCATCGGGCTTGTTTCAAACCATGCAGTGACTTGTCAAGTCTATAGATATGAGATGGTCTGCTTTTATCCTCAAAGCTAGGAGGTTGTTTCATATGCACTTGTTCTTCCAGAAGACCATGAAGAAACGCATTCTGCACATCTAGATGATGAAGACTCCAACCTCTGGACATATCAATGGACATAATAAGATGAATGGTGGCAGCTTTAACAACATGACTAAAAGTATTCGCATAATCTAGTCCATACACCTTCTTGAACCCCTTGGCCACAAGTCAGGCTTTATCGCGGTGAATAGTGCCATCAGATCATCATCTGATGCGATACACCCATTTGTAGTCAATCACATTTTTACGTGGTTTGAAAGGAACAAGGTGTCGGGTGTGATTTTTCTGAAGAGCATGAAACTCCTCATCCATAGCTTGTTTCCACCATGGATCAACGGGAGCATCATGAAGGGTGCATGGTTCTCTTGTGGAAATAGAGGCAACAACTAAACCATATTTAGTTTTATAGTTAACATGACTAATTTTACCTATGTGAAGCCTCGTATACGGTGGTGATGATACGAGTGCAGAAGACCTGGGCGGAGAAGTGGCCTGCTGTACAAGAGATACCACTGATTCCGAAGTAGAAGTGTCATCGACGCATGTTAGATCTTCTGTGGCTGGAATTGATGACGACGCTACAGGTCAAGCCACAAAAGATCCGGTGGGGTGGGGCAAACAAGGCAGGTCACGATCGGATCCCACGCCTGGCCGTCTGGTGTAGACACATGGGACTGTCTGATAGCTCTTAATCGTTAGGTCCCCCATCCCGGATTAGTGCGCATCCGGTGAAGCTAATGGCTCCATGGCGCACCGATACATGGCATGCATAGATGGGTGTGGAGGTAGGGACGATGGGTCGGCCTGATCCGCTTGGCGGGTAACCAATCTCGATGGAGATTCGGTTGGGGCTGACACGGTTAGCCGATCTGATCTCGAGGAAGATCCCCCTGAATCATGTGTGTCCCCATCTTAACCACCCTTTTCACTATTGCGTGCATCAATTTCTTCCATAGTCCTTGCTGAAATAAAAAATCAGGCACAACGGGAGATTTAGGAGTAAAAAGTTGGTTAGTACAATTATCATCACCCACATTAGAAATACCGGAAAGATGAGAATGAAGGGGAATAATTTCCTTCCTAAGATGAGTGTCGGCATTAGGATGCAATTTTTCAAAGGAAAATTGTGTTTCATCAAAGACGACATCTCGAGAGATATAAACACGTCCCGTGGAGACATCAAGACACTTGATACCTTTGTGTTAAGCACTATACCAAGGAAGACACATTGTGTGGAGTGAAAGCTAAGTTTATGAGTGTTATAGGGACGAAGATGGGGCCAAAAAGCACACCCAAAGACACTGTCGGTGTTCTGGGAACGTGGGTAACCAGACCTACCAACCTGCAGCCCTGGGCGCGACCCACTTTGGCGGCCTGGTACGGACCAGCGCGGCCTAATTCAAGAACAAGGCCCTCACAGGAGACCCTCCCTCGCGAGGGGAACGGTGCCAAGACCCTCGAGGTGAGGAGGCATCCCTAGGTCGCCTCCCAAGGGGCGGAGATCTATAGGCAATGCTCGGCCTCCGGAGGTCAAGGATGACGCAAGAGGGGCCACGCAGGAGATAGTTTCTACTTTGGTGCATAGGAGATAAAGACGTACGCAGGTTCCCAAAGCACCCCCCAATGGTTTCCATTCCAGCGCAACAAGACCAAGACCACGAGCCCGGCAGGACGGACATCATCGCCGAGCCCACCTCTGCATCACTACCGGCTACATTGCAGGCGAAGACCACCTTTCGTTAGGGTAAGGGTGTACTCCTTGTCCCCCTTTGAATTTGGCCATTGTGGGATCCCTTCCCGCCTTTGCAATAGGGGAAGAGGACCTGAGCCACTATAAATACAGGAAAGGATGCTCTGTCGGGACCCCGATTCTAAGTCATATGATTCCATACTGTAACAAGCCACATCACTTTACGGCCTCACGCACGGTACTCCAAGGCTGACACCTTACCTTGGCCGGTACCGTTTGCGTCTTTTGGCTCACGTATGTGAACATGTCGCTGGAAATCACACAACAAAGACCCCGGGCCGACATGACTAGTCATCGAACCCAAGTGGCACATCCGTACGGAAACAGGCATACATAACCCAGCAATGCAGGTGTCGGTCTCAAGTGTGTGTAGACGAGTCATAGCAAGCTACAAGGACTCCATTACGTCGCGAGACACGAATGTCATCACCACACGTAGACGAGTCGTAGCAGGCTACGGGGACTCCATTACACTGCGAGACATTTCCCCGAAGGAACAGACACAGCAGCAAAGAAGGATACATGCCGGTCAATCAATGTGTCCGGAGCAGTAGCAAGCTACCATGGCTCGGTGGAAGCACAAAGAGGCAGTTTCCCGTAAAGAGTACTACTAAAGGCACACGACTAGGTGTCGGATCCCATACATACCGTTGCACATCACACGTACGCACGACATGCCCGATATGCATAGATACAACTATGGCATCACAACATAACCATACAACAACATGACTTTTATTTAAGAGACTCAGACGAGCCTTGCATAATATGTTCTTACAGATAGGGGTCACATGACCTGACACTCAAGTCATACAAACATAGTCATACAAGCCAGCGGAAACTTAAGCTGTCTGAGTACAGACGGCAAAATATAAAAAGAGGCACACGGCCTGACTATCTATAGCCCACCACACGGGCAAGATCGTAGCTGGGACAACAGCTATTCGGCATCGTCAACGTCTAGATAGAACCCACCTGATGGGTCCTGGTTCTCTTCTACAACATTAATTAAGCAAGGGTGAGTACAATCGTACTCAGCAAGTCTTTAAAACAGACCTAGTCTATTTATGCTCATGTATCAACAAGGGGGTGGTGGAGTTTATGCAGAATGCCAGCTTTGACTCATGGCTAACCTACACTACTCAATTTTAACTCCTTGTTATAATTTTAGTTATCGCACACGAGTCCACTACCTCCATCACAATACACTACCATGGATTCACCTTCCCCTTCCGGAAGAGTGCCATCCACGGTACTCACACTTGTCTTGAGATTTTTAGAAGTATCCATTTGATTATCTATGAAAAACATAAGTTCTCCAAGTAGTCCATATCCGAGGACGCGGCTATTTGAATAGTTTCATACCCTGCAGGGGTGTACTTCTTCACACACGCTCTCGCCACTTATCGCTGTGTGCCATAAACCATGCACCTCGGCAACCTTCAAGCGGATGCCCAGCGAGGAAGTCGGCCACGGCCATCAATCACATAAGACCTCTAGTCTAGGCTACCGCCTATTTGAGACTGACCCACACTAAAGTCTGGCCGAAGTTTCTGCTACGGTCCCAAACGATGTGCGCAGGGTTCCCAGGCCCACCATTCGGGTGACCCTTGGTACACCGTGCCACTACCTACCGCGTCGTAACCCACCCCGAGGGTCAGCGCTACGCACGGCCTCCAGCATGCTATAAACACCAGAAACTACTTGCAATACCTGGACCAAAGACTAAGCGACTGATAAGTCGAGAGGGGTCGAGTTACCGGAACCCAATGTGTGGTAGTATCTCGTCTTGGATCACAAACATGGAACCCAGTTCCTAAGAACGGTTCCAATGAGACAACCCAATATGTATTCCTACATAGCCTCTCATCGCCACCTTTACCAAATCGTATTCATTATATGCTCAGTACATCGGACAACGCTGTTTCACTCAGTTCATCACCCAGATGAATCCGGCCTAACACAACTCTAAGCATAGCAAGCATAGCAGGCAAGGTAAGCTAAGCACATCATGGCACAAGCATCTACCAGGTATGCTAGGTTGCAAGGCTTAGCTATTTACTGTGACAAGATCAGGTCATGCATAAGATTAGGATCATCTACCGTGAATGACTGACACATGATCGTTTGTCCTAATGCAATAAATAAGAGCAGGAGTGAGAGAATGGGATGTTATCGAAATGATCAATGGGGTTGCTTGCCTTGCTGGGTTGCGGAGGAGTTCTCTCCTTCGTCGGGGTACGGAGTGGTATCTTCCGGATTAGGGCCTACCGTAACGCAGATAAAAAAACATTCAATACAAGCAGATGCAACAATATGATTCATGATCATAGCATAGTAGTATGCATGGGTGAGCTAATGTAACTAGTGATCATGTCAATTTGAAATGAATTTGAATATAGGTTCAAAGTTGTTCCCATTTCAAATTCCATATATTGACCTAATGTTAAAATGTCCATGTTCACCTATTTAGATTGCTCTAACATGCATGAGAATAGCACCATTGGATTCATTGGATTTTTCTGATAAATTTTCATTTATAAATTATTTTCATCAGACTGACAGATTAATTTATATGATTTTTCAGAGTTTTAAATATTTTCTGGAATTATTTTTAAATAAGAAATTGAATTATGACATCAGCATGATGTCATGATGACATCAGCTGGTCAGCTGACCCAGCCCAGAGTCAAACCTGACATGTGGGGTCCACATGTCAGTGACTGGTTAACTCAACTAACTGATTAAAAGTAATTCTGTTTTAATTTACTAATTGGGCCCACCTATCAGTGACACATTAACTTAATTAATGATTAAACTAATTATAGTTTAACCTAAACTAATCAGGGCCGAGGCCCCACCTGTCATTGACTCACAGAGTCAAGCCAGGGCCCCATCTGAGGTCAAACTCGCCGGAGTTGGCCGGCGGCTCGACGCCGGTGACCACCAGGGACGGCGGCGTCCGTCGGGTTTCTCCTACAGGGGGTCATTTGGCGCGCTGAAACCACCGGCGTGTAGCCCGTGCATGACCGCATCCATCTGAGGCCACGGGAGGTCATGGGGTCGCCGGAGCTCGTCGAAAACGAGCTCGTGGCGGCGGCCGGAGCTCGGGCTCGGACGCGAACACGACACAGGGCATGGCACAGCTCCTACCTAGCACCAAAGGCATCTATGCGACTCCGCAAACACAACGGTGGCCTTGGAAGGACCAACCGGTCACCGGAACGTAGCCGGCGACGAGCTCAAGCGGGGGCGCAATTCGGGCCTCGATGGAATCCGGGGCTAGGGCGCGAGATAGAAGGGGGAAAGAGGGGGGAAACACTCAGGGGCTCACAGCGAACGCAGAGGCGTCGACGGCTGGCTCGGGGAAGACCTAGAACGGCGGCAAGCTCCGATTCTTCTCCGGCGACCCGAGGAGGAAGAAGGGGACGCGACGGCGATTGGGACCTTCTGACGATGGGCAGCTAGGTCTAGGAGGTGAAGGGGGTCCGCACGGTTCTTTTGGCTGGCTCAGACGGCGCGGGGGTTGGCTAGAATGACGGCGACGAGCTCTGGAAGCTCTCGGCCATGGCGGAAGCAGAGAGGAAGGAGGAGAGAGCGAGGAGCGGAGGGAGAGAGAGGCGGGGAGGCGGCTCGATGCTTATCCCCGACGTCACGCTGGCGAGGGAGGGGCCAGGCAGGCAGGTGGCGTGGCGCCACCGGCGTGAGCGCACGGCGGCCACACGCCGCGCCTACTGGACGCCAGGAGGAAGAAGACCCCCTGGGCCAGATGGGCCACCAGGTAAGCTCCCTCTCTCTCTTTCTCTTTTTCCTTTCTTCTGGTTTTCTATATTTCTGACCTTTGTTTATTTTATTTCCAGATTCAAATGACTTTCAAATTATCCCCAAACAATTTCTAAAATAGAGTTTGAATATTTCAAACCTATTCAAAAAGTTTCAGGGATTTTGAAATCAGAATTAATGATAATGATTTTATTTGTCATTTTCAGAGACTTAAATCATTAATTTAAATTATTTAAGATGTTCAAATAATTAAGATGGTCCCTGGTATATCCATGTCCTCAATTATCAGACATAGGGAACATTTTTGATGGGCATTTTGGATTTGTTGAAATTTCATTTATCTGGAATTTCTTTATTTCATGAAATGCTTGGGGTTTCTTTTCTTTCTCCCCATTTCATATTGATGCAATGATGATGATGATGATGCAAACACATTGCTAGCCTAAGACACTTGCTAGGGTTTTGACAACTCACCCCCACTCAAAAGAATCTCGTCCCGAGATTTTGAAGTTGTCGGGAAGAGCGCGGGGTACTCTAGTCGAAGACAATCTTCTCTTTCCCATGTCGCCTCCTTTTCAGAGTGATGCGACCACTGAACCTTAAGAAACTTGATGTTCCGACGCCGAGTGGTACGCTCAGCTTGTTCAAGAATACGAACAGGGTATTCTCGGTATGTAAGGTTATCTTGGAGATCAAGCGCTTCGTGGTCCACTTCTCGGACAGGGTCCGAAAAGCAACGCCTGAGTTGTGAAACGTGGAAGACATCATGAACTTTGGAAAGATGCGATGGAAGTTCCAATTGGTAGGCAACCTCTCCTCGTTTAGCAAGAATGCGAAAAGGTCCAATGTAACGAGGAGCCAACTTGCCTTTGATACCGAATCGATGGGTACCCTTCAGAGGTGTAACCCAAAGGTAAGCCTTCTCGTCAACTTCATAGGTCACAGACTTATGATGACGGTCATATTGACTCTTTTGACGGGATTGGGCTGTTTTCAACTTTTCACGAATAATGCGAACTTGCTCCTCTGCATCCTGGATCATATCCAGACCAAAGAGTTGCCTCTCTCCGGTTTCTGACCAGTTAAGAGGTGTTCGGCATTTTCGTCCATAGAGAACTTCAAAAGGGGCTTTGCCCAAGCTTGATTGATAACTATTGTTATATGCAAACTCAGCAAATGGAAGGCAGTTCTCCCAATTCATACCGAAAGATATAACACAAGCTCGGAGCATGTCTTCGAGAATTTGATTGACTCGCTCAACTTGACTACTTGATTGAGGGTGGAAAGCAGTGCTAAAGGATAGATGAGTCCCCATGGCGGTTTGAAAACTTTCCCAAAATCGAGAAGTAAAGATACTTCCTCGGTCTGAGTTAATCTCCAAAGGAACACCATGAAGAGAAACTATTCGAGAAACATATAACTCCGCTAGCTGACTAGCAGTAATGCTTTCACGAACAGGAAGAAAATGAGCCACTTTGGAAAGATGATCAATGACTACGAATATAGCATTTTTCCCTCTCTTGGTCCTGGGAAAACCGGTGATGAAATCCATACCGACCTTATCCCATTTCCATTCAGGAATAGCTAAGGGTTGAAGGGTGCCAGCAGGCCTTTGATGTTCTGCTTTCACACGACGACAAACGTCGCAATTAGCAACATACCGAGCAATTTCTCTCTTCATCCTGGTCCACCAGAACCTCTGGCGTAGGTCCTGATACATCTTGGTACTACCCGGATGAATTGTGAGAGGAGAATCATGAGCCTCCTTAAGGATCAATTGTCGCAGATGTTGTTTCTTTGGGATCACCAAGCGATTCTCAAAGAAGATAACTCCCCGATCATCTTCCAAGAAGCATCTAACATTACCCTTCTTAATGTTTTTCTTGATCCGAGATATCCCAGCATCATGCTTCTGGGCTTCTAGGATTTGATCCAAAAGAGTAGGTTTCGCCATCAAGTTGGATAGGAATCCTTGAGGAACAATGTGAAGGTTTAACTTCCGGAATTCCTCATAGAGAAGCGGTTGACCCTGTTGTAACATCAGATTGTTACAATAAGACTTACGACTTAGTGCATCAACCATAACATTGGCTTTTCCCGGGGTGTAACTAATCCCTAAGTCGTAATCTGTAATCAACTCTACCCACCGTCTTTGCCTGAGATTCAAATCCGGCTGGGTGAAGACATATTTCAGACTTTGGTGATCGGTGTATATCTCACAACGATTACCCAGGAGGTAATGTCGCCATCTCTTTAGTGCATGGACTACAGCTGCAAGTTCAAGATCATGTGTTGGATAATTATCCTCATGTGAATGCAACTGTCGAGATGCGTATGCAATCACATGACGATCTTGCATGAGAATGCAACCTAATCCTTGTCGCGAGGCGTCGCAGTAGATAATAAAGTCCTTAGAAAAATCTGGTGGCACCAGAACGGGAGCAGAGGTCAGTCGTCTTGTCAACTCCTAAAAACTATGCTCACATTGTGGGGTCCACTCGAACTTTTTATCTTTCTTGAGGAGTTCAGTCAGAGGTTTCGCAACCTTGGAGAAATTCTCAACAAAGCGGCAACAATAGCTCGCTAAGCCAAGGAAACTCCGAACTTGCTTAACCGATTTAGGTTGAGTCCAATCAAGGACGACCTGAACTCTCTCGGGGTTGACAGCAATACCTTTGCCAGAGATCACGTGGCCCAGATAGGTCACTTCCGGCAACCAGAATTCACACTTGGAGAATTTGGCATATAGGTGATGCTCTCGAAGTTTCATCAATACTAGCCTTAGATGCTCGGCATGTTCTTGTTCGTTCTTCGAGTAGATGAGTATATCGTCGAGGTAAACCACGACGAATTTATCCAAATACTCCATGAAGATCGAATTCATCAGACGAGAGAAAGTGGACGGAGCATTGGTTAAACTGAAAGACATGACGGTGTACTCGTATTGGCCATAACGAGTGACAAAAGCCGTTTTTGGAATGTCCCCGTTCCTAATTCTGATTTGATGGTATCCCAACCTCAGATCCATTTTGGAAAAGACAGAGGATCCAGCGAGTTGATCATACAAATCGTTGATCCTAGGGAGCGGATACTTGTTCTTGATAGTGACCAAATTTACTGGTCGGTAATCCACAACCATCCGATCCGATCCATCCTTCTTCTTAACAAAGAGGATGGGGCAAGCCCAAGGAGAAGAGCTAGGACGAATGAAACCTTTCTTCAAAGCTTCATCAAGTTGGGTTTTTAGCTCGGCTAGTTCTAAGGGTGCCATCTTATAAGGTCTTTTGGCTATTGGGACTATCCCTGGGATAAGTTCTATCACGAACTCAACATCTCTGACAGGTGGAACACCTGGCAGTTCTTCTGGAAAGACATCCGGAAAATCACGGACTACCGGAATATCTTCTAGCTCGGGGAGAGGGCTAGCATTTAGGGAATAGAGTTGGCACTTGGTTGTTCGAGTAGAGACATTAACTATCTCACTCGAGGGATGTGTAAGTTGAACATTCCTAGAATGAGTATCAATCTTGGCATAGTGGGCTTTCATCCAATCCATACCTAGAATGACATTGATGTCCGAGGACTTAAGAGCTATCAAAGATGCTAGGAATACTAGTCTATCCACCAGAATTTCATTGTCATGGCTCACTCTAGAAGTTTGCCATTTTGAACCAGGAGTCTGAACTACTAAAGGAGTGGGCATGTCACAGAAATACATGTTATGCAGCTGTGCATAACCTTCTGAGATGAATGAATGAGATGCCCCATTATCAAATAGAACAGATGCTGGATGGCTGTTAACAAGAAGCATACCTAGAATGACATCAGGGTCTTCAAGAGCTTCTTCAGTAGACACATAATTAACTCGCGCACGGTTAGGAGCTGGCTTCACATAGAAAGCTTTCCCTAGTTTTTCGCGTCCAGCGGGCTTAGCATTGTTCTAGGGACACTCACGAGAATAGTGTCCCGGTTCTCCACACTTGTAGCATACCACTGTGGCACGAGGGGCGACATTTGTTTGTGCTCCTCCAAAAGGTCTGGGTGGAGGGTTGGGCTGAACTGGACGAGGTGCCTGGAAAGATGGCCTCGTAGTGTATCTTGCCGACAAAGCTGCATTGGGCACCCACACTCGGCGTTTATTGGGGCCTGAACCCGATGCAGGGTTGAAGTCACGGTTATGCTTCCTCGTGGCCTCGTAGTCAGTTTGTCCGGACTCAGCATTGATAGCCTTATTGACGAGAGCCTGGAAGGTCGTGCACTCATGCAAGCGAAGATCTCGGCGAAGCTCAGCATTAAGTCCCTTGCGGAACCTAGCCTACTTCTTGACATCAGTTGAGACTTCCTCTGGGGCATAGCGAGCAAGATTACCAAACTCGCGACTGTATGCATCCACTGACAATCTGCCCTGGGTGAAGGCACATAATTCCTCTCTCTTGCGGTCCATCAGCCCTTCCGGGATGTGATGGAGACGAAATGCGGCGCTGAATTCTGCCCAGGTTGGTGCAGGTCCCTGGGGACGCATAGCCTCATAGCTTTCCCACCACAGGTTGGCAAGTCCCTCCAGAAAGTATGTCGCAAAGGTCACCTTATTGGCCTCTGAAACATTTGCAGCTCGGATCTTACGTGACATGCTAGTCAGCCAATCATCCGCATCGAGGGGGTCGATTGAATGATGGTACTTAGGCGGACACAGCTTGATAAAGTCACCAAGTGACACTCCATCATGGTGATCATTGCGGGGAGCACGAGCAGTGTTCTGTTCAATTCTCTCTAATAGCCTGTTGGTCTCCCTCTTATTCCGTTCAGCTTCTAGCATCACCTTTGCCAGAGATGGTGCATGTGGTAGCTCTTCTTGCCTTGGCTGGCTACTCTCGCCCTGCTCGGGAGCAGGCACGGGGTTGTTCCTAGTTGACACCATCCTGAGGAAAACAATCCACAGCTTAGACATAGAGAACAACAACTCTAAGACATGAGTTAAGGAATGCACTGATCAACACGGCATGTAGGATAAACACCAATCAACATGGTAAAACAACTACCATATGAACATTAGGTTTCATACACACCATGACTTAGTTTAGTACAAACCCAAGCTGAAAACAACTATGGAGAGATGACACAACTCATCGGAGGCATTACAAGCTTCCTATACATTATCTATCTACACCTCTAGAACTCAACTCTCGACCTTAATCATATCCCACAAGACACGCAGGACTGTGGCGATACAACTACTACCATACTAGGTCTAACATCCATGCACTCAAACATCACCGTAGAATGCCTCGTACAGGTTACCCCCGTGACCTGGGAGCTGAACCTGAGGATCTGGAAACACTCTAGCCTGGAATCCTTGGAAACCATAAGGACCCAGGTGTGGCCTTGGTCCCCTTGTCGGTGGCAACAATGGTCCTCGAAGAGGGGTGATGCCTCCAACATCAGGCCAGTCTACGTGTGCTAGCAAATGAGTCCGCGATGGGGTCAGCATCTCCAAGTCTCCATAGCCTGTCTGCACGACAGGTGCCAACTACGTCAAGGCTGTCCAAAGGCATGCACGGGTAGCATAGAGCTCCATGCGAAGGGCACGTGCATCACAATCCCTGTTCTCCAACATCTGAGCAGTCACCTGCAGCCTAGGGTCCTCATGAGAATGATCAAAGTAGGCTGCACTGAGATATCCATCCTCTCCTCCCATGGAAGCAGGAACATAGCAGAACTCCGTGTTCTGTAGCAGACCATGGTGAAACCTCATAATAGTCAGCATGGTGTAGGCGGCTTCCTGAACTGCCATATCTATGGTAACTCCCAATCCATGAGTCCAGTGAAGCGGCTCTGCAGCTCCAGGATATGGAGGATATATCCTAACGGTACACAAATACTGACTCTGGTTGAAATCTCGATACTGCTCCTCCACTGTGTACTCTGGGTACCAGCGATATCCAGCCTCCATCATCACTCTAATCAACATGGCCGTGTGACCCGGCACATCGATGCACCTGGTCAGACGGACTACCTGACGGGAAGGACGAGAGGGCATCTGAAACAGAAAATGATGCAAAGACATTAGAGATCCTAGCAGAAATTGGACAGCATAACGGTTGTAATTGCTCAAGAATTTTTTTGAGACAATTGAAAAGAGATTGGAAAGGCATGACCACTCGACTATCTAGACTCAAATCTCTTCTCCATCTGTTTGTCACACCAACAACACTTGAGTAACTGCACTCACGTACAAGCAAGCTAGCTATGAGTCCATGGCTAGTAACTCATCATCCTAAGCAATAGATGAGAATCCTAGTTCCTATCCCCGAAGAAAAGATGAGAATGACCCAACATAGAATAACTTGGGAAGAGGAGTAAAAAGAGCCTTACGTTCCCTTCCACAATCAATTCCCCTACTTACCTATGGTGTTTCTAGACTCAACTTCGATCGGTTTGGCTTGGTAGTCCTACAGTTAGTCAGGCTCTGATACCAATGCTGTCGGGACCCCGATTCTAAGTCATATGATTCCATACTGTAACAAGCCACATCACTTTGCGGCCTCACGCACGGTACTCCACGGCTGCCACCTTACCTTGGCCGGGACCATTTGCGTCTTTTGGCTCATGTATGTGAACATGTCGCTGGCAATCACACAACAAAGACCCCGGGCCGACATGACTAGTCATAGAACCCAAGTGGCACATCCGTACAGAAACAGGCATACATAACCCAGCAATGCAGGTGTTGGTCTCAAGCGTGTGTAGACGAGTCATAGCAAGATACAAGGACTCCATTACGTCGCGAGACACGAATGTCATCACCGCACGTAGACGAGTCGTAGTAGGCTACGGGGACTCCATTACACTGCAAGACATTTCCCCGAAGGAACAGACACAGCAGCAAAGAAGGATACATGCCGGTCAATCAATGTGTCCGGAGCAGTAGCAAGCTACCATGGCTCGGTGGAAGCACAAAGAGGCAATTTCCCGTAAAGAGTACTACTAAAGGCACACGACTAGGTGTCGGATCCCATACATATCGTTGCACGTCACACGTATGCACGGCATGCCCGATATGCATAGATACAACTATGGCATCACAACATAACCATACAACAACATGACTTTTATTTAAGAGACTCAGACGACCCTTGCATAATATGTTCTTACAGATAGGGGTCACATGAGCCGGCACTCAAGTCATACAAACATAGTCATACAAGCCAGCGGAAACTTAAGCTGTCTGAGTATAGACAGCAAATTATAAAAAGAGGCACACGGCCTGACTATCTATATCCCACCACATGGGCAAGATCGTAGCTGGGACACCAGCTATTCGGCATCGTCAACGCCTAGATAGAACCCACCTGATGGGTCCTGGTTCTCTTCTGCAATATTAATTAAGCAAGGGTGAGTACAATCGTACTCAGCAAGTCTTTAAAATAGACCTAGTCTATTTATGCTCATGTATCAACAAGGGGGTGGTGGAGTTTATGCAGAATGCCAGCTTTGACTCATGGCTAACCTACACTACTCAATTTTAACTCCTTGTTATAATTTTAGTTATCGCACACGAGTCCACTACCTCCATCACAATACACTACCATGGATTCACCTTCCCCTTCCGGAAGAGTGCCATCCACGATACTCACACTTGTCTTGAGATTTTTAGAAGTATCCATTTGATTATCTATGAACAGCATAAGTTCTCCAAGTAGTCCATATCCGAGGACGCGGCTATTCGAATAGTTTCATACCCCGTAGGGGTGTACTTCTTCACACATGCTCTCACCACTTATCGCTGTGTGCCATAAACCATGCATCTCGGCAACCTTCAAGTGGATGCCCGGCGAGGAGGTCGGCCACGACCGTCAATCACATAAGACCTCTAGTCCAGGCTACCGCCTATTTGAGACTGACCCACACGAAAGTCCGGCCATAGTTTCCGCTACGGTCCCAAACGATGTGCGCAGGGTTCCCAAGCCCACCATTCGGGTGACCCTTGGTACACCGTGCCACTTCCTACCGCGTCGTAACCCACCCCGAGGGTCAGCGCTACGCACGGCCTCCAGCATGCTATAAACACCAGAAACTACTTGCAATACCTGGACCAAAGACTAAGCGACTGATAAGTCGAGAGGGGTCGAGTTACCGGAACCCAATGTGTGGTAGTATCTCGTCTTGGATCACAAACATGGAACCCAGTTCCTAAGAACGGTTCCAATGAGACAACCCAATATGTACTCCTACATAGCCTCTCATCGCCACCTTTACCAAATCGTATTCATTATATGCTCAGTACATCGGACAACGCTGTTTCACTCAGTTCATCACCCAGATGAATCCGGCCTAACACAACTCTAAGCATAGCAAGCATAGCAGGCAAGGTAAGCTAAGCACATCATGGCACAAGCATCTACCAGGTATGCTAGGTTGCAAGGCTAAGCTATTTACTGTGACAAGATCAGGTCATGCATAAGATTAGGATCATCTACCGTGAATGACTGACACATGATCGTTTGTCCTAATGCAATAAATAAGAGCAGGAGCGAGAGAATGGGATGTTATCGAAATGATCAATGGGGTGGCTTGCCTTGCTGGGTTGCGGAGGAGTTCTCTCCTTCGTCGGGGTACGGAGTGGTATCTTTCGGATTAGGGCCTAACGTAACGCAGATAAAAAAACATTCAATACAAGCAGATGCAACAATATGATGCATGATCATAGCATAGTAGTATGCATGGGTGAGCTAATGTAACTAGTGATCATGTCAATTTGAAATGAATTTGAATATAGGTTCAAAGTTGTTCCCATTTCAAATTCCATATATTGACCTAATGTTAAAATGTCCATGTTCACCTATTTAGATTGCTCTAACATGCATGAGAATAGCACCATTGGATTCATTGGATTTTTCTGATAAATTTTCATTTATAAATTATTTTCATCAGACTGACAGATTAATTTATATGATTTTTCAAAGTTTTAAATATTTTCTGGAATTATTTTTAAATAAGAAATTGAATTATGACATCAGCATGATGTCATGATGACATCAGCTGGTCAGCTGACCCAGCCCAGAGTCAAACCTGACATGTGGGGTCCACATGTCAGTGACTGGTTAACTCAACTAACTGATTAAAAGTAATTCTGTTTTAATTTACTAATTGGGCCCACCTGTCAGTGACACATTAACTTAATTAATGATTAAACTAATTATAGTTTAACCTAAACTAATCAGGGCCGGGGCCCCACCTGTCATTGACTCACAGAGTCAAGCCAGGGCCCCACCTGAGGTCAAACTCGCCGAAGTTGGCTGGCGGCTCGACACCGATGACCATCAGGGACGGCAGCGTCCGTCGGGTTTCTCCTACAGGGGGTCATTTGGCGCGCTGAAACCACCGGCGTGTAGCCCGTGCACGACTGCATACATCTGAGGCCACGGGAGGTCACGGGGTCGCCGGAGCTTGCCAGAAACGAGCTCGTGGCGGCGGCGGAGCTCGGGCTCGGACGCGAACACGACACAGGGCACGACACAGCTCCTACCTAGCACCAAAGGCACCTACGCGACTCCGCAAACACAACGGTGGCCTTGGAAGGACCAACCGGCCACCGGAACGTAGCCGGCGACGAGCTCAAGCGGCGGCGCAATTCGGGCCTCGATAGAATCCGGGGCTAGGGCGCGAGATAGAAGGGGGAAAGAGGGGGAAACACTCAGGGGCTCATAGCGAACGCAGAGGCGTCGACGGCTGGCTCGGGGAAGACCTGGAACGGCGGCAAGCTCCGATTCTTCTCCGGCGACCCAAGGAGGAAGAAGGGGACGCGACGGCGATTGGGACCTTCTGACGATGGGCAGCTAGGTCTGGGAGGAGGAGGGGGTCCGCACGGTTCTTTTCGCTGGCTGAGATGGCGCGGGGGTTGGCTAGAATGACGGCGATGAGCTCTGGAAGCTCTCGACCATGGCGGAAGTAGAGAGGAAGGAGGAGAGAGCGAGGAGCGGAGGGAGAGAGCGGTGGGGAGGCGGCTCGATGCTTATCCCCGGCGTCACGCTGGCGAGGGAGGGGCCAGGTAGGCAGGTGGCGTGGCGCCACCGGCGTGAGCGCACGGCGGCCACACGCCGTGCCTACTGGACGCCAGGAGGAAGAAGACCCCCCTGGGCCAGATGGGCCACCAGGTAAGCTCCCTCTCTCTCTTTCTCTTTTTCGTTTCTTCTGGTTTTCTATATTTCTGACCTTTGTTAATTTTATTTCCAGATTCAAATGACTTTCAAATTATCCCCAAACAATTTCTAAAATAGAGTTTGAATATTTCAAACCTATTCAAAAAGTTTCAGGGATTTTGAAATCAGAATTAATGATAATGATTTTATTTGTCATTTTCAGAGACTTAAATCATTAATTTAAATTATTTAAGATGTTCAAATAATTAAGATGGTCCCTGGTATATCCATGTCCTCAATTATCAGACATAGGGAACATTTTTGATGGGCATTTTGGATTTGTTGAAATTTCATTTATCTAGAATTTCTTTATTTCATGAAATGCTTGGGGTTTCTTTTCTTTCTCCCCATTTCATATTGATGCAATGATGATGATGATGATGATGCAAACACATTGCTAGCCTAAGACACTTGCTAGGGTTGTGACATGCTCATTATAAGGGGACACACCGAACACCACCCGAGCGCCCTCGCGAGGTTGCCCCCCACTGTAGTAGTTCATCCACAAACCTCCTCGTGAGGCAATCCACCAAAGGCAGGAGTAGGGTTTTACACTTCGCAGCGGCTCGAACCTAGGTAAATTCTCGTGCTCTAGTATTCTTCCCGTGGTTCTGTAAGTTCGTCGAGCGAGGTTGTCGTGCGGTGAGCTCGAGGCCAGAGCTGGTGGGGATCTTCATACACGCCCCTGAGTTTGAACCTCTTTGGGTTTTGTGGAGTCTGAAATCCAACATTTGGCACGCCAGCTAGGGGGCGTGTCAGAATCCTTGCACAAGCTTCTCCTCGCCTTCGCTCGCTGTCTCCATGGCCAAAGGACACCAAGCCTGTGTTGAACGATGGGATGCTCGTGTTTCTTGGATGACGCCAGCGGCCCTCGGCATCCCGCGTCTCCTTGCCCCGTCGGCGAGCGCCATCGCTAGCCCGACCCTCGACACACGCCGGGGGCTGCCGCCCTCATCAACCACACAACACGTTCTCGTCACCCAGGCCCTCCCCAATGACCGCATCATGACATCATCCTCCTGAGTCTGTCGCGACCTGATGCACAGGCGTGTCGTGCTCCTCATGGCCCGCGAACTACAACATTTCCACGTTGCACGCGGTCGCTACAATGACTGGGTATGTCGCGCACCCATGCGCACCACGACCGCCGGCGAGCTCTAGGCGCTTCCCGATGGTACAGGCCCGGGGGCTCGCGCTCGTGGACTCTCTCAACTAACTGGCACAGTGCTAGGGGCACGTGAACTCCCTTGGGAAGCGCGTTGCGATCAGCACCTGCTGGAGGTGCGGCCCGGTTTATCGGGCATGCAGGAGTTAACCCCAGGCGCGGACGAGGACCGGTGGGGGATGCTGGCCGCGTGGGGTGGGTTCCACCTCGCGCCACCCAACACGCCCATCGAGCCCAGGGCAGACGCCCGGCGGCTCATCTACGCCCACACCTGGGGGCTCGAGCAACTCTACAACGACCATGTTGACGAGCGGCCGTGCTGCGAAGGGAGAAGGGTCGGCCACCACGATAATGGGAGGAGCGTATGCGACCTCGCGAGCGGATTTCGTTGGGGCTGGTGTGCACAGCCTCGTGAGGACGACTGGTGGGGTTGGTCTCGCGAGGGTGCCTGACACTGGCAACCTCGTGAGGCGCGCCCGCTGGTAGGGAGCTTCCCTGAGCAGGCACCTGGGTCTGTGAACCGGGGGGCTCCTGTATGGAGATGGAGGGTGGAACACACGCCCATATCCCAAGTCCAGGTGCGCCCAGCCTGGAGACAGAGGGTGGAACAAATGCCCATGTGCCCAGGCCAGGTGTTCCCAACCTGGAGACGGAGGGTGGAACACACGCCCATATCTCCAGGGCGCGCGTCGCCTTCCTAGAGACGGAGGGTGCAAAACATGCCCATGTCTCTAGGCCATGCTTCGCTCAACCATCGATGGGGGATCATGTACTCGCCCATGTCTTCGGGTCCGGCTCGGACCGCCTGGGGACGGGGAATCGGGTACCTGTGGGAGCCCTTTGGGCATCCCAGCGAGGCGCGCTGGGGCACCACCTTGGGCGCCAGCATTGCGCGTAACGGAAGGGCCCTACCGAGCGCCGCTCGCAGCGCAGGGGTCTGCGGCGTTACTACAATGACGACATCCGACCTCGGGCTTTGGAGCGCCCGAGGCCGTGTTCCGAGGTGGGCCTTCCTTGCAGAGAGCGCTGGGGGCTCCCCCCGCGCTCGAGGGCCCGTCCTGATCCGACCCCATTTCGTCGCGCCAAGCCTGTGGGCGGGAAGTGGGATTCACGTCCTAGAGGCATGGAGCTCCCTTTTGTCGGTGTCAAAACTGATGGATCTCGGGTAGGGGGTCTCGAACTATGAAACTAGAATCGACGGTAACATGAGACTAAGGGGACAGGAGTTTACCCAGGTTCGGGCCCTCCAATGGAGGTAATACCCTACGTCCTGCTTGGTTGTATTGATGGTGTAAGGGGTTATAGGGTTGATCTACCTCGAGATCGTATAGCTAACCCTAGATGAGTTGTTCTGTCCCTATACCCTAAAACCCTCCGGCTTATATAGATGCCTAGGGTGTCCTAGGCTTACATATGGTTGGTTACATGCCGAAGAGATAACATGCCTAACTACAACTAATAACTTGGAGAACACGTCATGGCTCCTTGAAGCTTCCATCTGGCATAGGTGGTCTTCGATCATCCGATGTCCACCTTGCGGCCCATACAGTCCGGCCCATGAACAATGGGTCGGCTATCCGAGGACCCCTTAATCCAGGACTCCCTTAGTAGCCCCCGGACTGGCCTTCAACACCGACATATATTCACTCGATCTCCACATGTCGTCGTCTTCAGCTTGCAAGGAGAATCCCTCATCCTTCTTTGTTCGGCAACCGACCAGTCTTCGGTAAGATCCCAGGCGTCGCAAGCTCAGGTTTATTATAATAACTACGTGGGTTCCTTGACTTTCGCGCGTTGTGGGGAGGCGAGTGGTCAGCGATTTTTACAATCTTACCCCCTGCAACGGAGGCACCAACCCATTTAATTAAACAAAATCGTGGTTCAGACCACATTTTCTTATCCCCTCTTGTGAAAAGAAACACCTAGCGGAAGCTCCATGCCAAACATGCCTAACATTCCGAGCTCCTCCGCACGTCCCTATGGCCAGCGCCCAGGGGACTGGACTAGCTGTTCCGTCACACTCTACGACTCCGTAATCTGGAGACCCAAGGATATCTTCCATCATCAGATCTAGCGGTGACCCGCGTAGGTCTGCTCTCTTATAGTGACGAGGTTTTTGACGAGCGCTTCCCCAATCCAAATAAGGGGGAGCGCGTGTGCTTCGTCCCCTTCCTCCTTCGAGGCCTTGGGTTTCCAATCCATCCGTTCCTGAGGGAGATACTGGAGTTCTACGGGATCCAACTCCACCATCTCACTCCAGGGTCAATTTTATACATCTCGGGCCTTATCGCCCTCTGTGAGATGTTCTTGGGGTGCAAAGCACATTTTTATTTGTGGAGGAAATACTTCTGTCTCATTCCTCAAACTCAGGGCAAGACTATCTCGGAGGTCGACGGGGCCGAAGTGTCCCGCATAGCGGCGACGGGGTATCCGGTAGGCATACCAAAGAAGTCCAAAGAATTGACCTCGGAGGGGTTTTACACCGAGGATGTCCCCCTATTCGAACCAACTCGGACAGGTCTTCCCGAATACTCCGACCTTGTTCCGAAGCAAAAGGTAGAACTGGCGGCCCAGGAGCTCATCCCAGGAGAAAAGCACCAAAGTGCGGCGCCTGGCCGCACAGGTGCGGATGCTTGTCCACCATCGACTGACCATGATTGATGTCATGGACACCGCTATCTCCCGATGTGTGCAGCCCGTCCAACAGAGGGTAAACCCACTATGGCAGTATAATGGGACAAGCAACGCCACACGCTCCCGAAAACAAGATCCCGCCAAGCCGACGACGTTGGCCGCCGTGCTTGCCGATCTGTACAAAGGAGAGCAAGAAGACTTCATTCAGCGGTCACCCAAGGAAGGATATTTGGCCCACAATCCCATCGAACGGGCAAGCCTTTCTCTCTTAATCATGAAATAGTTCGGGGTTTCCATTCCGTACTCTATTTGACCGAGGTCTTGGTGTGAGCAGGAATGGAGGAGTTTCATCGAGACAACCAACTGTCTGGCTCCTCAGCGTGAGAACCATTCATGTGACAATGATCCGGGTTTCGACGAGGACCCAGATCTTCTCCTTGACTTCGAAAATGGAGTCTATTTTTAGGACAACATCGTCGAGACCCTGGTGGCTCTCCTAGTCGATTACTCGGGTCATTCTCCATCGCTGTCGTGGGCAAGAAGAAAAGCTCCTCCCGCAAGAGGCTAGTGCCCAAGAGCGCCACGGACGTGCCGGTCCCGAACCCCAAGCGTTGCCAATCCACGCACCATACACTGGTAGCCAAAGCTGTGGCCGAGTCGGAGGTCCACACGGATCCTACTGCAAGGCCGGTCATAGGGACAAACCCACCAGCTCGTTCATCCCAAAGGTACATAGTCCGGTTATCCGTTTATCGTTGTAATCAATAGGATCTCATAGAAGCTCATTTTATTGAAATACTTAGGCAAAACACCCAATCCTCTCCTACTGAAGGGGCTACCCAGGTGTCTGGAGATGCCCGAAGCTCCCGAGCCACGACCCGTGCGGCTTCTGCTACAGAAGCCCCCGTGGGCAATCCGGCACTCGCCGATTCTGGTGACGGTGTCTCCGTCACCAAATCGGAGGTGGAGAGTGCCATGCATCATTGGAAACGATGGGAAGCCATGCGACACCCAATTTTCTCCGTTCAGGAGTTCGGAGCCCTATGCTCGGCGGATGCGCACCTTGGCGCCGCCCGAGCTGGATTCAGCGAAGCTATGAAGCTGATAACAACAAGCATACAGGTAAGTGATCAGATTTTTATAGAATCCAAATATTTTTGTAAGCGTAGTATCCCTCAAGCCTTAATTTTCTTTAGAACAAATGAATTAAGGATCACTGCACTGTTTAACCGCTAACGCATGCCTCAAAGAAACAGCCCGAGCAATTGGCCAAGGAGCTCGAGGAGAGCCGCACGGAAGTACAATCCTTGAAGGCCGAACTACCACAAGTAACGAGCTTCACGCGAGAGGCCCATGGTGAGTATGCATTTGCTGACAACCTTCTTTATATCCACGTTCCTAACATACGGATTCCGTGTAACAGCCGAATCAATAGGACATATGGAAAGGCAGCTGGAAGAAGCTCGGGATTCACAGAGGTATGTGGAGTCCCAGCAGCAGGCTGGCTGTCTTGTTATACAAAAACAGGTCGAAGAAATAAAGAGTTTAAAGACTCAATTGGCCCAAGCTCAAGAAGAGAATCTAAAGCTTTAGAGTGGCGTATTCGGTAAGTAAGATTCCGCTATCAGCAAATATTTCCAATGTAGGGAATGATAGTAACTACGCTGTTATCTTATGTGCGGGCCTCCTGTCCGGGCATCCTGAAGAGGAGATCGAATCATACCAAGGGGACCTGCTGAAGGAGATGACCTCTCTCCATAAGCGCGTGAAAAAAACAATGAAAGGTATGGTGAAGGCACTATGGCCGACCGAATAGCCACCTGAAGGGCTAGCCGCACTCGTCGGCCGATTCAAGGGGGCACGAAATAGATTCGAGCTGTGGAAGACTTCGGCGTGCCGTGAGGGAGCGCGAGAAGCATGGGCAATGATCAAGACCCGTTTCACCAGACTTAACCCTGAGCATATGGCGCGGGTTGGTCCAGTGGGATCGGATGGAAAAGAAGTGCCACTCCACCTGGTGTACGACCAAGTGGTGCCTGCCACCCGTCTTTCACAAGCGGACTTCCCCCTGAACACAATAATTAATGATCTCGATCAACAGCCACACATGTAATTTATATGTACATGTTATAAAACAATTTGTGTTGTAAACTTTGTCTTAACTGGCCATCAGCTTCTCCCTCCCGTGCGAAGAGCTTGGGAGTGTTCCTCCTTATATGTCCCTCCAAAAGAGCAAACCGTATTCAGGGAACCAGTCAATCTGACCATGTGGTGTGAACAGACGGAAAGCACACAACAAGATATGTTATATTACTAATTAGGGTAAGAAACGTCTTCTGATGAAAATAGTACCTCTATCGATACCTTTCGTCGGGGTTCTACAAAGAGTGTAGATAGAAGTCTGCATACTTGTAGTATGTAGCTAAGTGCCCATTGGGTGAAAAGTACCCAAACAACAGAAATAACGACCAAAGCCATATAAAGTGTTTCCGTTATAGCCGACGAATTGTCTACATAAGATAGCTAGCTTTCGGCTTCACCCGTCTGAGGTACGTGTCTGGATGACCCGGTCGTAACAATCGTAGAGGTGCTCCCTTTACTCTCTAGCCGAACAAATGGGAACATAGAGAGTAATCACATGAGCGAGGCAACCTAGCTTGGCAAAGTCTTAGTTTGAATTGATGCATATGATGGCTAGAACATGACAAAAGAAACATGCGCGCTCGGTAAGTATGAGAAAATAAAAGTTTGGCTATTAGAAGAAGCCCCACGTGCTGTGTTCGGATTTAACACTTCATGGTGTATGCCGATTATCTCTAGTACAAGATTAGTTCAGACGAACATAGGGTAAGAAAAGACATTGGCCCTCTCAAACAGCAAAGTGGGAAAGGAAAAGGCAAAAAAGGCAAAAAATAACAAGAAGGAAAAAATGCGGGGGAGTTTAGACGACACCAGTTTATCCGTAGAAGCGCTGAAGACGAGCTGTGTTCCATGGGTTTGGTTCAAGGCGGTTATCGGATGGACTCCGCAAACGGTAGGCCCCTCCCGTGAGCACTTCGTCGATGATTAAAGGACCCTACTATTTGGGGTTTAGTTTGTGCTTCTGTTTCTCCAGGAGCCGTAGGACGAGTTCTCCCATGTTGTATGCTTTTGCCTTGACCTCCCTGCTTTGGTACCGCCGAGCTTGCTGTTGATAAATAGTGGATCGAGCTAGAGCTATGTCGTGCTCCCCCTCTAAGGCGTCTAAGTCGTCCCGCCGATCCAACTCAGCCTCCTTTTCCTCGTACATGCGCACTCTTGGTGCGTCGTGGATAATATCGCAGGGGAGAACTGCCTCTGCCCCATAGACCATAAAAAACGGTGTGTAACCCATTGATCTGTTTGGGGTGGTGCATAGGACCCATAGAACAGAGTCAAGTTCCTCCACCCAATGACAGTCGGACTCGTGAACAGATTGGACCAAACGTGGTTTGATGCCGCTCATAATGAGACCGTTTGCTCGCTCGACCTGGCCATTGGTCTGCGGATGATAGACCGATGCATAATCAAGCTTTATGCCCATTTTTGCACACTAGTCCTTGACCTCTTGGGTTGTGAAGTTGGATCCATTATCCGTTATTATACTATGTGGGATACCGTAACGGTGTACTACTCTAGATATAAAGTCAATCACTAGTCTGGATTTAGCCGATTTAACAGGCCTTGCTTCTATTCATTTGGTGAACTTGTCAACCATGACCAGTAGGTATTTATTTTCTTGGTTCCCCCTTTAAGGGGTCCGACCATGTCCAGCCCCCAGACCGCAAAAGGCCAAGTGATGAGAATAGTTCAAAGAGCTGCTGGGAGCATGTGACTTTGATTTGCGAAGATTTGACACCCAACGCAATGTTGAACAAGTGACTGGGCATCCGTCCGAGCTGTAGCCCAAAAGAAGCCGGCTCGGAAGGCCTTGCTGACAAGGGATCTTGCCGCGGCGTGATGCCCGCCCATGCCTTCATGGATTTCGGCGAGGAGCTCTAGTCCTTCTTCCTCGGATATACACCTCTGTAATACTCCGGTGGTGCTTTTCTTGTATAACTCACCCTCGTGTACTTTGTAGGACTTGGATCACCGAACTATGCATCGTGCCTCTATTTGATCATGGGGGAGTTCCTTGTGAAGAAGGTAAGCAAGGAAGGGCTCCGTCCATGGCGCAATTACTGCCATTAACTCATGAGCCGAGGGCGTCTCATTCATCATGGAGCCGCCGATAATGCCATCATGTGGCTCGTTTATAGGGGGAACAACTTCATCCGCCGTATTCGGACCAGTGCCATTGTCGTTGTCCTGCCACACTACGGAGGGCTTGAAGAGCTGCTCCAGGAAGGTGTTCCTCGGGACGGGATCGCGCTTGGCTCCCATACGGGCCAGTATATTGGCGGCTTGGTTGTTGTCTCGAGCAACGTGGTGGAATTCGAACCCCTCGAACCGAGCATATATCTTGAGGATGGCATTTCTATATGCCGCCATCTTCGGACTTTTGGAGTCGAACTCACCGTTAATTTGGGATATGGCCATATTTGAGTCTTCCCGTACCTCTAGCCGTCGTATGCCCATTGACACCGCCATCCGAAGACCATAGAGAAGAGCTTCATACTCGGCGGCATTGTTGGAGTCGGCATACATGATTTGCAACACGTATCTCATGTTGTCGCCTGTGGGGGATGTGAGAATAACTCCATGCCCAGACCGGCCAAGGTCTTGGATCCATCAAAGTACATTGTCCAATGGGAGTATGCACTATACTCCTTGGGGAGCTCAGCCTCTGTCCATTCAGCTATGAAGTCTGCCAGTACCTGAGATTTAATGGCGTGACTTGGCTTGTAGGTTATTTCAAAGGGAAGGAGCTCAATGGCCAATTTGGCTATGCGGCTGGTGGTATCCCTGTTGTTGATTATATCATTCAGGGGGACTACCGATGCCACTGTCACCATACACTCCTGGAAGTAGTGTCTGAGTTTCCTCGACGCCATGAATACTGTATATGCTATTTTTGGTAATGTGGGTATCTGGACTTGCACTGCATTAGCACATCCGACACATAATACACCGGTTTCTGAGTCCGAAATTTATGTCCATCCTCATCTCGTTCAACGACGAGCACCACACTAACCACCTTGTTGGTGGCCAATCTGTATAACAACATGGGCTCACCGACGCTTGGTGCTGTGAGTACGGGATTGGTTGCCAGTGGTGTTTTAGTTTCCTCTAACGCAGCCATTGCCTCATCAGTCCATTCGAAATTTTTGGTCCGTTTCATCAGCTTATAGAGTAGCAAAGCCTTTTCTCCTAGGCGGGAGATAAAGTGGCTTAACGTCGCGACGCACCCGGCTAGCCTATGGACATGCTTCAGCTCTATGGGAATTGCAAGTTCTGATAGAGCACAAATTTTAGTTGATTTTGCCTCTATCCCTCTATGGGAGAAGATGGATCCAAGCAACTTACCAGAGGGAACCCCGAATACACATTTTTTCGGATTTATCCGTATATCGTATTCATGTACACTAGCAAAAGTTTGGCATAAGTCATCGATCAACTGGTCGACGTGTTTGGTTTTGATTACCACATCATCCACATATGCCTCCACGGTCTTACCGAGCTGTGTTGCGAGGAAGGTTTGGATCATGCGCTGTTATGTGGCCCCGGTGTTTTTAGCCCGAAGGGCATCATGTTGAAGCAAAATGGCCCGTAGGGGGTGATGAATGCCATAGCCGCTTGATCGGATTCCTTCATTCTAATTTGATGTATCCAGAGTAAGCATTGAGGAAACACAACAAATCTTGTCCGGCTGTGGCATCGATGATCTGGTCTATGCGTGGTAAGGGGAAAGGGTCCTTGGGGCATGCTTTGTGGAGGTCTTTTAAATCAACACACAACCGCCAGGACTTGTATTTCTTAGGTACCATCATTAGGTTTGCTAGACACTCGGGGTGTTTAATATCCCGAATAAATCTGGCCTCGAGCAGTTTGGCTAATTCTTCACCCATGCTTGCCGTTTGGGCTCGGAGAAGCAGCGTAGAGTCTGTTTCACGGGCTTAAAGCCTGCAATAATGTTTAAGCTGTGTTCGGCAAGCCGACGTGGGATTCTAGGCATATCGAAAGGATGCCAAGCGAAAATGTCCCAATTGTCATAAAGGAAATTCTGCAATATTTCGTCCATGAGGGGATCAAGCTGGGCTCCGATGGACGCGGTCTTATTGGGGTCCGTTGGATGCACCTGAAATTTAACGATTTCCTCTGCGGGTTTAAAGGACGTGGACTTGGGCCTTTTGCTAAGGACCACATCGTCCCTATTAACTGTCGATCATAGAGCGATCAATTCTTCGGTGGTGAAAGTTTCCGCTAATGCCTTGAGGGCAAGTGTTGCCGCTTTGTTTTTGGCCCGAAGGGCTATGTTCGGATCACTGGTGATCATGATCACTCCTTTTGTTCCTGGCATTTTGAGTTTCATGTACCCGTAATGGGGTATAGCCTGGAACTTTGTAAAGGCATCACGTCCCAATAGGGCGTGATACCTCTTGGGAAGGGTACGATGTGGAAGAGAAGTTCTTCGGGTCGGTAGTTTTCGAGCATGCCGAACACAATGTCCAGGATGATACATCCAAAACAACGTGCCTCTTTCCCTAGGATAATTCCCCAGAAGGTTGTGTTGCTATGTTTGATGCGGGATTGGTCGAACTGCATTTTTTCCAAGGTGGCCTCGTATATTAGGTTAAGACCATTGCCGCCATCCATTAGCACTTTATGTAGCCCGTATCCGTCAATGATGGGATCCAAGACTAGAGTGGCCGGTGAATGACCGGGAAGGATGGGTGGCTGGTCAGTGTCCCCCAAAGTAATTGGTACGTATGCCCATGGGCTAGTAGCTGCCATGTTGTAGACTTTCCCATGCTCCCTAAGAGCTCTTTTATGCCTGCTCCTCGAGGGAAAGATCTCATATACTGTCAGGACTTCGACATTAAATCCGAGTGGCGAAGGAGAGAGCCTATTCGACGGAGGTGTTTCGAGGATGGCCTCGCCACTATTTGTGACTTGCCTGACGACCCCGCAAGCTCGAAGGCTATGTGTTGGGTTCGTGTTTAACAACATGGAATGGATGGGGCAAGGTTTATCAGAAAGTCTGTCGAGGATGGTCCCGGTCCCAGAAAGGGACTTGTTTCTTTTTTTGACGGGTTCATACCTAGCTGGCCGATTTGCAGGTATCCTCTTTTCCGAGCTCCTCTAGGGTGTTCGGAGAAAATTGGTTCTGAGAACAATCGCTCGGACTGCCATACACTCTCCATGGCACAATACTTATGTACCAATTTGGATAACTCCGAAAAGTCGCTTATGCATCGGCGGGCCAGGGCATTGAGAATCCCTTCATCAGGGCAATTGCGAATGAAAATTGCCATTACATATTGGTCAATAAGACCTTTTACTCTGCTCCTAGTGAGTAGGAGTCTTGTCCAAAAGTGGTGGACTAATTCTCCTTGTAGTTGCTTGATATCCCGAAAGTCCGAAGACATGGGCTTTGGCGCGGTACTTGGATGATCGTCTTGGGCAGTGGGTGGGAAATTTTTTGGGTCCCTGTCGCAATGAGTGGTCGGAATTGCAGTTTCCAAATCATGTGACGGATCCTGGACCGGTGATGGTCCGACTTTAGAGAGATTCCCCGCCTCTGATTCACCGACGGGGTCTTGGAGATCGAGGGCCGAAGTATAGATGGTTTTCAATTATGGCTGTAAGGCAGAACCCGCAGCCGGACACGATGGTAGCGACAAGGCGGGTGACCGGAGGGACATGAATCTCCCTGTCTTCGGGTCTGATACCGAGCCGATCATAGATCAGGACCTGGTCATCCGATATATGCATAGCTTTGATCCGATCGAATAACTCGTTTAAGACCGAGGCGATGGCAGGATGTGTGTCGCTGATACGAGTGGATTCGTCAAGCAGTGTGACGGTTCCGGAGTTATGCCGAAGCGGATCTATGTTTCGTTCCACCATGGGACCTGATGTCTTGGTTGTCAAAGCATCCAGACTTACATGTTTTTCTTTGAAGGTTGAGGGTTCCATTGGAACGAGTCTTCCCCATGAATCAAGCAGCAACTCTAGGGTTCCGAGCTTGATACTCTGATTGGGGGAACCTTCCGATCTGGCCAAGATGGCTGACCGGGCCGACATGTGACAAGATGTCATTGCCGATGAAACTCTGATCGGGGGCGAGAGTCCCATCGATACAGATCTGGCTATTTGCAACGCGGCGAGCCATCGATTCATAGAGGAACTCTAAATGAAAGCACCAATGTCGATGTCAAAACCGACGGATCTCGGGTAGGGGGTCCCGAACTATGAGACTAGAATCAACGGTAACAGGAGACTAAGGGGACACGAGTTTACCCAGGTTCGGGCCTTCCAATGGAGGTAATACCCTATGTCCTGCTTGGTTGTATGGATGGTGTAAGGGGTTACAGAGTTGATCTACCTTGAGATCGTATAGCTAACCCTAGATGAGTTGTTCTGTCCCTATACCCTAAAACCCTCCATCTTATATAGATGTTAGGGGTGTCCTAAGCTTACATATGGTATGTTACATGCTGAAGAGATAACATGCCTAACTACAACTAATAACTTGGAGAACACGTCATGACTCCTTGAAGCTTCCATTTGGCACAGGTGGTCTTCGATCATCCGATGTCCGCCTTGTGGCCCATATAGTCCGGCCCATGAACAATGGGCCGGCTATCATAGGACCCCTTAATCCAAGACTCCCTCACCTGTACACCCCCAGGACCAACCTGTGACACTCTCATGTAATAATGAGTGGGTTGTATATGCCCGGAGCTCCCCGAGGAAGCGGAGGGGTTCCATCCCATGCCCAAGTGGAAGCCCAATGCTCTGCACTTGCGGAGAACACTATCCTCGAATGACTATGCCCATGCAACATGTATGCCCTATACTCCGTGCTGGGGGAAGACGAAGACGAAGACTAGCCTAGGTGCCAGACACGACTGTTGCTTGTTCCTTTTTGAATTCGAATCGCCACTTTTGAAATGAAACTCGAAGGTTTCACAACTCTATCTGAAACAAGGGTGGGAATTTTCTCTCTTTGCGATTCTTTTTTTGGTCTTGAGATCTCGTTTTTTGAATCAACACCTGTCAGTCTCCCCCTCACGCGTCCCGCGGGCGGGGGCGGCATGGGCACGGTGTGTGCAACTGGCCAAGGCCATGGCACCTTGGCCCACACGAGGCGTCTCTAGGCAGGCGGACAAGGGCTTGTTGACTTGGAGGCATCCATCTTTTAGTAGTTGACCCTCGCTCGGGGGCTTCGACCATGGCCCGACGCGACATCATGAGGCCTTGGGAGGATCAGGCACCTCTCGAGGCAGGAACAAGCAAGAAAGGAATGAGAGGTGCACGAGCATCAAGGGGGACTCCTGAGCAACGCGCCTCAGGAGCTTCATTGGTCGCGTGGTCCCTCACCCCTTGGTCTTGTCCTAGTGATCCGGACACCCCGACGACGGTCAAGGTATGCGTGGTACTGGGCCCCGCCGACGTAGAGTGCCGCTTGAGCATCAAAGGGGACTTCTTAGCAACGCACCGTAGGAGCCTCACTGATCACATAGCTCCTCGCCCCTTGGTCTCGTCCTGGTGATCTGAACGCCCCAACGGCGGTCGAGGTATGTGGGAGATCGGGCCCTGCTGACGTAGAGTGTCAAAAGGCTAGTAAAATATTTCCACCCGCAAGGAAGAAGCACTCCCTGACAGGATCCTCGAGTTCCTTAGACACCCCAACTGCACCTCACGATGCACGAGCTCGCCACAATCCGCCAAGATAAGTACCCTGACCACAAAGAGCAAAAACTTTATGATCCGATAATAACCTGAATGCTAAGAATGTAGGCGCCACGGTTTACTATGTGCCCCCATCAGGCCTCTTGTGGCTCCAGGTACACGTAAGGGCATCACAAGGGAAGGAACCTAGTCTCTCCAGGTGTCGTTGCTAAAACCCCAGTCATGAGGTGGCACACTCCCCCTCAAGAGGGTCTTCCCCGCAAGGCCGTGGCAGGCCGTCATCGCCGGGCACAGCACGACACGTCCGCATACCTCTCAAAGGGTGCCGGGAGCAGAGCAGTGGAAGAACGAGACGAGCGAAGGTACGGGGGAATGCATGGTGCCGCACCAACAATAACACAAAACCCTGCACAAGAGATGAGGGTGCATCGAGCGAAACAATCGATGGTTCAAAAGAAGAGGGAGGAAGATGAAGGTAAAACACAAAAGTTAATGCCCTCAGTGGCCAAGTGCTTATTGGTTTAACAAGGACTAGGGGAGAAAATAGGGGAAGCCTAGGCGGAGGAGTCACTGTCACCACCTAGACCCTCGCCCGCCTCAGCGCCGGAGTCGTCACCCTCGTTGGAGGAAGGATCTAGGACGAAACTCTCCACCAGGGACTCCACATTAGGGAGTACCTCATCCTGAGGGGCCTCTAGAGCTCCTCGGGCACCAGATCCATGATGAGGGGGAGATCAACCTCTGGGGCATGGCGTCGCAGGTTGGACAAGGCCTGCATCAGCGCCATGTCCAGGAGGTCACGAGTCTTGGACACGTTGTCCTCATCCACTCTGGAGACGCCGGTCTCTAGTGGCTCCACCACCTTGCCGAAGAAGTTGAGGTAGCCTCTATCGCCGTGCGCGCACGACAGCGCATGGGCTTCCTCGACGAATCGACCCACCGCACCAGCCGCGCGGTGGGCAATGCCCAGGTACTGCTTGGTGCATTACACCACTAGCATCCTCACATGCGTTGCCTCGTCCTGGGCGGCCTGCATGGCGTTAGCTGCCCTCTTGACCTGGGCCTGGAGGGACGCCAGCTCCGCCTTGGATTCCTCCTCGCCTTGAGCATGGCTTGGAGCGCGGCCTTGGCGCTCGCCAGCTGGGCCCTCAACGCGTCCGTTTCCTCATGGAGCTTGCCAAGCTTGAGCCTTTTGGGCGCAAGTGCCCTGGGAGGAGGAAATAGTTAAGTCCGGTCTATCGGGCAAGATTGCAAGAAATGGGGTGGATGACAGAACCCTCACTCGTCGATGATGGTCCAGTGCTGGCAAGCTTGGGCCAGCTCAAAGCCCACCCCCCACCGCCTCGAGAGGCCGCCGATGGAACCGAAGTTCCCGTGCGCTTCCCCGCACCTGTAGCACTCCCTCCAGACACCATGGAGGGTAAGGGAAGAGAGGAGGATGAGAAGGATATCATTGGGAGGATGGTGAAGGAGAAGGCGCGATAGGATCGCAAGACTCCCAGGGCGGGGCGGATTTATAGGCGTAACCGCTGCCCATGGGGGGTCGTGGGGAGTGGAGGCGCCCTGTGCTCCTCGGGCGCCGCATAACGGACTCGGTCGGTGTGCGGCCCTGCTTAACGTTGCTTCATCTGCCCTCATATGGTCACATCCGCATGGTCAAAGGGATGAAAACACAAGGAGACAGCAGCAGTCAAGGAAGTGCAATGATGGCCGCCGCGGCATGCAGGCTTCTCGTCAGCCTGGCTCAGAGCAGTTCCCGATGTCTTCGGGGAGTGGAGGCGTCTGCGCCTCATTATGCGCCACGCGCCAAGACGGGCCCGTAGGTGATTGGGGCCCACGATGCTCTGGTCGGTTTCTTTGGCTTTGCCCCCGAAGCCGACTCAAGCGCGCCTCAGGCCCGGGGGTTGCTGTCGACGTTCTAGGAACGGGGTACCCAGACCTGCCAGCCTACAGTCCAGGGCGTGGCCCACTTCGACGGCCTAGTATGGACCGGCGCATCCTAATTCAAGAACAAGGCCCTCGCGGGAGCCCCTCCCTCACGAGGGGGATGGCACCAAGACCCTCAAGGGGAAGAGGCCTCCCTAGGTCGCCTCCCGAGGGGCAGAGATCCCTAGGCAATGCTCGGCCTCAGGAGGTCAAGGATGATGCAAGACGGGCCAGGCAGGCACCAGTGCACGCAGAGGAAATGGTTTCTACTTTGGTGCAAAGGAGGTGAAGATGTACGCAGGTTCCCAAAGCACCCCAAAGGTTTCCATTCCGTCGCAAGAAGACAAGGACCATGAGCCCGGCAGGACGGACATCATCACCGAGGCCACCTCTCCATCACCACCGGCTACATTGCAGGCGAAGACCACCTTTTGTCAGGATAAGGGTGTAATCCTTGTCCCCCTTTGAATTTGGCCATTGTGGGATCCCTTCTCGCCTTTGTGATAGGGGAAGAGGACCCGTGGCACTATAAATAGAGGATAAGCTGCCCAGAGAAGGGGACAGATCGAACACCACCCATGCGCCCTCGCGAGGTTGCCCCCAGTGTACTAGTTCATCCACAAACCTCCTCGTGAGGCAATCCACCCAAGGCAGGAGTAGGGTTCTACACTTCGCAATGACCTGAACCTGGGTAAATCCTCATGTGCTAGTCTTCTTCCCGTGGTTGAGTAAATTCACAAGGATAGATTGTCGTGCGGTGAGCTCGAGGCCAGAGCTGGCAAGGATATTCGTACACTCCCTTGAGTTCAAACCTATTTGAGTTTTGCGGAGCCCTAAATCCGACAGACTCGAAGAGTGGTGTAATCTGGTGTGACACGAAGAAGACGTTCAACGGGAGTTTCATTGGAGATAGTGTGACTAGGCCATATATTGATAAGATGAACGATAGTGAGAAAAGCATCATCCCAACATTTGAGTGGCATGGAGGCAAAAGCTAAAATATCCAAGCTTACTTCAACAATCTGTCCGTGCTTTCGTTCGGCAGAATCATTTTGTTGGTGTGCATGTGGGCATGACACATGATGAGAAATACCAATCTTTTGGAAAATAGAGTTGAGTTTATCATATTACCACCCCAGTCTCATTGCACGGCAAGAATTTTTCTATCAAATTTGCGTTCAACAAGAGATTGGAAGTTTTGAAAAACTTGAAGATAGGTGGAATAGCTATGCGCATGTAGTCAAAATGTCAAAAGTGTTACATATACAAAGGAGGCACGCAGCCGATTCCTACACACAAGAAATGGATGGCATGAGAGGTGGTTTCAAGCATGAGTAGGACCTAGCTACAACAACCACCACACATAGTACAAGTCTATGTCATGGTACAACTCAACACCCCCGCAGTCCGAACATTGCTCGTTAAAACATTTAGACTAGATCGAAAATCACAAAAAATATCGAGGGTAGTTTCCTGGTGAAGATATCTGCTAACTGCGACATAGTCGGGACATGAAGCACCTTGGCCTAATCGAATACCACCCGATCTCGAAAAAAGTGAAGATCAATATGGACATGTTTTGTCCATTGGTGTTGCACCAGGTTAAGAAGAGATACACCATATTGTCATTGTCATAGTAGACAACAATGGCGCGTATGGGGAGCCTGAAAGCACAACTTCTCCATAGTTTGTTTTTGCTTGTTACCAAGTATATTTCAGGAAATTTTCAATGAATGGGTTGGCAAAGGATTGTGAGGAGGTCCCCTAGATGCGAGGAACATCTATTGGCAACCAGCTTCAAGACTACATTTTGAATTTTGTGAAATCACATTTGAGTCCATAGAAAAGCAAATACTATTAAACGGGGATGATCTGGTTGCTCAAGTGCTTAGAGTTAGCCTCCAAAACCCCTGATGAATTCTCCCACAAATATATTATGTCCAAACCCCAAAGTACGAATTCGGAGCCACAAAGTTTCCAAAATCGTCCCTACCGAGTTCTACCCTAGACAGGATCCTGAGCCAACCCTAACTTCTCAGTGACACCAAGTCCCTTTTTGGTGCAACCGAAAGCAGTGACCAATTTCTAGTTTCCATTTGCAAAAAATTGGAATTTCTTATTTTTGCAAATCGGTGCCACCAAGCTTGTGTAACTGTCTAGGCCAATCAAATCGGACTCACCGAGATTTATATATCGGTCTCACCAAAACACCAGACGTTGCCACATTTTGCACTAGTCGGTGCAACTGTGTTTTTTTTGATTCGGTTTCACCGAGTTGGGCAATAATGTTGTAATGGTTGGAATTTTGGAGAAGCCTATATATAACCCTCCACCTCCGTCTCATTCGTAGAGTGAGCACTCAGAACAAGCCAACACTTGCCCCATCCATTTGAGAGAGAACCACCTACTCATGTTTTCAAATCAAGATCTTCCACTCCAAATGTATGAATCTTGTTTTCTAGCCTCCCCAAGTTGTTTTCCACCCAATCAATCTCTTCTACCAAACGAAATCTATGAGAGAGTGATTGAGTGTTGAGGACACTATCTTTTGAAGCACAAGAGCAAGGAGTTCATCATCCATACCACATCTATTACTTTTTGGATAGTGGTGTCTCCTAGATTGGTTAGGTGTTGCTTAGGAGCCTCCGACTTCCTCTGGAGTTGAACCAAGTAGTTTTTAAGGGCAAGGGGATCGCCTACTTCATGAAGATCTACCCTGACCGAGGCTAGTACTTCGTGGACGTAATCCATGATGGAATAGACGAGGTTTCTATTTTGTGGACCCTTCATGGGCGGAGTCCTTCGGACTCTCATGACTATTTCCCTCAATGGGTTGAAGTCTTCATCAACGTGTACGTACGATAGCACCACCTATCGGAACCACGGGAAAAATCTTTGAGTCCCCATTGTGTTTGATCTTTCTATCCCTACCCTCTACTTATATGTGCATGTATTTACTTTCCGATGCTATACTCTTAGAGTTGCATGTGTGGAGTGTGCTTGACTTGATATAATTGCTAAAACTTTCCAACCTTTAATATTGGAAAAATTCTAGATTTTTATTTTAGTCAATTAGTTTAATCACCCCCGTGTAGACATACTTCGGATCCTACAAGTGGTATCAGAGCTTTGGTGTCCTTTGCATTGGTATCACAACCTAGGAGAGTATGATGTCCAGTGAGGGAAATTACCATCGTAGAGGTCCATATTTTGATGGTACAAACTTTTCTAGTTGGAAGCACAAAATGAAATTGCATATTCTTGGTCATATTTGGTCTGTTATTCATGTTGTATTGCAAGGTGAATTCATCGGTGATGGGAAGGAACCGGATCATGAAGCGACCGTAGAACAATTGAAGTTGTTGCAATACAATGCTCAAGCATGCGACATTCTATTAAATTTCCCATGCCCAGAAGAATTCAACAAGATTAACCGTCTTGAGAATGCAAAGGAAATTTGGGATACTTTGGTTGATATGCACGAAGGAACCAAATCCGTTAGTGAATCTAAGTTGGATGTGCTACAAAGTCAACTTGACAAGTTTAAGATGAAGGATGGTGAAGGATCTGCTGAAATGTACTCTAGGCTTGCTCTCATCACAAATGAGATTGCCGGCTTAGGAAGTGAAGAGATGACTGACAAATTCATCAACAAGAAGATACTTAGAGCCTTGGATGGAAATTATGTCACCGTGTGCATATTAATCCAAATGATGCCAAACTACAAAGATCTCAAGCTACGGAAGTCATTAGAAGGATTGTTGCTCATGAAATGTCACTCAAAGACAAAGAAGAGCTTCACAACAAGTCAAGCAGTGTATACAATTCTTCAAGTGACACTCCCGCTACCTCAACTTACAACCTTGTTACAAATGAAGAGATAAGACTCATGGTCAAGAAATTCAACAAGTTCTACAAGAATAGAGGCAAAGAGAGAAGCTCCAACTCAAGATATGAAGATATGCGTTCATCTAGTCGTGACCAAAATTGATACAATTGTGGAATACCTAGACACTTTTCCAATGAATGATCGGCCCCTCAAAGAGAAGGGAAGAGTCACCTAGAAGAACAAGCTCAAGAGATGAGTCACCTCGAAGAGAGAGAAAGAGTAGAGAAGATCGCTATGAAAGTAAGACCCTCTCGCAGGAGCAAGGACTCGGAGAAGAATGACAAGTACACCAAGATATACACAAGAATAATACATCAAGATCATGTTGGTGAATGTGTATCCGGCTCTGAATCCGACAACAAATCCTAGAGAAGCTACCACTCCAACTCTAACTGTTGTCAAGATGAAGGTCTTGCCGAACTAGCAGTTGTTTCCTCCAACTCCTATCATTTGTTTGATTCACCAAATGAAGGGATTGTAAGTTTCTTCATGGATAAAGGCCCCAAGGTATCACACCCCGAATATTTTGACTTTAATAGCGACGAGGATGACTTACTAGGAGATGATGACTTGCTCTTTGATAACACTAGTGATGTTAGTCAAGATGAACTTGATAATACTCATGCTAGCGAAGATAATTAGTGTGATGATGATAATAAGGAGTTGAGCATCTAACTAAGGAATTAAACAATCTTAACTTAGCTCAGGAATCTACTCAATAAGATCATAAAGAGCTTCTAAGAACTCATGATAAGTTACGCTTAGAGAAGCTAAATTTAGACCAAGAACATGAGTTTCTTAAAGCTATCATTGAAGATCTTCGAAAGAAGAGTTCTTCTTCTCTAGCCAAACGATTACTCTTGTCTAATTTTGTTCCATAAGTTAAATCTAAGCAAACTAGTAACAACGGCAAGAAAGGTTCTTCATCTAGTAGCAACAATAAAAATGCTAAATCTAATGATGTTGCTTCTAGTAGTTCTATTCATTCCACTAATTATTCTCTTAGCCAAGTTACACTTGAGAAAGAAAATGATTTATTGAAAGGAATTATAGAAAAAGGTGTCTAAAAGAGTCTTTTCGGAAGTAAGCAATTTGAGGAGATTGTACACAAGATAGGATGGCACTAGAAGAACCAAGGCATTGTCTATTTCAATGCCAATGGAGTTGAATGGGAAGAAGGTCAATACCCCAAGACAAAATTTGTTCCACAATAGGAGAAGTATGATCCTACTCTCCCCAAGGGAAAAAATGCTCAAGATGACCTTCCACCACAAGACCACAAGCTCAAGGGTAAGGAAAAGCTTCAAGAAGAGACTGTCTAATATTAAATAGAATCCCAAGCCATGGTCAAGTGGGTTCCCAAGGACACAACTAGCTCTACTTCATCAAGTGATACATCAACTCTAAGGATCTCCATCAAGTTGATGTGGGTCCCCAAGAAGAAAACCAGAGAAGTTCTTGAGGGGCGACCCTGCCAACAAATTTCACTCACACTCATTTTTTGCAAGAGCCATTTGCAATCAACGCCAACCCTATGCAATAGTTCAGGGATTCACAAATTCCTTGATTGGTAAGCAAGGGACAAGGTAATTAATGAATCAATGTACATAATCATCATGCATGTTTATCACTCCATGTCCATAGATATCCTTGTATTTGTTCCTTGTGTGGGACTAACCCATGTAGGTGAGAAGAGTACAAAGCAACAAGCATAGCTCCCAACTCAAGATAATCTTCATAAACTATGAGCATCCACTACTACAACACCTACATGAAGTCTTCTACGACAAAACCCAAGGTTAGTTTGTCCCTCTTAAGAGGGATGTCACATCAAGGGGGATCTTTACTCTAAGACTTGAGTCAAAGGATGTCATAAGATGTGAACACATTGAAAGATTTATGTAAAAGTGGCAACCCCACTTGTGCTTAAATGATGAGTATGACATATGATCAAGTATTCTTACTTGGCTCCTAAGTCAATATACTCATATATAGATGAATCTCTCATCGCCAAAGTGCTTGGTAGATACTAGAGTGGTTGTGCATGTTTGCCATGTTTCATTTGACATCTTATTGTGTGAGCATGTTGGTATGCTTATTTTTTCTTCATTCAGGGACTCCAATTATTCTTCTATGGCTTTTAATTTTCTAGCCAATTGTATGTACAAGATCGCCTAAGTACCCCCTCTAGCTATCTATGCTTTCTCGTCCCAAATTCTATTCATGCTCCATCATAAAATTTGATCAAGCACTTCTCAGACTCTTTGTGTGAAGAGAACTCAGACCTACCATTTTGACAAGGGTTGACTTCCAAAACCACCCAAGTGTATCTCGGTGTGACCAACTTTTACATCTCGGTTCCACCGAAGCACTAGGGTTGATCTAGGTTTTCTATTTCGATACCACCAATCTCTAAATCTCAGAGTTACCGAGTTTCTCTGTCCACACACAGTTACGCATCTCGGTGTAACCGAAATTTCTAGTTTGGTGGGTCCAAACTTTAAACATTCTCTTCAAATTGAACACCCCACACCCCATTGCTACTGCCATCTCCGTCTGTGGACGATATCCATTGCCTCCCATGCGCCCTCGCCATAGGAGTCCACCGCCATCAGTGGGATCGTCTCCGCCGTTGCCTCCGTAGAAAATATTCGCCATACTAGGACAAATATTTGGCCCCTCGTGCGCTCCACTATATTATTCATGCGCTTAGGTCTTTTTCATCTTCTTGCCACGGTTTTCAATACTCCTATTAACGAGAAAATTTTAGGTTTAGGTTTCCGCGATATGCATTTCGACGTCACCGAGTCAAAACATATCGGTGTCACTGATGTGGGTTACCCACAACACGAAGGACTTCCCGATGACACCATATGGCCCCGAATGCCATCTTTCACATTGCCTCCTTCATCATGGTCTGTGAGGCCTTTTTGTACTACGGAGCACACTTCAGACTTTGGCTGAAGACCTGCAGGACAAGACGAAGTCCAACGGCTCAGATCTAGGTGAGTGTGGAGGGGCCATGGTCAGTAAGAACCAAATGTTGTTTGGTTCAAGGGTGCCTTCATTGAGATGGTAAAGGAATGGCGCATGAGTGGTTTTACATCACTGGTCCGCTCTCCCCTGGACAAACTAAAGTCCAAGCCTTTTCAGCAAGGCCCCCAAGGAAGCTCAAGTCCTGGACGGAGAAATACATCGCCTGGGGGGACTCCAATGGGGTGGAGGCATTGATCAAGAAGATCAAGTGGTGGCGCATCGAGGAGGACCTCTAGCTACCCGACGTAGTCAACATCATGCTCAACCGCCGGATCCTCCCGCTCCAACTCTGGGCCACTGCAATGTGGGAGTATAAACCTGAGGAAGCGGTGCCCGTCCTCCGCTTTTTCCATACCAACTTGGCCAGCACGTGCATGCAGCTACTCAAGCTGGCCAAGGACAAGATCCCTGAGGAGGGGAAAGACCTTGGCTTCAAGGCTGTCCATGAAGCCCCACCAGTAAGTGTTCTAACACATACGTTTATATTCTTGTTTCTTCACATGGTGAGACAGATTTCAATAAATCGTTTTGCTTGGTATGTGCAGAAATGGTCAGCCGGGATGCAGAAAATGTAGTGCCTGGCCCCATTGCCATAGGGAGAGAGAACCCCTTTGCTCATGACGCTCCTAGTCAAGGACGTGGTGGTCCCAAAGGGACCAAAGTCACAGAAGGGCAGGAAGGGTCTTCCGAATCAAGAGACCTTGGTTACCCGGTCGGAGGAGACCCACACCTCCACCACCCACAAAGAGACGGGGGGGGATGAGGAGAAGGACGATGACCCTTCCCTTAAAGGGAAGAGGATAGCATCAGAGGATGCCAAAGCTGGAGTGTGTCCAAAGGGCCAGAAGAGGTTGAAGGGAACCTCGGTCGGGGCCGCCAACAAGTCCGTCAAGGAAGATCGTGCTCTCTCACGAGTCCGAAGATGATCCCCTTGTTCTGGGGAGGAAAAAACTAGCACCCAGATGATATGATACTATTTTCCATGATCTTTGTTTTATTAGTTATGTGTCTTAGTAGGAGAAAGCTCATAGGAGCATATTTCCATAGTCAGCCGAAGGTGTGCCCAAGCGATTCCTCAAGCGAGCTGCCATCCGCTAGCAGGACCTCAGACCCCTCCACTCCTCCGCTAGTTCATGATGTGCTAGGGAGGCGAATTCTACTCCGTCTTCCTAGGTTGACACAACAGAGGCCAGATAGTCGATCATCATGACTGAGGTTGACACCTTGACCCCGCAGGGTAAGGGGTTAAGATCCCCGAGGTCACCAAGGAAACATTGGGCCAATCGTCGGCCCTACAGAAGTCCACTCTGGTCTAGCGTCGCAGCCGGATACCCCTCCGCCCAGCACCCAGGTGCTTGGGTCCGAGGTCTTGCCACCCCACCTCCTTCCCGAACGCAGGCTAGCGCAGGGTGGAATGAGGAGATGGAGGACACCTTGAAGGGCTCCTCCCTCAAGGAAGACCACTGTGCCTTGATAGGCGCGGCTCCACATGGCTTCCGGTCCACAAGGCCTAGATTGCATGAGGTCTTCAAGGGCCTCATTATGAGCTTTGAGGTATTATTATTTTACCTTGTGCAAAACTAATTTTTGTTTTGCGTTTAATTTGCATGTCCATGTATATGTCTGAGGACATTTTCTCATGGCCTTGTGAACGCCCTGGCTAGTGAGTAGTCCCTGATCCCAAGATCAGTTTTGAGGAACCGTTGATGGGATCAAATAAAAGTAGGAGTTTGATGAGTATCCTCCAGGACACTGCCCAGTGATATGAGGCATTCGTCCGAGGTTAATAAATTGGTCGTGTGGCTTATGTGAAAATATCCTTGTTTGCAAGTTTCTACCTCAGCTCCGGGCTCCGTCTCCAAGGAGATAGCATAGGTAAACTGAAAGTTTGAGAGGTCAGAGAAAGACCTCGACCTGATGAACCAACGATTTGAGCAGTCTCAAGGTAAAGGATCAATACTTCTTGTTCTTTGAATCTTACTTTGAACACGAGAAGCATACTATATTTGTTGTTGAGTTAGGGGTTGATGCCAGAATAGTTTGAATGACAGTGGCCTTGGCCAAGCTTGAGGGGCTCAAGGTTGAGCTCAAGAAGGCTCGGCAGGAGGCGGAGCAGCAAAAGGCTGGGGCCGCGAAGGCAGAGAAGGCATGAGCTACCGAGGAAGTGGATAGGGAGAAGGACTAGGCGTGGGTCGTAGATGTCGTGGAGACCCTGAAGGGTGTGCTTGAAGCATATGAAAAACTTTAGTACAAGGAGAAGCAGGCGAAAGAAGAGTTCAAGAAGCTCCAGCATGCGCACACCAAGCTCTAGATTGCAGCCCGGACTGACCGCGGGGTGCTCCAGCAAGTGGAGCAAATACCCATGGGTAAGTTGTACTTATTGCGGTGTGTGTTTGGCAACAAAGGGTGCGTAGAGCTCACCCAGCTGTGTCATTCTGCAAAGCTCTTCGTAGATCTTCCGAAGGTAACAAACACTGTCCAACTTAGACAAATGGAGGGCCATGAGGAGGAGAAGGCATTCTGGCGGCAGTTACTGGACTCTCCGGTATCACAGCTGCCGAATCATCAAAGGACGCGGCTAATCCACATGCTAAGGCCAGTGCTCGAGGATCTCTACACCAAGTTGTGTCCCATCGAAGTTCTTCTGTCCAGCCTCTTCGGCCTGCTGGCCCGGTTGTAGGTTGTTGGCCCGCAGGTGGATTGCTAGAAGAAATATGCGAGCTTCGCGGGAGCACAACGGGTGTATGCTGATAACCCACAAGTGTAAGGGATCGTTTGTAGCCTCTTTCGGTAAGTAAGAGTGTCGAATCCCAACAAGGAGATAAAGGTAGAACAAATATTCCCCCAAGTTCCATCGACCACAGATATAACTCTACACACAGTTAATGTTTGCTTTATCTAGAAAAAGAATAAAACTACTTTGCGGGAATAAAACTAAGAGTACGTTGCAAGAAAATAAACTTAGTAGTGCAGTAGCAAGCTTTTTGGAACACAAGAGAAAGATTTCCCTAGGCAATTGAATACGATATGATAGATATTTTTTATATGCAATGAGGGAGAGGTATGAGCTAACATACATACTTTCTCTACTTGGGTCATATGCACTTATGATTGGAACTCTAGAAAGCATCCACAACTATACTAAAGATCATTAAGGTAAAACCCAACCATAGCTTTAAGTATCATGTCCTCTTTACTCCCATACGCAACAACCCACCTACTCGGGTTTGTGCTTCTGTCCCTCACGCAACCCACCACAGGCAAATCATGAACATATTGCAACACCCTACGTAGGCGACCCCTCACGTTTTCACGACACAAAGGGCACCAGAGGATAGCACCATATCACCATACAACTCACATCCATAACATCATACCACAATTAACCCATAGGACAAAAGAGATCTACTCAAACATCATAGGATAGCCAAATATCATTGGGAAATAATATATGGAGTTGAGCATCATGTTTAAGTAGAGATTACAGCAGGGAAGAGAGGTGTTACACCACTACGAGAGGGGGAGAAAGTTGGTATTGACGGTGGTGGGATTGTTGATGTAGATTGGTTTCATGATGCTTGCCCGGCGGCGTTCCGGCGCCATCGAGAGAGAGTGGGAGAGAGCCCCCTCCTCCTTCTTCTTACTTGGACTCCCCTAGATGGGAGGAGAGTTCCCCCTCTTGGATCTCCCTCTCTATTCTCTTCTGTTTCACGTTTTTGTTTCTGGCCAAAAACCGTTTCTTTTATTCCCGGAAATCCGTAACTCCGATCGGGCTAAAATTTTGAGGGCATTTGTATCCAAAAATTAGCTTTCTTGTGCCAGAAGGAGAGCTCCAACCAACCTACAAGGTGGACACCCTTCACCAGGGCGCGTTTGGGCCCTGGCTCGTGCCCTGGTATGCCATGCCCATTGTGGGCCTCTGTTTGCATTGATTCCATGTCGGGACCCCCATCCTTAGTCATAGGAATCCAGCCTGTAACACATCACATCACTTTGCGGCCTCACGCATGGTAACTCCACGGCTGCAGCCTTAGCTTGGCCAGGACCGTTTGCGTCTTTTGGCTCATGTATGTGAATGTGTCGCTAGCATTCAAATGACAAAGATCCTGGGCGGACATGACTAGTCATAGAACCCAAGTGGCACATCTGTACGGGAATAGGCATACATAACCCAACAATGCAGGTGTCGGCCTCAAGCGTGTGTAGACGAGTCATAGCAAGCTACAAGGACTCCATTACGTCGTGGGACATAAATGTCATCACTGCACGTAGGCGAGTCATAGCAGGCTATAGGGTCTCCATTACACAGCGAGACATTTCCTCGAAGGGACATACACAGCAACAAAGAAGGATACATGCCGGTCAATCAATGTGTCCGGAGCAGTAGCAAGCTACCAAGGCTCGATGGAAGCACAAAGAGGCAGTTCCCCGTAAAGAGTACTACTAAAGTCACATGGCTAGGTGTCGGATCCCATACATACCGTTGCACGTCACACGTACACACGACATGCCCGGTATGCATAGATACAACTATGGCATCACAACATAACCAGAAAACAACACAACTTTTATTTAAGAGGCTCAGAGGAGCCTTGCATAATATGTTCTTACAGGTAGGGGTCACATGACCCGACATTCAAGTCATACAAGCAAGTTCATACAAACCAAGAGGAAGCATAAGGCTGTCTGAGTACATACAGATGAAAGGGTAAAAAGGCACATGGCCTGACTATCTAAAGCCCACCACAAGGCGTAAGATCGTAGCTGGGACACCAGCTATTCAGCATCGTCGACATCTAGGTAGAACCCACCTGATGGGTCCTGAGTCCCATCTGCAACATTTATTAAGCAAACGTGAGTATAAACATACTCAGCAAGTCTTGAAAACAGACCTACTCTATTCATGGTCATGTATCAACAAGGGGAGTGCTGGATTTTATGCAACATTGCCAGCTTTGAATCTTGGCTAACCTATACTACACATATTAATTCCTTGTTCAAATTTTAGATATCGCACACAAGTCCACTAACTCCACATCAATACACCACCATGGATTCACTTCCGTCATTTACAAGAGTGCCATCCATGATACTCACACTTGTCTTGAGATTTTTATGAGTATCCATGAAGTTATCTATGAACAACATAAGTTCTCCAAGTAGTCCATATCCGAGGACGCGGCTATTCAAACAGATTCATACCCTACAGGGGTGTACTCCTTCACACATGCTCTCGCCACTTATCGCTGTGTGCTCATATAACCATGCACCTCGGCAACCTTCAAGCAGAAGCCCAGCAAGGGAGTTGGCCACGATCGTCAATCACACAAGACCTCTAGTCCAGGCTATCTCCTATTTGAGACTGAACCCGCAGGGAAGTTCGGCCAAAGTTTCTGCTACGGCCCCAAACGATGTGCGTAGGGTTCCCACACCCACCATTCGGGTGACCCTTGGTACACCGTGCCATTGCCTACCGCATCATAGCCCATCCCTAGGGTCAACGCTACGCACGGCCTCCAGCATACTATAAACACCAGAAACTACTTGCAACTCCTGGACCAAGGACTAAGCGATTGATAAGTTGAGAGGTTCGAGATACCGAAACCCAATGTGTGGTAGTACCTAGCCTTGGATCACAAACACGGAACTCAATTTCTAAGAACGGTCCATATGAGACAACCCGCTATGTACTCCTACATAGCCTCTCATCGCTACCTTTACCAAATCCGATTCATCATTTAGCTCATCACATCAGAACAATACTGTTTCACTCCAGTTCAGCACCCAGATGAACCAGACTTGACACAACTGTAAGCATAGCAAGCAAAGTAGGTAAAGCACATCATGGCTCAAGCATCTACCAGGTATGCTAGGTTGCAAGGTTTAGCTATTTACTATGACAATGATAGGTCATGCAGAGGAATGGGTTCATCTACTGCATATGATAGGCAGTTTAACGTTTGTCCTAATGCAATAAACAAGATCAGGAGCGAGAGAATGGGATGATATCGGAATGATCAATGGGGTTTCTTGCCTTGCTAGGAAGCGGGAAGGTACTCTCCTTTGTTGGGATACTCGGGGGTATCCTCGGAAGCAGGGCCTACCGAAATGCAGATAGGTAACAATCAATACATGGCAAGTGCATCAATATGATGCATGATCATGACATGGTAACGTAAATGGATGAGCTAATGCAACTATTATTCAAGTTAGATGGAGTGGATTTGAATATAGGTTCAAAATCGTTCTCCATTTAATATTCCATATATTGTCCTATTGTTAAATGTCAATGTTCATCTACATAGGTTTCTCTAACATGCATGATAACATCACCACTGGATTCATTGGATTTTTCTGATAAATTTTCATATATAAATTATTTTAATTTGAGTTACAGATTAATTTCTATGATTTTTCTAAGTTTTGAATATTTTTTGGAATTAATTTAAATTAGAAATTCCTTTAATGCATCAACATGACATAAGCATGATGTGAACAGGTCAACAACCCATTGACAGGTCAAACTTGACCACTGGGGTCCACTAGTCAGTGACCCAGACCCAAATTAGATTTAATTAAATTCCTAATTAGTAATTAATTAGGCTGGCCCCACCTGTCAGTGGGTGTTTAGGTTAATTAAATTAATTAATTAATTTTCTAAACTAATTAAACCTGACAGGGTCGGGCCCACTTGCCAGTTGACCCAGTGGGGTCAACCTCATGGTCAAATGGGTTGACTCACCGGCGTTGAGCCGCGCCAACGTCAGGGACGGCAGAGGGGGTCGGAAACCCTCCTCTAGCGACCAAATGGATGGTGGAGGGCACCGATCGGCCTTGCGTGCTCACGCGTGTCGAACCCCACTGACCCTAGTGGCTGGGATGGGCGGAGTCGACACTGGTGTTGAGAGTGGCGGCTGCCGGAGCTCGGGCAAGCACGGGCTCGTCAAGCCGGAGCTCAACCGGGCCAACTAATGGATCCTAAGGCTCCCTGGGGGTCCTCCTGAGCACGCCCATGTGCTCAGGTGAGAGCTTGGGCCACCGCAGCGACAGCCACGTCCTCGCCGGCGGCGAGAAGCTCTCGGGCCCGAGGTGAGACGGTGCTAGAGCGCGCTAGCAACGGGGAGAAGAGGGGGAAAGGGCCAGGGGGTCACGGCGGTTGCAGAGGCGTCGAGAGTGGGCTCGGGGAAGGCCTGGAGTGGCGGCGACCTTCACTTGTTCACCGGCAGCCGGAGGTTGAAGACGACGGTGATGCGGTGATGGAGAGCTCTTGGTGATGCATGGCTCAATGAGGAGGAAGAGGGCGTCGAGGCGGAGCGATTGGGGGGCTTAGGAGCGAGGGGGACCAACTGGAACTATAGCTACGGCGGCAAGAAAGCGACTGCCATGGCGAGACAAAGGGTGGAGAGAGAGGAGCAGGCGAATGCGAGAGGGAGAGAGCGATGGGGACGGCTCTGCGAGCTTATCCCCGTTGCGCTGGTGAGAGGGAGGCAGCCTGGTAGCTGCCGGCGTGGCGGCACGGCCATGCACACGCGATGGCCACATGCCCGGCCTTCTGGTCGCCAGGAGGACGAAGACCTCCCTGGGCGAGATGGGATGGCCTGGAGCTGGCCTCAGGTCAGCTCCCTCTTTATTTTTTTCCATTTCGTTTTCTTTTTCTTTTTTGACATTTGTTTTATTTTTTCTAGGCATCAAAACCTATTTCAAAATATATTGAAATATTTTGCAAGCTTAGTTTGAATATTTCAAACCTCCACAAAAAGTTTTAATATCTTTGAATAACTAAAATATTTATAATGCTTTATTTGGCATTTTTAGAAGCTTTATTATTTATTTTAAAATGACATATATGTTTTGAAAATTAAAATGTCCCCTGATATATTGATATCAATAATTATGAGACATGGGGGGCATTTTTTATGGGCATTTTGGATTTGTTGATTTTTCACAACATTTAAATTGGTTGATTCAGGTGAGGTGTTTAGGGTTTCTGTTGATCCCAATTCAAATTGATGCAAAAATCGAAACATGATGCACACCACATGCTAACCAGAGCAATGCTAACTAGGGATGTGACAATGCACCCCCACTCAAAATAATCTCGTCCTGAGATTTGGAAGTCGTCGGGAAAAACGCGGGGTACTCTAGTCGAAGACGATCCTCTCTTTCCCATGTGGCTTCCTTCTCGGAATGGTGTGAGCACTAAACCTTGAGAAACTCGATGTTTCGATGTCGATTGGTATGCTACGCTTGGTCAAGAATACGAACAGGGTATTCTCGATATGTAAGGTTTTCTTGGAGATCAATCATTTCGTGTTCTACTTCGCGGACAGGGTCCGAAAAGCAACGCCTGAGTTGCGAGATGTGGAAGACATCATGAACTTTAGAAAGATGCGTCGGAAGTTCCAATTGGTAGGCAACTTCTCCTTGTTTAGCAAGAATGCGAAAATGACCAATGTAACGAGGAGCCAACTTGCCCTTGATACCGAATCATTGGGTACCCTTCAGAGGTCTAACCCGAAGATAAGCCTTCTCGTCAACTTCATAGGACACAGCCTTATGATGGCGATCATATTGGCTCTTTTGACGAGATTGGGCTGTTTTCATCTTTTCATGAATAATGTGAACTTTCTCCTCTGCATCCTGGATCATATCTGGACCAAAGAGTTGCCTCTCTCCGGTTTTTGACCAGTTAAGAGGTGTTCGACACCTTCGTCCATAGAGAACTTCAAAAGGGGCTTTGCCCAAGCTTGACTGATAACTATTGTTGTAAGCAAATTCAGCGAATGGAAGACATTTTCCCAATTCATACCGAAAGATATAACACAAGCTTTGAGCATGTCTTCAAGAATTTCATTGACTCGCTCAACTTGACCACTTGAGTGTGGATGGAAAGCAGTGCTAAAGGATAGATGAGTCCCTACCGCATTTTGGAAGCTTTCCCAGAATCCAGAAGTAAAGATACTTCCACGGTCTGAGTTAATCTCCAAAGGAACACCATGAAGAGAAACTATTCAAGAAACGTATAACTCCGCTAGCTGGCTAGCGGTTATACTCTCCCGAACAGGAAGAAAATGAGCCACTTTGGAAAGACGGTCTATGACCACAAAGATAGCGTTATTCCCTCTATTGGTCGTGGGAAATCCGGTGATGAAATCCATACCGACCTTATCCCATTTCCATTGAGGAATAGCTAAGGGTTGAAGGGTGCTAGCAGGCCTTTGATGTTCTGCCTTAACACGACGAGAAACGTTATAGTTTGCAAGGAATTGAGCAATTTCTCTCTTCATCCGAGTCCACCAGAACCTCTGGCATAGGTCCTCATACATCTTGGTACTACCAGGATGAATCGCGAGAGGAGAATCATGAGCCTCCTTAAGGATCAATTGCCGCAGATGTTGCTTCTTCGGGACCACCAAGTGCTTCTCAAAGAAGAAAACACCCTGATCATCTTCCGAGAAGCATCTAACATTACCCTTCCTAATGTTTTTCTTGATCCGAGATATCCTGGCATCATGCTTCTAGGCTTCTATGATTTGATCCATAAGAGTAGGTTTCGCTACCAGGTTGGAAAGGAATCCTTGAGGAAAAATATGAAGATTCAACTTCCTAAATTCCTCATAGAGAAGTGGTTGATTTTGTTGTAACATCAGGTTGTTACAATAAGACTTACGACCTAGTGCATTATCCATGACACTGGCTTTCCTCGGGGTGTAAGTTATCCCTACCCTGTAATCTGTGATCAACTCAACCCACCGTCTTTTCCTAAGATTTAAATCCGGTTGGGTGAAAATATATTTCAGACTTTGGTGATTAGTTTAAATTTCGCAACGATTACCCAGAAGATAATGCTGCCAAGTTTTCAGTGCATGGAGTACAGCTGCAAGCTCAAGATCATGTGTTGGATAATTATCCTCATGTGGACGCAGCTGTCGAGATGCATATGCAATCACATGACGATCTTGCATGAGAATGCAACCTAATCCTTGTCACGAGCCGTCGCAATAGATAACAAAGTCCTTTGAGAAGTCTGGTGGCACCAGAACGGGAGCAGAGGTGAGGCATCTTTTCAGTTCCTGAAAACTGTGCTTGCATTGTGGGGTCCACTCGAACTTTTTTTATCTTTCTTGAGGAGTTCAGTCAGAGGCTTCGCAACCTTGGAGAAGTTATCGACAAAGCGGCGACAATAGCTCGCTAAACCAAGGAAACTCCAAACTTGCTTAACCGATTCAGGTTGAGTCCAATCAAGTACATCCTAAAATCTCTCGGGATTGACAGCAATACCTTTATCAGAGATCACGTGGTCTAGATTGGTCACTTCTGGTAACCAAAATTCACACTTGGAGAATTTGGCATACATACGATTCTCTCGAAGTTTCATCAATACCAGCCTTAAATGCTTGGCATGTTCCTGTTCGTTCTTCGAGTAGATGAGTATATCATCGAGGTAAACTACGATGAATTTATCCAGGTACTCCATGAAGATCGAATTCATCAAGCGAGATAAAGTGGCTGGGCCATTGGTTAAGCCGAAGGAGATGACGGTGTACTCATATTGTCCATCACGAGTAACAAAAGCCGTTTTTGGAATGTCCCCGTTCCTAATTCGGATTTGATGGTATCCCAACCTCAAATCCATCTTGGAGAAGACTGAGGATCCAACAAGTTGATCATACAAGTCATTGATCCTGGGGAGCGGATACTTGTTCTTTATGGTGACCAGATTCACTAGCTGATAATCTACAACCATCTGGTCCGATCCATCCGTCTTGTTGACGAAGAGGACAAGGCAAGCCCAAGGATAATAACTAGGATGGATGAAACCTTTCTTCAAAGCCTCATCGAGTTATTTCTTAAGTTCGGCTAGTTCTAAGGGTGCCATCTTATAGGGTCTTCTGGTTATTGGGACAGTCCCTGGAATGAGCTCTATCACAAACTCTACATCTCTGAGAGGTGGTATTCCTGGCAGTTCTTCCGGAAAGACATCCAAAAAGTCACGGACTACCAGAATATCTTCTAGTTCTGGAAGAGGGCTAGCATTGAGAAAATAGAGTTGGCGCTTGACAGGTCGAGTGGAGACATTAACTATCTCACCCGATGGATGTGTAAGCTGAACATTCCTAGTATGAGTATCAATCTTAGCATAATGGACTTTCATCCAGTCCATGCCTAAGATGATATTGATGTCTGAAGACTTGAGAGCTATCAAAGATGCTAGGAAGACTAGCCTATCCAAAAGAATCTCATTGTCATGGCTCACTCTAGAAGTTTGCCATTTTGAACCAGGAGTCTGAACTACTAAAGGAGTAGGCATATCACAAAAAGATATGTTATGCAACTTTGCATAACTTCCTGAGATGAATGAATGAGATGCTCTAGTATCAAACAGAATGGATGCTGGATGACTATTGACAATGAGCGTACCTAGGATAACATCAGGGTCCTCAAGGGCTTCTTAAGCAGAAACATAATTCACTCATCTACGAGCAGGAGCTGGCTTCACATAGAAGGCTTTTCTCGACTTCTCACGACCGGCCGGCTTGACATTGTTCTCGGGACACTCACGAGAGTAGTGTCCTGGTTCTCCACATTTGTAGAAGACAATGGTGGCACGGGGAGCAACATTGGCAGGGGGACCTCCAAATGATCTGGCTGGAGGGTTGGGCTGAGCTGGGCGAGGCACCTGGAAGGATGGCCTCGCGGTGTACCTTGGTGGCAGAGCTATGTTGGGCACCCACAGCCGGTGTTTGTTGGAGCCTGAGCCAGATGGAGGGCTAAAGTCATGGGTGTGCTTCTTAGTTGCCTCGTAGTCAGTCTGTCCAGTTTCGGCATTGATAGCCTTGTTGACAAGGGCCTGGAAGGTAGTGCACTCATGCAGACACAGGTCTCGACGGAGCTCAGGATTAAGTCCCTTACGGAACCTAGCCTGTTTCTTGGAGTCAATTGACACTTCCTCTAGTGCATAACGAGCAAGGTTGCCGAACTCATGGCTATAGGCATCCACTGTCAGTCTGCCCTGAGTAAAAGCACAAAATTCCTCTCTCTTGTGATCCATTAGCCCTTTCGGGATGTGATGGGTACGGAATGCCTCAGTGAAATCTGCCCAGGTTGCTGCGGGGCCTGCAGGATGCATGGCTTCATAATTTTCCCACCCCAGGTTGGCGGGTCCTTCCAGAAAGTATGCAGCAAAAGTCACCTTGTTGACCTCAGATACATTAGCAGCTCTGATTTTGAGGGACATGCTGGTCAGCCAGTCATTAGCGTCGAGCGGTTCGACCGAGTGATGAAACTTAGGTGGGCACAACTTGATGAAGTCATTGAGGGACACATCATCATTATGCTCATTGCGGGGAGGACGCATTGTATTCTGCTCGATACGTTCCAACAACTTGTTGGTCTCCCTTTTATTCTGCTCGGCTTCGAGCATCACCTCCACCAAGGAGGGAGGCTGCGGCAGGTTCTCTTGCCTTGGCTGGCTTCCCTCGCCCCGCTCGAAGGCAGGCACGGGGTTATTCCTAGTTGACACCATCCTGGGAAAACAAACTCACAGCTTAGACAAGGAAGACATCAACTCTAGGACATGAGATGTGGAATGTACTGGACAACATGGCATGCATGGGTAAACACCCGATCAACATGGTAATAAACAAACTGCCATATGATCACCATGATTCATACACACCATCACATAGTTCAGGACAAGCCCAAGCTGAAATACAAAACTACTGAAAGATGAAACAACTCATCGGAGGCACTGCAAGCTTCCTATACATTATCTATCTACACCTTCAGAATTCAACTCACACCTCAGTCATATCCCACAAGACACGCAGGACTGTGGCAATACAACTACTACAACACTAGTACTAACATACACACACTCCAGCATCACCATAGAACACCTCATATAGGTTACCCCCGTGACCCGGGAGCTGAACCTGAGGATCTGGGAACACCCTGGCCTGCGATCCCTGGAAACCGTAAGGACACGGATGTGGGCTTGGTCCCTTGGTTGGTGGCAATAATGGTCCTCGAAGAGGAGTGATGCCTCCAACATCGGGCCAGTCTACACGAGCTGGCAGATGAGTCTGTGATGGGTTCAGCATCTTCAAATCTCCATAGCCTGTCTACACGACAGGTGCTAGCTGAGTCAGGGCTGTCCAAAGACGTGCACGGGTAGCATACAGCTCCATGCAAAGGGAACATGCATCACAATCCCTGTTCTTCAACATCTGAGCGGTCACCTGCAGCCTAGGGTCCTCATGAGAATGATCATAATAGGCTGCTCTAAGATAACCATCCTCTCCTCCTAGAGTAGCAGGAACGTAGCATAACTCAATGTTCTGAAGCAGTCCATGGTGAGATCTCATAATAGTCAACATGGTATAGGCGCCCTCTTGAACTGCCATGTCTATGGTGACACCTAACCCATATGTCCAATGGAGCGGCTCTGCAGCTCCAGGATATGATGGATATATCCTAACAGTACACAGGTACTGGCCCTGGTTGAAATCTCGATACTGCTCCTCCACTGTATACTTTGGGTACCAACGGTAACCAGTCTCCATCATAACTCTAACCAACATGGCCGTGTGACCCGGTATATCGATGCACCTAGTTAGATGGACCACCTGACAAGAAGGATGAGGAGGCATCTAAAAACAAGAATAATGCGAGGGCATTAGAGATCCTAGCAGAAATTGGACAGCATAACGGCTGTAATTGCTCAAAAAGATTTTGAGACAACTGCAAAAGATTCGATAGCATAACCACTCAACTTTCTAGACTCAAATTTCTAATCCAACTGATTGTCACACCAAACAATACTTGAGTACCGGAGTTCACTTACGAACAAGCTAGCTACTAGTCCATGGTTAGTAACTCGTCATCCTAAGAATTAGATAAGAGGCCTAACTCTTAACCCCATAGAGAAGAGGAGGGTGAATTAGAATAGAATGACTCTGGAAGAAGAATAAAAAGAGCCATACGTTCCCTTCCACAATCAATTCCCTTACATTTCGATAGTGTTTCTAGATTCAACTTCGACCGGTTTGGCTTGGTAGTCCTACAGTCAATCAGACTGATACCAACGCTATCGGGACCCCGATCCTAAGTCATAGGAATCCAGCCTATAACACATCACATCACTTTGCGGCCTCACGCACGGTAACTCCACGGCTACAGCCTTCCTTGCCCGGGACCATTTGTGTCTTTTGGCTCACGTATCTGAATATGTCGCTAGCATTCAAACAACAAAGAACCCGGGCCAACATGACTAGTCATAGAACCCAAGTGGCACATCCGTACGGGAACAAGCATACATAACCCAACAATGTAGGTGTCGGCCTCAAACGTGTGTAGACGAGTCATAGGAAGCTACAAGGACTACATTATGCCATGGGACATAAATGTCATCATTGCACATAGACGAGTCGTAGCAGGCTATAGGGACTCCATTACACTACAAGACATTTACCCTAAGGGACAGACACATCAGCAAAGAAGGATACATGTCGGTCAATCAATGTGTCCAGATCAGTAGCAAGCTACCAAGGCTCGGTGGAAGCACAAAGAGGCAGTTCTCCGTAAAGAGTACTACTAAAGGCACATGGCTAGGTGTCGGATCCCATACATATAGTTGCACGTCACACATATGCACGACATGCTTAGTATGCATAGATACAACTATGGCATCACAACATAACCATACAACAACACAACTTTTATTTAAGAGGCTCAGAGGAGCCTTGCATAATATGTTCTTACAGGTAGGGGTCACATGACCAGACACTCAAGTCATACAAGCAGGTTCATACAAACCAAGCGGAAGCATAAGGCTATCTGAGTACAGACAGATGAAAGGGTAAAAAGGCACATGACCTGACTATCTACAACCCGTCGGTAAAAAGGCACATGAAAGGGTAAAAAGGCTCACGGCGGTTGCATAGGCATCGAGAGCGGGCTCGAGGAAGGCCTGGAGCGGCGGCAAGCTTCACTTCGTCACCGGCGGCCGGAGGTTGAAGACGACGGCGATGCGGCGATGGAGAGTTCCCAGCGACCCGTGGCTCGGCGAGGAGGAAGAGGGAATCAAGGCAGAGCGATTGGGGGGCTCATGAGCAAGGGGGAGCGGTTGGAACGGCGACTACAATGGTGAGAAGCGGCGGCCATGGCGAGGCAGAGGGGGAGAGAGAGAGGAGCGGGCGAATGCGAGAGGGAGAGAGCAATGGGGACGGCTCTACGAGCTTATCCCCGTCGCGCTGGCGAGAGGGAGGCAGCGAGGCATCTACTAGCGTGGCGGCACGACCATGCGCGCGTGACGGTCACACGGCCGGCCTTCTGGCCGCCAGGAGGACAAAGACCTCAGTGGGCCAGATGGGCCGGCCTGGAGCTCGCCTCAGGTCAGCTCACTCTTTCTTTTTTCCATTTTGTTTTCTTTTTCTTTTTTGACATTTGTTTTATTTTTTTCGGGACTGAAAACCTATTTCAAAATATATTGAAGTATTTTGCATGCTTAGTTTGAATATTTCAAACCTCCACAAAAATTTTCAATATCTTTGAATAACGAAAATATTTATAATGCTTTATTTGACATTTTTAGAAGCTTTATTATTTATTTTAAAATGACATAGATGTTCTAAAAATTAAAATGTCTCCTGATATATTGATGTCGATAATTATCAGACATAGGGGGCATTTTTGATGGGCATTTTGGATTTGTTGATTTTTCACAACATTTAAATTGGTTGATTCAGGTGAGGTGTTTAGGGTTTCTGTTGATCCCCACTTCAAATTAATGCAAAAATCAAAACATGATGCACACCACATGCTAACCAGAGCAATGCTAACTAGGGATGTGACATTCCGCTTCTCAAAATTCACAAATATTCCAAAAAAATCTCTGTAAATTTTCATCGTCTTTGGACTTTCTTTGATATGGAATTTCTACGAAACAAAACAAACAAAACAAACAGGAACTCGCACTGGGCACTAGATCAATAGGTTAGTCCAATAAATCATATAATTAGTTGCCAAAAGTATGTGAAAGTTGTATAATATTGGCATGAAACAATCAAAAATTATAGATACAATAGAGACATATCAACATCCCCAAGCTTAATTCCTACTCGTTCTCGAGTAGTTAAATGATAAAAAATACAATTTTTGATGTGGAATGCTACCTAGCATAATCCTGATCATATATCTAATCATCGAATGAATATTAAGACATGTGTGATTCAAAGCAACAGTATAGTTTTGACATGAAGACATTAATACTCAGGCATCCCAACAAACAATCATGTCTTTCAAAATATCAGAGCTAAATAAGGCTATCCCTACAAAATCATACAGCCTTGTCAAGCTCCGTCTTCTTAATGCAAAGTATAAATCATGTACTACCCTTATGTTAACCAAGCAATTGGTTCATACTTTTTAACGCGCTTCAACATTTTCAACTCTCGCACAATACATGAGTGCAAGCCATGAATATAATACTATGGGTGGAATAGAATATGGTGGTAGGTGTCATGAGAACGATCCTCACAGTAGAAGGTAGGGGTATGTAAGGAGAGGGTAGAGTCCTAGCCATGGTGAGAATGTACACACAGATGTATGAGTTCAGGCCCCTCTAGTGGAGTTAACAACCCTACATCTCAGTGCTCGAGAGCTCTTGTCATGTGGAATATGAGTGTTACACGGGGTGCCAAACCTTGTGCCAAAGGGGAGGGGTGGCTTATATAGAGTGCGCTGTCCCTCATGAATGCCCGACAACCAAGGGTTCGATCGTGGGAATAAAGGCATACATTACCGATAACGTATGCAATAAATGCTACTAATGGAGACTGGTCGAACGCGTGCCTATTGGCCTCCCTAGGGCGCCTTCTGGTCTTCTGCTATCGACTGGCCATTGGTTCTTCTGAGTGAAAGTCCACTGTCGAGTGGAGGGAGACACCTCCGAGTGGATTATCTGTCGAGTGACTCATATGCCATGGTGGCTTCAGTCGGAGTCTTCCTTGTAATCTCTAAGTCCCCTAACATAGTGCCCTCAGGTAGGGTACGTAGGTCAGGCCTAGGACCCTACCCTAGGTACATATCCTCATCACTATCCCCTGAATGGATCGGGGTTCGAGAGAAAAAGGGATAGATGCTGGTTCTGATAAAGCATGAAAATTCTGAGTGCATTCCAGGGTTTTACAGGAGTCTTTATCATTTTCCCTAATCAATTCTGTGTTTGATACATGTCCGAGTGAACTTGAGCACAGACTCAGATCTGAATGAACAACTGTATCTTTTGATGCGATGGGTCGCTCCGTCAGGCCTGGATTTAACATGATCGGGGCAAGTGGGAGCATAATGCCTTGATTTCCTCACTTCCCATTACGCCACATACAGCGCGACCTCTGCGGCGGAGATACACAAAGATCTGATGGGCCCACGGGTCAGTGACTCACTCGGGCTGGTATAAGATTAGGCTGCGCTGCGGACATCACAGTACTCCCTCTCCATTCCCCTCTTTCTCTCTGCCTCCTCTTCTCCACGCGCACCGCCCAACTCCATCCAGACGCCCGCCGCCGCGATGACGAAGAACAAGACAGAGAAGCTCGAGCGCGCCAAGAAGGGAGCAGCCAAGGCGAAGAAGCCATCGGGCGCTCGAATCATGGCACCGCCGGCGTGGATCTAGGGAGATTTTCTCCCAGTGACGGTCACGACAAGGGACGTCGAAAAGCTCATCGCCTACGGACTCATAGCCGACGGCTCGTGGAGGCTGTCGGAGGGGAGATCGAGCTGGAGCTGCGCGAAGGGGAGCGAGGCCTCCTCACCCATGTTGAGAGAGGTTTTTCTATGCCTCCTCATCCGTTCATCCATGATTTCTTGAACTTATTTGTAGCTCAACTCCACCACTTTCCTCCGAATGCCATCTCGTACCTTGCTGTTTTCATAACCTTGTGCGAGTGCTTCCTGGGCTATCCTCCCCATTGGGGTTTGTTTAATCACATCTTTACTGTCCGATCCGAGTTGGTCAAAAAGGCCAACCCAGATGATGATAAGACATGTGTCATTCAGTTATGTGGGGGCTTGGGACTCCAAAAGAGAGCTAGAAGCTCCTTTCCATCGATGACTTTACCTGAATCTGTGTGGGGTTGGCAATCAACTTGGTTCTATTGTAACGATGTTGCATCTCCCAGCATGTCGACTAGCCTTCCCCCCTTTACACCAGAGCAACCCACTATTCCCAAATCACTATTAGTGACAGAAGGAGAGAAAGTCTAGGTGGGAATCTTAGTGAATGCTATAGTAAATCTGGTTCATGGTGGAGTCACTGGTATGGATCTACTGGAAACATTTCTCAGTCGACGAATCCAATCACTTCAAGCGAGAGATCACGCTATGTGGCACTATCCAGGCCCAAAGGACACCATTCGGACACATCTAGAGGAAGTCTCAGAGGAAACTGTCGCACAGTGGCTTCGGAGCATCACTGGAGCCTGCAACAATCCCCTGGGAGCCAAGCGAATCTTGCCTTTCTTTGCTGAGAACCCACAGCCGAATCTGGTAAGTTATATCTTTGTCGAATGCTTTCATGTTTAGTCTAGAGACTGGATCATCAGTCAGCTGACTTTACTATTTGAATCTCGCAGGAGTGGACGAACCTGATGCATTTTCATATGTATCTCCGCACCACTTTCATTTTCCCGATGCTCCAACTCCAACTTGGTTTCACCCAAGACCCAATATCTCAAAGTGCAACTTTGTTTCTTTCCCTATTCATTTTGTTGATTTGAGAGCTAATGTAATTGCTCAAATAAATGTCCCTATTGTGACCATTAATCTTATTTATCATGTAGGGACACCCTCTAAAATGTCAGCCATTTTGGGTTTGGTTTGGTTAGATTTTAAATTCATGCAACTTTGAAATAAATTCGAACTTGTCCGAATTTACAATCAGAAAAAACCCCAACCAATTTTATCAAATCCCCAGTATTTATCTGAGTGCAAGAAATATATCTTTCATGTTCAAATTCCAATCCTACCCATCTGAGAATCTCTTGTAGCTTCTATTTATTATTATAAATGGAAAAGAAAGAAAATAGAGGGGGAGAGAGTTAACCACAGGCTCACTTTCACTAAGCTGTTGACACAACCCAAGCCCACCTCCACCTCCCCCTTCCTCACGTTACCACTATGTGAACTAGTGGATGACCGTTTGATCCTCCTTGCGCCGCTCTGATTGTTGCCGTACAGGTTGCTAGCGCCCTATAAGACACCCATCAACGTCCGTGCCCTACCCTAGCTCCTCCTTTCTCCTTCTCGCGCTGCCATCTCACTCCCTACCCCCTGTTTCCTCTTCTTCCTCAAGGACCAGAGAAATAAAGAGCACAACCAAGAGCTTCACTGTTACTTGCACGGTATGAGGCCACCGTGATCGTCTCCGGCATGCCCATCTTCCTCCTCGGCTCCTTCGTCAACATCTTCTTCCGCGCCTTCAACCTCCGTTGCCTCCTCCTACGCGTGACCAAGAGCCGTCGGAGCACACAAGGTCCAGTAGGTCATGCCCCCGCCCTTTCCCTACTCTTTTCTTCCTACTTTTGCTTCTCTCGCTCTCAAAACCCTCTCTCTTCTCTGTTTCACAGCGATGCCTTGGCCATCTGAAGCTTGAGCGTCGCCTCCAGCCGCCCGCTGGATCCGCTGACTCGACCATGCCCGTGTGTGTGGGGGCAAGGGAACCAAGGCCCAGCTCTCCCACTTCTCGTGTCGGCTCCAACCTCCCTTGCCATTCCCGACCAGCAGGTCCCTAGCACCCTCATCCTCCCGCAGCAGCCTCCTGGCAGTGAGCACCTCTAGCCACCTGCTCCCCGATTGTCCCTTCCTTCCATTTTCTTCGTCGCTCATCTCTCTCTCTGTTTTGCTTTGGGGAAAACCCCCATGGAACCTTTGCTAGTTGCCGATGGAGCTCCCTGCAGCCTCGCGACTCTGCCGTGCAAGCCGCGTCCCGTGCCTTGCTCCTCCTCCCGCAAGACCTGACGCCGGCCACCAAGCAGCAGCAGCCAGAAGGAGCTGCCGAACTCCGAGTCGCCTCCCGGAGCAGCACCGGCCAGCAGGTCGCTGCGCGCCGTCCCTCTCCTTGCCTTGTGCCCATTTCCCCCTTTTGGCCATCCTACTCCTCTGACTGTCTCTCTGCCATTCTCTACGCCATGGACAGGACACCATGGATGGATGAACCCTGTGCCCGAGCTCCTCAAGCCAGGGCCACAACATGGAATGGGTTCCCTATGCCCAGATCTGACATCTCGCCTTCCCCCGCCATGAGGAGCCACGTCAAGTCGGGCCGGAGCAAGCCCCCTCCATGCCATGGCTGTCGCCTTTGTTTGCCATCCTCTGTTCCCGGCTGGGAGCACTTTCCGCATGACTGAAATTTCGTTCTTTTCCTTGATCCATTTTGGAAAGTACTAGTTATTAGAATTGCCATGACTTTTCTTCAAGAGCACACGGGTAGATGAGCTTGTTGGGTTCTACCGTAGGTGCATCACATGCGAATTAAAATTTTCTACGTGGAGAATAATCAAAAACATGTTACGAAGGTGGATCACAGACTGTTACCACTAGACGCGTAGTGCCGTGCAGTGGAAGTAGAGTTGGGGCAGCGCGTTCGTGTGGTCCGTCTCCTCCTCGTCCGATGTCCCTCAAACAGCCGGTCGCCGGATCCCACGTACAGGTTCGCTGGAGCGGCGCAAGTGCACCGCCTCTAACGGTATCCGCGCGTGCAGAAGGAACACCCGTGCGGCGGACTGCTAGGTCTGATCACACGGTCGGCGGCGGCGAGTGGAGGTGGCTAGTTGCAACTCATGCAAAGCCCTAATGACGGTGCCGAAGCAATCAACCACATGTGTGTGCCGCACCTCCACTATATATATAGGTATTCGACGCGGGCTCAACTCTTGGGCCTCGCACGGATTGTAAAGCGCACGTATTCCTCCCCTTAACGCGCGACCCCTTAGGTTCACGTTCACTTGGCCGCGAATCAGATCACATCCGACTCAACCAGTCGGTAGCGGCCTCTAGCAAAGCGTGTCGACCCCAAGTGTCCGATGAAGCTGGTTAGGCTAACCTATACTTCACACTTCTATTCCCTTTGCCTCACGATATATGTTGTCTTGCACAAGGCGACATGGTCATCCTTGTAGCAGCATGACCTATTTCTCGTTCCGGTGAATCCGACCAAGACTTCGGGTTATCTCATAATCCTCATCGCAAGGCCATGCTTATCCAGGTCGGATCACTCGAGGGGCCCAGAGTATATCTCTCTTGATTGGAGGGGCAAATCCCATCTTGCTCGACCATGTCTCGCAGCATGGATCTGGACAAGCCCGAAACCTACCTTTGTAACTACCCAGTCATGGAGTAGCGTTTAGTTGGCCCAAAGCAAGTCTTTCACCATCCCGAGTATATGCGCCAGCTCAGGTCTTAGGACATAGAACACGTGTTGTACTAGAGACTCAAAGATGACCTATCGCTGCGTCTCATAGTTAGGTCTATCCAACTCAGACTTTATCTCGACTCTGATCCCTCTATGTCAAATCCGAGCAGACCTTTCTGAGTCCATATTATTCGGCTAGCATCCAATGCTACATGGTCAGTGAGACCGAACAATCCACCGTGTCATATGCTAGTCTGATTAGTTATGCGTCCACACAACCCTTTCGACTAGGGACCATTTAGAACAGTTATCATACAATGCGTAGTCTGACAAACAAGTCACGTACTTATTAATACACATCACTGATAATGTCCAAGGACTCTCTTTATTCATAAACACATAGGAAATATCATCATACATGATTGCCTCTAGGGCATATCTCCAACAGTCTCCCACTTCCACTAGAGTCAATCAAATAGACATCGAATGCCATAGCTCTAACGTGCCCCTAATGCTTCATTTGTGGAAGCTGCTTAGTCAACGGATCTGCAACATTTGCATCTGTATGAATCTTGCACAAATTGGTATGACCTTTCTCTACGAGCTTTTGTATCAAGTGATATTTTCGGTCTATGTGCCTGGTCTTGTGGTATTGTCTCGGCTCTTCGGCCTGTGAGCTGGCACCTGAATTATCGCAATAAAGGTACAATTGTTTTGACCAGCCCGGGAACACACCAACATCTTCTAGAAACTTCCGAATCCAAACACCTTCCTTTGCGGCTTCACAAGACGCAATGTATTCGGCCTCTGTTGTGGAGTCGGCCACCGTATCTTGCTTGGAACTTGTTGAGCGACAAAACCCGTCCAGCTCACTGCTCCTCCATTCATGACATACATGAATCCAGTTTGTGATCGACAATCATCCCTGTCGGTTTGGAAACTAGCATCAGTGTAACCCTTTACGTAGAGCTCCTCCTCACCTTCATAAACTAGGAACATCTGTTTAGTTATTTTTAGGTACTTCAAGATAGTGTTCACCGCTGCCAAGTGACTCTCACCTGGGTCAGCCTGGTATCTGCTTGTTAAGCTTGTTGCATAGGCAACATCAGGTCATGTACATAGCATGGCATACATGATGGATCAAATTGCCGAGGCATATGGAATCCTACTCATCCGGTTTCGCTCATCAGAAGTCATAGGCCTCTGAGTCTTGCTTAGCCTTATACCATATTAGATGGGCAAGAACCCTTTCTTGGCCTCACTCATGTTGAACCTCTTCAACACTTTGTCTATGTACGTGCTCCGTCTTAAGCCGAGCAGGCTCCTCGATCTATCTCTATAGATCTTGATGCCTAAAATGTAGACTGCCTCTCCAAGGTCTTTCATCAAAAACTTGCCATTCAATGATTCCTTGACTGAGTTCAGCATCGAAACATCATTTCCGATCAGCAGTATGTCATCCACATACAAGATCAAAAATACTACCAAGCTCCCACTAGACTTCTTGTATAAACAATAGTCCTTTTCGTTCTTAATGAAACAAAGTTCAACGATGACTTCATCAAAATGAATGTTCCAACTTCAAAAATAAATGGATCTTTTGAGCTTGCATATTTTACCAGCGTTAGTTGGATCGACAAAACCTTCGGGTTGTATCACATATACATCCTCTTTTAAATTTCTATGAAGGAAAGCCATTTTGACATCCATCTGCCACATCTCATAATCAAAATATACAGCTATAGCTAGTATGATCCTCACCGACTTTAGCATCGCTATCGGCGAGTAGGTCTTGTCGTCGTCAATTCCTTGAACTTGCCCATAACCTTTAGTGATAAGCCGAGCTTTGTGGATCTGAACATTGCCATCCACATCAGTTTTCTTCTTAAAGACTCATTGCAACCAATGGGAACTATGCCAGGTGGCGGATCAACCAAGTCCAGACTCGATTGTCATCCATGGACTTTAACTCGGATCTAATGGCCTCTAGCCATGCCTAGGAATCTGGGCTCACCATCGCTTCCGCGTGGTCGGCTCATCGCTTTCTAGCAACAAAACATCGTGCACTCTGCGCAATCTTTCTGACCTCCGTGGCTTCGGTGCCGACTCCACTACGGGTTCGTTCACTGACTCCGGTGTGATCTCATCACCAACTGAATTGTCCCTGAGTGGCTCTTGAATTTCTTCGAGTCGCACCGTTCTCCCACTGGCCTCCCGACTGAGAAACTCGTTCTCTAGGAAAACCCCGTTCCGAGCAACAAACACTTTGTTCTCTTCTCGGTTGTAGAAGTTATATCCCAAGGTTTTCCTCGGATATCCCACGAATATGTATTTATCCGACATGGGTGTAAGCTTGTCCGACATGAGTTGCTTGACAAATGCCTCACAACCCCAAATCTTTAGAAAAGACAAACTAGGACTCTTCCCAGTCCACATCTCATGTGGTTCTTGTCTACGGATTTTGATGGCATCCTATTAAGTGTGAAAGCTGCAGTTTCTAGAGCGTATCCCCAGAATGACAAGGGTAAATCCGATTTGCTCATCATCAACTGGACCATGTCCAACAAGGTTTGATTTCTCCGTTCTGACACACCGTTTCTCTACGGCATACCCGAAGGTGTGAGCTCAGGTACTATACCTCGTATTTTCAGATGATTATCAAACTTCTGGCTCATGTAATCACCTCCACGATCTGATCATAGAAGTTTTATCATTTTTTCAAGATGATTTTCAACCTTGTTCTGAAACTCTTTGAACTTTTCAAAAGATTCCGACTTGTGGCTCATCAAATAGATATATCCATATCTACTCAAGTCGTTGGTAAAAGTCACAAAGTACTGATAGCCACCTCTGGCTGTTGTGCTCATTGGATCACACACATCACTGTTTATAAGCTCCAACAGCTCGGATGCTCTCTTGCAACTCTTTGCAAAAGGTGACTTAGTCATCTTGCCTAGCAAGCATGATTCACATGTCTCGAACGACCCGAAGTTGGACGATGTTAGGAGTCCATCATCATGGAGCTTCCTCATGCGTTTCAGACTAATGTGTGCAAGCCGGCAATGCCAGAAGTATGTTGGATTTATCTCATTAGGCTTATGCCTCTTGACATTCACGTTATAGACCGGTTCCATTTCTAGATTTAAAGTAAATAGCCAATCTACTATGGGTGCATAGCCATGGAACATTCCATTCAAATAAAACAAACAACCATTGTCCTTTATATTGAATTCATAACCTTGACTCATCAAGCATGAGGCAGAAAAAATGTTCCAACTAAGTGCGGGAATGTAATAACAATTATTCAATTCCAAAATAAATCTAGAAGGAAGCTTGAGTTGCATCGTGCCGACCTGCAACGCAGCAATTCTTTCTTTGTTGCCGACCCTGATGTAAATCTCCCCTTGTGCCACATGCCTAGTTCTTACCAGCCCCTGCTGTGACAGCCCGGGACCGACGCTTCAGAAGATTCCAGAAGATTCCCCTTTTATTTCCGTTTTCGTCTGTGTTTCATTTGTGTGTTGCATTCATTATGCATCATCCACATCATCTGCATTGCATTATCCCATGTTTTCGAAACTTGCATCTATTGTCAGTTGCCGGTTCTCTTTCGTTCTTGTCGTAGCCCGTCTCGAGTCCAGCCACACACGCCCGCGCCCGCGGCACCGTAAAATAAAACTGTTTTTAAGTGCGCGCAAAAATATTCCCGGATCGAGTTGAAACTTGTCGTGCAGTCTTGTTATAGCATAGGTAGATCACCTGTCGATTTTCGTCGCGGTCTGAGTTCGTTCGATGCCCCGTCGGTTAGTCGTAGCAGAGAGGTCGTCGGTAATCATCGGATGTTTATCGCCGTTTTAACCGTCGTGCCGCATCACACCATTCTCTCTCTCATCTCCCCGTAGCCCTCTGCATAGCCGTCGTAACCACTCTCCGCTTCCGAACGTCGGATCGTCACCCGGTAGTCCGAAAACGGACAGTGCGAAACCCCAACCCCGAAACCCTATATATAGCCCTAGCCTCCTCATTCCGTGTGCAAACCCTAGCCAACCCCCACCTTCTCCCTCCTCCAGCCTCCAGCCCGGCCGAGCCCATCTGGGCCCGTTTGAGCCCATCCGGGCCCGAATCGGTGTCCCGGAGCTCCCCGAGCTCATCCATGGAGGTCCTCCCATAGCTCCTCCCGTGGCCATGGCCGCCAGCTCGCCGCTCGCCGGAGTCCCTCTCGCCGGAGCCGCAGTCGTCGCCGGACCGGACCTCCGCCGCCCTCTCCCCTCTCCTTCCCTCTCCTCTCTCCCCTCTCCTCACCCCTCCGGCCTCTCCTCTGTAAGATCCCGGCCGCCATGGCTCGCCGCCCCGAGCTCCGCAGGCCGCCGCCCTGGACCGCCGCCGCCTCCCTCCGGCCGGGAACCGGATGCCGCCGGCCGGATCTGCCTCCTCCTGGCCTTCCTCCCGCCGGCCGCTGCCTGCAGGTCGCCGCCGCCGCCAGCGTCTCGCTCAGGGAGGACGAGCTCGAGCGCTCGGGGACGAGCCGCTCGCTCTTCCCGGGCGTTGACCCCGCAGCCCGTGTGGGCCTCGGCCCAGCCGGCTCCCCTCTCCCTAGATCCGGCCCACGGGCCCTAGGTGAGCCAGACCCTTCCTTTTTTCCTTTTATTTATTTATTTAATTTGCATGTTTATAAAATTCATATTAAATTAACCGTGCATCGGAATGTAATAATTCAAACATGTAAATTGCTTAGATTATTATGTAGAATATTAACATGCCATTTGCATCCATGCCAACATCATTTTAACTTGTCATTTTGCATAATTACATTAAATTGCATTTTCATATTTATTTAACCGTGCATCGGAATTAATTAAATCCCATATTAAAAATGTTCATCTTATTCGCATCGCATTTTCATGCATGAGAAAAATATGGTCATGATGTTTGCATTTATTTTTGCATTGTTGAATTGCTTTACGTGATTAGGCCTATTACCGAATATTTAATTGTGATTATTTTTCTACATGATCATATGCATATTATATATGTTTTCGGGGTAGAAAAATCCATAGAAATTATCTGTGCATTTAGTTTGGCCATTTGAGAATGTTGGTGTGCATGTCATGTATGTCATGATGCCCTTTTGTTATTTTCGTGCGATTTAATCCGGGCATGATATGAATTAATTTTCAACATGAAAGTTGCTCTTTGATATGTGTCCTAGCCCATGGACATTTTGCTTGTCATAGAAATTCATGTTTAGGTGTTGTTTTGGTGTTGTCAACTTGCTATAAAAATCTGTTATTTTGAGGGCCCAAAATCTTGTTTTGTTGATTGTGGTTGAACCGTAGCTCCGTTTTGAGCATTCCATATATGAAACTTTCTTAGAATCTCTTGTAGTTTCATAATAACCTATTGCATTCATGATTTGAAGTGTTTGTGAATGTTTTCCCCATGCATTCGCATTCATGTCATGTGCATCTTGTGTTGCTCATATCTTTTAGACCGTAGCTTCGTTTGAGATGTTATATATATGTAAATCGACTAGAATTCCGTGTAGAATAACATGGTGATATTTATTTTGCTGTTTACCCAATATAAGATATGTTTAGCTCAGATCTGGATCAAATTCATAATTACCATATGGGGTCATTTCGGAAATGCTATAAGTTGTTTCCGGCCTCATTTAAAATGCCTAGATAGTTAGTTTACTTATGCTTCACCTCTTGCCATGTTTAATAACATTTAATATTGTCGTGTACCTAACAGGAGTGAACTAAATATTTCAAATGTGGAGTTTCGTCAATATGTAACTCGTTGCATATTGAGCTTCACTTTAATGTGTAGAATTTGGTTGTTGTGAATTGACATGCCTTGCATATTAAACCGGACATGAACCATATTTGTTGTGCATCGTGTTTTGCATATGTTGTGGTGTATCTTGTGTTGATTGTTTGTTTGGATTGCTTCTTCCCGATAGAGTTCTGAAAGCATTCGGAGTGTGAGGATTCGTTCGACTACGTTGGTTCTTCTTCTTCATGGACTCGGTCTTCTTCCGAGCGGGATCTCAGTCAAGATGATACATTTCCCTGGATACCATTACTATCATTTCCATGCTAGTTGTCTCGTCTTTTATTGTTATGTCTCGCTACCTACCACTTGTTTGACAAGCCTCCCAACATTGCCATGATAAGCCTCTAACCTCTCCACATCCCAGCAAAAAATTGTTTGGCTATGTTACCGCTTGCTCAACCCTTCTTATAGCTTTGCTAGTTGCAGGTGCTATTGCTTCCATGTGTCAGCATGGGCCTTCCTTTTGTTATATCACAATATTGCTGCTATTTAATTTAATGCACATATATACTGGGTAAAGGGTGGAAGGCTTGGCCGTTTGCTTGGTGTTTTGTTTCACTCTTGCCGCCCCTAGTTACTTGTGAACCGGTGTTATGTTCCATAAATGAACTCTCCTAACATGCTCAGGGTTGTTATGGGGACCCCCTTGATTTTCGGGTTAGATTAAAACTTATCTGGCAAGGCCCAACATTGGTACTACATTTGCCTAATTAATGAACTTGCATAGGGGATATTTTTCCGGACCCCGTAGATAATTAATCAACAACCCGGGCCTGTGCTCCTCATGAGTGTTGGCCCAAACTAGAGTCGTGTGCGGGGCCAACCCGGGGCAACTCGGGAGATTTCTATCGGGCCGCTGTACGCTGCGCCCATCTGGTCGTGTCCTGAGAACGAGATACGCGGCTCCTATCGGGTTCGTCGACACGCCGGGCGACCTTGCTGGATTTGTTTTGCCTTTCTCGAACGTCTTGAGTGAGGAACTCTGATTTTCTTCGGGTTATCTCGAGGTGTTGGATTTCCTTTGGAATTGCCTAGGAAGATCACGAGATCCGTGGTTGAGGTTATTCCCGCTGAGTGTGGTTAATTTGTGATGGACGAATTGGAGCACCCGTGCAGGGTTAAATCTTTTCGAGAAGTTATGCCCGTGGTTATGTGGCAAACCTGGATAATTTGTTTAACACCCAGTCATAGCAAACTTGAAGTAAACTCTAATAAAACACACCAACTGTGTGCATAATCGTGACTATCTCTTCTCGTGAGTCCTTATCCGCAAGAGAACACGGTGGGGTTATGTTTGACGTAAGTAGGTGTTCAGGATCAGTTAGTGATCATTGCTAGTTCTTGTTCATCATGCGTAGACCACCATACTTTAATTTCTGTACTCGTAAGTTAGCCACTCAAGTAAATGCTTAGTCGCTTGCTGCAACCTCACCACTTAACCGTGCCTTACCTATTAAGCTTTAATAGTCTTGATACCCTTGAAAATGAGATTGCTGAGTCCCTGTGGCTCACAGATTACTACAACAACAGTTGTAGGTACAGGTAATGTGATGATTTGACGTGAGCGCGTTGCTTGATTTGACTTGGAGTTCTTCTTCTTCTTCTTCAATCTTGGATGGGTTCCAGGCGGCAGCCTGGGATAGCAAGGGTGGATGTCATTTTATCGTTTGATTTCGTCCGTAGTCGGACCCTACTCTTATGTATGATGTTTGAGATTTTATTGTGTTGCTGTGACTCTGATGTAGCTTGTGGCGAGTGTAAGCCAATTCCATATACTCATCTCTTCTGTACATGTACTTGTAATGATATCCATTCTTGCGAACGCATCGAGATGCGCTTCTATCCCCTTTTGAGGCCCTCGTGCCAAATAAGGATAGGACCGCATCTTGGGCGTGACAATTTGGTCTCAGAGCCTGTACCGACCTAGGAGCCCCCCTTGATTGATTGAACTTGGCCGAGTCGAGTCTAGTGAAAAACTGTTTTGAGTCTAGTTATATCGGAGAGTAGGATTCTTTTACTCCTCTTCCATGCTCTAGTGAGGTATTCGACTTAGGAATTTTGATTCTACTTCTCTTCTCGCTCAAATTTTTTTTTAGGATCACGCGGGTATTTTGGAAACTATATGATGCCGATGTGATAGGGTTCTGTCTTGGTGCCTCCTATCTGACTTGATTTCTTCTGGGGAGTTGAGCTCCGAGGAATGTTGTCACATCGTTATCATTCAGGTTTCTTAGTATCTCAGGACGGAGAATGTTCAGAATTGCTTCAATACTTATCGGGGTGAGATAAGGTCGGAGTCACCCAGTACTGGGGAGGCGTCCGGGGTACCACCATGGTTTAGTATCGTTGTGAGTTCGAGGATTCTGGATTAGACGAGTTTGCGAAATTTCTTGAATTATGGTGTGGAAGGTTGCGGATGCAGTTGCAGCTGATTGCCTAGGGCAGGTTCCTGACTCCGCAACCCGAATCGCATAAACAAGAAAGTTTTCGGAAGTTCTTAGGTGGGAATTCAAGTAGTTACCTAGAATTATCTTTCCAACAAGTGCATAGTGGGTATGTATTTGTTCTGGCTTGTTTCATAAGCCTCATACTTTGTTTTGTTTTGAATATGGTAGTTGGGTTGCTTCGATGTCAAGTGGTGATTTCATATCTTGCTAGTAGTGTTCTCATATTTCTGTGGGAATGCTAGCTCTTTTGCCCAATCAAGTTTTCATATCAATTCTTCTCAACCGGTGTGCTTCTCTTCAGGATATTCTATCCTCTTCAATATTGCAAGATCAATTCTCATTTCTTTCCTGGAGTTGTCTCATCTGTTCCAAGTTTTCTTTGTTTTTCCCGCCCTCTCGCCCTTTTTCTTCAATGGTGAAATTCTCATCCAAGTGTCTTTTCTATTCATGTAATGCTTCCGTTATCTTTTCTTCTATCTGTTTCCGATGATTCTTTGTGAGTATTCTCAAGAGTTTCATTTCAAGATCTATCCTCATATTCCTTGTTCTCGTTGTTATTCTTGTCTGCTTATACTTTATGAAGATGCTCAGTGCTCAAGTTATCATTTATTAGTATTCATCTTTGTTTTCTTTTCCGGTGGATTCAATTCTAGTTCTTGGTGTTCATCATATCATTTTCATTCTCTATTTGCTCTCCCATGTTGGAATTCTTATCCAGGTATCTCTTGTTAAGTCATCTCTCTATTCTAACTGGAGTGTTGAAGATATCTCAGAAGACATTCATTTTCATTCTTGTCCTCTTAAAGTATTTCAAGTGTCTTATATCATCAAGTTCTTAATTTGTACCGGTGCAATCTCTCTTTTAATCAATTGTTTCAATGGTGGTTTCTTTTCAGTGGGCCCATAACCCACAGGTCTTTTCCCAGGATCCTACCTGACTCTTCTATTCTTTCCGGAGATGTTCTCAAGTTCTTTTAATATGACGTAAGAATGAATTTCATCAGTCATGTGCCTTCTCGAAGATCGCTTCTAAATCTTTTTATTGTTGGCTCAACCTTTCCGTATTCATTGTTCCGGAGTGTCTCAATAATTCTTGGTGGTGTTCTCGTCAGCATTCTCTGCATTGAAGACCGAAGGAGAGTTTCTCTTAAATCATTGTTCATTCTTCCAAAGATTCATGGTTTCAGCTTGTGGTTATCATCTCAATTCTTTTGATCATGAGTTATTTGTCCCATATCTATCTGGTGCATTCATAATTGTTTTCATTCTTGATCCTCCGAAGGCCATCACTTCAGAAGATTTCTTTGTTCTCAGCTGTTAGCTCTCGTTCTCAAATTCTTCTCAATTGTTGTTCCTTCGTTCGTATCTCAAGTATTCCGGTGTCTTTTTCAGTTTCTATTAGCCAAGTCTTGATCTCTTCATTCTCATGTGTCCTCTTTTGTTTCTAATTCTTTCCGGGGTCTTGTGAAGTTTTCTATTTGGTGGATCATGCTCTCTAAGTTCTCATGCTATATCATTCATTGGCTTATTCTCTTTTGTTTCGAATTCTTCCGATGTTCTCGTGCAAGACCTCTTCAAGTTTGTGATCTCTCTCTCTTCATTATTTTTCAAGAAGAATAAGTGACGTGTGAATCCGTTGCTTGTCATCAATTTAACTTGATGAAGGATAGTCATATCATAATTCTTATTCTTGTTTCATCAAGTGATTTCAATTCTCCTTCCGGAGTTGTTCATGATATCAAATTCCTTATCCCAAGTGGTCATCTTTATTTCCGGATTTCCTAGTTTTTTCTCAAGTATCCTGTCCCGAAGCTTCTTCTAGTTCATAGCAAGGTCTCAATCTTGTTCTTTTTGCATCCTTCAATTCTTTCTATCATCCTTTCGTTTCAGAGTTCTTGCTAGAGGTTCTTCATGGTGGGTCATCAATATTTCTTTCATTTTCAAGTGTTCTGGAATATTCTTGTCGGAGGTGCTCAAGAGTTCCTTATCTTGGATGTCTAAATTCAATTCATTCTCCTTGTCTTTTCAGATGGTATTATTAAATTCTTGATTATGAGGAGTCTCGAAGGAAGATTGTCAAGAAAAGATAAGTAAACCCATCACATTTTCTCGGAGTTATCTTGGGTTGGATTTAACCATGATAGAAAAAATCATTTTCATGGTGTTAAATGATTCAAGTTTTCTCCTCCTCCTCTTGGTGAAAGAAGCTTGCTTATCTTGTTGCTCTCACTCAATCAATTGTTTCTGTTGTGGCAGGTTGTCACCTCATTATTTTGAGATGTTGTTTATAAGCCCACAACAAGCTGTTCTTTTCGTTGTTGGTGTTTCAACAACTCTGTTCATCCATGCTTCTCAAATTCTTTGGTGCTAGAAGTTGTCTTTTCTTTTCAGTTCTCTTCTTCCCAAGGATTTTACTTCTATTCTTTTGTTCTGGAGGCCATGTGTTGTTCCTCTCTACGATCTTTTATCTTGTATTTCAATATCATATTCTTTCTTTGCTTATTCTTTTAACCGGAGTGTTGTCAAATCTTTTCATGATCCTTTCATCTTTTGAAGTTTGATTCTAATCCAACCGAAGTTTGGTGCCTTTCTTTCAATTTGTTTCCATCATATCAAATTATTCATCTCTTTCCTACCGAAGTGCTACCAAAATTTCTGTGAATTCTTGCTTGTTCTTCATTCTTCATCTCTTTCCAACCTTCTTGTGCCATTGGTTTCACTCGTTTGTCCAGAAGCAACTAAGTTTTACCTTTTGCTCTTTCTCTTCCCCGTTTTCATTTTAGATCTCGGGACGAGATCCTCGTGTAGTGGAGGAGAGTTGTGATAGCCCGGGACCGACGCTTCAGAAGATTCTAGAAGATTCCCCTTTTATTTCCGTTTTCATCTGTGTTTCGTTTGTGTGTTGCATTCATCATGCATCATCCGCATCATCTGCATTGCATCATCCCATGTTTTAAAAACTTGCATCCGTTGTCAGTTGCCGGTTCTCTTTCGTTCTTGGTGTAGCCCGTCTCGAGTCCAGCCACACATGCACGCGCCGGCGGCACCGTAAAATAAAACCGTTTTTAAGTGCACGCAAAAATATTCCCGGATCGAGTTGAAACTTGTTGTGCGGTCTTGTTATAGCATAGGTAGATCGCCTGTTGATTTTCGTCGCGTTCTGAGTTCGTTTGATGCCCCGTCGGTCAGTCGTAGCAGAGAGGTCGTCGGTAATCGTCGGATGTTTATCGCCGTTTTAATCGTCGTGCCGCGTCGCACCATTCTCTCTCATCTCCTCGTAGCCCTCTGCACAGCCATCGTAACCCCTCTCCGCTTCCGAACGTCGGATCGTCACCCGGCAGTCCGAAACCGGACAGTGCGAAACCCCAACCGCGAAACCCTATATATAGACGTAGCCTCCTCGTTCCGCATGCAAACCCTAGCCAACCCCCACCTTCTCCCTCCCCCAGCCTCCAGCCCGCCCGAGCCCATCTGGGCCTGTTCGAGCCCATCCGGGCCCGAATCGGCGTCCCGGAGCTCCCCGAGCTCATCCATGGAGGTCCTCCCACAGCTCCTCGCGTGGCCATGGCCGCCAGCTCACCGCTCGCCGGAGTCCCCCTCGCCGGAGCCGCAGTCGTCGCCAGACAGGACCTTCGCCGCCCTCTCCCCTCTCCTTCCCTCTCCTCTCTCCCCTCTCCTCACCCCTCCGGCCTCTGCTCTGCAGGATCCCGGCCGCCATGGCTCGCCGCCCCGAGCTCCGCAGGCCACCGCCCCGGACCGCCGCCGCCTCCCTCCGGCCGGATCCACCTCCTCCTGGCCTTCCTCCCGCCGGCCGCCGCCTGCAGGTCGCCGCCGCCGCCGGAGTCTCGCTCGGGGTGGACGAGCTCGAACGCTCGGGGACGAGTCGCTCGCTCCTCCCGTGCGTTGACCCCGCAACCCACGTGGGCCTCGGCCCAGCCGACTCCCCTCTCTCCAGATCCAGCCCACGGGCCCTAGGTGAGCCAGGCCCTTCCTTTTTTTCCTTTTTTTATTATTTATTTATTTAATTTGCATGTTTATAAAATTCATATTAAATTAACCGTGCATCGAAATGTAATAATTCAAACATGTAAATTGCTTAGATTATTATGTAGAATATTAACATGCCATTTGCATCCATGCCAACATCATTTTAACTTATCATTTTGCATAATTACATTAAATTTCATTTTCATATTTATTTAACCGTGCATCGGAATTAATTAAGTCGCATATTAAAAATGTTCATCTCTTTCGCATCGCATTTTCATGCATGAGAAAAATATGGTCATGATGTTTGCATTTATTTTTGCATTGTTGAATTGCTTTACGTGATTAGGCCTATTACCGAATATTTAATTGTGATTATTTTTCTACATGATCATATGCATATTATATATGTTTTCGGGGTAGAAAAATCCATAGAAATTATCTGTGCATTTAGTTTGGCCATTTGAGCATGTTGGTGTGCATGTCATGTATGTCATGATGCCCTTTTGTTATTTTCGTGCGATTTAATCCGGGCATGATATGAATTAATTTTCAACATGAAAGTTGCTCTTTGATATGTGTCCTAGCCCATGGACATTTTGCTTGTCATAGAAATGCATGTTTAGGTGTTGTTTTGGTGTTGTCAACTTGCTATAAAAATCTGTTATTTTGAGGGCCCAAAATCTTGTTTTGTTGATTGTGGTTGAACCGTAGCTCCGTTTTGAGCATTCCATATATGAAACTTGCTTAGAATCTCTTGTAGTTTCATAATAACCTGTTGCATTCATGATTTGAAGTGTTTGTGAATGTTTTCCCCATGCATTCGCATTCATGTCATGTGCATCTTGTGTTGCTCATATCTTTTAGACCGTAGCTCCGTTTGAGATGTTCTATATATGTAAATCGACTAGAATTCCGTGTAAAATAACATGGTGATATTTATTTTGCTTTTTACCCAATATAAGATATGTTTATCTCAGATCTGGATCAAATTCATAATTACCATATGGGGTCATTTCGGAAATGCTATAAGTTGTTTCCGGCCTCATTTAAAATGCCTAGATAGTTAGTTTACTTATGATTCACCTCTTGCCATGTTTAATAACATTTAATATTGTCGTGTACCTAACAGGAGTGAACTAAATATTTCGAACGTGGAGTTTCGTCAATATGTAACTCGTTGCATATTGAGCTTCACTTTAATGTGTAGAATTTGGTTGTTGTGAATTGACATGCCTTGCATATTAAACCGGACATGCATCATATTTGTTGTGCATCGTGTTTTGCATATGTTGTGGTGTATCTTGTGTTGATTGTTTGTTCGGATTGCTTCTTCCCGATAAAGTTCCGAAAGCATTCTAAGTGTGACGATTCGTTCGACTACGTTGGTTCTTCTTCTTCATGGACTCGGTCTTCTTCCGAGCGGGATCTCAGGCAAGATGATACATTTCCCTGGATACCATTACTATCATTGCCATGCTAGTTGTCTCGTCTTTTATCATTATGTCTCGCTACCTACCACTTGTTTGATAAGCCTCCCAACATTGCCATGATAAGCCTCTAACCTCTCCACATCCCAGCAAAACATTGTTTGGCTATGTTACCGCTTGCTCAACCCTTCTTATAGCTTTGCTAGTTGCAGGTGCTATTGCTTCCATGTGTCAGCATGGGCCTTCCTTTTGTTATATCACAATATTGCTGCTATTTAATTTAATGCACATATATACTTGGTAAAGGGTGGAAGGCTTGGCCTTTTGCTTGGTGTTTTGTTCCACTCTTGCCGCCCCTAGTTACTTGTGAACCGGTGTTATGTTCGATAAATGAGTGCTCCTAACATGCTCGGGGTTGTTATGGGGACCCCCTTGATTTTCGGGTTAGATTAAAACTTGTCTGGCAAGGCCCAACATTGGTACTACATTTGCCTAATTAATGAACATGCATAGGGGATATTTTTCCGGACCCCGTGGATAATTAATCAACAACCCGGGCCAGTGCTCCTCATGAGTGTTGGTCCAAACTATAGTCGTGTGCGGGGCCAACCCGGGGCAACTCGGGAGATTTCTATCGGGCCACTGTATGCTGCGCTCATCTGGTCGTGTCCTGAGAACGAGATACGCTGCTCCTATCGGGTTCGTCGACACGCCGGGCGGCCTTGCTGGATTTGTTTTACCTTTCTCGAACGTCTTGAGTGAGGAACTCTGATTTTCTTCAAGTTATCTCGAGGTGTTGGATTTCCTTTGGAATTGCCTAGGAAGATCACGAGATCCGTGGTTGAGGTTATTCCCGCTGAGTGTGGTTAATTTTTGATGGACGAGATGGAGCACCCCTGCAGGGTTAAATCGTTTTGAGAAGCCGTGCCCGCGGTTATGTGGCAGACCTGGATAATTTGTTTAACACCCGGTCATAGCAAACTTGAAGTAAACTCTAATAAAACACACCAACGGTGTGCGTAATCGTGACTGTCTCTCCTCGTGAGTCCTTATCCGGAAGAGAACACGGTGGGGTTATGTTTGACGTAAGTAGGTGTTCAGGATCAGTTAGTGGTCATTGCTAGTTCTCGTTCGTCATGCGTAGGCCACCATACTTTAATTTGTGTTCTTGTAACTTAGCCACTCAAATAAATGCTTAGTCGCTTGCTGCAGCCTCACCACTTAACCGTGCCTTACCTATTAAGCTTTAATAGTATTGATACCCTTGAAAATGAGATTGCTGAGTCCCTATGGCTCACAGATTACTACAACAACAGTTTCAGGTATAGGTAATGTGATGATTTGACGTGAGCGCGTTGCTTGATTTGACTTGGAGTTCTTCTTCTTCTTCTTCTTCTTCTTCAATCTTGGATGGGTTCCAGGCGGCAGCCTGGGATAGCAAGGGTGGATGTCATTTTATCGTTTCATTTCGTCTGTAGTCGGACCGTGCTCTTATGTATGATGTTTGAGATGTTATTGTGTTGCTGTGACTCTGATGTAGCTTGTGGCGATTGTAAGCCAATTCCATATACTCATCTCTTTTGTACATGTACTTGTAATGATATCCATTCTTGCGAACGCATGGAGATGCGCTTCTATCCCCTTTGAGGCCCTCGTGCCAAATAAGGATAGGACCGCATCTTGGGCGTGACACCTGCATCGAGTAGCAAATATGAACAACCGATCCGGTATCAAATACCCAAGAGCTACTAGGTATGTCAGCAAGGTAAATGTCTATAAAATATGTAACAAGTGTACCGTTGCCCGAAGAAGCATCTTCGGCCTTCTTGCTGTGCTCAGCAATCCACTTGCTACAGTTCCTATTCCAGTGACCAGCTTCCTTGCAATGAAAGGAAATGGTCTTGGAGTTCGGTCCGGACTTTGGATCAGCGACAGAGACAGCTGTGACAGCCCAAGTACTATCCCTACCTTATTTGGCATGTAATAATTGTATGAACCTTGTGTCATGGGCTTAATGTATGAATTGCACCTTGTCATCCGTGTGTGGTTTTGCATTCATGCACCATGCATCATTCATCCATCATAGCATTCATCTTGCCATGTTTGGTTTTCATCTGTCCTTGAATGTTGTGGTGTGTGTGAGGTTATGAATTGGTTTGAGTGTGGGTGGAGTTCATGTGTGCAACCTCTTCTCTTCCCCTCTCTTCCCCTTTGCAACAAAAACCTTCCAATACCCCTCTTTTCCCCATGTTATTTTCATAGCAGAATTAACTTGCAAATTAAAATGTTTAAAAATGTTCAAGAGGTAGCCCTACATATATTAACAATTTAGAGTGTGGTTCTTTTGATGTTTTGGGTTTGTATGATTTTGTGTTTAAATAAAACAGGGGCTGTTATTTTATAAGGTGTTAAAATTGCTTGTCCTAAAAATCATGAAAACATTTTTATTAAATAGTGCACATTATTTTCTTTGCAAAAGTATTTTTGTTGCACCAAAAATCCTTTCATTTTGTTCTGGGGATTTTATCTTGTGTTGCTTTGTTTTACAAGAATAAAACTTCCCTGCTTTCTTTTATTGGAGAGAGAGAGAGAGCCGAGTAGGCTAGCCTTCCTAGTGCAGCCCAGCCTCCCCCGCGCGTTCTGCCGTTGCCTAGCTCTATACGGCAGAGCATCCGCCGGTGCCACATCGGTGCCCGTTGATTTGACGGCCGTCTGGCGCCCCTTGCTGCCTATAAGCGCGTCTCCCCTGCTCTAGGGTTTCCCCCCTCTTCATTCCTCCCCCCTCCTCGTTGTGCTGCCGCCAGGTAAGCTGCCCAAGCTCATGCCATCGCCGTGTCCGCTGTGCTCCGGCCGAGCAACAACTGGTGCCCGGAGGTAAATCCTCACCGCGCCCCCGTCGCTCTGGTGTGCGGGAAGAGATCCTCCCCGTGCTCCTCTTCTTCCTCGGTTGCTCGTGGGATGCCACGGAGCGGATTGCCGTTGTCTTCTTCCCCTTTTTCTCCTATGGATCGGGAGCAGAGGCATGCCGATCTTCAACCGTTTGTCGTCACCTCCCCAAGCCTCTTCCTACGCCATTTGCTTGTCCAAGGTAGAGTGGTATGGCCCCTCTCTCCTTTCCCCGCGCCCTCTTCGTGGCAGGCTGCGTGTGCGCGTAGATTCGGCCATGTCGTCATCATGCTCTCGCACCTCCGGCAAAGCCTGCTTTTTCTTTTCTGTCATTGCGGTCTATAGCGTGTTGCGCTCGTGCTCGTGCTCGTGCTCATGCTCTGCCTCGTGCGTGTAGTCCCCCCCTTAGATCCCGCGGTCGCGCTAGCTGTTCCCCTCACCGGAGATGGTCGGAGCTTGCCTCGTGCTGCCGCTGTTGCTCTGTCACAGTGCATGTGTAGTTCAGTTTTGGCAGAAAGCTAGTGCGTGTGTGTTCTTAAGATAGGCAGAGTCCCTCCTCTATTAACCTCCGAGCGCGTAGCAGAGTGGTAGTCGCTAGGGGGACTCGACAGCCAGGTCATGGGTTCGAGCCTGTGGCATCCCCCCTTTTTTAATCTTGTTTTCTATTTGTTTTTTTCTTTTGTTTATTCCATTGCAATATCCATATGTGTTTGTAGTTGCGCCTGAGCATCTATAGGGGTTTTCCCTGTTTTTCTTTTGTTATATTGTGGGTGTGTATGTGGTGCACTTGCATGTGCATATGTGGGTGTTGAGTGTGTATGTGTGTATGCATGAGAGCTTATTTGCATGTGTATGTTTTTGTGTTGGGTGTGTGTGCTAGACGCATACACCCTTATGTGTGTGTATGTGCATGTGAGGTTCACCTATGCATGGGCTTGTGTGTGTGTGTAGGTGTGTAGGCATGTGTATGCACATATGTATGAGAGTGTGTGTGTGTGCTTTGCACCTATAGATGTTGTATATGTAAGAGCATGTGCATGTGAGTTTGTGAGTATGTGTGTATGATATGCATATATACATATGTGTATGAGTAGTTGTAGGTGCTTGCATGTGTGTTGAGTGTGTGCAAGTGTGTATACCTAAGGTATACATGCATGTGTATGAATAGGTGTGTGTGCTTGTTGTGGTGTGTAGAGTGTATGTGTGTGTATAGGGGACTAGTGGGCTTCCCCACTAGACATACCCCTTGTTGTTATGTTTGTTAGTAGGTGCCTTATAATTTCATGTTATATAGGTACCAAACTTGTTGTTGTTAATATTTGATCATGTCCTATTAGAGGAGTTGTCACTAATAAAGAGTAGATGGCATTTTGCTAGCTTAGTGGTGTCTTGATGTTTCACATGGCCATATGTGTATGACACATGTTTTTTGGGTAGAAAGAGCCAATGAATCCATTGGTGCTTTCAGATTTCACTTTTGAGCAAGTTTATAAAACTGTCATTTTTAGCTGTGATGCTACTTTGTAATTTTTGCATGATTTAATCCTTGCTTGCTTTGGGGCATGTGCCAACATGGAAGTGCTAGTGTTTTATATCTATTATGCCATGGTATTTTTGTTTAACATGAGAATCATCCATATAAGTGGGAACCATGCTGTTAAGTAGCCAACTTAATGTTTCTGTTTCAGCACGCTAAAAACTACCAAGTCTGAGATCTGCTGTTATTTTTATGCCATGTAGGGTGGATGGTATTCTGTGATGTGTTGTGAATTTGGGCATGCTCAATGCTAGTGTTTTGGAGTAGATGTTGTCTACTACCATCCTGTTAATTTTCATGCCAAGAGGTGAGCTCTAACATATTTAACTACTGCTGTCAACTTGCTACTTTATCAACTCAGATTCCAAAAAACTGTTAATTTTCACGAAGTCCCAGAAAACTGTTTCATCTTGTCAACTTGATAGCTTCATGCTTATTGATGTGGGCCTCCTATGCAGATTGTGTAGTTGGATAAGTTGATGAATTTGTTATGTAGTTTCTGTAAATATCTTGTTTGTGGCTGTAGGGTTCCTGTAGCTCAAGATGTGGGCTGTGTAAATTGCTATGTTGCTGTTTTGTGGCAGATTATTTGTTTTATTGTTTTGTGACTTGTGGGAGCTATACTCCATGGAATCGATTGTTCTTTGAGTCTATTGTGGTTGGTTTTTCATTGCCTAACCAGTGGATACCTTGGAATGCCAAGAATTAGCCCATGGCTTTGTTGTCTTGTGTTTTTGCCTTCGTACCTTGTCGTGAGCGTACCATCAGAACCGTAACTCCGTTTCTTGGGTTCTTTATATGCAATTCTATCGATTTTGCATGCTGCATCCACATTTGCCATGTTCATGCATGTTTAAATAACTTAACATGAGGTTATGTCTAGAATCATTAATAAACAAACTTTGCATGTGAAACATGACTAGTTTTGGATTGCCATGTTAGATTCTTCTAAATGGATCATGCATCATCTTGTGTGTGCATTGCACCTTGGTTGGATGTTTATTGTTGCTGTTTCTCTTGGGTAGACGCGAGTGTTGAAACTGATTACGAGGACCCAGGAGAGTAGTACTATGAGGATCCCGCTACTTGTTCCACTGAAGAACCAACAGGCAAGATGATCGTACCCGGATCCCGATACTATTTTCGCTTGCTAGTTTCTCGCTCTTATCGTTACAGTTGTGCTACCTACCACTTGAATATCAGCCTCATAAATGCCATGAAAGCCTCTAACCCTCCACATCCTAGCAAACCTTTGATTGGCTAAGTTACCGCTGCCCCTCTTATAGCGTTCTTAGTTGTAGGTGCAGGTTGTTCTATGTGATAACATGGATTTGGATATCAAAATATTATCTTTTATTTAATTTAATGCACATATATATCTTGGTATTGGTGGAAGGCTTGGCCTTATGCTAGGTGTTTTGTTCTGCTGTTACCACCATAGTTCTTGTTATCGGTGTTATGTTTTCCATATATTGCGCTCCTAACACGCTCGGGGTTGTTATGGGGACCCCCTTGTTTATTCGGTTGAGATTAAAACTTGTCTGGCATGACCCAACATTGGTACTACATTTGCTTAACAACTTAATAAAAGTTGCATAGGGTCTTGCAAACCCGTGGATAATTAAACAACCCCCGTGCCAGTGCTCCCCATGAGTGTTGGTACAAACTAGAGCACTGTGCGGGGCCAACCCAGGGCAACTTGGGAGATTTCTATTAGGCCACCGTACACTAGCTTAACCGTCATGGCCTGAGAACGAGATACGCGGCTCTTATCGGGTTCGTAGACACGTCGGGCGGTCTTGCTGGATTTGTTTTACCTTTATTGAGTGTCTTGCATGTGGAGTCTGACTTTCTTCGGGTTTTCTTGAGGTGTTGGTATTCCTTTGGAATTACCTATGTTGACCACGAGGTCCGTGGTCGAGGCTATTCCTACGGAGTGTGGTTATTTGTGATGGACTAGTTGGAACACCCCTACAGGGTTAAATCTTTTCGACAAGCCGTGCCCGCGGTTATGTGGGAACTTGGATATTTGTTTAACACCTGGTTATAGTTAACTTGAAGTAAACTCTAATTAAAATACACCAACTGTGTGAGTAACCATGATCGTCTTTGCTCGTGAACATGATCCGAGAGAGAACACGGTGGGGTTATGATTGACGTAAGTAAGTGTTCAGGATCTCATAGAGATCATACTAGATTCGATCGTTCATCGTAGACCACTCATATTTATTTTCATGTTGCGTAAGTTAGCCACCATATATGCTTAGTGCTGTTGCAAACTAAACACATACCCCAACCCAACCTTAAGCTTGAATAGTCTCGGTATCCGGGCGTTTGATTGCTGAGTCCTTGTGGCTCACAGATTACTATAACCCTCGAGGTACAGGTACAAATGAGTAAGTGCAAGATGATCTTACCCAGGTCCAATGGGAATATGATGAGGAAAGAGGCAGGATGTACGTGACTTACCCGGATGAGTAGAGGACCATGGTCGTGATCTTTGGGATAGCGAGATAGTATCATTTGCATCTATTTTATCGTTTGATTTCATCTGTAGTCGGACCCTGTCTTCATCTTGATGATTTGAACTCTATGTGGTTTGTAATTTAGCATGTGGCGAGTGTAAGCCAACTTGTATACTCATCTCTTTTGTAATGTATGATGCAATGTTACTATACTTGAGAACGACAAGATGCGTCTCTATCCCTTGCGAGGCCCTCGTGTCTTAAAATGGATAGGCGCGCATCTTGGGCGTGACAAGTTGGTATCAGAGCCATATGACCATAGGAGCCTTTGCTTGATCGAACTTGGCCGAGTCGAGTCTAGTAAAACTATTTTGAGTCTAGTTATATCGGAAAGTAGGATTCTTTTTACTCCTCTCCTATGCTCTGGTGAGGTATTCGACTTAGGAATTTTGATTCTACTCCTCTTCTTGCTCAATTTTTTTTTAGGATCACGCGGGTATTTTGGAGTCTATATGATACCGATGTGACAGGGTTCTGTCTTGGTGCCTCCTATCTGACTTGATTTCTTCCGGGGAGTCGAGCTCTAGGGAATGTTGGCACATCGTTATCATTCAGCTTCCTTGATATTTCAGGATGAAGAGTGTTCGGAATTACTTCAATACTTAACGTGATGAGATAAGGTCGGAGTCACCCAGTACTGGGGAGGCGTCCGGGGTACCACCATGGTTTAGTATCGTTGTGAGTTCAAGGATTCGAGTTAGATGAATTTGCGAGAGCCTATGGTTATGTGTTGAAGGATGGATACAGTTGGGGTGTAGGATTGCTAGTTGAGTGAGATATTTCCTCCTTGTATCCCCCACACCGGATTGCATAACCAGAAAGTTTTCGGAAGTTCATAGGTGGGAAATCTTGTAGTCATCTAGGATCATCTTCTTCAGATGTATGTGGGCATGTACATTTGTTCAGAGCGCCTAGCTCAATACTTTTGTGTTATTGCAAGTGGCTTCTTATATCTGATGATGTTACCATTAAACTGAAGAAGCATTCTTACTAATTTTTCAGTAGGAAGGTTGTATTGTTATTTGTTCAATTTTTATCAAGCATTTGATTCAGCTTTTCATTCATCTTATCAATGAGGTGCTGATGCGTCTTGTCCATCTTCAGGATGGCTCTACAAACTTGCAATAATCTGGGTCGTGGTGAGGAGCAGACTGATGTTCCACCACCACCCCCGTCGCCGCCTCCTCCGCCTCCTCCTCCAGAAGCTTGGCAAGATGTGATGCCCGCAACCAATGCGAAAACTCAGATGTTGCTCAGGTTGTTGCAAGAAAGGGAGTAGGGTCAGCAAGGTTTTCAAGGGAATTTTCAGAATTAGCTTCAGTTTACGACACTCAGTCAGTTCCTTGCCAACCAGCCCAAGTCTTTCACCTGCTGTGAGCAAGCTCTTGATGCTGATGATTGGCTTCGTGATATGAGTAAGCATTTTGAGTGCAGCAATGTCAGGCCAGAGGACTTTGTCAGATTTGCATCTTTCCAGCTCATGGGTCAAGCAGCTGATTGGTGGCAGCAGTACAAGGATTCTAGGGGTGATCGTGTTGTTACTAGGGACGATTTCCATCGTGACTTCAGGGATCATTACATTTCGACAAGCTTTGTCGAGGAGATGCGCGAGAAGTTCAGGCACCTAAAGCAGGGAAGCAAGTCTGTCTACCAGTACAACGTCAAGTTCCAGAATCTAGCCCGTTATGCCAAGCAAGATGTTCCAGATGACAAGGCTATGATCTATCAGTTCATAGGTGGTCTCAAGGATGAGCTTTTGCCAGGCCTAGTTCTTCAAGAGCCTCGTGAGTTTGATCAGTTCTATAACATGGCTTTGAAGGTCGAGACAACTCAACTCAAGTTGGAGAACTCAAAGAAGCATTCAAGGGATTCTTATTCTTCTTCTTCCAACTCTCAGATGGTTCCCAAGCAGCAGAAGTATTGGGTGCCTAATACTCCTCCGTTTCGCCCTCCTCAGCAGCAGAAGAAGTTTGGTGGTCGTGGTTCTTCCCACCCACCCAACCCAGGATTCCAGCAGAGACCCCAGGCGTCCAAAGCAGTTCTTGTTCCTCCTCCAGGCAATGTTCATTCGCTTTCTGAGGTGACTTGTCACAAGTGTGGTCAGAAGGGACACTATGCAAACAAGTGCAACCAGCGAGGTCTTTTGCCTCCTCCTCCTGTCAAGCCTCCAGGCAATGCTTTGGTGAAGCATAACCCCAAGACCGCAAGAGTGAATATGGTGAATGCAGTAGAGGCAGAGGATACTTCTCAAGTGATCATGGGTAATCTCTCAGTTAATTCTATTCCTGCAAAAGTGTTATTTGATTTTGGAGCATCGCATTCATTCATGTCTAGACCTTTTTCTATGAAGAATGATTTCTATTCCGAGATGTTGAGTAGACCTTTGGGTGTTGTTTCTCTGGGTGTGGCCATGAAAACCACCTCCATTGTTCCGGATGTTTCTATTAAGATGGTCAATTATTCCCTATTGGCTTCTCCTTATGTTCTCGGTAATTCCGACATTGATCTCATTTTCGGCATGGACTTCCTGGCTATGAACAAAGCTCATATTGATTGCAAAGCAAAAGAAGTCAAGATGACTCATCCTTCAGAAGACGTGATTATTTTCGCGGCTCGCAATGACACAATCCGTCTCTTTGCTCTTAATGAGAAGGGTGAAATCTCGGTGATTTCTCAAATTCCTGTGGTTTGTGAGTATGAAGATGTCTTTCCAGAAGAATTGCCAGGAATGCCTCCGCACTGGCCAGTCGAGTTCGTGATTGATCTTGAGCCCGGAACTGAACCGGTCTATAAGTGCCCGTATAAACTTGGCCACGAAGAGCTGAAAGAGTTGAAGAAGCAGCTAGATGAGCAAGAACGTTTGGGTCTGATCAGACCAAACTCTTCTCCATGAGGTTGTGGAATTTTGTTTGTCAAGAAGAAAGATGGCACGGATCATCTTTATGTTGACTACCGTCCATTGAACAAGAATACAATCAGAAACAAATACCCACTCCCTAACATCAATGAGTTGTTTGAACAACTGAAAGGTGCCAAGGTTTTCTCGAAGTTGGATCTTCGCATGGGTTATCATCAGATTCGCATTCGCGAAGAAGACATTCCCAAGAACGCTTTCAGGACGAGTTTTGGCTCTTATGAGTACACCGTCATGTCATTTGGTCTTGCTAATGCTCCTCCAACCTTCTCAAGAATGATGAATTTCATTTTCTCTCCTTTCAAGAATGAAATCGTCTTGGTCTATCTGGATGATATCCTTGTGTTCTCGGAGATAGAAGAAGAGCATGCAGAGCATCTCTACCTTGTGCTTGAAAAGTTAAGAGAGCATCTATTCTATGCCAAGTTCCCAAGTGTGAGTTCTGGCTCAATGAAGTGGTGTACCTTGGGCATGTCATCTCTGCCAAGGGAATTAAAGTGCACCCTGAGAAAGTTGAGGCAATATTGAAGTGGGAACCTCCTCAGAATGTGAAGCAGCTTTGGAGTTTCCTCGGTCTTGCTAGTTATTGCAAAAGGTTCATGGAGAACTTCTCTCAAATTGCTAAGCCTCTGTCCAATATCCTCCAGAAGAGTGTCAAGTATGTTTGGTCTCCTGAGTGTGATGTAGCGTTCAATACGCTCAAGCAAAGACTGGCTTCTGCTCTAGTTCTTGTTCCTCCTGAGCAGTCTAAGCCTTTCCAAGTTTTTTGTGATGCTTCTCTACAAGGCCTTGGTGGTGTTCTCATGCAAGACAACAAGATTGTTGCTTATACCTCGCGTCAGTTGAAGCCTGCTGAGAACAACTACCCCACTCATGATCTTGAGTTGGCGGCAGTTTTGCATGCTCTAATGCCTTGGAGGCATTTGTTGTTGGGTAGACCAGTTGAGGTGTACACCAATCACAAGAGCTTGAAGTACATTTTCACTCAACCCAATCTCAATCTTCGGCAGTCTCATTGGTGGAAATGCTTGAGGACTTCAATCCAAGCATTGAGTATGCTCCTGGGAAAGCAAATGTCATTGCAGACGCGCTCAGCCGTAAGGCGTACTACAATAGTCTCATCTTGAAGCCTCTTCAGCCCAAGCTTTGTGAAGCCTTCCACAAGCTCAACCTTTATATGATTCTGCAAGGATTTCTTGCAAATCTTCTAGTTTCTCTGACTCTGGAAGATCAGGTTCACCAGGTGCAGCTTCTTGACGCTATGGTGAAGAAAGTGAAGAAAGGTGTGGCCAAGAGCACTCTGAAGTATAAGTGCTTTCGAGTTGATGACAAAGATACCTTGTTCTTCAAGGACCGTCTTGTGGTTCCAAAAGGTGATCTCAAAAAGGTTATCATGGATGAAGCACATGATTCTCTTCTATCCATCCATCCAGGCAGTTCCAAGATGTATCAGGACCTCAAGCAAACCTTCTGGTGGACTCGCATGAAACGTGAAATTGCTAAGTTCGTGATCGAGTGTGATGTTTGTCGCAGAGTGAAGGCGGAGCATCAACGTCCAGCAGGTCTTCTGCAGCCTTTGCCTATCCTAGAGTGGAAATTCGATCATGTGGAGATGGATTTCGTCACTCGGTTTCCGAAGTCCAAGAGAGGCAACGATGCCATCTTTGTGGTTATCGACAAGCTGTCAAAAGTTGCTCATTTCCTGCCAGTCAACGAATCTATCTCAGCAGCTCAGCTTGCAGAGTTGTATACGTCAAGGATAGTATCTTTGCATGGTATTCCTCAACTCATCTCTTCTGACCGTGGAAGTCTCTTTACTTCTAAGTTTTGGGAGTCCTTCCAGACTGCCATGGGTACCAATATCCATTTCAGTACTACGTTCCATCCGTAGACAAGTGGTCAAGTTGAGAGAGTCAATCAGATCCTTGAAGATATGCTCAGAGCCTGTGTGATTTCGTTCGACATGAAGTGGGAAGACTACCTGCCATATGCTGAATTCTCATACAACAATAGCTTTCAAGCTAGCTCAGGCAAGGCCCCTTTCGAGATTCTCTACAGCAAAACGTGTCGTACCCCGCTTAACTGGTCTGAAACCGGTGAGCGTCAGATATTAGGCAATGACATGATCACTGAAGCAGAAGAAATGTGCCATGTCATTCGTGAGAACCTCAAAGCAGCTCAGTCCCGACAGAAGAGTTATTACGATAACAAACATCGGGATGTTTCCTTTCAAGTGGATGATCTAGTCTATCTCAGAGTCTCTCCCATGAAGGGCACTCAGCGGTTTGGAATTAAAGGGAAGCTAGCTCCTCGTTTTGTTGGTCCTTCCAAAGTTGTTGGCAAGAGAGGTGGTCTTGCATATCAACTAGAGCTTCCTCCAAATTTCACAAGTGTGCATGATGTCTTCCATGTTTCTCAGCTTCGGAGATGCTTCAAGACTCCTGAGCGAACCATTGACCTCCAAGACATCGATCTCCAAGAAGATCTCTCTTATCGTGAGCATCCAGTTGCAATTCTTGAAGAAACTGAGCGTAAGACTCGCAAGAAGTCTATCAAATTCCTCAAGGTGAAGTGGTCTCATCATTCCGACAAAGAAGCTACTTGGGAACGCGAGGACCTTCTCCGTTCCAAATTTCCAGACTTCTTTTGTTCCTAGATCTCGGGTCAAGATCCTGTTGTAGTGTGGGAGAGTTGTGACAGCCCAAGTGTTGTCCCTACCTTATTTGGCATGTAATAATCGTATGAACCTTGTGCCATGGGCTTAATGTATGAATTGCACCTTGTCATCCATGTGTAGTTTTGCATTCATGCGTCATGCATCATTCATCCATCATAGCATTCATCTTTCCATGTTTGGTTTTCATGTGTCCTTGAATGTTGTGGTGTATGTGAGGTGATGGATTGGTTTGAGTGTGGGTGTAGTTCATGTGTGCAACCTCTTCTCTTCCCCTCTCTTTCCCTTTGCAACAAAAACCTTCCAATACCCCTCTTTTCCCCATGTTATTTTCATAACAGAATTAACTTGCAAATTAAAATATTTAAAAATGTTCAAGAGGTAGCCCTACATATATTAACAATTTAGAGTGTGGTTCTTTTGATGTTTTGGGTTTGTATGATTTTGTGTTTAAATAAAATAGGGGCTGTTATTTTAAAAGGTGTTAAAATTTCTTGTCCTAAAAATCATGACAACATTTTTATTAAATAGTGCACATTATTTTCTTTGCAAAAGTATTTTTGTTGCACCAAAAACCCTTTCATTTTGTTCTAGGGATTTTATCTTGTTATGCTTTGTTTTAAAAGAATAAAACTTCCATGTTTTCTTTTATTGGAGAGAGAGAGTCGAGTGGGCTAGCCTTCCCAGCGCGGCCCAGCCTCCCCTAGCTCTGTACGGCAGAGCATTCGTCTGTGCCACGTCGGTGCCCGTTGATTTGATGGCCGTCCGGCGCCCGTTGCTGCCTATAAGCGCGTCCCCCCTATCTAGGGTTTCCCCCCTCTCCATTCCTCCCCTCTCCTCGCCATGCCGCCACCAGGTAAGCTACCCAAGCTCATGTCGTCACCGTGTCCGCCGTGCTCCGACCGAGCAACAAATCGTGCTCGGAGGTAGATCCTTGCCGCGCCCCCGTCGCTCTGGTGTGTGGGAAGAGATGCTCCCCGTGCTCCTCTTCTTCCTCGGCTGCTCGCGGGACACCAGGGAGCGGATCACCATCGCCTTCTTCCCCTTCTTCTCCTACGGATCGGGAGCAAGGGTGTGCCGATCTTCAGCCGTTCGTTGTTGCCTCCCCAAGCCTCCTCCGACGCCATTTGCTTGTCCAAGGTAGGGTGGTATGGCCCCTCTCTCCTTTCCTCGCGTCCTCTTCGTGGCAGGCTGCGTGTGCGCGTAGATCCGGCCGTGTCGTTGTCATGCTCTCGCAGCTCCGGCAAAGCCTGCGTTTTCTTTTCTGTCATTGCGATCTGTAGCGTGTTGCGCTCGTGCTCGTGCTCGTGCTCGTGCTGTGCCCCGTGCGTATAGTCCCCCCTTAGATCTCGCGGCCGCGCCAGCTGTTCCCCTCGCCGGAGATGGCCAGAGCTAGCCCCGTGCTGCACCTATTACTCTATCAGAGTGCGTGTGCAGTTCAGTTTTGTCAGTGTGTGTGCCTAAGATAGCCAGAGTCCCTCCTCTGTTAACCTCCAAGCGCGTAGCAGAGTGGTAGTCGCCAGGGGGACTCGACCGCCAGGTCGTGGGTTCGAGCCCGTGGCATCCCCCCTTTTTATCTTGTTTTCTATTTGTTTTTTCTTTTGTTTCTTCCATTGTAATATCCATATGTGTGTGTAGTCGCGCCTGAGCATGTGTAGGGTTTTCCCCCTGTTTTTCTTTTGTTATATTGTGGGTGTGTATGTGGTGCACTTGCAGCTGCATATGTGGGTGTTGAGTGTGTATGTGTGTATGCATGAGAGCATATATGCATGTGTATGTTTTTGTGTTGGGTGTGTGTGCTTCATGCATACACGCTTATGTGTGTGTATGTGCATGTGAGGTGCAGTTATGCATGAGCTTGTGTGTGTGTAGGTGTGTAGGCATGTGTATGCACATATGTATGAGAGTGTGTGTGCGTGCTTTGCACCTATAAATGTTGTATATGTAAGAGCATGTGCATGTGAGTTTGTGAGTGTGTGTGTATGCTATGCATGCATACATATGTGTCTGAGTAGTTGTAGGTGCTTGCATGTGTGTTGAGTGTGTGTAAGTGTGTATACCTAAGGTATACATGCATGTGTATGCATAGGTGTGTGTGCTTGTTGTGGTGTGTAGAGTGTATGTGTGTGTATAGGGGACTAGTGGGCTTCCCCACTAGACATACCCCTTGTTGTTATGTTTGTCAGTAGGTGCCTTATAATTTCATGTTATCTAGGTACCAAATCTGTTGTTGTTCATATTTGATCATGTCCTATTAGAGGAGTTGTCACTAATAAAGAGTAGGTGGCATTTTACTAGCTTAGTGGTGTCTTGATGTTTCACATGGCCATATGTGTATGACACATGTTTTTGGGGTAGAAAGAGCCAATGAATCCATTGGTGCTTTCAGATTTCACTTTTTAGCAAGTTTATAAAACTGTCATTTTTAGCTGTGATGCTACTTTGTCATTTTTGCATGATTTAATCCTTGCTTGCTTTGGGGCATGTGCCAACATGGAAGTGCTAGTGTTTTATATCTGTTATGCCATGGTATTTTTTTTAACATGAGAATCACCCGTATAAGTGGGAACCATGCTGTTAAGTAGCCAACTTAATGTTTCTGTTTCAGCATGCTAAAAGCTACTAAGTCTGAGAATCTGCTGTTATTTTTATGCCATGTAGAGTGGATGGTATTCTGTGATGTGTTGTGAATTTGGGCATGCTCAGTGCTAGTGTTTTGGAGTAGATGTTGTCTACTACCATCCTGTTAATTTTCATACCAAGAGGTGCTCTCTAACATATTTAACTACTGCTGTCAACTTGCTACTTTGTCAACTCAGATTCCAGAAAACTGTTATTTTCACTAAGTCCCAGAAAACTGTTTCATCTTGTCAACTTTATAGCGTCATGCTTATTGATGTGGGCCTCCTATGCCGATTATGTAGTTGGATAAGTTGATGAATTTGTTATGTAGTTTCTGTAAATATCTTGTTTGTGGATGTAGGGTTCCTGTAGCTCAAGATGTGGGCTGTGTAAGTTGCTATGTTGTTGTTTTGTGGCAGATTGTTGGTTTTATTGTTTTGTGACTTGTGGGAGCTATACTCCATGGAATCGATTGTTATTTGAGTCTATTGTGGTTGGTTTTTCATTGCCTAACCAGTGGCTACCTTGGGATGCCAAGAATTAGCCCATGGCTTTGTTGTCTTGTGTTTTTGCCTTCGTACCTTGTCGTGAGCATACCGTGAGAACCGTAACTCCATTTCTTGCCTTCTTTATATGCATTTCTATCGATTTTGCATGCTGCATCCACATTTGCCATGTTCATGCATGTTTAAATAACTTAACATGAGGTTATGTCCAGAATCATTAATAAACAAACTTTGCATGTGAAACATGACTAGTTTTGGATTGCCATGTTAGATTCTTCTAAATGGATCATGCATCATCTTGTTTGTGCATTGCACCTTGGTTGGATGTTTATTGTTGCTTTTTCTCTTGGGCAGACGTGAGTGTTGAAACTGATTACGAGGACCCAGGAGAGTACTACTACGAGGATCCCGCTACTTGTTCCACTGAAGAACCAACAGGCAAGATGATTGTACCCGAATCCCGATACTATTTTTGCTTGCTAGTTTCTCGCTCTTATCGTTACAATTGTGCTACCTACCACTTGAGTATCAGCCTCCTAAATTCCATGAAAGCCTCTAACCCTCCACATCCTAGCAAACCTTTGATTGGGTAAGTTACCGCTGCTCAACCCCTCTTATAGCGTTCTTAGTTGCAGGTGCAGGTTGTTCCATGTGATAACATGGATTTGGCTATCACAATATTATCTGTTATTTAATTTAATGCACATATATATCTTGGTATTGGTGGAAGGCTTGGCCTTATGCTAGGTGTTTTGTTCAGCTGTTACCACCATAGTTCTTGCTACCGGTGTTATGTTTTCCATATTTTGCGCTCCTAACACGCTCAGGGTTGTTATGGGGACCCCCTTGTTTATTCCGTTGAGATTAAAACTTGACTGGCAAGATCCAACATTGGTAACACATTTGCTTAACAACTTAATAAAATTTGCATAGGGTCTTGCAAACCCGTGGATAACTAAACAACCCCGGGCCAGTGCTCCCCATGAGTGTAGGTTCAAAATAGAGCACTCTGCGGGGCCAACCCAGGGCAACTTGGGAGATTTCTATCAGGCCACCATACACTAGCTTATCCGTCGTGTCCTGAGAACGAGATACGCGACACTTATCGGGTTCATCGACACGTCGGGCGGTGTTGCTGGATTTGTTTTACCTTTATCGAGTGTCTTGCGTATGGAGTCTGACTTTCTTCGGGTTTTCTCGAGGTATTGGAATTCCTTTGGAATTACCTATGATGACCACGAGGTCCGTGGTCGAGGCTATTTCTGCGGAGTGTGGTTATTTGTGATGGACTAGTTGGAGCACCCCTGCAGGGTAAAATCTTTTCGAGAAGCCATGCCCGTGGTTATGTGGCAACTTGGATATTAGTTTAACGCCCGGTTATAGTTAACTTGAAGTAAACTCTAATTAAAATACACCAACTGTGTGAGTAACCATGATCGTCTTTGCTCGTGAACATGATCCGAGAGAGAACACAGTGGGGTTATGATTGACTTAAGTAAGTGTTCAGGATCTCATAGAGATCATACTAGATTCGATCGTTCATCATAGGCCACTCATATTTATTTTCATGTTGCGTAAGTTATCCGCCATATATGCTTAGTGCTGCTGCAAACTAAACACATACCCCATCCCAACCTTAAGCTTGAATAGTCTCGGTACCCGGGCGCTTGATTGCTGAGTCCTTGTGGCTCACAGATTACATCAACCCTATAGGTACATGTACAGATGAGTACGTGCAAGATGATCTTACCCAGCTCCAGTGGGAATATGATGAGGAAAGAGGCAGGATGTACGTGACTTACCCGGATGAGTAGAGGACCATGGTCGTGATCTTTGGGATAGCGAGATAGTATCATTTGCATCTGTTTTATTGTTTGATTTCGTCCGTAGTCGGACCCTGTCTTCATCTTGATGATTTGAACTTTGTGTGGTTTGTAATTTAGCATGTGGGGAGTGTAAGCCAACTTGTATACTCATCTCTTCTATAATGTATGATGCAATGTCACTATACTTGTGAATGGCAAGATGCACCACTATCCCTTGCGAGGCCCTCGTGTCTTAAAATGGATAGGCACGCATCTTCGGCGTGACAACAGCCTTCTCCGTGCCCTATGCCTTACCCTTTTTCTTGGACCAACTCTTCTTGAACTTAGCCGAGTTCTGCACCATCAACACTTGATGCGTGCCTTTCTTAATATCTTGCTCTGCCACCTTGAACATCCCATGCAATTTAGTGAGCTTCTTATCCATGCCGTGCATATGATAGTTCGACACGAACATCCCATAGCTAGGTGGAATAGAACCCAAAATTGCATCCATGGATAGCTCGTCCCCAAGTAAGTGGGAAGCCTAACCGATCCAAAGCTTGCACGTACCCCATCATCTTGATCACGTGCGGGCTCAGTGGATCACCCTCCTTTAGCGTACAATCCGTCAAGGATTTCTAGACGTTGAACCTCTCGGTCCTAGCCTACACCTGAAACATACTCTTTAGACTCTCGATCATATCGAAAGCCTGGATATTTTTGAAATGCTGTTGCAAATCGGTCTCCCACTACAACAAGTCCCCCCTTCAGCAACGCACCAATGTGTTGTCAAATGTTCATATAAGCGTTGCTAAGGCCTACACCAACGGATTAATATGTGTTGCCGTAGGTGGCGTTGCAAGGGTCTACAACAACACATATTCATCCACTGGTAACTAGCGTGAAAAAGCATTGTAAGATAGCAACGTATATAGTTACACCATAACAACGCTTCATTTGCGTTGGCGATTACCCTTTAAGAATGAATTTTGACATGGACACAACAGATCATTGCAACACTTAAAAGTGTTGTGACATATCACGACCAAGCAATTAATGGTATTTCATATATTCCATATATTGCAAATAACGATTACTAGGCCAATGTAAGTAGTGCATGGGAGCAGCCATATAGTAAGAAAGACCTCATATATTAAATTAAAATTGTTACATTACGAGATACCATCCGAGGAATACATGATATAGAATACATAATATATATGATCTGCTCTAACATTGATCATTGAATGCCATTTCAAAACATAATGTAGAGCTATCTGCTAGTAGAAGCAGTCCGCACCTTGAAATCAACATCTTGGCCATGCATCAATCATTTGTCCTATTAATCTACATCAACAAAAATTGTGATCAGCAACATACCATTACAGAAAGTAAAAAACATGTTAATAATGTAATAAATTTAAGAGGGTCAACATACAAAGGTTAAAGGCCGTGCAATAATTATTATATTGCACGACCAGTAATTTAACCGTTGTGAGTGGTCATATCAACTAACTGGATTTTGCTAATGCAGCATCAACAAGCGACTGCCCTGAATTACTTTACAATTTGACACCCACAATTTTATATTCCGGGGTCACTACATAGGAGTGCAGCAAGAGCAAGATTGTTTGGATCTCCCAAGCACTTCAAAAATGCTATACTGCTAAGCAATTTCACAAATAGAAGTAGATGATAGCAATTTCCATAGCAAGCATTTCAAATCATGATAGTCATACATTTATAGAGTGGGCATGGAAAATTTTATTGCATTGAGTTGTTGTTTATGCAAGAGATTTTTGCCATATTAGTATAGAGTATCGTTAAGGCTCTAGCAAACTAAGATAAAGACGAAAAAGAGTGAGAAGATCTATGTTACGCATTATCCAACTCTCTTGCACAAGGACATTTTGAGATCCTAATGTTCTGGCCACCATGCTAATAATAAGAAGCAAAATAACTAGGAATAGATGAAGAAGAAAGCTGAATATAAATGTATATATACATGATGAATGAGAATGTACAATGTGTCTAGAGGAAATCTGTAACTGTGGGTTTTGTTATGTTGGTGATCAATTTCTTGGTCCTAATGTGTAAACAACAATTCATTACACAATTTAGAAACTTATTGATAGTGTTATTATTGAAATGGATTCAACGCTACCAAGATATTGTTTCTAGGAATAAACCAATGCACACAAAGAGGCAACTATGGATTGGATGCGAGTAACTGTAGCTACACATGGGGCTCCATTACTCCATCCCATCTACTGATGAATGACACTAACCTATCGTTAGAGTTCACTGTAAATTACATGGGAGCGAGGCAAACAAAGATCCTTGGGATCCAAGAACCATTGCATCGGCATCTCGCCATTAATTAGTACTTAGCCACGAGACTAAAAAGACTAGAGATAGAACAGTGAACTCACAAAGAATGAGCCTTATTTCATAAACTGAAGTAGGTTGTGCAAAAAAGGTATTATCAGTGTTTTCGGAGATAAATCTATTGTGTGTCAACATTAAACTTCCTTTGGAAATCTTCTCATGGTCCTCGAAATTGTTTCTGAGTTCCAAAAAAGTGAACAAACCTTATCTACACTAGAATTTACTTCCCTTGTTGCATAGTTTCATTGTGGAGCAAAGTTTCTTTGTTCAATGAGAAAATATATATTGTCAGATTGTCAAGAATAGTAAGCAACATTGATATTTCAAAAAGTACAATCATAACATTGCAGCTTAACTTTGTTGGCTCCCAAACAGAATATTGGTGATCATACCTTATCCGTACTAGGGCCTATGTTTGATGGTTGCAACTCCTTATCATTACAAAAAATTGCTTGATCTGTAGTGGAAAGGAAGATGTAAGTATTTTCTATATAATACAGACAAGAATATATTCATGAATATATTAGCACTTTATTTATTTATCCAATGGTACCAAGGTGTGGACTATGACAATCACCATATACTCTCTTCCCGTTGCAAATAAAATAGAAGTACGGTCATCTTTATTAAATAGGTTTGATTTACTATTACACTTAACCATACATACTCTTTTTTCAGTTTTTCTTTATCAAATATGCTCACTCAGGTATTCATCACGCATTATTCAACAAGCATGTTATCTATTTCACTCATATCTACCGCATGACGAAAACCAAAATAATTGAAAATTAATTTAATCAAAATAGCATGTAGATGCCATAGTGTTGAATTTTATTTATATCATGGTCACTGTACACAGCCGCCGCTTAGAAAACAGATTTAGTCAATCATTTTTTCTTTTAAACTAGAAGCGTGTTTTATGAAAGCCAGACGGGAATAAGCTTCAGAGCCATAAATGAAGTATATGGAGGAAGAAAAGCACCTGTTGCTTTTCCAATTTAATCTCAATGCATGCACCGCGTGAATCAGTATTTGCGTATATCAAATCAAATTGCATGTAGTTGGGTTGTATTGATTCTATCAATTTCACATCACTCTATGTCTAATAGTTACTGTACCACTCAAAAAGTTGTAAATTCAGCTTACCATTTTTTCTTTACAGAACCGGAATAGTGTTTTCTAAAACCTATGAATAAGCTTGAGGCCCAAAAATTAAGTATGTAGCAAAGAAAGCATCGGCTGATTTTTCTAATTTAATATCAGTGCATGCACCGTGTGAGTCGGTATATATGTGCATCTGCTCCGTCACACCAAACCTTGTGGAAGAAAAACTAATGCATAATAATGAGATGTGATCATCCTGGTTCACAAAGACATTGATTAATTATCCACGCACATAGTAGCAAGAAAATTACAACCAAGTGTATCACAAGAAAGAACTATTGAGAAAAGAGGGGGCAAAGATGATTCAGAATTAACACATACGCACAGGTGGTGAATCACCGAATCACACATCCAAATAAATCAAGGTCGTGTAGATCGTCGCCCTGATGGCCGGCAAACGTTCTACCATGGCACGATGGACTGCCACACATAGAACTAGAGAGGTTAAGAGAAGAGACGACGAGTGCCTTACTGAACCATCAACATTGGATTTGAGGTAGCCATGGCGATGAAGCACGGTCGATCCCGAGATGGCAGCCGTGCAAACGAAGCTACGCTAGCGACCCGTGGTGACTAGGCTACCTGTGGAAGAGAGGAAGACATCGCCGTGGTGGAGGATTCGAGGGGAGCAGTGATGGGAGCTGGGCCGGGGAGCTGAGGGCAAAGGGCGTTGCGGCAGTGGAGAATCATAGTAGAGCAGGGAAGGGGGCTGGGCACCTGGGCCGGTGAGCGGATGACGTCACCGCAACAGGGGATCAGGAAGAGAGCACTGATTGGGAGCCTCACCGATGAGCGGCAATGCGAAAGAACGCCGGAGATATCCAAAATCGGAGGTTGCGGTGGCTGCGCTGTTGTCACAGAGCTCGTGTGAGAGAGAATCGGGGGTGATTTGCTGTGTGTTGTTTCCACGGGGAGGTACAGTTAACATGGACACAGATATGGGGAGGTTAGCTATTCGTGGGAGGTGGGTGGTTGACCCAAACAACACATATTATCAAATTGTTGGTATGGATACGTTGGTGTATGTTTTTTTGTTGTAGTGTCCATACAAGCCAGCATGAGGCAGCTGATCTCGTTTGATTCATCAACGAGTTTCTGGTGGGCATTCTTGGTTGTGGCATTAGCATTCTCGGTAGGTTCCTTTGGAAGTGGATCCTCTAGAACATGTTCCTTTTTATCGTGCTTGAGAACAATTCTCAAATTTCTATACTAGGTGGTAAAGTTTGTTCCATTCGGTTTATCCTTTTCCAGAATTGATTTCAATGCAAAGTTGGGTTGAGCAGGTGGTGCCATTGATCTAGAGCAGAAAATATGCAATCACTAAGCAATGTGTTTATGTAGAGTAATTCAAGCCTTAAACAGAACTACTCCCACTAAAGTCGGCATCCCTCCACAAACTCTCAGTGATTCAGGACCCGTCTAGCACGAGCCGCTAGTGAGCTTTAGCATTACTGCTAGCCAACTTGCCTATTCGGTAAGCAACATCTTGCTAATCGTATATCTATACGACTCCTGTCGGTTAGGTAGGTATCTCATACCCCGGCTCCCAACCTTCTTTGCCACAAGGCCCAAAACCGTTTTGATAGCATTGTCAAGTTAACCCGATGCAGTGCATGTTCGTGTCCGACACGAACCCTCCAGTTCAAGGACACCTAGTAGCACCTCAATTTTATGAGCCCACCACTAGACGTACTTGACGTGCGAAGGTGCAACATCTAGAATAGAAATATACTTGATATTAATGAGGGATCTTTCTACCATTATAACATGAATAGAAACAAGAAGCAATATCAATCACATATAAACATAAATATGTGAAATAGTATGGCTCCTTCATGGGTGTCCTTCCATGGCCAGATCCTACTCCGATGAACAAGGCAGAACTCCATCTTGTCCGTCATGCCAGGACGCCAAAACCTCAAACTTGATCTCTATCCTCCAAGTACTACAACTAGTAATGCATTTACTGAGAATCACAAGTCGACACACAGGTCGTTATATAATATAATGACAGCACTTTGGCTCCTGCCGGCTGACAATCATGACACGCAGGTCATGTTAAGTTACACACATTCATCACATACATATGAGCCATACTATTCACATCAAACCTGCAAAACAAACTTATGCATAGAGTCGCATTCTACCGGTTTGTGTGATCATGTACGAAATACAAGGCGCCAAGCACACGGCGGTCCCACTAGCCGGTTAGCGGGTGGGGTTCGAAGGGCAGCTCCTGGCGTTTTTGGAAATCACAGACCGCATCTACACTCCGATCATGCCGAATTTTCTGATCTGACCGATATCATCGATCATCGCGAACCCGATTCGGATATACGTTTCACGGTTAACCCCGATGGCGGATACAGACCAGTAGGGGTAGGTTGTGTCACAACCTCATCGATTCCGATTGACAGAAAACATAGCCTCAACGATCCCGATGTGCAGTTGATCTCATCAACCATGCACATAGCCGATCTCATGAACGATGACGGATCTCATCCGCCGCCTCCGCATATCGAATATGCGTCTGATCTGAATCCAAATCCTATAACAGAGGCTCTAATACCACTGTTGGGTTCTACCGTAGGTGCATCGCATGCGAATTAAAATTTCCTAGGCACAGAACGACCAAGAACATGCTACGGAGATGGATCATAGATTGTTACCACTAGACGCGTAGTGCCGTGCAATGGAAGTAGAGTTGGGGCAGAACGTTCGTGTGATTCGTATCCTCCTCGTTCGATCTCCCTCGAACAACCGGTCATAGGATCCCATGTACAGGTTCGCCGGAGCGGCGCAAGTGCACCGCCTCTAATGGTATCCGCGTGTGCAGGAGGAACACCCGTGCGACGGACTGCTAGGTCCGATCACACGATCGGCGGCAGCGAGTGGAGGTGGCTACTTGCAACTCATGCAAAGCCCTAATGACGGCGCCGAAGCGATCAACCATATGTGTGTGCCGCACCTCCACTATATATATAGGCATCCGACGCGGGCTCAATTCTTGGGCCTCGCATGGATCCTAAAGCTCACATGTTCCTTCCCTTAAGCACGCGACCCCTTAGGTTCATGTTCACTTGGTCGTGAGTCAGATCACATCCGACTCAACCAGTCGGTAGAGGCCTCTAGCAAAGCATGCCGACTCTAAGTGTCCGATGAAGCTGGTTAGGCGAACCTATACTTCACATTTCTATTCCCTTTGCCTCACGATATATGTTGTCGTGCACAAGGCAACATGGTCATCCTTGTTGCAGCACAACCTCTTTCTCGTTCCGGTGAATCCGACCAACACTTCGGATTATCTCATAATCCTCATCGCATGGCCATGCTTATCCAGGTCGGATCACCCGAGGGGCGCAGAGTATATCTCTCATGATTGGAGGGGCAAATCCCATCTTGCTCGACCATGTCTCGCAGCATGGGTCTGGACAAGACCGAAACCTACCTTTGTAACTACCCAATCATGGAGTAGTGTTTAGTCGGCCCAAAGCAAGTCTTTCACCATCTCGAGTACATGCGCCAGCTCAGGTCTTAGGACATAGAACGTATGTTGTACTAGAGACTCACAGATGACCTATCGCTGCGTCTCATAGTTGGGTCTATCCAACTCAAACCTTATCTCGACTCGGATCCGACTATGTTGAATCCGACCAGACCTTTCTAATTCCATATTATCTGGCTAGAATCCAATGCTACATGGTCAGTGAGACTGAACCATCCACCGTGTCATATGCTAGTCTGATTATTTGCGCGTCCACACAACCCTTTCGACTAGGGACCATTTAGGACAGTTATCATACAATGCATAGTCTCACAAACAAGTCACGTACTTATTAATACACATCACTAGTAATGTCCAAGGACTATCCTTATTCATAAACACATAGGAAATATCATCATACATGATTGCCTCTAGGGCATATCTCCAACAGAGCTGGCTAGCGGAGCCAACCTTCTCCCTGGAGATCCTGGGTTCAAGTCCCAGCAGAACCAATATTTTGCCATGTTTTTTCCCTTTTGCACACACAACCACTTGGGACAAATCTTCCTGAGCCACTACAGGGTACTACAATCTGGCCCAATGTTTTTTTATTTGTCTATGTAAATCCATTGCATTGCATAATTTCAGAAAAACAACCATCATTTTAAAATGCTAATAAGGATATAACCGTGCATTGGTTTAAACCAATTTATATATGTAAAATGATTAGAATTTCTTGTAGATTCACAATATCCACCTCTCACATGTGTTTAAAATGATTAATTTGATGTTCTCATTAATTTTGTGTAAATGCGATGCTAAACTGATTTATTTCATAACTAAATAACCGTAGCTCCGTTGAAAATGTTCCATATATGTAACTTGACTAGAAAAATGTGTAGAAGAACGTGGTGCATTTTATTTTTCTGTATAACAACTGTAAAATATGTTTCATACAGATCTGAACCAAATTCATAATTTGCATATGGGGACGTTTCGAAGTGCTATATGTTGCTTTCGGCCTCATTTAAAATTTCTAGATGTTGTAGTTGTTTATGCTTCACCTCTTGCCATGTTAATCAACATTTAATATTGATGAGTACCTAAATGAGAGTGAACTAAATATTTGAATGTGGAGTGTGGTCTATATGCAACTCGTTGCATATTGAGCTTCATTTAATGTGTAGGGGTTGATTGTTGTGCTTTGCCATGCCTTCCATATTTTAACTAGACATGCATCATATTTATTTGTGCATCATGTCATGAATATGTTGTGGTGAATCATGTGTTTATTGTTGTTGTCTTGATTGCTTCTTCTTGATAGTGTTTTTAAAGCATTCAAAGTGTGAGGATTTGTTCGATTACGCTGGATCGTCTTCTTCATGGATTCGTTCTTCTTCCAAGTGGGATCTCAGGCAAGATGACACATTTCCCTAGATACCACTACTATCATTGCCATGCTAGTTGTCTCGTTTTTCTGTCGCTATGTCATGCTACCTACCACTTGTTTGACAAGCCTCCCAAATATGCCATGATAAGCCTCTAACCCGTCCACATCCCAGCAAACCTTTGTTTGGCTATGTTACCGCTTGCTCGACCCTTCTTATAGCGTTTCTATCTGCAGGTGCAATTGCTTCCATGTGACAACATGGATATTATTTTGTTATATCACAATATTATCGCTATTTAATTTAATGCACATATATACTTGGTAAAAGGTGGAAGGCTTGGAATTTTGCTCACTGTTTGTTCCACTTTTGCCGCCCCTAGTAATTGTGTACCGGTGTTATGTTCCATACTGAGCGCTCCTAACATGCTCGGGGTTGTTATGGGGACCACCTTGATTTTCGTTTTAGGATAAAGCTTGTCTGGCAAGGCCCAACATTGGTACTACATTTGCCTAATAAATAATAAACCTGCATAGGGAGTAATTAACCCGAGGATCTTTAATCAACAACCTGGGCCAATGCTCCTCATGAGTGTTGGTCCAAAACGGGCTGCCAGCGAGGCTGCCTCGAGGAAACTTGGGGATTGGTTTTCTTCGTACCTAGACCCAACCGGTCGTGTCCTGAGAACGAGATATGTGGCTCTTATCAGGTTCGTTGACACGTCGGGCGGCCTTACTGGATTTGTTTTACCTTTCTCGAACGTCTTGTGTGAGGAATTCCGAGAATACTTTGGGCTATCTCGAGGTTGCGGTTTGCCAATGGAATTGCCTAAGAAATCATGAGATTCGTGGTTGAGGTTATTCCTGCTGCGTGTGGTTAATTTGTGATGGATGAGTTGGAGCACCCCTACACGGGTAAATCTTTCGAAAAGCCGGGCCCGCGGTTATGTGGCAACTTGGAAACTTTGTTTAACACCCGGTCATAGAAAACTTGAAGTAAACTCTAATAAAAATGCACCAACTGTGTTCGTAACCGTGACTGTCTCTTCTCGTGAGTCCTTATCCGAGAGAGAACATAGTGGGGTTATGTTTGACGTAAGTAGGTGTTCAGGATCACTTAGTGATCATTACTAGTTCACGTCCGTTATGCGTAGAACACCCACTTTACTTTATGTATTTGTAAGTTAGCCACTCAATAAATGCTTAGTTGCTTGCTGTAGCCTCTCCACCTAACCATACCTTACCCATTAAGCTTTGCTAGTATTGATACCCTTGAAAATGAGATTGCTGAGTCCCCATGGCTCACAGATTACTACAACCATAGTTGCAGGTACATGTAATGCGATGATTTGATGTGAGCGTGATGCTTGTTTGATTTGGAGTTCTTCTTCTTCCTCTTCTTCATTGATCTAGGATGGGTTCCAGGTGTCAGCTTGGGATAGCAAGGATGAATATCATTTTATCGTTTGGTTTCGTATGTAGCCGGACCCTGCTCTCATGTATGATGTTTGGATGTGTTGTTGTATTGATGTGATCTTGATGTAGCTCGTGGCAAGTGTAAGCCAATTACATACACTCATATCTTCTGCACATGTACTTGTAATGATATCCATTCTTGCAAAACGATGAGATGCGCTTCTATCCCTGTCGAGGTCCTCATGCCAAAATAAGGATAGGATTGCATCTTGGGCGTTATAACGTGTATGCGCTCGGAGAACGTCGTCAGGGCAAATGCCTCGTAGGTCGACCGCCGTGTCGTCTCAATGGCTTGGCAACTCGTCTAGAATCAGAACCGAGCTCGTGGCTCTGCTGTCGAGTGGCCCGCTAGCCACTTAGACCATTATGGCCTCGACACCAATTGGACAGCCTCAAGCAACTTCAGCTACTCCAGCCACAACATCAACTTACCGGACTATTGCCTTTCCTCTGTATCGCGTCCTGAAGGACAATATTGGAGCTGGCAAAGAGGCCATGATCCAAGCAGAGCACATGATACTATGAACAAAGGAGACTTATGAAGCCAGCAAGTTGTCTTATGATGCCAGCTCAGCGCTTCGCACCAATGTCCGAGTAAGTGTGATTGTAAGTTCATATCTGATTGAATTCCTGTCTTTCTTGATTGTACACCTAGTGGGTGTTTTCCTTTGGAAGCAAATTTGCTTGTTTTCCTCTTGAGTATATCAGGTCTTAGTCGAGTGGTTTTTGGTCCAGTGGGGGCACACTGAGTGCATCCACTGGGTATAGTCCCCGAGACCACTGTCGAATGTTGATGACATCGGTAGGGGTCTTAGAATTGTTTTGATAATCGCTTGATAGGTCGAGTGATAGAAGGTCCAGTGGGGGCACGCTGAGTGCACCCACTGGGTGTAGTCCCCGAGACCGTCGTCGAGTGCTTGCATCGACGGGAGTCTAATAGAGACGATGTTTGCAGGCTTGCGCATTGTTTTTTTTGTTTGCTTGTCACTCGACAGGTCAAGTGATAGCAGGTCCAGTGGGGGCATGCTGAGTGCACCCACTGGGTGTAGTCCTCGATACCACCGTGAGTGCTTGCATCGGTGGGGTTTTGCTTGGACAGGTTAGACCTGGTCGAGTGGTTTCGTATCTAGTGGGGGCACGCTGAGTGTACCAACTGGGTGTAGTCCCCAAGACTACTGTTGATCGTTAAGGATGAGCAGTAGTCTTAAGAACTTGGACTCAGGGTCCTTTTTCGTATGCAGAGTACGCTTGTTACTCAGTTCGTCAAGTGAGTTCTTTGCCATAGTGTTTCCACTTCTGAATGGTTGTCTTAAGGACAGAGAGGTCCGAACGTACCCTATAGGTTTCATGGACATCATTCGTGGATATGACGCAGGTTTCATGGACATCATTTCCATCAACCATGATATGACGCTTTCCAGGTGTGTGGGGTGGGGCGGCAGGCACCAACTAATCGATTGAGCTCGTTTCTTTCCACCCGGGAGTGGAGAAATTTTAATGTCGACTAAACTACTTGTTTTTTGATTTTAGAAAGCTTGTGAACTTGGGACTCAGTACATCGATCTGGAGAAGGAGAAGAATCAGCTTCAACTGGATCTGGAGGTGTCCAAGAACAATCTGGACCGTGCGCAGGCTGAGCTGAGGACCCTGGGAGGTAATCTTTGTCAACCAACTGCACTATCACCTTCCATCTTCCATCCTTTGAACCGAGTGTCCTCACTCGAACAAATGTGTGTGATGAGAATTGCTGACTCCAAGCATGACTCAACAATATTATTAGAAAGCAGGAAGAAGGCGCTGGAGGACAAGGACAAGACACTCACTGATGCTCAAAAGGTGGCAATGGAGAAAACTGATGCTACCGAGAAGAAACTTGCCGCAGCTAAGAAGTTAGAAGAAGAAAACGTGAAACGCAAGCAGGAACAGGCTGACTGGATCAAGAAGATCGAACAACTGAACAAGAGGATCTGGAGAAGTAATTGGTAGACTTTGCAAAGAAGATGTTCAGCATGCTCGACGGTAACTTTCTTTCACCGACTGAACTTACTTAATTCCTATAGGACAGTAGCATGACCATCTTTCCATCCACTCTTCATATAGAATTCTGCCAAGATGTTGAAAAGGAGACCGAGGAGATTGAACCAAATCTAGATCCCACCAAGTCGCCCGTCGGGGATGCTATGGCCATGAACATGTTTTGTCTCAACATTCGTCTCAAAAGTGTTCAAGTGTATATCACTCGACTGAAGGCTGCGCTGGAGAAGGTTGGCAAAGAACTATGGCCAGAAGACCCCCTCCATACTGACCTTGAGTCGATGATGACCCGTCTCAATGAGATTCCCAGTCGAGTGGAAGTATGGAAGAAGTCTGCTGCTCGCAGCGGAGATAACGTGGTGCTTTCACTCGTCCGAGTCCATTGCTAGGAGGCAAAGGAGGACAAACTAAAGGCTCTCCAAGTGATCAACATGAAAAAAGTTCAATTCGAGGACTTCATGGAGACCTTCATCGACGCGGCCACTCAGATTGCCGATGGAATTGATCCAGACACCTTTGTCGAACCCGTGAGTCCCACAGGTGCTTGATAAAACTTTGATCACAGTTATAACTTTATTTGCATCTATATGCCGAGTGGTGATGTATTCATTTAAAACTTCATTCAGGCCTTAAGCCTGAGACTTTCGTTTGTGCGAACAACTTCTATCCGCGTTAGGAACTTCGAATTTATCTGTACTTTGCTTTCAATCCTTTGTTTGGCTGAGTTTGCTTTGCTCCCGAATGGAATGGATGTTCAACACTCGGAAGAATTTCGGACCTAGGCGAAGACTGATTCGCAGCTAAGCCCCAAGAGGGAGGATCGCTCATCACTCAGAGAAGTTTTTAAACTTAGACGAAGAATGATTCGCAACTAAGTTTCCAGGTGAATGGAATGTTAGCCACTCAGAAGGTTTTTTTAACTTATGCGAAAGCTGGTTCACAGCTAAGCCCCGAGTGAGAGGATCGCTCATCACTCAGAGAAGTTTTTGGAACTTGGACGAACACTAATTCACAGCTAAGTTTCCGAGTGAATGGAATGCTATCCACTCGGCAGGTTTTTTTAACTTATGCAAAAGCTGGTTCGCAGCTAAGCCCCCGAGTGAGAGGATCGTTCGTCACTCCGAGAAGTTTTTGAACTTAGACGAAGACTGATTCGCAGCTAAGTTTCCAAATGAACATTAAGATGTTCACTCGAGAGTTTTTTTAACTTAGGTGAAAGTTGGTTCGCAGCTAAGCCCTTGAGTGAGAGGATCGCTTGTCACTCGAAGAAGTTTTGAACTTAGGCGAATACTGGTTCATAGCTAAGTTTCCGAGTGAAACTTACATTATCCACTCAGATGTTTTTTTAACTTAGGCAAAAGTTGGTTCGTAGCTAAGCCCCAAGTGAGAGGGTCGCTCGTCACTCGGAGAAGTTTTTGAACTTAGACGAAGACTGATTTGCAACTAAGCTTCCAAATGAACATTATGTTGTCCACTCGGAAGGTTTTTTTAACATAGGCGAAAACTGGTTCGTAGCTAAGCCCCCGAGTGAGAGGATCGCTTGCCACTCGGAGAAGTTTTGAAATTAGGAGAAGACTAGTTCACAGCTAAGTTTCCGAGTGAACATTATGTTATCCACTCGGAAGGTTTTTTTAACTTAGTCAAAAGCTAGTTCGTAGCTAAGCCCCCGAGTGAGAGGATCACTTGTCACTCGGAGAAGTTTTGAACTTAGGCGAAGACTGGTTCGCAGCTAAGTTTCCGAGTAAACATTATGTTATCCACTCAGAAGGTTTTTTTAACTTAGGCAAAAGATGGTTCGCAATGAAGCCCTCCGAGTGAGAGGGTCACTCGTCACTCGAAGTGTTTTTGAACGTGAAATTGCGTGATCGGAATCGACAATAGACTGCAGGAGTCATAACTTTTATAAATGAAATTGTTTGGAGTACTCTTATTACATCAAAACAACTCAATCGTCAAGTATAAGAATGTTGATGTAAATCTGCGTTCCAAGCACATGGCTCGTCGATCTTCTTTATGAGGTTGTAGAGGTGGTAGGCTCCATTGTTCAGCACTTTTGGTGACGACGAAAGGACATTCCCACGCGGGCGCGAGCTTGTGTGGCTGCAGCTGATCCACCCGGAGCACAAGTTCACCCTCATGGAACGACCGACTCTTGATGTGCCTTGCATGGAAGCGACACAAATCTTGCTGATACATAGTCGACCGATTTAGATCCATTTCACGCTCCTCTTCCAGGAGATCCACATCGTCTTGCCATGCTTGTTCAGCCTTAGCCTATGATTAAAGTTCTATACAAGGAGAATTGTGAAGGAGATCACTCGGCAAAATAGCTTCAGCTCCATACACCAAGAAGAATGGAGTGCGTCCAGTCGACCGATTCGGAGTCATCCTTAAGCCCTGCAGTACAAAAAGGCAATTCAGTCACCCAAGCTCGAGTTGCATGTTCCAGATCCCGCATGAGTCGAGGCTTCAATCCTTGAAGCATAAGGCCATTTTCTCGCTCAGCTTGACCATTAGTCTGAGGGTGCGCAAAGGATGCGTAATCCACCCGAGTGCCTTGGGTGAAGCAAAAGTGTATGAACTCTTCCGAGTCGAAGTTTGAGCCATTGTCTGCAATGATGTTGTGGGGAACTCCATACCAGATCATAATCTCTCCCATGAATTTTATTGAAGTGCGAGAGTTCAGCTTCTTTATGGGCTTGGTCTCAATCCACTTGGTGAACTTGTCGACTACTATGAGCAAGTGCGTAAATCCACTTTGACCAGTTCGGAAACGGATGACCATGTCCAAACCCCAAACAACGAATGACCAGACGAGTGGAATAGTCTTCAAGGCGGATGCAGGCTTGTGCGACAAGTTTGAGTAGAACTGTCATCCTTCACAGTGATCAACAATCTCCTTAGCCATTTCGTTGGCGCGAGGCCAGAAGAAAGCAACTCAGTATGCTTTGGCGACAATCATCCGAGATGACGCATGATGACTACAGGTTCGTAAGTGAATTTCCTCCAGGATCAGTCGACCTTCTTCAAGAGAGATGCACCGCTGAGTTACACCAGTTACAGTTTCTCTATAAAGTTGATCACCCATCACAGTAAAGGCCTTGGATCTGCAGAAAATCTGTCGAGCTTCAACCTTGTCCTCTGGGAGTTTTTGCCTCAGAATATACGCAATATATGGCACCGTCCAATCGGACGGGATGACCAGAATCTCCATGACCAGATTTGTGATCGCTGGGACATCAACTTCAGTCGGATTAGAGGCGCTTATTGCTCGCAAGGGCTCTTCAGTGAAGGCATCTTCCTTCACCGAAGGAGAATGTAGGTGTTCCAGAAACACATTGCTGGGGACAGTCTCCCGAGTGGATCCAATCTTTGCTAACTCATCAGATGCTTGATTCTTCACTCAGGGAACATGATGGAGTTCCAAACCTTCAAACTTCTTCTCAAGCTTTCTTACTGCTTTGCAGTATCCAGTCATAGCAGTGTTCCTGACATCCCACTCTTCCATCACCTGGTTAACCACCAAATAAGAGTCATCGAATACCATTAGGCGCTTGACGCCGAGTGAAATGGCCATACAAAAATCGTATAGGAGTGTTTTATATTCTGCTTCGTTATTGGAGGAATCAAAGTGAATCTGTAGGACATAGCCAAGCTTGTCACCTTTTGGAGATACCAATACTATGCCAGCACCAGACCCATTCAACATCTTTGAGCCATGGTCCAGTGCACCGAGTGGATTTGTATTGGCTGCTGCTGTTCTATCCACTCAGTGAGGAAATCAGCAAGTGCTTGAGATTTGATTGCCTTTTTCACTTCAAACTTGATATCAACGTAGAGGATCTCAATAGCCCATTTGGACATTCAACCAGTCACATCTAGATTGTCGAGGATCTCAAACAATGGAGCATCGCTTTCGACTAAAATTGAGTGGTCTTGAAAGTAGTGTGCCACCTTCTTCGCTGATAGATATATACCATAGACGAGCTTCTGGTAATGTGGGTACGTTTGCTTTGAAGGAGTCAACACTTCAGAAATATAGTAAACTGGACATTGGACTTTGTAAGATTTGTCTTCTTCATCCCTCTCGATAGTGAGAACTGTACTGATGACTTGATTAGTGGATGCAATGTACAGGAGCAAGGGATCTTTGCTGGGCAGAGCAGCAAGCACCGGCTGGGTGGAAAGCAGGGCTTTGAGCTTGACAAACGCTGCTTCAGCTTCTGGAGTCCACTCGAACGTATCAGACTTCTTCATCATTCAGTATAAAGGCAATGTCTTCTCACCCAGACAAGAAATAAATCTACTCATGCTGCCAGGCAACCCGTGAGCTTCTGGACATCATGCACACGCTCAGGGCTTTTCATTCAGGTGATGGCGCTGATCTTCTTAGGATTGATGTTGATTATCCGTTTGGAAATGAGGAAACCGAGCAACTTACCACCCGGAACACCGAAAGTGCACTTAGATTGGTTCAACTTGATATCATACTTCCGCAGATTGGCGAATATTTCTACCAAGTCAGTCAGTAGGTCAGAACCTTTGCGAGACTTGACAACAATGTCATCCATATAGGCCTCCACATTCCGAGGGATTTGGTTGAGCAAGCATTTCTGAATCATACGCATGAAAGTAGTGCCTGCATTCTTCAAATCAAGGTTGTCTTTATTTCATCTGGGCCAAATAGATGGATCTAATGGTAACCAGAGTAAGCATCAAGAAAGGATAAACGCTCGCATCCCGTAGTCAAGTCGACGATCTGATCGATGCGTGGGAGCGGGAAATGATCTTTCGGGCAGACCCGATTGATATGTTTGAAGTCAATACACATGCAGAGTGACTTACCTTTCTTTGGGACCATGACGACGTTCGAGAGCCACTCGGAGTGGTAAATCTCCCGAATGAACTTGGCCGCCAAGAGTCGAACCACCTCCTCATCGATTGCTCTCCGCTTCTCTGCCGCCGACCGATGCAAGTGCTCTTTCACAGGCTTGGCCTTTGAGTCAACTCTTAGTCGGTGCTTAGCCAGTTCCCCGGCTACACCCGACATGTTAGAAGTCTTCCATGCGAAGATGTCCTAGTACTCACGGAGGAACTGGATGACCTCGGCTTCCTATTTTCTATCGAGTGTTATCGAAATGTTGGTCACGGCACCATTAGGATTTGTCGGGTGGGTGTGTACTTTCTTCACTTTGCTTGCTGACTGAAAAGCAGACTATGAGGCGGGCTTCTTGGCATGCAGCAGGTCGATAGGATGAGCAGTCTTCTTGTACTCTTCTAATTCAACCACAGCCATCTGATGGTTGGCGATTTTGGAGCTCCGTTGGAGGCAGTCCCCAGTCCTCTGTCGATTCCCCATGACTGTGATCACGCCTTTGGGCCCGGGCATCTTCAACTTGAGGTACACGTAACATGGTTGGGCCATGAAACGCGTGTAGGCTAGGCAACCAAGGATGGATTGATATGCGCTCTGGAAATCCACAACTTCAAACGTCAATTTTTCCTTGCGAAAATTCTTGTCAGTGCCGAACACCATATCCAATGCAATCTGGCCCATTGAATTGGCCTTCTTCCTGAGAATGACTCCGTGGAATTGCATGTTGCTTTCGCTGAGATAGGACATCGAAATGCCCATCCCATTTAGGCTATCCGCATATAGGATGTTCAAACCAGTCCCTCCGTCCATGAGAACCTTGCGGAGTCGAGTACCTCCGACAACTGGATCACCCACCAAAGCTTGTCGACCGGGGGTAGCGACGTGAGCAAGGTGGTCCGACTGGTCGAATGTGATAGCAGTGTGAGAACATTTGAGGTAAGTGGGGGTGGCAGGAACAACCATGTTGACTTCCCTGTTGATAACTTTCAATCGACTCTTGCTTTCTATATCACAAAAAATCATCAAAGTGGCATTAACCTTAGGGAATTCCTCTTTGTCTTCATCCTCCTCCTTTCTGGGAGATTTCTCACTCGACTAACCCAGCAATCTGCACTGCCGAGTGTTATGTTTCTGCAATATCAAATTGCCTTCCTCATCTTTCTTCGTGTGGATTGCACACGGTAAATCCATAATATCTGTACCAGACTGATTCTTTCCTTTCTTAGGGGTAAACTGCCCTTTGGACTTCCCCTTGTGCTTTCCTTGCGCCGCCATAGCGGCTGCCTCTACCTGAACAGGGTCATCCGCTTTGCGCTTTTGTTTCCATCTAGAATTGCCACCGACATCATTGCCGACTGCTTTTCCTTTGCCACTACGGAGGCGGTCTTCCTCTTCGCCATTGGTGTACCGAGTTGCAATGTCCATCATCTTGCTCAAAGAAATATCTCCTGTCCGACCAAACTCAGGTAAAGCTCTCTGTACCTAACACCGGCCTTGGATGCGCAGACAACCTAGTGCTCGGAAATATTCTCTATCGTGTTGTGCAGAGTGGACCAACGCTGAATATAATCCCTCAAGGTTTCATTGGGCTTCTGAACACAGTGCTACAGATCGACCAAACCTGTTGGATGCTTACATGTGCCCACAAAAGTTTTGATAAACACTCGGGCCAGATCCTCCCAGTAGTAGATGCTAGAAGGAGCTAAATGATTCAACCACGCTCGGGCCGAACCATCCAACATCAAGGAAAAATGCTTCATAGCTATGTTGTCATTTCCGCCACCAATCTACACCGCCACTCTGTAATCGACTAGAAATGTTTCAAGCTCCGACTCTCTCGTAAACTTACTGATCCCAGCTGCCAACCTGATGTTGGGGGAAATCTCAGCAGACCGGATGGCTTTGATGAAACACTCGGAGCCAGAGACAACATCACCACTTCCACTTGAATAGTCTCTATCATAACTATCCCTGCGAGCCCTGCCCCTGTCAATCCTCTTCTGTGCAAGGATATCTCTCGCATCAAACCCAGGATTCCGTTCATCACCGAACGGGCGCCTATCGTCATAGTGTCGGGGCACATACGAACCACTCTGCGGAGGTGTAGGCACTTGACAATGGTCATCACGGTGAAAACGAGGAGCAAATTGATCTCGTCCCTGATCCCGATACTGATCTTCATGGTAACCACCACCCTGCGACGTAGAGGTGAACTAGGGCTATGTGCTTACTGAAATGTATCTGCCTTGGGCGAATTGTTGTGTATTCTTTTGTGCGACTGAGAAACAACTGAATTTTGCCGCTGCGCTGCATCAAGCAATGCTCGAATCTGCTGCAAACCTCTGCCAGCCTGTGAACACGACGGCTGAATGGAATCCACAATCCTAGTAGTGGCTGCAACATTAAGAACTGGAGTACGGAATACCTCGACGTTGTTCTGAGATGCACTAGGAAACAACTGTCGTTGATGTTGACTAGGAGTGGGTGGATGCTCTGCATCTCTTCGAGCCAAAGGTGCATGGCCTCCAAGGCCTGATCCTCCATAGTCGCACCGATGATGGGGTATGGAGGACATCGTCATCTCGGTGCTACTACTCACTCGATGGTCCCCCAGTCTCGCGTGTGCCACAGCCGAAGCTGGGAGGCGGGCTTTGATGAGAACTAGCCATAAGAACCTCCGCTTCTGGATCGCAGCTCTCGGACTCAGAAGGAATGCCAGAATGATCTGACGCCGAGTTGAACACGCCATGAAGTGATTCGGCGGGTTCAACAGCCGTGATCTGCGGAAATGTGGCCTGATGAGCTGCTGCATGCCTCACCCAACGCTAGAGTCGTGAGCGACCAGATCGCTGGCGGCGATGAACAACGGGGAGAGCCGAGTGGTATGGAGTCAACGGCTACCGGAGAAGTACACCGCAAGAGCTTGCATGGGAGTGCCCCGCCCCGTGGATCGGGAGTGCCTCCACATCTAGAGGCGCCTCCTGAAGCCATGCCGAATCGTTGACCGTGAAGACGAGTGCTCTGAGACGGATCTCATGGTCCAGGAACATTCCGCCGCCGGAAGACATGACGAAGAAGAAAATCGCAACCTCGCCGGAAGTCGCTTAGACGCCTGTCCCACGGTGGGCGCCAACTGTCGTGGGAACGAGCCTGACAGTAGAAGGTAGGGGTAAGTAACGAGAGGGCAGAGTCCTAGCCACGGCGAGGATGTATACACAGATGTATGAGTTCAGGCCCCTCTCATGGAGGTAACAACCCTATGTCTCAGTGCTCGGGAGCTCTTGTCATGTGGAATATGAGTGTTACAGGGGGTGGAATCCTTGTGCCAGAGGGGAGGGGAAGCTTATATAGAGTGTGCTGCCCCTCATGAATGCCCGGTAACCAAGGGTTCGATCGTGGGAATAAAGGCATACATTACCGATAATGTATGCAATAAATGCTACTAATGGCGACTGGTCGAACGACTGCCTGTTGGCCTCCCTGGGCGCCTTTTGGACTTCTGCTGTCGACTAGCCATTGGTTCTTCCAAGTGAAAGGCTACTTTCGAGTGGAGGGAGACACCTCCGAGTGGATTATCTGTCGAGTGACTCATGCGCCATGGTGACTTCAGTCGGAGTCTTCCTTGTAATGTCTAAGTCCTCTAACATAGTCTCCATAGGTAGGGTATGTAGGTCAGGCCTAGGACCCTACCCTAGGTACATATCCTCGTCAGTAGGTTTGAAAGCGGTAAAATTGGAGAAGAAAGTCTCGGATCAACTCAGCGTATCAATGGGCTATAGAGATGCCCATCAATAGATACCAATGCGAAGAGTAGGGATTGCCATGCAATGGATGCACTAGAAGCTATAAATGTATGGAAGCTCAATATGAAAACTAAGTGGGTGTGCATCTAACTATATAATGAAAAATTCCCACTAGTATATGAAAGTCACAACATAGGAGACTCTCTATAGAAAAAACGTGGTGCTACTTTCAAGCACAAGTGTGGAATTAGCATGCCCCTTCTCTCTTTGTCTCTCTCTATCTCTCTTTCTTTTTTCTTTATTTTTCATTTTCTTTTTTCTTTTCTCTTTTTTTTCTTTGTCCGGAGCCTCATCCCGACTTGTGAGGGAATCATAGTTTCCATCATCCTTTCCTCACTAGGACATGCTTTAATAATGAGTAATGATGATCATCACACTTCTAGTTACTTACAACTCAATATTACAACACAATACCTACAACAAAATATGACTCTATATGAATGTTGTGCAATGATCTAGCATAGAAAATATATCCAAAAATGGACAAGCCATGGAAACATCATGCTAGCTATCTTACGATCATGTAAAGCAATATGACAATGAATGTTCAAGTCATCAAAACGAAAACCGTGGAAATTGCATGTCAATATATCTTGGAATGGCTATGGAAATGCCATAATAGGTAGGTATGGTGGCTGTTTTGAGGAAGATACAACAAGGCTTATGTGTGATAGAGCATATCATATAACGGGGTTTGGATGCACCGACGAAGTCTGCGCCGACTCTCGAGGTGAGAATGCGTAATGCACGGTACCGTAGATGCTAGCAAATTGGAAAAGGTAAAAGTGCGTATAATCCATGGACACACATTATCATAAAGAACTCACTTATTTATTGCAAAAGTTTATTAGCCCTCGAAGCAAAGTATTACTGCGCATGCCCCTAGGGGGGAGGTTGGTAGGAGTTAACCATCGCCCCCCCTTCACACAAAGATAGAAAATCAAGGATAAATTGTGCTCCAACTTTCATCGCATAACGGGAGACTATACGTGCATGCTTCGGGAATCACAAACCTTAACATCAATATTCTTACTAATCCACAACCGTTTACTAGTACCTCCCACATATTATCATCTCTATATCGCAAAACTATTGCAAGGAATCAAACATATCATATTCAGTGATCCATAAGTTTTATGTAGGATTTTATGACTAACCATGCAAATGACCAATTCCTGTTGACTCTCTAAATAGATATAAGTGAAGCAAGAGAGTTTAACTATTTCTACACAATACCGTGCTCTAATAAATATAAGTGAAGCAAAAGAGCACTCTTTAAAAAACGGGTTTCTTTGTGAAGATAAACATGCAATCCAAACTTCAAATGATATAAGTGAAGCACATGAAGCATTCTATTAAGCCATACTCAAAATATATAAGTGAAGTGCAATAACCATTCTATAAATCAACCATGGACTATCTCATACCAGCATGGTGCATAAGCTAAACGCAAAATACGCTCCAAGATTTGAACATATCACATAAATGAAACGAATCCGAAAACATACCGATACTTGTTGAAGAAAGATGGGATGCCTTCCGGGGAATCCCCAAGCTTAGACGCTTGAGTCTGCTTGGATATTTACTAGGGGTGCCTAGGTCATCCCCAAGGTTGAACTCTTGGCTCTTCTCCTTCTCCTCATATCGAGACCTCCTCGATCTTCGAACCTTTCATTCACACAAAACTGAACAGAAGACTGGTCAGATCCGTTAGTATAATAAAGAAAAACACTACTTTATGTACTATTGCAAACCCATTCATATTAATATTTGCATTATGCCTACTGTATTATAACTTTTACATGGCTTATACCATCGATAAAATCGATTGTTTCGTCAAAACCAGCAAAACAATGCATCAAAAACAAAATCTGTCTTAAACGGGACATTCTGTAGTAATCTGAACTTTGACCATACTTATGTAACTCCAACCATTCTGAAAAATTAGGACAACATAAAGAATTTGTATGAAAATACCGTGTTAAAACTTCATCTCATTATCATGCTCAAGTAAAAAAATAAAAATTCGCGCACTAGAGTCGAAATTTATGTTCCAGATTCAGCATTGTTTGTACTCATCTTATGAATCATCCTAAAGGAAAATCTTGGCACAATATAATACAAAAGTAGACTTCCGGGTTGTCTCCCTGGCAGCGCTTTCTTTAAAGCCATTAAGCTAGGCATAAAGTGCTCAAGTAATGGATCCACCCGGATACCAAGGTATATCAAAGCGAATTTTAATTAACAATGATTTGTAATTTAGTAGTGAGCACAAGGTGATATATATCATGTAACAAAGAGGTCTAAATCTCTTCCTATGCATTGGCACATCAAAAAACAACCATTCATGCACACAAAGTAAGGCCCAATACATACCGTAAGTAGTTTCTTGCAATTTTATATTATCCGAAACATAGAGGGGTGGAAATTTGGTTCTTCTCTCATAGTAATTGCAAGTAGGAGCAGAAAGCAAATGCACATTATATTCATCAAAATCATCATGTGTAGTAGCAAGGCACAACCCATCAATATAATCCTTAACAAAAGCAAACTTCTTTGATATAGTGTAGTTGGGAGAATTTAAAAATATAATAGGACTATATTGTGTGGGTGCAATAGCAACAATTTCATGCTTAACATTAGGAACTATAGCAAGTTCATCTTCATAAGCATAAATCATATTGGCATCATGGCCACAACCATAGCAAGCATCAAGGTCCTCAAAAAGGGATATTTCAAATGAATCCAAGGGATCATAGCATTCGTCATAGCATTCATCCTTCGATATGTGCGAAGGGTAATTAAACAATGTAAGAGTTGAAGAGTTACTCTCATTACAAGGTCGGCACGGGTAGCTAATCTGCTCTTCCTCCTTTTGTTCATCGCTGACCTCCTCATTTTTTCACCCAATGCACTCAGAATTTCAGCAACTTCTTCCATAGGTCCCTGCAAAATATTATTCTCTTCCAAGGCAGCAGACATTCTTTCAATAAATTCAATAATATCAACATTGCATTCATAATTATGATAACAACATTTAATTATGGCATGCATTTCAGATTTGTAAGAAACATCATCATACTTTTCAAGCAAAGAACCAATTTCATATGCATCCTTAAAAGCAACAAATTCTTCTATTCGGTCCACATCATAGTAATCATATATACCATTAGCATAAGAATATAAGGTTTCAATATCATTAAATTCGCATGAAAAGGGAAGGTGTGGAGTGTTCATCCTAGAACAACCAGTAATATCATATCTCAAGCATAGCTCTCGAGCACACCAATGAAACATATGAATTTGATCCCATAACAATTTCCCTTTTTGAGATCAGCGATAATCCCAAAAGCATTCATGGTTATCCAACATTACTCCCATTATCAAGTTGAATGGGGTTTTCTCGGGATTATCAAAGCAATATTTAATACTTTGGACATAACTAGCATCGAGGGTTTTATGAGCTTCCCCATCTCCATGAGTAGCAAATACCACTATTTTTTTTTGTTTTTCGTGTTCCATATCCATAACTAAAGATGTAAAACAACTAATAATGGAAAATAAAAATTACGTAGTGATGAAGCAAATAAGAACACATGAGAATATTCACCCCATGCTATTGCTCCCCGGCAATGCCGCCAAAAAAGGTCTTTATAACCGACAAGTGTAGGGGATCGTTTGTAGCCTTTTCCCATAAGTAAGAGTGTCGAATCCCAACGAGGAGCTAAAGGTAGAACAAATATTCCCTCAAGTTCTATCGGCCACTGATACAACTCTACGCACACTTAACATTCGCTTTATCTAGTACAACAATGAAACTACTTTGCAGGAATAAAACTATGAGTACGTTGCAACAAAATAAACTTAGTAGTGCAGTAGCAAGCTTTTTGTAACACAAGAGAAAGATTGTCCCTAGGCAATTGAATATGATATGATATATATTTGTTATATGCAAAGAGGGAGAGGCATGAGCTAACATACTTTCTCTACTTGGATCATGTGAACTTATGATTGGAGCTCTAGCAAGCATCCGCAACTACTAAAGATCATTAAGGTAAAAACGAACCATAGCATTAAGTATCAAGTCCTCTTTACTCCCATACGCAACAACCCACCTACTCAGGTTTGTGCTTCTGTCACTCACTCAACCCACCATAGGCAAATCATGAACATATTACAACACCCAATAGCGGGGATCACTCACGTTTGCGCGACATGGAGGGCACCATACGACGGCACTGTATCAACATACAACTCAACTCCATAACATCATACCACAATTAACCCATAGGACAAATGAGATCTGCTCAAACATCATAGGATAGCCAAATATCATTGGGAAATAATATATGGAGTTGAGCACCATGTTTAAGTAGAGATTACAATGGGTAAGAAAGCTGTTACATGGCCATAAGAAGGGGAGAAAGTTTGTGTTGATGGTGGCAAGATTGTTGATGTAGATCGCCAGCATGATGCTTGCCCCGACGGTGTTCCGGCGCCACCGAGAGAGAGGGAGAGAGAGCCCCCTCCTTCATCTTCTTCCTTGGCCTCCCCCTATATGGGAGGATAGTTCCACCTCTAGTCCATGGCTTCCATGGCAGCGGAGGGGCGGGAGCCCCTCCAAGATTGGATCTCCCTCTTTGTTCTCTTCTGTTTCACGTTTTTGTTTTTGGCTAAAAACCGTTTCTTATATTCCCGGAGATCCGTAACTCCGATCGACCTAAAAGTTTGAGGGGATTTTTATCCAAGAAGTTTATTTGTTGCACCCAAAGGATAGCTCCAACCAACCTACGAGGTGGCCACCCTCCACCAGGGCGCATTTGGGCCCTAACCGCGCCCTGGTATGCCGTGCCCACTGTTGGCCTCCGTATGCATTGATTCCACTTCTCAAAATTCACAAATATTCCCAAAAAAATCTACGTGATTCCGTGTTTGGACTTTGTTTGATATGGAATTTCTACAAAACACACACAAAAAAACAGGAACTAGCACTAGGCACTAGATCAATAGGTTAGTCCAATAAATCATATAAATAGTGGCCAAAAGTATGTGAAAGTTGTATACTATTGGCATGATAGAATAAAAAAACTTAGATACGACGGAGACGTATCGTATGCATGCATGAGTACGCACTTCTGAAAGATTGAGGCGGCCATCGTTGCTGTAGGGTGCCCCATAGGGAAGCAGCGCACTGCAAAGCAATTCTTTGCCGAGGTGGAAGAGGGTACCCGTGCTACCGAGGCCATGTATCCAAAAGATACTTTGTATCAGTTTTAGTACTTAGGAGTGTCAAAGTACATGGGATTTAAAAACCCATTTTCCTGTTTTAATATATATATATATATATGTGTGTGTGTGTGTGTGTGTGTGCATGTGTGTGTTATTTTAATTGATTGTGCTCCTGTTCGACTGTGTTGAACTAAAAGTGGCCAGCCATCGGCTGCTACCCGAATGTAGAATATACAGAGGGTGTTCCTTGAGGCTGCTCTGACCCTTAGCCAACATCTCAGTACCCGAAGGCGGTCTTTTCTTGTAGAACTAGGCCATCATACTATAACGTCTTTATAACTTTCACTTAGTCATAAGAGTTTGAGTGTGGGGGCTGATGAAAAGCCCCTGACGTGTTAAGTGGTCGGCTTTAAGCAGCCGAGGCCTATGTTGTACCCATATAGGCTTATACTATGAATAAGCCCTTCGTTTAACACGGGTGATGTCTAATGACACATCTCTTAACGCGGTCTTCGGATTGCAGATCAATTTTCACTTACCCAGATAGTCAGTGATGAGGTCACCTACTAGTGCTAGGGTCAGCGAGTGGACATCCAAGGCCCACATGGGGTCCCACACTAATGATGAAGTCCCAATACTATGACCACACTTAGCTGATGAATAAGGGTCCACTCAGATTCACAAAGTCACTCTGGCGTCTCCCCTTTGGTCGGACGGTCTCCAATACTCGGATGAGAGAAGGGACAAGGACAGAGTGGGAGCTCCAACGGTCGTAGACTTAACGTGTTACATAAAGCATAGTCATGGTACCATTACCTATAACGTCCGTAATTACATATGTAATTACTAGTAACTCCCATAATTACTCTCATTCAGTGCCCTTGTAATGGCGCTTGGTGGGTCCTAGCGCACACTCTATAAACCACCCCTGAGCTCCTGAATAAGGGTTCACCATCTTGTTGTAATCATGACCCCCAGAGAAAACACCAGTGTGTGGGCATGAGACGTAGGGTCTTTACCTCCTCCGAGAGGGGCCTGAACTCGTCAAATACAAGTGTTACCCTTGCGCCATAGCTAGTTATCGCCCCTTATTTGTATGCCTTGTATTATTGTCGGTATCAGTCCCGCGATAGTTGACACCCACCGTGGGGCTACACATCTAGAGAATTCCGGTGCTGGTGGATTTTTCCCAGTCATCATGATGACACCCGGTGAAGAGGTTCTGTTCCGTTCCCTCAGCTTCATCGCCGACTATTCGGCATGGCTATAGGAAGCTCCGCTGGACATGGACACGCTTCTCACCCACAGCACGACGCATTTCCTTGCGACATTGTTTGGAGTCCTTCTCCAGCATCCATCGTTCCCGTACCATTTGACACCTCTTCACACTAATGTGTGATGTTGCAAGTGCTCCGGCGCTCATGGCTCCATCGTTTGATCATGCAAGTCATGGCTCTTCAGGACACGACCAAGTAGGTGGCCACACTCTATTATGATCAGCCCACCCTCAACTTGTGCCCCCTCATGCGACGGCTCCTCCACCGAGTCCGAGTGTGAGAGAAGTGAGTTAGCTGTAGAAATCCTGATGTCCAACATGACTAAAGAACCGCCTGGGTTCAAGGTTGTCAGAATTGAGATTTTGAATCGGATCAGAACTCTGATAGTAGGATCGCAAATCATAGAATCTTCACTATCAGGATATAGATTCTAGGAACTACAATCGTAGAATTAGAGGGGTTAGTTTGGATCTTAGAGTCGTAGAATCATATAAATGAATCGCGATTCTGACAACCTTGCTTGGGTTCTACGTGAGAAATTCCCGCAGGCATGACATAGACCCCGAGGATGCCTATGTTCCCCAGCCTCTCACTAAGGAGGAGTGGGAGGTACTCAGGCAGAGGAATGAGCATGCTCTGCTCACTCCCATCACCAGGATGACCCGTGAGGAGATGACCCTGGAGGCCACGCGTCAAGCCACATTGGATGAGCACAAATGTCTCGAGTTACTTTAGAAGTCCCTCAACAGCCGAGCGGCTAATGAGCGGCCCAGTTCCAGTCAGCGCCGCAAGCGATTGTTCCCAAACGATCATCCCCTCAACTGCCGCATGATGCATACCCCACTGTAGAATTTAGCTACAGGCAGTCGGATCGCTGATTCCATCCGTCCATCTGATTCTGCGGCTAGGGAAGTCATTCGGCAGATCCAGACACTCCTGAAGACTGCACTGGAGCATAACTCTGCGGTTTTGTAGTTGAACAACCACATCCACAACAAGTCCGCCAGAGCGGAAACGGTGCTGTCATCCCATAGCCCACTCGCTCCAGGAAGACACCGACGCTCCCCTCCTCTGAGAGGCCAGTATAGAGATCGAAGGTATGATGAGCTTTATCACAGTCGAGCGCCCCCTCCGAGGGGTGGTTCTTACGGTCAGTGCTCCTACAACGACAGACGACCCTATGAAGACGATCATAGGCGAAGCCCCATTCGACACAGAGGTGATGCTTGTGATCGGCATTGAGTTTTCCATGAAGTGGAACGGGCGATGCACAAATATATATAAGTATTTCCCTCAATAGAGAACCAAGGTTTATATAACCAATATGAGTATGAACCAACTCCCGTCTTTAGAGGCTACACACAAAAATCAAACACTTGAACCCAACGGAGGCAAGAGGGTTGTAAATCCCCTTGAAATCGTTATTTGCAAGCTTGTAAGTAGTGTGGTTGGTAGTAGATGATTATAAATTGCAAAATAAAATAAAAAGTAAATAAGAACATCAAATTATTGTAGCATTTGTAAATATATAAGAGAATAGATCCAGGGGCCATAGTTTTCCTTAGTGGTGTCTCTTACGAAAGTAAGCATACAATGGGTAAACCAAATACTGTTGGGAAATTGACTGAAAAGTGGATAGTTGTGCAATATTTATTCACGGCAATGATCATGTGTGTATAGGCATCACGTCCATAAGCAAATAGGCCGACTCTTCCCTGCACCTATTACTATCACTCCACCCATCGACCACTATCTAGCTTGCATCTAGAGTATTAAGTAAAATAGAGTAATGCTTGGAGAATGATGGCATGATTTAGACAAAGAGAATTCAATTAATATGAAGTAACCACATCGTTTTATCCTTATTGGCAACAATACAAAGACGTATGGTGTCCCCTTCTATCACTGGGATATAGAAACCCATCACATTGAACCCACTACAACGCACCCCGCTCATTGAAGAAAGATCAATCTACTTGGCCATAGCAAATCAATAGACCAGAGAGATTTACGAAGCTATAATGATCATGCACATAAAAATCACAAATATTTTGGAGAAGACTCAAATATTTATCATGAATAATATGAACATAAACCCACAATTCATCGGATCCACACAAACCCACCGCACAAATGAATTACATCAGATAGATCAAACCAGAGATGCGATGACCATTGTACTGATGATCAAGAGATCGAGTTAGCCATCTAGGTACTAACTATGGCCCCATAGGTTTGTGGTGAACTACTCACACATCACCATGGGAGCAGCAAGGATGATGTAGAGGCCCTCCGTGATCGATCCCCCTCCAATAGGGCATCGAAACATGGCTCCAGATGGGCACACGATGGAACAGAGACTTGCAGCAGTAGAAAATGTGATTCAGGTTGCTCTCTTGGTTTTTTGGGATTAATGTGAATTTATAGAACGAAGAGGTATGCAATGAGGCAGCCGAGGGGAGCACGAGCCAACCAGGCATGCCCTACCCCTTGGTCGCGCCTGGTTACGTGGTGCTCCTCTAATGTGGCTTTTGGCCTCCTCCCGGAGCTTCCAGGTCTTCTTTTGGTACAGAAAAAAAAACCAAAAAGTTTCATGGCAATTGGACTTTGTTTGGTACTGTAAACCCGAGAAGCCAAAAACACGCAGAAAATAGCAACTCGCACTGGCACTGGGTTAATAGGTCATTGCTCATAAATAATATTAATTAATACCCAAAAAGTATCCTAGAATGATAATATAATAGAATGGAACATTCAAAATTATAGAGACGTTGGAGACGTATCAAGAGGATATGGGGAAGAAGATTTTTGAGCACCCCAGCTCAATGCCAAATCCATCATTGCTCAAGGCATGGTGGAGAGAGCCAATGCAAGCAGGGAGCAGCTGTGTGGCTAGGGCATTTCAGGCCTCGAGTGTTTCAGCAGATACATCCCGGAGGCTAAAATACCCTCCAACTAAAGTTGGTGATCGGAATCGGCAAGTTCAATGCTGAATCGAAGCCAAAAGCTTGGCTCGAAGATTACCGAGTGGTCGTTCACATCGGCGGCGGAAATGACATCGTTGCGATGAAGCATTTGACCCTCATGCTAGAGGAGTCAGCGAGGGCGTGGTTGAATCAGCTCCACGCAGGCAACGTCTACATTGGGAAGACCTGGCCCGAGAGTTCGTAAACAAAAATTCAAGGGTACTTGCGTTCGGGTGGATTGACCGAGCTGTAGCATTGCATCCAGAGGAACAACGAGACTCTCCGAGAGTACATCCAACATTGGACCATGCTGCATAACACCATGGAAAACGTGACAGGGGATCATGCTATTTGTGCCTTAAAGGCACACATTCGGTACCGCGAGCTCATCCTAAAGTTCGGTCGGATCGACGTTTTGTCCCTCAGTCGGGCGATGGAAATAGCCAATCGATACTCCAACAACTAGGAATAAGACCGCCTCTATAGCATCAAAGCACGCACGAGCGAAGCCCCTCAATCGAGGGGTAATGTGGGAAAGAAGCAGAAGTGAAAAACCGAACCCACCAGCAAGGCAGAAGCAGCTGCCATTCTTGGGCAGAGCAAGAGCAAGCCAAAGTGAAAACAAAAAAAAGACTGGGTTGCCAAGAAGAAGAGCAAGCCCAAGGGCAACATCTTGGATCAACCCTACCAGATCCACATCAAGTAAGACGAGGATGGAAACCCCATCTACCCGAAGCATTCCACTCGGGACTGTCGCCTGCCTAAACAAGAGATGCGAGGATAGCCCTCCGAGGGCAAGGACGATGGCGATGCTAAGGAAGAGGATGTCTTCGGGTACCCCAACATCGAGAAGGTCCTTATGATCTTTGCGGACGTCAAGAGCAAGAGCCAATTGAAAGTCATAAATCGGGAAGTTAACATGGCAGTTTCGACTATCACGAAGTACCTCGACTGGGCAAAGACGCCTCTCATGTTCGATTAGTTAGATCATCCATCCCACATACCGACCCCTAGGTTGTTGGCGCTGGTCATCGATCTGGCGTTCAATGGGGTCTGACCGCGCAAATTCCTCATGGATGGCGGCAATGGACTAAACATCATTTATGCCGACACGCTTAGTGCGATGGACATCCCATTGTCTCGGGTGAGCAAGAGAAAGATGCACTTCCAAGGGGGCATCCCAGAAAAAATCTAAGTCTCTCGGACAGATCGCCCCGAACAATGTGTTTAGTGGTGAGAAGAATGACCGCAAGGAGCAGCTGACCTTCGAGGTAGTGGACTTCCGTAGTACCTACCATGCCATCCTGGGTAGACCCACCTACACGCTTTTCATGGCCCAGCCATGTTATGTGTATCTTAAGCTTAAGATGCCAGGTCCGAAAGACGTGATCACTTTCATGGGCAATCTGAGGATATGCGAAGAGTGCCTCTAGTAGGGCTCCAAGATCGCTGACGAGCAAATCGCGATAGCCAAACTTGATGAGTACATGAAAATGGTGGACACTACGGATCTGCTCTGGTCGAAGAAGCCAGCCATGGAGTCTGCTTTTCAGTCGGCTGGCCAGACGAAAAAAATTCATATCCATCCATCATACCTTAGTGCAGCTGCTACCAACATCTCCCCTTCACTCAGTTATAAATAGGAAGGTGAGGACTTATCGTCCCTTTGTGAGAATTGGGACGTCTTTGCATGCAAGCCGTCTGGTATGCCAGGTGTTCCCAGGGAGCTTGCTAAGCATTGACTCCATGTCGACTCGAAGATCGAGCCCGTCAAGGAGCATCTGCACCGTTCCTCCATGGAGAAGCACAAGGCGATTGGCGAGGAGATCGCTCGGTTCCTGGCAGCTGAGTTCATCTGTGAGGTCTACCACTCCTAGTGGCTTGCCTATCCTATTTTGGTGCCGAAGAAGGACAAGTCACCTCGGATGTGCAATGACTTCAAGCATCTCAATCGGGCCTGCCCGAAAGACAATTTCCCTTACCCTACATATATCATAGTGTAGATTCTACAATCGGAGGTGAACGCCTGTCGTACCTGGATGCCTACTCCAGGTACCACCATTTCCGGATGTACAGAGCTGATGAAATAAAAACAGCCTTCATTAGCCCATTTGGGTGTTTCTGCTATATAAATATGATGTTCGGTCTTAAAAATGCCGGAGCTACATTCTAGCGCATGATTCAAAAATGCTTGTGTGAGCAAATTAGTCGGAACATGAAGGCATACATGGATGACGTCATGGTCAAGTCTAGGAAAGTTTCCGACCTCTTAGTTGACTTCGTTGAAACCTTCACGAACATGCGGCGCTTCAGAAAGCTGAATCTGGCCGAGTGCGCTTTTGGGGTCCCCATAGGCAAGTTACTCAGTTTCCTCGTTTCTGAACATGGGATCGATGCTAACTCTAATAAGGTCGGTGCTATAGTCTGAATTAAACAACTAGAATGTATATATGACGTGCAAAGACTCATCGGTTGCCTTGCAACCCTTGGCCGATTCATCTCAAGACTCGGTGAGAAGGCGTTGCCTCTTTACTAACCGATGAAAAAGTTAGATAAGTTCAAGTGGATGACCGAGGCACAAGCCGCGTTTTGAGACCGCATGCCCTTGCTGTCCACCCAAACGATTGGTCAGCACCATCCTCACAATGGAGCGCAAAGCGCACATAAAGGCATTAAAGGTTCAACAACCTGAATATTACATTTCAGAGGTTCTGACACCCTCCAAGCAAAGATATCCACAATATCAGAAGCTGATCTATGGCATTTACCTATCGGTAAAAAAGGTAGTCCATTACTTTCAAAACCACCCGATTGTAGTGACTGGTGATGCTCCCTTGTCAGACATTCTGAACAATAGAGACGCCACTGGTCGAGTGGCAAAATGGGCAATTGAGCTTCTTCCGTTGGAGATGAAGTTCAAGGCCAAGAAAGCTATCAAATCTCAAGCCCTGGTGGACTTATTGGCCGAGTGGATTAAGAAAGAGCAACCCGTCACGAGCCTTCCATAGCATTGGACTATGTTCTTTGACGGCTTAAGATGCACCACGTCTCGAGGGTTGGAGTAATCCTAGTTTGCCCCAAGGGAGACCGACTGAGTTATGTCCTTCAAATCTACTTCGACTCATCCAACAACGAAGTTGAGTGCGAAGCCCTCCTATATAGGCTCCGTATGGCCATCTCACTCCGAGTTCATCGATTGATGGTCTATGGTGACTCATGCCTCGTTGTGAACCAGGGGATGAAGGAATGTGACATTAGGAGCCAAGCGATGACAGGCTATTGCAACACCATCAAAAAGTTGGGGAAGATTTTTGACGTATTAGAGCTGCACTACATACCTCAAGCCAAGAATGAAGTAAGAGATGACCTAGCCAAGATTGGTTCCACTCGGAGAGTTGTTCTAAGAGACGTGCTCCTTGAACATCAGCGCACCCCATCAATTAAGGAGGAACCTTTCACAGAGGATCCCTACAGTCAGTCAGTCTATCCGACCAGTCTGAGGTTCACGTCCTCCTAGTGGTCGACTTGGTCCATGAGATGTTCGTGATAATTCCTGAGTGGACTCAACCTTACATAGCGTAACTGCTCCAACAAGAGCTTCCTGAAGATGAAATAGAGTCATGTCAGACCATTAGATGATCCAAGGCCTTCACGGTGATGGGATATTAGCTATACAACAAAAGCACTACATGAGTCACTTAGCGTTGTGTTTCCCCAGAATAAGGGCATCAGATCCTACACTAGATTCACTTGGAGACTTGCAGCCATCAAGCATCCTCTCGGACGCTTCCAAGCATGTTTCTATTGGCCCCACTCTGATGAAGCAACATGAGACATCATCGAACTATGTGTCAGATGCTAGTTCTATAAGAATCAGTCGCACAAGCCCGCATATGCATTGAAGACAACTCTGCTGACCTGGTCGTTCACTGTCTAGGACCTCGATATGGTCAGACCCCTTTGGACTGGGGCGAGTGCATTCACCCACTAATTGTGGCGGTGGATATGATTACCAAGTGGATCGAGGCAAAACCAATAAAAAGCCTAGACTTGGCAACAACAATCAGCTTCGTCTAGAAAATCATCTTCAGGTTTGGGGTCCCACATGACATCATCACTAATAACAGGTCTAACTTTGACTTGGACGAGTTCCATGATTTTTTCTACACCCAAGGAACACGGGTTAATTACGCCTCCGTGGCTCACCCTCAATCGAAGAGGAAGGTAAAGCAAGCTAACGGGGTGATCTTGTAGGGATTGAAACTGCACCTCATGAAGACCTAAAGTATGATGCTGGAGCCTAGGTCGAGGAACTACCATATGTGTTGTGGGGCTTATGGACAACTCCAAATCGCTCCACCAATTGCACACCCTTCTTCATGGTATACGGATCCAAAGTTGTGTTGACGAGTAACCTGCTTCACAATTCCCCCCGAGTGGAGCATTATTAGCAAGTTGAGGCTAAAGAAGCATGTTAGGACAATTTGGATCTCTTGGTCGAAGAAAGGGAGCTATCCCTCATCAGATCAATGCTCTGTCAGCAAGATTGGAGGCGCTATCACTGCAGACAGGTCAGAGGACGCGCATGTCAGGAAGGCGATCTTGTCCTCGGACTGGATTAGCAAAGGCCACAAAAGCTAGTGCCTCCATGGAAAGGGCCCTTTGTGATTTCCAAAGTTCTAAAAACTGGACCATATTAGCTCTATAACTTTGATAGAGACATTGAAGATCCTAGAGCTTGGAACGCGGACCTGCTCTTCAAGTTCTACACTTAGAGCAAAAAACTCCTCCATCCTTGTAACGTACTTTCGAGTGATTTTGATGAATAAAAGTTTCACTTCTTTCGTATTTCGTCAAAATTTTCAAAAATTTCATTTTCACTTGGTGATTCCCCTAACATGCACTACTTCAACCCTAGTGGGTGAAAGACTTAGTTGCGAACCTGATTTCGGCTAAGTTAAAAGATCCGAATGTGGACGATTTCAACACTTGGGGCTTAGTTGTGACCTCATTGTCGTCTAAGCTATAACGTTGTGAGTGGGGAAGATTTCCTCACTCGGGAGGCCCCGCTACGAACCTGACTTTGCCTCATCTTTATGCTTTTCGAGTGTAAGAATATTTCCTCACTTGAGAATCTTAGCTACGAATCTGACTTCGTCTAAGTTAGAAAATCCCGAGTGTGGAAGATTTCCACACTTAGGGGCTTAGTTGCGACCTCATTGTCGTCTAACCTATAACGCTCCAAGTGGGGAAGATTTCCCCAGTTGGGGGCTCCGCTACAAACCTGACTTCGCCTGAGCTTTATGTGTTTCGAGTGTAAGAAGATTTCTTCACTCGAGAACGTTAGTTGCAAACCTGACTTCGTCGAAGTTTACAAAAATCCTGAGGGTGGAAGATATGCAGACTCGGGTGCTTAGATGCGACCTCACTGTCGTCTAAGCTATAACACTCCGAGTGGGGAAGATTTCGTCACTCGAGGGCTTCACTGTGAACCTGTCTTCGTCTGGGCTTTATGCGTTCCGAATGTATGAAGATTTCTTCACTCGAGAACCTTAGCTACGAACCCCACTTCGTCTAAGTTAAAAAATTCCGAGTGTGGAAAATTTCCACATTCAGGGGCTTAGATGCGACCTAGTTGTTGTGTGATCTATAACGCTATGAGTGGGGAAGATTTCCTCCCTCAGGAGCTCTGTTGCAAACCTGACTTCACCTGAGCTTTATGCGTTTCGAGTGTAAGGAGATTTCTTAACTCAAGAACCTTAGTTGTGAAGACGACTTCGTCTAAGTTAAAAAGTACTCCGAGTACGGACATCATCCACACTAGGAGGCTTAGTCAGGATTCAATAATCGCCTAAGTGAAAAAAATACTCTGAGTGCGGACATCATCCACACTCGGGGGCTTAGTCACGATTCAGTAATCATCTAAGTTCAATAATACTCTAAGTGTGGACATCATCGACACTCAGGGACTTAGCGGCGATACGGGAATTATCCAAGTCATAGATCACTTGGAGTAGAGACATCATCCACACTCGGGGACTTAGCTGTGACACAATAATCGCCTAAGTCAAAGCATGCTCAGAGTGCGGGAATCACACTCGAAGCCTCGGCCTCATCCTTTCGGAGCGCAAGTGAAAGACATCAAGAAATCTAATGAAAATAAAGCACATGGATAGCAAGTTATCCAAAAGCAAACAACGAGAGCCCCAAGCTTCGTCAGAGTTCAACATTTACACAAATCACTCGGCATTCCGAGGAAAATCAAAAAAATATTTAAATGTTTTGGGTAGAAATTCACTATGCAGGTGAGGGGACGGCAGATTGAATGAAGATGTACAGGTCGATCCCATCTGCGAGCCGAGTGGCAGCTTTGTTGAACGTGTCCATGAAGCCCTAAACCTTGGTGTGCTTCTTGTTGGCGACCTTGAGAGACTTCAGCTTTTCCTCGTTCATATCCCTGTAGTGGACTTGTACGAGTGAGAAGGCGATGTCGGCTGCCAAACGAGTTACAAATTTCATCCCAGATTGCTCAAGACGAGACAAATCATTCAGTCACAACATAATGGATTGCATGTCATTCAACGACATCTCCCCAATAGCAGCTCCTTGTCGATCTTGGCAGCAGGCGTATGCAGCCAAGAGAGATAGCCTACACACACTCAATATGCTCCTCTTGTTGGAGAATGGAGATGGCTAAGCTATCACGAAGGAGATCCCAAGTGGGATCGAGCTCTTGCTCAATTCTCTCAGTCTCCGACTGGACATCCTCTTAGAAACTGGTCACATCGACAAGTATAGAAATCCATTCGGGCATTTGTTTATGTATGAAATTCTCGCTAATCTCCTTGCCAAAGTCTTCAATGTACTTCTACATCTCTGTATTCTTTAGAGAGAATGCATGCACCTTCTTCTGCTCTGCTTCAAGATCGTCCGACTGGGCCTTGTACTTATTCTCCCACTCAACATAGCTCTTCTTCAGCTCCTAGATTTCCATCGTAGACTTCTCGGTGCTAATCTTCAACAACTTGTTGTTCTCTTCAAGCTGTCTAGCAGTTTTCAGTTTATCCTCAGCTTCCTTGGCCTTGGCTCTAGCTTCCTTCCATGCTAACGCCAATTCAGTGTCCTTGGTCTTGAGGGTCTGCTTCATGGTTTCTAAAGAAATAGAAGTCCCGAGCTTCTTTACAAGTTGGAAGTTTTCGCAACGAACTTCTGATGAAATAAATTCAATTGGACTAGAAGCTAGTGGGACACGAGGAGATACCAGAAGGAATTTCCTCACCTCCTAGCGAGGTCTTCTCCTACTCCAGACGCGCACTCTTGGCCTTCTCTGCCTTCAGGCTGATCCGAAGGTCTTGCACCTCCTTCTCAATGGCGTTGTACTAGGTCTTGAGCTCATGGATGCTCTGTCAACAGGAAGTAAAAAAACAAGATTTGTCAGTCGGATACAGTAGAGTCAAAAAAAATTATCAGTCGAAAGCAAAAAAACAAAAATACTCTAAGACTCTTGCCGACTAAAAGAGTCGATGGCAGCCTCTGGGACTACATCCAGTGGGTGCGCTCAGCGTGCCCCCATTGGTAGGACAGATGGTCAAGACACCCCGACTATCAATGTCGAGAGGCTCTGGTCCATGGACGATCACCGCATCCTCTTTGACAAGTACCACTGCAGCTACTCCGAAAAGCTCAGCAACAGGTTCTGCACCCGTCCTGTCAAAGTCGAGAGGCTCTGGTCCATGGACCATCACAACATCCTCTTTGACAAGTACCATTGCAGCCACTTCAACAAGCTTAGCAACAAGTTCTACACCCTGACTGTCAACATCGAGAGGCTCTAGTCTAGGGACCATCACCGCATCCTCTTCGACAAGTACTGATACGACTCCAATCTATCTATAATTTTTGATTGTTCCATGCTGATAAATTATCATTCTAGGATACTTTTTGGGCATTTGTTTACCAATTTATAATATTTTTGAGCACCAACCTATTGACCCAGTGCCTAGTGCTAGCTGCTGTTTTTTGCATGTTTTTTTACTTTTCAGGTTTACTGTACCAAACGAAGTCCAATTGTCACGAACCTTTTTGATGATTTTTTCTAGACTAAGAGAAGACATGGAAGCTTCCGGAGGAGGCCAGGAGGTGCATGAGGGCCCCACCACACATCAGGGCGCTCCCTGGGGGGCCGGATATGTGGAGGCCCCTCGTGGCTCTCCCGACGTTCCTCTCTTGCCTATAAATTCTATATTATTTGAAAAACCCTAGAGGATATCCCGAAACTCTTCTTACCCCATCACAAGTCTCTATTCCAACGAGAGCCCATCTAGAGCTTCGTTCCGGCATCCTGTCGGAGCGGTGATCGATCACGGACGGCCTCTTCATCAACCTTGGTGCCCTCATGATGACGTGTGAGTAGTTCACCATACACCTACAGGTCTGTAGGTAGTACCTAGATGGAAATCTCTCTCTCTTGATATTCAATACAATGTTCATCAAATCTTTGGCTTGATCTGTCTGATGTAATCCCATTGTATGGTGCGTTGTTGGGATCCAATGAATTGTGAGTTTATGTTCAGATTATTCATGAAAAGTATTTGAGTCAAACCTGATTATTATGATTCCTATTCACATGATCATTATAGCCCACATTGGGTGTAAGTTGTTTGCTACTTTGTGTACAACCACTGAAGACAGTTCTGGATTGGTATTCCTATTGGTTTGATAAAACTTAGTTTCATAACCGAGGGAAATACTTGCCCACATTGTGTTCTGATAACCCGTTCCTCTTCATGGAAAACCCAACGCAAATCACAAGTATCAAGTACCACTACAACTACTTCGGCAAGATCAACAACAGGTTCTACACCCGGGCGGCCAATTCCGAGTTCATTCGGACTCTAAGACTGCCACCGAGTGAAACAGTCGATAATAATCTCGGGGACTGCACCCAGTGGGTGCGCCTAGTGTGCCCCCACTGGAATTAGAGAACACCTTGTGGGTGTACCCCATGTAAACCCACATGGGGCCTGTCGGGGATATTCCCCATGGTTTCACCGGGTCAGGAGTGTAACCCGGCCCATCATTTGGCGGCTTGTAAGGTCACCGTGTTTACCGGGTCAACCTAGATAACAAGGCCTATGGCCTAGTGTGCACCCCGGTGGAAGGCGGTTCAGGAGAGGCCTGGAGGCCCGTCTCACAAAGAAGGCCCAAGAAGAGGAAACATTCCCTCACAAGGGAAGCAATACCCAAATAGGACTAGTCCTAGTCCTAGTAGGACTCTATATGTAAGCCTGCCCCTTCAACTTATATAAGGAGGGGCAAGGCACTCCAAGAGGGACAAGTTCAGTTATTAGAGATAGACAAATTAGAGGCTCTCAAGACTAGAGGTAGCAAAATAGCACCCTTGTAATCGAGATCATGCTCATCATCAATACACACAAAGTAGAACGTAGGCTTTTACCTCCATCGGAGGGGCCAAACCTGGGTAAAACTCGCATCTCTCAATTGCAACTAACTCCTTCAAGCCACCGCTAGTTGTGATGGGCTCATGCCCAAGTTCTCTCACGAGGACATATTGTCGTGACAAAACCACGATAGTTGGCACCCATCATGGGGCGATCGCACATGGTGATGTTGTGTTTATTGTATTTCGGGCTCTGCAAAACCCAAAGAGGTTCGAACTCAGGGGCGTGTGCAAAGATCCCGACCAGCTCCGGCATCAACCTCACCGCATGACTACCTAGCCTGGCGAACTCACTCAATCATAGGAAGAGGACTAGCACACGAGGATTTACCTAGGTTCGGGCTGCTGCGAAGAGTAAAACCCTACTCATGCCTTTTGGTGGATTGCCTCACGAGGAGGTTTGTGGATGAACTAGTATAGTGGTGTGCAACCTCACCAGCATGCTTGAGTGGTGTTCGATCTGTCCCCCATCTACTTGGTGGCCTATCCTCTATTTATAGTGGCCTGAGTCCTCTTCCCTTATAGCAATGGCGGGTAGGGATCCCACAACCACCAAATTCGAAGGGGGACAAGGAGTACACCCTTATCTTGATGAAAGGTGGACTTCGCCTACAAAGTAGCCGGTGCTGACGCAGAGGTGGGCTCGGCGACGACATCTATCCTGCCAGGCTCGTGGTCTTGGTCTTGTTGCACCAGAATGGAAACCTTTGTGGGTGCTTTTGGAACCTACGTACGTCTTTCCCGCCTTTGCACCGAAGAGGAAATTGTCTCCTCTGGCGTGCTGGTGCCTACATGGCCTGTTTTGCGTCATCCTTGATCTCTCGAGGCCAAGTGTTGCATAGAGATCTCCAACCTTCAGGAGGCGAACTGGGGAGGTGTCTTACCTCGGGGCTCTTGGTGTCATTCCCCTCACGAGGATGGGGCTCCCACAAGGACTTTGTTCTTGAGTGAGCCCGCGCTGGTCCGTACCAGGCTGTCAAAGTGGGTCGTGCCCTGGGTCGCAAGCAGGCGGTTCTGGGTACCCCCGTTCGTAGGCAGGCTGTTCCGGGTAGCCCCCGGGCCCAAGACGCACTTGGGATAGCTTCGGAGTGATGCCGTAGAATATGGCCCGAAGCACCGCGGGCCCCCAATGCCTGCGAGCCCAGTTTATCATATGTCAAATAACAAGGCACGGACGCCTCCGCTTCCTGAAGACGTCGGGAACAGCCCCGAGTCAGGCTGACATGACGCCTACGCACCGCGCCGACCATCATTGCTCTCCCTTGAATGCAGCTGCCTCCTTACGTCTTCACCCCTTGGGCCACGCAGATGTGACCCAACGGGGGCAGATGAAGCGACGTGAAGCAGGGTTGCACACTGACCGAGTCTGTCATGAGGCACCCAGGAGCGCACGACGCTTCCACTCCTCATGACGCCTCGAGGGCCACTCCGTCTGACCAACAACTAGTGCACATCACAGGGATATGATTGCCCGGGATGGGGAGGGGTGTCGGTTGGCCTCCACCTGGTTATAAATGTGCGGAGGGGACGAAGCCCCCAGCTCATTCTCACTCCCCGCTCCCCCGCCTTCATCCTCCGCTTCCTTGATCATGATGTCGGTGATGAGTTTTCTGCTACCGGGAAGGGGAAGGCTTGGCAAGTGGGGCTGGACCATACGCCTCCCAAGAGGGGCCAGGGGCACCCTCGTAAGTACGCCGAGGCATCGACGGCGGCGCCCCATGGGGCCGAGGAGGTGCACCCCACTACCGGAAGCGACGGGTGCGGCGGCTGGGGCCGAGGAGGGAGACCCACAATAGGTGCTCGGCCTCCGCGCCCATGGGCCTGCACGACCGATGCAGGCCAAGAGTTCCTGGTGCTGGTGGAGAGTCTAGCTCTCCCCCGGTTGCAGCTTTCGTGCTTCTTTGTGGAGCAACTACGGGTTAACGAGCCTGCAGGTCTGTGGCTGCAGGCGGATGGTTGTTGTAGCGGCGCGTTGTGGCTGGAGGACGAGATTACCCCTGCAGGTCACGCCTTCTTTAGCCGCGGGAGGTAGACTTTTGCCCGCACCCACTGCTTGGAGGGGAGGCTCACGCTCCTCTTCAAGCACGACGATGTCACGGCGCTTTTCGTAAAGATCTTCGGGGGAGATGGCAGACGCTTGGGGTGCTTCCTCGAGGGCGACAACAGCGGCGACCTTAGAGATGAGATTGCCCTTGGCAACAGCCTCCACGCTTCTAGAAGCAGCGACACCTCCTTGGAGGAGAGCCTGAGCGATAGCAGCTATGACGCACATCCGCTTCGATGCACTCGGACTTCGGGGGGTAGCCAGCCGCAATGGCGCTGCTCCCCCGCCCACCAAACGGCTACGCCGGTGCGCCACCATGGGCCCGTCAAGGAAGAGGAGGAATCCGACTGAGCGCTAGCGTGCCGGAGCCAGGGCCTCAGGAGTGGCAGCCCCTGAGGGTGGCTCCTTCTCTTTCTTCTTCCTTTCCTTTCCATGTAACTAAAAAATCATGGGAGGGCCCTCCGGGCATTTAACGAACTTTGGCACTTGCGCACTTATATTAGTACTCTTATCATGTATTCCGGTCCCTGTGTTACTGTTTATTGAGACTTCTTGCTGGTCGTGATTAGGGTACTTAGCTCGACACATCCGCGGCAGGCTTCTGTGTTGGGGAGGTCAGATAGTGGCACCTAGGGAGCTTGGAGGTCTTGGGGGGGTCCTTCTTTTTGTGAGTGAGGCAGGTTGGGAGTCCTTTCGACACTCTATGCCGGCGGGGCCAAGTCTCGCGCATTCCTCGACCACCGTTGGGACGTCCAGATCACCAGGACGAGACCAAGGGGTGACGCCTCGACCACTGTTCGGGCGTCCGGATCACCAGGACGAGACCAAGGGGTGAGGTCCCACATGACCAGTAAGGTTCCTGAGGTGTGTTGCTCACGAGCCCCATTGACACTCAAGCAACACTCTACATCGGTAGTGCCCAGTCCCGCGCATTCCTCGACCATTGTTGGGGCGTTCGGATCACCAGGACGAGACCAAGGGGCGAGGCCTCGACCATAGTTGGGACTTCCGGATCACCAGGACGAGATCAAGGGGCGAGGGGCTACCAGACCAGTGAGACCCCTAAGGTGCGTTGCTTAGGAGCCCCCTTGACGCGCATGCAGGGCTCTACGTCGGCAGGGCCCTACCTCGCGCATTGGTCGACCACAGTTCGGGCGTCCCGATCACCAGTACGAGACCAAGGGGCGAGGCCTCGATCACCGTTGGGGCGTCCGGATCACCAGGACAAGACCAAGTGGCGAGGGGCTACGAGACCAGTGAGACCCCTGAGGCACATTGCCCAGGAGTCCCCCTTTGACACTCAAGTGGATCCCATACATTTTTTGCTGGTTCCTGCCCCACGAGGCTCCAACACAGTGCGTCGGACCTCGGCGGAGCCCCCGAGCGAGGGTGAGGTGACACGCGCCTGCTAGCTCACTTGAGAGCACCACACGAGGACTAGGGCACCAATGCCTTGGCGAGGTGCACACACTGCTCCCCGTAGCCTTTGCTCGCGGGGTGCGAGAGGGAGAGGCCGACAGGTGCTCCGCCCGAAGAAAGAAACATCAAGATAGAAAACTGCAAGGAGATAAATGCCCGCCCCTTTTTCTTAAAATATGGTTAAAAAGCCCCGAGTTTCATTACAGAAAACTGGCAAATTTGAAAACAAGAAAAGCAAAGAACAGCCATGTGCGGCACGTAGGATAGTCTTCATCTTCATCTTCGCCCAGCGCGGAGCATAGGGCATCGATGTTGCATCGGCATAGTCATTGGAGGACACTGTTGTCCGCCAACGCGTAGCATGGGGCTTCCACTTGGGCATGGGTAGGAACTCCTCCGCGTCCTCGGGGGATCCAGGCGTATACAACCCACTCATTATTAAGTGAGAGTGTCACACGTAGAACTTGCGAAGGTGCTGGATGTTCCAGGCATTCTGGATGGGGACCTTGTCCTGGGTCTCTTCGCGCACAGCGCCAGGACTGGAGACGCGGACCACCCTAAACGGGCCCTCCCACATGGGCAAGAGCTTGGCAAGCCCTCCATGGAAAGGACCTGCCTCAGGAAAAGGTCTCCAACTTCAAGGGTCCTGGAGTGGATGTTATGGCAATGGTAACACCGCAATGCCTGCTGGTACCTCGCAGCTTGGAGCGAGGCTTGCTGATGGGTCTCCCCCCAAGAAAGAGGTATGTTCCCTACGAGGCATCTTGGCGCTCTCATCGTATGCCAAGACCTGCGGGGATCGGTGCTCGACCTCGTGCGGGAGGTGAGGGAGTCCTGGATTAAGGGGTCCTCGGGAGGCCGACCTATTCCTTATGGGACGGACTATATGTGTAGTTTGCCAAACTATGGATCGATCGAAGGTCCTGTCTCTGGGAAGGAAGCTTTGGGAATTGTGGCTTGTCCTCCACGTTTGATGTAGCGATTAGGCATGTTTATCCCTGTGGCGTGTAACCAGCCATGTGTAAAACCCTAGGTACCCTCGGCGTCTATATAAGCCGGAGGGTTTTAGGTTGTAGGCAAGAACAACTCATCTAGGGTTTAGCTCTTTGATCTCGAGGTAGATCGACTATGTAACCTATATCCCATCAATACAATCAAGCAGGATGTAGGGTATTACCTCCATAGGAGGGCCATAACCTTGGTAAACATCGTCTCCCTTGTCTCCTGTTACCATCGATTTTAGTCTCACAGCTCGGGCCCCCGACCCGAGATCCGCCGGTTTTGACACTAATATCGGTCCTTTCATTGAGAGTTCTGTTGTGATCGCCCAAGGAATCGATGGCTCGCTTTGTCATCAACGAAGAGGTCTGCAATATGGACACTTTAGTCGCCGGACAGATTTTCGCTTTCGGCAGCATTGTGCTGCACGTTGATCCGACTGGCCATCTTGGCCATGTCAGAAGTTTCGCCCCCGATCAAGAGATCAGATTCGGGAACGTCGAGTTCTCCATAGACTCTTGGGGCGACCTGTCATTAGTCCAGCTCGCAGTTAGCCTGCCATGCCCGAAGACTCCGAGGACTTAACTTTGGATTCATCTTTCGGTCGAATCCGCGGGGTTAGTCCCGTCAATGACCCCAATCCCAGTCTGGATCGGGCCATAGCCCCCGACGCCCGAAAATTTGTTCTTGCCGAACACTCCACTCCCCCGGACGAGTCGGAGGTCAGCTCTGAAGGCTCCAGGCAGGTTGACACAATCAAGCTCTCGACACTCAACGAGTCCCTAGATTGGATCTCGTCGATGAGGATTGTCAACGATAGAACTCCGATCTATGCTCAGATCGGTCACAGGGTAGGGCAGGACGAATTTTTTGTTCCACTCACCACCCACTTGGTAGCCACAACCGAAGATTTAACCGACATGTTGGATTATGCCTCTGAGGAGGCAGATTACATGGATGATGAGGATTGCGCCCCCACCCCCATTAACACCGGGCGATGGGCCGCCACCTCCACATACGATGTCTACATGGTGGATACTCCTGCCGCTAATGGCGAGAACACGCCCAATAACGACGGCGACAAGTCAAGCGACGCGCCGTCAAGGTGCCGGAAGCCACATAAACGGTATAAAGGAAAGAAGGGGAGGAAAGCTATCATCGGCATCGGGGACAAAGTTACCCAGGAAGACCTCGGCTTTCCTGATATCCCCAAAAACCCGTTGAAGGGTCAGGAGAGGCCTGCGGACCAGCGCGACCCCGATGACCTCAACAATTTTGAGGACGACAACTACCTCCCTCCTGTCAAGGACGAGGAAATCTCGGAAGCCGATGACTTCGACATCCCTAAAAATAGGGAAGAACAGGAACTGTTCAGGCAACAACTTATAGCAATAGCCCGCAGCTTGAAAGCAAAAGAGCGACAGCTTAAAGCCGAACAAGATAACCTCAATGATCGATGGACAAGCGTCCTCGCAGCCGAGGAAGGACATGATACCGGTCTGTCAGACCAACTGAAGAGTTACCCTCGTTGAAGGCTGCTACTGCAATTTGACGACGAGCTCACTTATACGTCGTGTCCTAAACACACTCCATTCAACAAACCAGACCGCCCTCCTTGAGGACGAGACAGGGTGGCTGACGACACCAGTTATTGGCCGGCGATGCCCCGGAGATGGGGAAAGGAGCCATTAGAGCCCAATGACAGGTTCGACCTGCGACACGACCTAGACTATAGATCACGTCATACAAGATCCATCTACAGATCCAGAGGTTACTCCGCCGATAGACGGGAAGGGTATAGACCATGGCTTGACTGCAACAATAGAGGTCGGGAACGAAACCGAGCTAGAACAGAAGCCGAATAGAGGTCGGGAACAAAACCGGTGCGACATAGCTCGGGTCAGAGGTGCCACTCACCCACTATGTTTCACGGACGAGGTGATGCAGCACCAGTTCCCGGAGGGGTTCAAACCCGTGAACATAGAGCAGTACGATGGGACAACTGACCCAACCATATGGATTGAGGACTTCCTCCTCCACATTCACATGGCTCCAGGAGATGATCTCCACGCCATCAAATATCTCCCACAACAGCTGAAGGGGCCAGTTTGGCACTGGTTAAACAGTCTCCCCGAAAACTCCATCGGATGCTGGGAAGACCAAGAGGATGCATTCCGATCTAACTTCCAGGGCACCTGTGTTTGGCCGCCCAATTCCCCCGACCTAAGCAATGTCGTTCAGACGCCCGGAGAATCTACGCGGCAATTCTGGAATCGGTTCTTGACTAACAAAAATCAGATTGCCGACTGCCTGGACGCCGAGGCAATAGCCTCCTTCTGGCATAATATTCGAGATGAATGGCTGGCTTGCTAGCTCGGCCAGGACAAACCTCAGACTATGTATGCCCTTACATCACTAATGACCCGCTTTTGCGTGGGCAAGGATAATTGGCTAGCAAGACGCAGCCACGACTCCGAAGATCCTGGAACCTCCGAAGTTTGGGAGGTAACGGGAAACCAAAGCGCAACAAGAACAAGCGTCGACACGTACAATAGTGATGCCGATGACACGGCCGTTAATGCCGGCTTCCGCAATTCCCGACCTGGGCAGCGGAAGAAGCCTCCTAAAGGCAATCACGATGGACCGACCATGCTTGAGAATATCATGGAAAGGCCCTGCCAAATCCATGGCACTCAAGAGAGGCCCGCCAACCACATGCATCACAATTGCTGGGTGTTCAAACAGGTCGGAAAACTGACGCCCGAGATCAAGGCAAGAGCCCTCTTAGTGAGGATGAGGATGAGCCTCGGGGTCCGATTGGTGGCGGACAAAAGAAATTCCCCCTAGAGGTCAAAACATTAAACATGATATACACCACCCATATACCGAGAAGGAGAGGAAGTGCGCCCTTCGAGAGGTCTACACTATAGAGCCTATAGCCCTGAAGTATAACCCATGGTCCGCATATCCGATCACCTTTGATCGTCGTGATCACCCGACCAGTATCCATCATGGGGTTTTGGCCGCCCTCGTCCTAGACCCCATCATAGATGGGTATAACCTCACAAAATTCCTAATGGACGGAGGAAGTAAACTTAACCTGATTTACTCAGACATGGTGAAAAAGATGGGTATAGATCCGTTAAGGATCAAACCCAGCAACAATACCTTCAAGGGAGTAATTCCAGGCGTCGAGGCTTGGTTGTTCCCTTCTCTAGCGGCTATCACGCCCTGATCGGCGGAACAACGTTCGCACGCTTCGACGTCGTATCGCACTACACATACCTCAAACTCAAGATGCCCGGCCACAAGGGGGTAATTACTGTTAACGACAACATAGAGCACTCTCTCCGAACTGAGGAACATGTGCTGGCCCATGATGATCAGCAAACTGCGACATCTGTCGTAAAGGCACAAAAGATGGGGAAGTGAGCACGACTTCTGTCCGAACTCTCAGAACCTTCCCCTCCCCTTAAATAGGGATTCTGCCCCCATCACACAACCCTAGGACAATCAAAGTACGTGCCAAGGAAGCACAACTTCAGACTTAAAATTCCATGGGTGGCGATGGGAAAAAAGGGGTAAGTGTTCGGCTGGACCGAGCTATTACCATTACACTGTCTTCGAACACAATGCAGGCACTATCAAAGGGCCAACCAAAGGTGTAAATCTCATCTACACTTCGGCGACTTCTCAAGACCTTATTTGCAGGATCCATTCGCCGAACAGTACCACCCATTGAGGTGCACCAAGCCGCAGGAGTAAACATGTGGTGGGGCACATCGAGGACGTAAGGTCACCAATCGAAGACCCCTAGTACAACCACTCATGTAGAATTTCTTCCTTTTTCACATACCTGTAAGCAGTTTCTTCGACAATCCAAGCAATAAGAGTTGTTGAGAAAAATATAACATCATTATACATGTTTGTCTCATTGTTCTTTTTGGCACATATTTTCTTTCTCCCTCTTCTGCAAAACTGTTCGATATGATGCGATGCAACCGACTAATAGACCGGGGACTCAAGTTTAAAAAACAAAATCGCCTTACGAACATTTGCTCATGCGTTCGGTGTCTTGGAATTTGCTCTATATGCATTAGTTCTGAACTATGTCTTGGGTCAATAGTTGGTTTGCCCCGCTCCTGTGCTTGCCCCTTTACATTCCGCTAGTTCGGCTAAAAGGGCAAAGGGAGACCTCTGCGATTGTGTTTCTGGCTAGTCTGGTCAAGCACCTTAGAGGAGAAAGCCGAAAACTGACTGTCATGGTATGCAAGAACCGATCTGTGAATCCGAGCCTAAGTGTTATCTCACAACCTCGTCAGGGGTCATCCTATGTCATATGGTGGATTTGCTACTTGTACAAACCATGTGATATCGGCTTTAGCCGGGGATCGTCCGACTATCACAAGTCACCGGGGGCTAGTGACCAGCCTCCTGCAACCCTTTTCGTGCCCCTACGGCTAAGTGAAAGTAATAAAGCACTATGGTCTGATTGCCTGGTCTGCTGTCCCGCCTTAGGGTACCGATAATTCAGCTAAGGGTTATAGTGTGTAACTAGAGACACCCCACATAGTATCTACATGGGGCTGAAGCCAACGACTTACAGCTTTCAGTTTAAACGGCCACAAAGGAATTATAAAGGAATGCAACACCTTAAAAACATAATAACCTATGCATAACAAATATACAAGCGTTTAAAAGTCTTCGTACATATAGCAACACATCTAATTGTACATGTTCTCTTTCGAACACCGTGACTCTATCGCCCGAGCACCCCCCATTACTCCAGCGAAGTACAACTCGGAGCGCCTATGTTCCTTCCTAGGAGGCGATGGGGTTTGGCTATCTTCATCGGATCTAGCCCCGGCCAGTGCACCTTGGCCTTTGCAAAGGCCATCTGGCTCCCTCGCTGCAGGAGGAGCGCTTCATAGCGTCGAGGCAGGGCGTGGCATCGATCAGCTTCTGCACCATGCCGAAGTAGCTGTCTGGCAGTGATTCATTGGGCCATAACTGGATGCAGAGATCCTTCATGGCCGGCTCTGCCATCTGGTGCAGCTCCATTAGCTGCTTCAGCTACTCGACAAGAAGAGGAGAGCGCTCGGGGGCTTCAAACTATGACCAGAATAAACGAGCTTCATCTCCTTCTTTCGTGAAGAATATAGCTGGTTTGCATCTGCTACGCTCTTCCTAAGGTCGGAGCAGGCGCTTAAGGAACGCCACACTCGGGTAAGCAACTCGAACTTGCTATCAACAAAGACACACTACAATAAGTATGGCTTACCATCTGTTATAGCCTTCGCCTGGCGAACTTGCTCTTCAAAAAACCTCCGATCCACCCGCTCCTTTAGGAGTTTCATTTTCATGGTGGATAGTTTGGCAGCCTGCTCCTTGCCTTTCTGCTCAAGGGCCTCACACTTGTGGCCGGCGTCCTTGAGCTCGTGTTGGATTTCCTCCACCCAAGCCACGTGCCTGTTGCTGGTGTCCCTTAGAGCTGACAATGCAGAAGCCGCTCGTTCGTCCGCCACCCTCTCAATCGAAGCCTCCTGCTTCACATTTTGTAGCTCGGCCCTGAGTTATTCTATCTGCTTCGCCAAGGCTATGTAAGCATCACGAATAAGATTACTACATCAATAGTAGGATAACCACAATTTTTTGGATACTGAGTAAGGCTTACCTTGCGTCTCGTCGAATCTCTTGTTGAGAGCATCAAGCTCGTCTTTGGAGCTTTTGAGCTTCTGATTCAGCTTGTCCACCTTGGCGTCATTCACAGCCACCACCGATGATGAAGCCTGTGACACACAAATCCTTGTCAGGTTATATGGGTTCAAAACTTCCGAACTATTGTCAATCCGATCTTATGTCCGAACCTCTTAAGGGTTGTTAGAACATTCAGACCATATATTTCATATATAGTTCGGATAATGATCCATGATTGACCCCTAAGTAAGTTTTTTGAACTCACCTAGGGCTCGGGGGATTCCATGTATATAATAATAAAAAGAAATGAACATTTTGGAAATAGAGTGTCGTGTGGCTTACCTGAAAGCCCGACAGGAGACCCTTGAAGGCCTCCTTCAGTCCGTTGTGGATGGACTGAATGCTCTTCAAACCGCACGTATAAGGGTGTGGTGCTCCTCTGAGATGGAGGCGCTCGATAGAGCTTCCCTCATGACCGGCCACCCATTGGTAGGTGGTTCCGGTGGTGATCGGATAGACCGATCACCAAGTGGGAATGAACTAGTACCTCTGGAGGCATGGTACGCTCCGTAGATGTCCTCGGAGGAGACTAAGCGTCCGCTCGTCCAGCCTCCTCAGTATCTGGTTGTGCTATCGTCCCCCGGTTTTGAGTGACCGAGGCGTGAGCCTTGGCCATGATGTCATCTCCCCTGCCGCTGGTGCCCGCCTGCATAGGAGCATGCTGGGACGAAACCTCTATGGTGTCCTTCACGGTGCGTAGAGTAGTGGGATGCGACGTGTTCCCGCTCTCCGCTAGATCGGCAGGTGGGGTCTCCCCATTCGAAATCTGGTCGGTGGGGACGATGTGCGGTGGGCTGCATAATGAGAAAATACTTGCATGTTAGTAATCCTTAAAGCCTATCAGTAACTGCCGAGGGAGTATTCAGATCCTTACCTTCGAGGTGGGGGCTTGACCCTCAGGCTCCTCCGTGGAACCCTCTCAAAGTCATTGGGCTCTGTATCTGAGTCCGAACTATCGTCAGACAGGATCACCTGTGTCCGATGCGCTTTCTTCAAAGCAGGAGGGGGTACCTCCCCTGCGGTGTTCGATGACGCCGCCCTCTTTCTTGTGAGGGGGGAATCGCCCTCCCCCTTGCGTTTCTCCTCATCCTCATATGCTCCTCTTGATTCGAGGAGGCATGGGATTCTTTGGATACAGCCTCTGGCTGGTCCTGGATGTGCAGGCCTTCTTGGCCTGGTTTCTTCTTCTTCTCTTTCTTCGCAGGCGCCTCGTAAGGTGCCTCGATGAGCATCTCCGCCAATAGCCGGGACCTGATGTCTTGGGGCTGAGGCACTGGGAAGTCGATGCCCATGGCTTTTCTCAACCATTTCTTCAAATCAGATGTGATCGAGAGTATGCTTTAGATTTTGTTTAGGGAAAATGAAATCGATCAAATGAAACTATGTCATACCTCGGTAGGAGGCTTGTCAGCATGTAGACCCCGATCCTCCTCCACGGCTGGCCAATCCTTCTGCGCCTTGAACAACACCTTCCACATCTTGTCCCGAGTAGTGCGGAAGAGGTGTCGAATCATGGGCTCATCGTCAAGCCGGAAGCCCACAAAGGAGAATCCCGACGCTGGCAGGGGATTATGCGCCGCCGGAGCTTAACCTGGACCATGTTGGTCAGCGCGATGTCGTTTCTGACCATGGAGGCGATGTGCTTCTGTAGGAGGTCCACCTCCTTGTCCGACCCCTAGTGGAGGCCCTTTCGGAGCCATGAAGTCAATCTGGTTGGGGGACCGTATTTGAATTCGGCCGGTGCAACTCGGCCTTCCTCTGTTGGCTCGGTGATGTAGAACCACTCTCTACCATAATTTAACAGTGTCGATGAAGGTGCCAGATGGCCATTCAACACGGGAGATTTTACCGATGACAGCACCGCCACAGTCTGTGTGTTCGCCTATGACACCCTTCGGCTTGATATTAAATATCTTGAGCCACAGTCCAAAGTGTGGCTCGACTCGCAGGAAGGCCTCACAAATTACGATGAAGGCTGATATGTGCATAAAAGAATTTTGGAGGAAGGTCATGGAAGTCGAGGCTGTAGAAGAACATCAACTCCCTGACGAAGGGGTGGAGAGGGAAGCTTGGTCCCCAGATGAAGTGAGAATAAACACCACCCTTTTGCCTGATTTGGGGCTGGGAATCACCTGGCCCTTCTCCGGCGCACAGTGGAAGATGTTGGAGCAGAGGTAGCCGGCGTTCTTAAGGTCTATGATGTCCCGGTCCGTGACCGTGGAGGCCTCCGACTTGCCGTTGGAACCGGAGCTTGCCATGGATTAGCTTGGAGGAGGTGTGGTTGAAAACCTAGATCTACCGACCTATTCCTTATAGGCCGGACTTTATGGGCCGTTTGTAGCACTATGGATTGATCGAAGGCCCTATCTCTAGGAAGGAAGCTTTGGGAATTGTGGCTTGTCCTCCATGTTTGATGTAGTGATTAGGCATGTTTATCCCTGCGGCGTGTAACCAACCATGTGTAAAACCTTAGGTACCCTCGGCGTCTATATAAGCCGGAGGGTTTTAGGTTGTACACAAGAACAACTCATCTAGGGTTTAGCTCTTTGATATCAAGGTAGATCAACTCTGTAACATATACCCCATCAATACAATCAAGCAGGACGTAGGCTATTACCACCACACGAGGGTCCAAACCTGGGTAAACAATGTCTCCCTTGTCTCCTGTTACCATCGATTCTTGTCTCATAGCTCGGGACCCCCTACCCAAGATCCGCTGGTTTTAACACCGAAGGGAGGACGGCTTCAGCTCCCCACACGAGGAAGAACAGGGTCTCGCTGGTGTGCTTAGTCTTGGTGGTGTGGATGGACCATAACACAGACTGAAGCTCATCGAGCCAACCCCTGCCGCAGGCCTCAAGCTTCTTGAAGCTCCTTGCCTTGACGCCCCGCAAGACCTCTGTGTTGGTACGCTCAGCCTCACCTTTGCTTCATGGGTGTGCTACACAGGCGTAGCATATATGAGTTCCAAGGTTAGTGCAATATGTCCTAAAAAGGTTACTCGTGAACTACGAACCATTGTCGGTGATGATGCGGTTGGGGACGCCGAAGCAGCTCACGAGGCCATTGATGAACTTGACAGTCGAGCCGGATGGGATGGTGCGGACGGGCTCCACCTTCACCCACTTGGTGAACTTGTCGATGGCGACGTAGAGATAGCGGTACCCGCCGGCTGCTCGCGGAAAGTGTTGGGTTATACCATAGGTGCATTGCATGCAAAATAAAATTTTCCTACACAGAACATCAAGGAACATGCTACGGAGATGTATCACAGTCCGTTACCACTAGACGCGTAGTGCCGTGCGGCGGAAGTAGAGTTGGGGGGCAGCGCATTCGTGTGGTCCGTCTCCTCCTTGACAGATCTCCCTCGAACAGCCGGCCCGATCTCCCTCGAATAGCTGGTCGTCGGATCCCACATACAGGTTCACCGGAGCGGCGCAAGTGCACCACCGCTTACATTATCCGCGTGTGCAGGAGGAACACCATGCGGCGGACTGCTAGGTCTAGTCACATAGTCAGCGGCGGAGAGTGGAGGTGGCTAGTTGCTACTCATGCAAAGCCCTAATGATGGCACCGAAGCGATCAACCGAATGGGTGTGCCACAACTCCACTATATATAGGCATCCGGCGCGGGCTCAGCTCTTGGGCCTCACACGGATCCTAAAGTCCACGTGTTCCTTCCCTTAAGCGCGTGACACCTTAGATTCTCATTCACTTGGTCGCGAGTCAGATCATATCCGGCTTGACCAATCGGTAGCGGCCTCTAGCAAGGCATGCCGACTCCAAGTGTCTGATGAAGCTGGTTAGGTGAACCTGTACTTCACACTTCTATTACCTTTGCCACACGATATATGTTGTCATGCACAAGGCGACATGGTCATCCTTGTTGTAGCACGACCTCTTTCTCGTTCCGGTGAATCCGACCAACACTTTGTATTATCTCATAATCCTCATCGAATGGCCATGCTTATCTAGGTTGGATCACCCGAGGGGCCCGGAGTATATCTCTCCTGATCGGAGGGGCAAATCCCATCTTACTCGGCCATGTCTCGCAGCATGGGTCTAGACAAGCCCGAAACCTACCATTGTGACTACCTAGTCACGGAGTAGCATTGAGTCAGCCCAAAGCAAGTCTGTCACCATCCCGAGTACATGCGCCATCTCAGGTCTTAGGACATAGAACGTATGTTGTACTAGATTGTCACAGATGACCTATCGCTGAGTCTCATAGTTGGGTTTGTCCAACTCAGACCTTATCTCGACTCGGATCCGACTATGTCAAATCCGACCAGACCTTTCCATGTCCATATTGTCCGGCTAGCATCCAATGCTACATGGTCAGTGAGACCGGACTATCCCCCATGTCATATGTTAGTCTAACTGGCTGCACATCCACATAACCCTTTCGACCAGGGACCATTTAGGACAATCATCATACAATGCATAGTCTCACAAACAAGTCACGTAGTTGTTAATACACATTGCTAATAATGTTCAACGACTATCTTTATTCATAAACACATAGGAAATAACATAATACATGATTACCTCTAGGGCATATTTCCAACAGTCTCCCACTTGCACTAGAGTCAATCAAATAGACATCGAATGCCCATAGCTTTAACGTGCCCCTCATGCTTGGGTTGTGGAAGCGTCTTAGTCAACGGATCTGCAAAATTTGCATCCATATGAATCTTGCATAAATTGGTATCACCTTTCTCTACGAGCTTTCGTATCAGGTAATATTTTCGGTCTATGTGCCTGGTCTTGTGGTGTTATCTTGGTTTCTTGGCTTGTGTGATGGCACCTGAAATATCGCAGTAAAGGTCCAACAGTTTTGACCAGCTCGGGAACACACCAACATCTTCCAGGAACTTCCGAATCCAAACACCTTCCTTTGCGGCTTCACAAGCCACAATTTATTCGGCCTCTATCGTGGAGACGGTCACCGTATCTTGCTTGGAACTCGTCCATCTCACTGCTCCTCCATTCATGACATACACAAATCCAGTTTGTGATCGACAATCATCCATGTCGGTTTGGAAACTAGCATCAGTGTAACCCTTTACGCAAAGATCCTCCTCACCTCCATAAACTAGCAACATTTCTTTAGTCCTTTCCCGGTATTTGAAGATAGTTTTCACCGCTGGCCAGTGACTCTCACCTGTATCGGCTTGGTATCTGCTTGTTAAGCTGATTGCATAGGCAACATCAGGCCGTGTACATAGCATGGAATACATGATGGATCCAATTGCCGAGGCATACGGAATCCTACTCATCCAGTTTCACTCATCAGAAGTCGTAGGACTCCGAGTCTTGATTAGCATTATACCATGCGAGATGGGCAAGAAGCCATTCTTGGCCTCACTCATGTTGAACCTCTTCAACACTTTGTCTATGTACGTGTTCTGGCTTAAGCCGAGCAGCGTCCTTGATCTATCTCTATAGATCTTGATGCCTAAAATGTACACTGCTTCTCCAATGTCTTCCATTGAAAACTTGCCATTCCATGATTCCTTGACTGAGTTCAGCATCAAAACATCATTTTCGATCAGTAGTATGTCATCCACATAGAAGTCAAGAAGACTACCGAGCTCCCACTAGACTTCTTGTATAAACAATAGTCCTCTTCATTCTTGATGAAACCAAAGTCAACGATGGCTTCATCAAAATGAATGTTCCAACTCCGAGCTGCTTACTTCAATCCATAAATGGATCTCCTGAGCTTGCATATTTTACTAGCATTAGTTGGATCGACAAAACCTTCGGGTTGTATCACGTATACATCCTCTTTTGAATTTCCATGAAGGAAAGCCATTTTGACATCCATCTGCCATATCTCAAGATCAAAATATCCAGCTATAACTAGTATGATCCTCACCGACTTTAGCATCGCTACCAGCGAGTAGGTCTTGTCGTTGTCAATTCCTTGAACTTGTCCATAACCTTTAGCGACAAGCCGAGCTTTGTGGATCTGAACATTTCCATCCACATCGGTTTTCTTCTTAAAGACCCATTTGAAACCAATGGCTACTACGCCAGGTGGCGGATCAACCAAGTCCCAGACTTGATTGTCATCCATGGACTTTAACTCGGATCACATGCCCCCTAGCCATGCCTCAGAATCTGGGCTCACCATTGCTTCCGCATACGTGGTTGGCTCGTCATTTTCTAGCAACAAAACGTCACGCACTCTGCGCAATATTTCCGACCTGGCTCAAGTGCCGACTCCACTACGGGTTCTCTGACCGAATCTGGTGTGATCTCATCACCAACCGAGTTGTCCCCAAGTGGCTCTCGAATTTCTTCGAGTCACACCGTTCTCCCACTGGCCTCCCGACTAAGAAACTCTTTCTCTAGGAAAACCCCGTTCCGAGCAACAAACACTTTGTTCTCTTCTCGGTTGTAGAAGTTATATCCCAAGGTTTTCCTTGGATATCCCATGAATATGCATTTATCCAACTTGGATGTAAGCTTGTCCGAGATGAGTCACTTGACAAATGATTCAAAACCTCAAATCTTTAGAAAATACAAACTAAGACTCTTTCCAGTCCACATCTCATGTGGTGTCTTGTCTGTGGTACCCTTTTAAGTGTGAAAGTTGTAGTTTCTAGAGCGTGTCCCTAGAATGACAAGGGTAAATCTGATTTGCTCATCGTCGATCGGACGATATCTAACAAGGTTTGATTTCTCCGTTCTGCACACCACTTCTCTATAACGTACCCGAAGGTGTGAGCTGAGGTACTATACCTTGGCTTTTCAAATGATTATCAAACTCCTGGCTCATGTACTCACCTCCACAATCTGATCGTAGAAGTTTTATTGTCTTGCGAAGGTGATTTTCAACCTCGTTCTGAAATTCTTTGAACTTTTCAAAAGTTTCCGACTTGTGCCTCATCAAATAGATATATCCATATCTACTCAAGTCGTCGGTAAAAGTCACGAAGTACTGATAGAGACCTCTGGCCGTTGTGCTCATTGGACCACACACATCACTATGTATCAGATCCAATAGCTCGGACACCCTCTTGCAACTCTTTGCAAAAGATGACTTGGACATCTTGCCTAGCAAGCATGATTCGCATGTCTCAAACGAACTGAAGTCGGACGAAGTTAGGAGTCCATCATCACAGAGCTTCTTCATGCATTTCAGACTAATGTGTCCAAGCCGGCAATGCCAGAAGTATGTCGGATTTATCTCATTAGGCTTATGCCTCTTGACATTCACATTATAGACTGGTTCTGTTTCTAGATTTAAAATAAATAGCCCATCTACTATGGGTGCATTCCCATGGATATTCGATTCAAATAAAATGAACAACCATTGTCCTTTATTTTGAATTCATAACCTTGACTCATCAAGCATGAGGAAGAAATAATGTTCTCACTAAGTGCGGAAATGTAATAACAATTATTATTCCAAAATAAATCCAGAAGGAATCTTGAGCTGCATCATGCCGACCTCCAACGCAGCAACTCTTGCTTTGTGTCCGACCCTGATGTCAATCTCCCCTTGTGCCACACACCTAGTTCTCACTAGCCCCTCCATCGAGTTGCAAATATGAACAACCGATCTGGTATCTAATACCCAAAAGCTACTAGGTATGTCAGCGAGGTAAATGTCTATAACATATGTAACAAGTGTACCATTGCCTGAAGAAGCATCTCTGGCCTTCTTGTCGTGCTCAGCAAGCCACTTGCTATAGTTCCTCTTCCAGTGACTATCTACCTTGGAGTGAAATCAAAGGGTCTTTAAGTTCAGTCCGGATTTTGGCTCAGTGGCAGAGACAACCTTCTCCGTGCCCTTTGCCGTACCCATTTTCTTGGACCAACTCTTCTTGAACTTAGCCGAGTTCTGCACCACCAACACTTGATGTGTGATACATCTCCAACGTATATATAATTTTAGATGATGGCATGCTATTATATTATCTATTTTGGATGTTCTATATGCATTAATATGCTATTTTATATTATTTTAAGGACTAACCTATTAATATAGAGCCTAGTACCACTTTTTGTTTTTTCCTTGTTTTTAAGTTTTGCATATATGGAATATTAACCAGAGTCCAAACGGAATAAAATATTAGGAAGGATTTTTTTGGAAGGAAACAAATCAAGCTTGGATTGCACGGAAGGGGAGGTGCTAGGGAGCCACAAGCCTGCTAGGCGCGGGCCCCCCTGGCCGTGCATAGCAGGCTTGTCGCCTCCTGTCAGGTCTCCTAACCCTAATTCTTGGCCTATAAATTCCCAAATATTCCCCCAACATCAAAAAGATCCATGAAAATACTTTTCAGCCGTCAGAAGCCTTGGTTCCCGAGAGATCCAATCTTCGAGCCTTTTCCGGTAATCTACCGGAGGGGGTTTCGATCATGGAGGCCATTTACATCAACCCCATTGCCCCTTCGATGATGCGTGAGTAGTCCACCACAGACCTATGGGTCCATACCTAGTAGCTAGATTGCTTCTTATCTCTCTTTGATCTTCAATACCATGTTTTCATGATCTTCATGGAGATCTATCCTATGTAACCCTCTTTTGTGGTGTGTTTATGAAGATCCGATAAACTGTGAGTTTATATTTAGATTATCCATGAATCTTATTTGAATCTCCTCTGAATTCTTATTTGCGTGATTTCATATCATTGCAAGTCTCTTTGAGTTGTTCGTTTGGTTTGGCCAACTAGATTGGTAATTCTTGCAATGGGAGAAGTGCTTGGTTTTGGGTTCAATCTTGAGGTGTCCTCACCCAGTGACATAGTAGGGGTAGCAAGGCACATATTGTATTGTTGCCATCAAGGGTAAAAAGATGGGTTTTTCATAATATTGCTTGATTTTATCCCTCTACATCATATCATTTTTCTTAAAGCATTAGTCTGATATTAGATGCAGGCAGGAGTCGGTCGATGTGTGGATTAATAGTAGTAGATGCGGAATTGTTTCAGCCTACTTGATACAGACGTGATGCCTATATGCATGATCATTGCCTTGGATAACTACATGATTATTCGCTTTTCTATCAATTGCTTGACAGTAATTTGTTTACCCACCATCATATTTTCCTTCCAGAGAGAAGCCTCTAGTGAAACCTATGCCCCCCCGGGTCTGCTTTCCATAATATACTTCCAGATCTATAAACCAAAAATACCAAAAATACTTTGCTGCCATTTATTTACCTTTTACTTTCCATTCTCGTTTACATCTATATTTATTGGACATAATCCTTGCAAATAATCATGAAGGGATTGACAACCCCTTTATAGTGTTGGGTGCAAGAGTTTGATTGTTTGTGTGGGTGCATCCATTGGTGACTTGCTTATTCCTCCTATTGGATTGATACCTTGGTTCTCAACAACTGAGGGAAATACTTATCTACTTTGTTGCATCACCCTTTCCTCTTCAATGGAGAACCAACGCACGCTCAAGAGGTAGCAAGAATGATTTCTGGCGCCGTTGCCGGGGAGAATACACATCAAGCCTACCAAGTACCCATCACAAACTCATCTCTCGCATTTACATTATTTGCCATTTGCCTCTTGTTTTCCTCTTCCCCACTTATAAAATGATTTTCAGGAAATACCAAAAAGATTTGCCTTTTTATTCGGCCTTCTTCTGTTTACCTTTCGTTTGCTTGTGTGCTTGTTTGCTTGCCTTGTCACGATGTCTGAGAATACTAAGTTGTGTGACTTTTCCAATACTAATAATAATGATTTGATTAGTACTCCGATTGCTCCCGCCACTAGTGTGGAATTATGAAATCAATGCCTCCTTGCTTAATCTTGTTATGAAAGAACAATTTCCTGGCCTTCCTAGTGAAGATGCCACATCCCATCTAAATACTTTCATTGAGTTGTGTGATATGCAAAAGAACAAAGATGTGGATACTGATATTGTGAAACTGAAGCTATTTCCGTTCTCACTACGAGATCATGCTAAAACTTGGTTTTCATCTTTGCCTAAAAATAGTATTGATTATTGGAATAAGTCTAAAGATGCTTTTATTTCCAAGTACTTTCTACCCGCTAAGATCATCTCCCTTAGGAACGATATAATGAATTTTAAGAAACTTGATCATGATCATGTTGCAAAATCTTGGGAGAGGATTAAATTAATGATTAGTAATTGGCCCGCACATGGTTTGAGTTTATGGATGATTGTACAATTTTTTATGCGGGATTGAATTTTGCATCTGGAAATCTTTTAGATTCAGCCACGGGTGGTACTGTTCTGTAAATCACGTTCGGAGAAGCTACTAAACTCCTAGATAATATTATGAAAAACTACTCTCAATGGCATACCGAAAGATCTCCTACTAGTAAAAAAGTGCATGGTATTGAAGAACTTAATACTTTCAGTGAAAAGATGGATGAATTGATGAAATTGTTTGCTAGTAAGAGTGATCCTATTGAACCTAATGATATTCCTTTGTCTTCTTTGATTAGAAATAATGATGAATCTATGGATGTGAATTTTGTTGGTAGGAACAATTTTGGTAACAATGGTGATAGAGGTAATTTCAACCCTCGGTCGTTTCCTAGTAATTCCTCTAATAATTATGGTAATTCCTACAACATTTCTTATGGAAACTATAATAATAATCCCTCTAATATTGAGAATATTGTTAAACAATTTATTGGTTCGGAAAAAGTTTTTAATGCTTCTATTGAAGAAAAGGTGCTCAAGATTGATGATTTGGCTAGGAACGTTGATAGAATTTCTCTTGAGATTGATTCTTTGAAAGTTACATACACTTCAACCAAGCATGATATTAATGAGTCTTTAAAATCTGTGATAATTTATTTTAATGAAAGTAAGGAACGAACCGCTAGAATATGTGCTAAGCGTGAATGGCTTGAAAAAGTGTTTTCTCACGATAATAATGATGAAGATCTTAAAGTGATTGATGTGACTCCTATTGAATCTTTGTTTCCCAATATAAATCTTGATAATTATTGTACTCGATATAAGTTAACTTTAGTTAAAAGGCATCCCAATGATTAAGATTCTATAGATCTTAATGCTAAGATTGATAAAAGTGGGATTGAAGAGGTCAAAACTTTAAATAGCAATGAACCCACTCTTTTGGATTTCAAGGACTTTAATTATGATAGTTGATCCTTGATTGATTTTATTTCCTTGTTACAATCCATTATGAATTCTCCTCATGCTTATAGTCAAAATATGGCTTTTACTAAACATATAGTTGATGTTATGATGAAATCTTTTGAAGAAAAACTTGAGTTAGAAGTTTCTATAGCTAGAAAGCTTCATGATGAATGGGAACCTACTATCAACATTAAAATCAAAGATTATGAGTGACATGCTTTGTGTGATTTGGGTGCTAGTGTTTCCACGATTCCGAAAACTTTATGTGATGTGCTAGGTTACCATGATCTTGAAGATTGCTCTCTAGATTTGCATCTTGCGGATTCCACTATTAAGAAACCTATGGGATGGATAAATGATGTTCTTATTGTTGCAAATAGGAATTATGTACCCATAGATTTCATTGTTCTTGATATGTATTGCAATCCAACATGTCATATTATTCTTGGTAGACTTTTCCTTAGATTGATTGGTGCAATTATTGACATGAAAGATGGAAACATTAGATTCCAATTTCCATTAAGGAAAGGCATGAAAAACTTTCCTAGAAATAAAATAATATTTCCTTATGAATCTATTATGAGAGCTACTTTTTGATTGGATACCAAAGATGACAATAGCTAGATCTATTGCGTTTTGCCTAGCTAGGGGCGTTAAACAATAGAGCTTGTTGGGAGGCAACCCAATTTTATTTCCGTGTTCTGTTTTTGCTTATACTTTTGAATGTTTCCCAAATTATTACTTGTTTAGTAATTGTGTTTTCATTTTTAATTAGTCTTTGATCCAAGTAAAACCTTTCGGGTGATCTATGGTAGTTGTTGATCTGATCTTGCTGAAAAACAGAAACTTTTGCGCCCAGTCCAGGAATTTTGTAAATTTTTCAGTGCGCCAAATGAGTCTGACATTTTTACAAAAGATTTATACATAAATTTTCCAGGTTTTCCTAATGTTTCAGAATTTGTTAAGTTACAGAAGTATGTGAAGTTTTCAGATTGCTACAGATTGTTTTATTTTTTGACATATTCTGTTTTCTTTGAGTTCTTTGCCTATTTTGATGAATCTTTGGGTTGTATCATGGGGTATGAACCATGGAGAAGTTATAATACAGTAGTTATAACACCAATACAAATAAATAATGAGTTCACAACATTACCTTAAGTGGTGATTTATTTGCTTATACTAACGGATCTCACGAGTTTTCTGTTAAGTTTTGTGTTGTGCAGTTTTCAAGTTTTGGGTAAAGATTTGATGGACTATGCAATAAGGAGTGGCAAGAGCCTAAGATTGGGGATTCCCAAGGCACACCAAGTCATATTCAAGGATGCCAAATATCCTAAGCTTGCGGATGCCCCGGAAGGCATCCCCTCTTTTGTCTTCAATCCATCAGTAAATTTACTTGAGGCTATATTTTTATTGACCACATGATATGTGTTTTGCTTGGAGCGTCTTGTATAATATGAGTCTTTGCTTGTTATATTTCCACAATATCCTTGTTGCATAAATTTTTGAGAGAGACATGATGAATCATGAATTTATTAGAATGCTCTATGTTCTTCACTTATATCTTTTAGAGCACGATGGTGTTCGCGTTTTATAGAAATAATTGAACTCTCGTACCTCACTTATATTATTTTCAGAGTTTCTAAAACAGCATGGTAATTGGTCTAGGTTATGAATTTAGTCCTAATATGATAGGCATCAAGAGATATACAGTAAAAACTTCCATATTAAGTGCATTGAGTATTTATGAGAAGTTTGATTCCTTGCATAAAGTTTTGAGATATAAAGATGTTAATGTTAAGGGATATGTTAGGAAGTCATTGTGATTTGGTAAAAATACTTGTGTAAAGGTTTTTTATTTCCATAGAATGCACGTATGGTGAACCTTTATGTAAGGAAGTCGGAGCATGACTTGTATATAGATTGTCGACCTTTGTGTGAGGGTCGGCAGCACGCGATGGTTAACTCCTACCAAGCTCTCCCCTTGGAGCATGCGTTTAATACTTTTCTTCAATGACTAATAGACATTTGCAATAAGTATGTGAGCTCTTTATGAGTAATGTTGAGTCCATGGATTATATGCACTCTCACCTTTCCACCTTTGCTAGCCTCTCTAGTACCACACAACTTTCGCCAGTACAACAAACACCTTCCTCAAAACAGACACATATACCTTCCTCAAAAGCGCCACCATATATCTTTCCTCAAAATATCCACCATACCTACCTATTATGGCATTTCCATAGCCAGTCCAAGATATATTGCCATGCAACTTCCACCGTTTCCTTTTATGACATGCACCATCACTTCCATATTGCTTATAGAGTAATATTTTGCCATAGGTATTGAGTAATTTTCTTTTGAGTTGTACGTAAATAAAAGTGTGATGATTATCATTAACAGAGCATGTCCCATGTGAGTAAAGGATGATGGAAGCAATGATTCCCTCACAAGTGGGGATGATACTTCGGACTTTATAAAAAAAGGCCAGCAAAGCCCAAATAAAAATGGAATAAAAGAGGCCTTAGATGCCCACCAGTAAAAAATGATAGAAAAGAGAGAAGGGACATTGCTACTTCCTTTTTCCACACTTGTGCTTCAAATTAGCACCATTATCTTCATGATAGAGAGTCTCCTATTTTGTCACTTTCATATAGCTAGTGGAATTTTTCTTCATGATGCACGTCCACTTAGTTTCTTTTTGAGATTTCATACACTTATAGCTCTAGTGCATCCATTGCATGGCAATCCCTACTCACTCACATTGGTATCTATTAATGGGCATCTCCATAGCCCGTTGATACGCCTAGTTGATGTGAGACTATCTTCTCCATTTCGTTGACAACCCTCACCATATTCTATTCCACCTATAGTGTTATATCCATGGCTCACGCTGATGTATTGCATGAGAGTTGAAAAAGTTTGAGAAAATAAAGGTGCGAAAACAATTTCTTGACTTTTCATCGGGGTTGTGCATGATATAAATACTATGTGTGGGGAAGATGGGGCATAGCCAGACCATATGATATTATAGGGATAACTTTCGTTTGCCATTATATTTTCAAAAGATTCAATTGCTTTGCTAGTATGCGTGAAATGTCATTGTTTTTATATCAATATTAAGCTTTTGTTTTGAGTCTTACGGATCTGAATATTCATGCCACAATAAAGAATATTACATGGATAAATGTGTTAGCTAGTACTCCACATCAAAAATTCTATTTTTATCATTTACCTACTCGAGGATGAGCATGAATTAAGCTTGGGGATGCTGATACGTCTCCAACGTATCTATAATTTTTGATGATGGCAGGCTATTGTATTATCTGTTTTAGATGTTCTATATGCATTAATATGCTATTTTATATTATTTTGGGACTAACCTATTAATCTAGAGCCTAGTGCCAGTTTCTGTGTTTTCCTTGTTTTTAGTTTTGCAGATATGGGATATTAAATGGAGTCCAAACAAAATAAAACCTTCGGAAGGAATTTTTTTGGAAGTAAACAAATCAATCAAGCTTGGAGAGCACGACAGGGGAGGTGCCAGGGAGCCACAAGCCTGCTATGCGCCCCCCTAGCCGCGCCTAGCAGGCTTGTCGCCTCCCTGCAGGCCTCCTAACCCTAATTCTTGGCCTATAAATTCTCAAATATTCCCCCAACATCAAAAAGAGCCACGAAAAAACTTTTACGCCGCCGGAAGCCTCCGTTCTCGAGAGATCCAATCTTGGAGCCTTTTCTGGTAATCTGCCAAAGGGGTTTTCGATCACGGAGGGCATCAACATCAACTCTATTGCCCCTCTGATGATGCATGAGTAGTCCACTACAGACCTACGGGTCCATAGCTAGTAGCTAGATGGATTATTCTCTCTCTCTGATCTTCAATACCATGTTCTTCATGATCTTCATGGAGATCTATCTGATGTAACCCTCATTTGTGGTGTGTTTGTCAAGATCCGATGAATTGTGAGTTTATGTTCAGATTATCCATGAATCTTATTTGAATCTCCTCTGAATTCTTCTTTGCATGATTACATATCCTTGCGAGTCTCTTTGAGTTATTGGTTTTGTTTGGCCAACTAGATTGGTAATTCTTTCAATGGTAGAAGTGCTTGGTTTTGGGTTAAATCTTGCGGTGTCCTCATCCAGTGACATAGTAGGGGTAGCGAGGCATGTATTGTATTGTTGCCATCAAGGGTAACAAGATGGGCTTTTCATGATATTGCTTGATTTAATCCCTCTACATCATGTCATCTTTCTTAATGCATTACCCTGTTCTTCATGAACTTAATACTCTAGATGTAGGCAGGAGTCGGTCGATGTGTGGAGTAAAAGTAGTAGATGCAGAATCGTTTCGGTCTACTTGATACAGACATGCTTCCTATATGCACGATCATTCCCTTGGATAACTACATGATTATTTGCTTTTTTATCAATTTCTGGACAGTAATTTGTTTACCCACCATGATATTTTCCTTCGAGAGAGAAGCCTCTAGTGAAACCTATGCCCCCTTGCGGCTAATTTCCATAATATACTTTTAGATCTAGATACCAAAAATACCAAAAATACTTTGCTGCAATTGATTTACCTTTTACTTTCCATTCTTGTTTACATCTATATCTATCGGATCTAATCCTTGCAAATAATCGTGAAGGGATTGACAACCCCTTTATAGCGTTGGGTGCAAGAGTTTGATTGTTTATGTAGGTGCATCCATTGGTGACTTGCTTGTTCCTCCTACTAGATTGATACCTTGGTTCTCAACAACTGAGGGAAATACTTATCTACTTCGTTGCATCACCCTTTCCTCTTCAAGGGAAAACCAACGCACGCTCAAGAGGTAGCAATGCTTGCCTTTATTAATGTCTTGCTCTGCCACCTTGAGCATCCCATGCAATTTAGTGAGCTTCTTATCCATGCCATGCATATGATAGTTCGATATGAACGTCCCATATCTAGGTGGAAGAGAACCAAAAATTGCATCCGTGGACAGCTCGTCCCAAGTGGGAATCCTAACCTATCCAAAGCTTGCACGTACCCGATCATCTTGATCATGTGCGGGCTCACTGGATCACCCTCTTTTAGCTTACAATCCGTCAAGGATTGCCATACGCTGAACCTCTCGGTCCTAGCTTGCACCTGAAACATGCTCTTCAGACTCTCGATCATATCAAAAGCCTGAATGTTTTCGAAATGTTCTTGCAAATCGGGCTCCATACAAGTCAGCATGAGGCAGCTGATCTCGTTGGATTCATCAACGAGTTACTAGTTGGAATTCTTGGTTGTGGCATTAGCATTCTCGGTAGGTTCCTCTAGAAGTGGATCCTCTAGAACATGTTCCTTTTTATCGTGCTTGAGAACAATTCTCAAATTTCTATACCAGGTGGTGAAGTTTTTTCCATTCAGTTTATCCTTTTCCAGAATTGATTTCAATGCAAAGTTGGGTTGAGCAGGTGGTGCCATTGATCTACAACAGAAAATATGCAATCACTAAGCAATGTGTTTATGTAGAGTAATTCAAGCATTAAACAGAAATACTCCCATTGAAGTTGGCATCACTCCGCAAACTCTCGGTGATTCAGGACCCGTCTAGTGCTAGCGACTAGTGAGCTTTAGCATCACTGCTAGCCAACTTGTCTATCCGGTAAGCAACACCTTGCTAAACGTATCTCCATACGACTCCTGTCGGTTGGGTAGGTATCTCATACCCTGGCCCCAACCTTCTTTGCCACAAGGCCTAAAACCGTTTTGATAGCCTTGTCTAGTTAACCTGATGCAGTGCATGTCCGTGTCTGACACGAACCCTCCAGTTCAAGGACACCTAGTAGCACCTCAATTTTATGAGCCCACTACCAGACGTACTTGACGTGCGAAGGTGCAACATCCGAAATGGAAATATGCTTGATATTAATGAGGGATCTTTCTACCATACTAACATGCATAGAAATAAGAAGCAATATGCATCACATATAAACATAAATATGTGAAATAGTATGGCTCCTTCATGGGTATCCTTCCATGGCCGGCTCCTACTCTGATGATCAGGGAGGAAGTCCATCTTGTTCATCACGCCGGGACACCAAAGCTTAGAACTTGATCTCTGCCTCCAAGTACTACAATTGTAATTGAATTTATAGAGAATCAAAAGTCGACATGCATGTCGTTATACAATATAATGACAACACTTTGGCTCTTGCCGGCTGACAATCATGACACGCAGGTCATGTTAAATTACACACATGCATCACATACACAAGAGCCATACTATTCACATAAAACTGCAAAACAAACTTATGCATAGAATCGCATTCTACCGGTTTGTGTGATCGTGTACGAAATACAAGGCGCTACGCACATGGGATGTGATCACACAGACGCGCCTCTAATCGGACGACTACATCGGAGGCCAAACTAAACTCGGCGGGAAGAACTCACCTCGCAAGACGAAGACTCTGATTATGCGAAGCAGCCAAATCTAAGATCCTTGGTGTTGGAGGCATGTTCGGGGGCTACTGAATGAGTCCTGGATTAAGGGGTCCTCAGGAGGCCGACCTATTCCTTATGGGCCGGACTGTATGGGCCGTTTGCCGAACTATGGATCGATCGAAGGCCCTGTCTTTAGGAAGGAAGCTTTGGGAATTGTGGCTTGTCCTCCACTTTGATGTAGCGATTAGTCATGTTTTATCCCTACGGCGTGTAACCGACCATGTGTAAAACCCAAGGTACCCTCGGCGTCTATATAAGCCGGAGGGTTTTATCTTGTAGACAAGAACAACTCATCTAGGGTTTAGCTCTTTGATCTCGAGGTAGATCGACTCTATAACCTATACCCCATCAATACAATCAAGGAGGACATAGGGTGTTACCTCCGTAGGAGGGCCCGAGCCTGGCTAAACATCGTCTCCCTTGTCTCCTGTTACCATCGATTCTAGTCTCACATCTCGGGACCCTCTACCCGAGATCCGCCAGTTTTGACACTGACAGGAGGATGGCTTCAACTCCATAGACGAGGAAGAACAGGGTCTCACCGATGGGCTTAGTTGCGGTGGTGTGGATGGACCACAACACGGACTGAAGCTCATCGAGCCAGCACCTACCGCAGGCCTCAAGCTTCTTCTTGAAGCTCCTTGCCTTGAGGCCCCGCAGGACGTCTGCATTGGCGCGCTCGGCCTCACCATTGCTTCGTGGGTGCGCTACACAAGCGTAGCATATATGTGTTCCAAGGTTAGTGCAATATGTCCTAAAAAGGTTACTCGTTAACTATGAACCGTTGTCGGTGATGATGCGGTTGGGGATGTCGAAGCAGCTCACGAGGCCCTTGATGAACTTGACGGTTGAGCCGGCTGGGATGGTGCGGATGGGCTCCACCTTCACCCACTTGGTGAACTTGTCGATGGCGATGTAGAGGTATGGGTACCCATCGGCCGCTTGCGGAAAGTATTGGGTTCTACCGTAGGTGCATCGCATGCAAAATAAAAATTTCCTACGGAGAACATCCAAGAACATGCTACAGAGCTAGATCACAGTCCGTTACCACTAGACGCATAGTGCCGTGCAGCGGAAGTAGAGTTGGGGCAGCGCGTTCGTGTGGTCCGTCTCCTCCTCATTCAACCTCCCTTGAACAGCCGGCCCAATCTCCCTCAAACACCTAGTCATCGAATCCCATGTATAGGTTCGCCGGAGCGGCGCAGGTGCATCGCCTCTAACGGTATCCACGAGTGTAGGAGGAACACCATGCGGCGGACGGCTAGGTCCGGTCACACAGTCGGCGGCAGCTAGTGGAGGTGGCTAGTTGCAACTCACGCAAAGCCCTAATGACGGCGGTGAAGCGATTAACCGGATGGGTGTGCCGCACCTTCACTATATATAGGCATTTGGCGCGGGCTCAACTTTGGGCCTCACACGGATCCTAAAGCCCATGTGTTCCTTCCCTTAAGCGCGTGACCCCTTAGGTTCTCATTCACTTGGTCGGAAGTCAGATCACATCCGGCCCGACCATTCAGTAGAATCCTCTAGCAAGGCGTGCCGACTCCAAGTATCTGTTGAATCTGGTTACACGAACTTGTACTTCACACTTCTATTACCTTTGCCACATGATATATGTTGTCGTGCACAAGGCGACATGGTCATCCTCGTTGCAGCACGACCTCTTTATCATTCCGGTAAATCCGACCAACACTCTAGATTATCTGATAATCCTTATCGCATGGCCAGGCTTATCCATGTCGGATCACCCAAGGGGCCCAGAGTATATCTCTCCTGATCGGAGGGGCAAACCCCATCTTGCTCGACCATGTCTCGTAGCATGGGTTTGGACAAGCCCTAAACCTACCTTTGTAACTACTCGGTCATGTAGTAGCGTTTGGTCAGCCCAAAGCAAATATCCTGAGTACATGCGCCAACTCAGGTCTTAGGACATAGAACGTATGTTATACTAGAGACTCACATATGACCTATCGCTGCATCTCATAGTTGGGTCTGTTCAACTCACACCATATCTTGACTCGGATCCGACTACGTCGAATCCGACCAGACCTTTCTGAGTCCATATTATCCGGCTAGCATCCAGGGCTACATGGTTAGTGAGACCAGACCATCCCCCATGTCATATGTTAGTCTAACTAGCTGCACGTCCACACATCCCTTTCGACTAGGGGCCATTTAGGACAATCATCATACAATGCATGGTCTCACAAACAAGTCACGTACTTGTTAATACACATCACTGATAATGTCCAAGGACTATCTTTATTCATAAACGCATAGGAAATATCATCATACATGATTGCCTCTAGGGCATATCTCCAACAGAAAGGGCCCGAGTATATCCAACCCTCAGACCGCAAACGGCCAAGAGAGCGAGATGGAATGAAGGCCCTGCGCCGGCTGGTGAATCTGCTTGGCATGGAATTGGCAAGCCTCGCAAGACCGGACCAGCTCGGTGGCGTCGTTGAGTGTTGTAGGCCAGTAGAAGCCAGTGTGGAACGCCTTCCCCATAAGGGTGCACGACAAGGAGTGGTGCCCACAGTCTCCTCCGTGGATGTCTGTCAACAGCTTGCACCCCTATTCTCTGGACATGCATCACTACGCGACATCGTTGGGACGCCTGCGATACAGCTTGTCGTCCCTCAAACAATACATTGTGGCCAGACGTGCCACACTCTCTGCATCTTCCTCCTTTTCTGGTAGCATGCCGTGGAGTAGGTACGTCAGGAACTCTTGTGTCCAGTCGTCGGCGTGGCGCTCCAGTGCCAGGAGCAGCCGGGATCCCAAGGCCGGGCCACAAGCTGGAGCCCCCGAGCGCGGTGCTGGGGGTAACACCTCACTCTATGGCGTCTGGTCCACGGTCGGGTGTGCCGTAGATGGCTTGAAGAGCCATTCCTCGAAAACGCCTGGCTCCTGAGGCTCGCAATGCGACGCCCTCTTGGCGATATCATCGGCCTCCTTGTTCGCGTCGCGCGGGATGTGCCGCAATTCCATGCCTAGAAAACACTTTTTAGTCTTATGCACCTCTTCCAAGTATGCCTCCATGTGCTCGTCCTTAGGCGTATACTCCTTGTTGGAAAAGTTGACGAGGATCTGGGTGTCGCCCTTGATGGTGAGGCACTGAATTCCCAAGGCCGTCGCGGCCTTGAGGCCAGCAATCAGGCCCTCATATTCCGCGATGGTGTTGGAGACCTTCTCGCCACGCTTGAAGCAAGGCTGCACATCGTAGTAGATCTTGTCCCCGGTCGGGGAGATGAGCACAACTTCGCCCCCCATGTCACGCCCAAGATGCGATCCTATCCTTATTTTGACTAGAGGGCCTCGACAGGGATAGAAGCTCATCTCGTCGTGTTGCAAGAATGGATATCATTACAAGTACATGTACAGAAGAGATGACTATATGGAATTGACTTACACTCGCCACAAGCTACATCAATATCACATTAGTACAACAACATATTCAAACATCATACATAAGAGCAGGGTCCGACTACGGACGAAATCAAACGATAAAATGACATCCATCCTAGCTATCCCAGGCTGCCACCTGAAACCCATCCTATATTGATGAAGTAGAAGAAGAACTCCATATCAAACAAGCATCGCTCTCACGTCAAAGCATCGCATTACCTACATCTGCAACTATTGATGTAGTAATTTGTAAGCCACAAGGACTCATCAATCTCATTTTCAAGGGTATCAAGACTATTAAATCTTAATGGGTGAGGTATGGTTAAGTGGTGAGGCCGCAGCAAGCGTCTAAGCATTTATTTGAGTGGCTAACTTACGAATACAGAAAGTAAAGCACGGTGGTCTACGCGTAATTGACGTGAACTAGCAATGATCACTAAGTGATCCTGCACACCTACTTACGTCAAACATAACCCCACCATGTTCTCTCTCGGATAAGGACGCACGAGAAGAAACAATCACGGTTACGCACACAGTTGGCAAATTTTATTTGAGTTTACTTCAAGTTTATTATGACCGGGTGTTAAAAAAAGTTTCCAAGTTTGCCACATAACCGCGGGCGTGGCTTTTCGAAAGATTTAACCCTACAAGGGTGCTCCAACTAATCCATCACAAATTAACCACACGCCGCGTTGGAATTCCTCAACTGCAAAATCACCCGTAGTATTTGTGGAATCCCGATGGAAAATCTCAACTTCGAGATAGCCCGAGGTGTTTTCAAAATCCCATGCACAAGACATTCGAGAAAGGTAAAACTAATCCAGCAAGACCGCCCGACATGCCGACAATCCTGATAGGAGCTGCGTATCTCGTTCTCATGCCATGGCAGATAAGATAGTGTATGGTGGCCTGATAGAAATCCCCCAGTTGCCCCAGGGTGGCCCCGCACAGTGCTCTATTTTGGTCTAGCACTAGCAACACTGGCCCCCGTGTATTATGTTAAATTACTCCTCGGGTTCATGACGCCATATGCTTTAGAAACGATGTTCAATATTATTATGTTGGGCAAATATAGTACCAATGTTGGGCCTTTCCAAACAAGTTTTATCCTAAAACAAAAATCAAGGGGTCCCCATAACAACCCCGAGCATGTTAGGAGCGCTCAACTTTGGAACATAACACCGGTTCACAAGTAACTAGGGCGGCAAAAGTGAAAAAAAACCCGAGCAAAAGGCCAAGCCTTCCATCCTTTACCAAGTATATATGTACATTAAATTAGATAGAAATAGTATTGTGATAACAAAAGAATGTCCATGTTGTCATATGGAAGCAATTTCATGTAACAGCCCAGGGCCGACGCTCTAGAAGATTCCCGTTTTATTTCCATACTCGTATGTGTCTCGTTTGGTTGTTGCATTCATCATCACATCATTCGCATCATCTGCATGGCATCGTCACTCGTTTTTGAAAACTTCCATTCTTTCAAAGTTGCCGGTTCTCTCCGTTCGTGTCATCGACCGTTTCGAGACCAACCACACACGCACGCCCCCGTGACATCGATAAATTATTGTTTTTAAAGTGCGTATAAAACTTTCTTGGATTGAGTCGAAAGTTGGCGTGCGGTCTTGTTTTGTCGTAGGTAGACTGCCTACTAAATTTCGTCGCAATCAGAGGTCATTTGATAACCCAATGGTTAACCATAGCAGTGCGGTCATCGGTTTAATTATCAGTCGTTTCGGTGTTTTAAAACCTTGTGCCCGGGCCGCAAACCTCCCTCTCATCTCCACCTAGCCCATCTACACAGCCACTGCAGCCCACCTAGCCCCCCTCCACTTCCGGACCGTCGGATCGACATCCTACAGTCCGAAAATGGACAAAAAACATAAACCCTAGCCTCCCTTGCTATATATAGACCCACCTAGATCTAATCCCTAAATTCTATGGAGCTTGTCCACTCAGCCGCCACCCAGCCGCTAGCTCCACCCCCTCCATCACGCAGGCCCGTCGAGCCTATCTGGAGGCCTGCCCGGGCCCGAGACACTCGCCGCCGCTCGCGTCGAAGCCAGGATCACCGCCGCCCGTGCTCCCATACGTCGGAGCCTCCCCGAGCATGAGCCTCACCCGACCCCGCCGCCTCACCGGAGGGCCATCGGAGCACCGCCGCCAGCGACCACCGTGTCGATCCCGCGCCGCCCCTCTCCTTCTTCTCCTCCTCCCTGTGATCTGTCTCTCACCTCTGCAATCGCTCTCTCCCTCTCTGCCGCAGGAGACCATCGCGCGGAGCTTGCCATCGCTGTTGTCCCTGCCGCCAGTGGGATCCGGCCAGATCTAGACCGGAGCGCCCCATCCACGTCCTCCGTCGCCTTCGCTGGAGAAGCCATGCCGGTGCCTCGCCCCTTAAAGCCGCTGCCACCCCGGTCTCCCTCGATCCCGATCGGGATTGGGAGGAGCACGACGAGCGCCTCCAGCTGCGTTATGGGCCTCGGCCTGCCTTCCCTAGCCGGCGCCCAAGGCCCAGCCGTGACGCCCCGGCCCAGCTCGCCTCTCTGTGTCGCCTCTCCAACTGGGCAAAGGCCCATGGGTGAGCGCCCTCGTCGCCCCGCTAAGCCCCGCTCTATGCGCTGTTTTGTTATCATGCGCCCATGTGCCACTGTTGGGCCACATCCCAGATTCGGCCCGTGCTTGTTTTTTTCCTATCGTGCGAATTTAGTAATTATTCAGGGATAGCTGTTTTCATAGAAAAACCCCTAAAACTCATGCATTTAATAACTCGAGAACCGTGCATCATATGTAAAAAATTTACACATGTAAAATGCTTAGAATTTTGTGTAGTTTCACAATATCCAACTTTCACATGGGTTTGAAATGTTTATCTTGCTGTTTTCATTAATTTGCGTGAATGCCATGCTAAAATGACTTATTTCAAAACTACTAAACCGTAGATCTGAATTTAATGATCCACATATGTAACTTGTCTAGAAAAAATGTGTAGAATCACATGGTGACATTTATTTTTCTGTTTGATAACTCTAAATTATGCTTAGGACAAATCTGGTCCACTTTCAAAATTAACATATAGGGTCATTTCGGAAATGCTATAAGTGGTTTCCAGCCTCATTTAAGATGCTTAGATGTTCTAGTTGTTGTGCTTCACCTCTTGCATGTTAAACACCATTTAATATTGATGAGTACCTAACGAGAGTGAACTAAATAATTCGAATGTGGAGTTTCGCCAATATGCAACTCACTGCCTATTGAACTTCACTTAATATGTAGTAGTTGTTTGTTGTTCTTGCCATGCCATGCCATGCCTTGCATATTAAACTGGACATGCATCATATTTGGTTGCGCATCACGTTATTCATATTTTGTGGTGTTTCTCGAGTGTTGATCGGGTTTTTTCCGGTTTGCTTCTTCTCGATAGAGTTCTGAAAGCGTTCGGAGTGTGAGGATTCCTTCGACTATGTTGGCTCGTCTTCTTCACGGATTCGTTCTTCTTCCAAGCGGGATCTCAGGCAAGATGACACATTTCCCTGGATACCACTACTATCATTGCTATGCTAGTTGTCCTGCTTTTATCGTTATGTCTTGCTACCTACCACTTGTATGTCAAGCCTCCCAACATTGCCATGATAAGCCTCTAACCTCCATCTCCCAGCAAACCATTGTGTGGCTATGTTATCGCTTGCTCAGCCCTTCTGACAGCGTTTCTAGCTGCAGGTGCAATTGCTTCCATGTGTTAACATGGACATTCTTTTGTTATCACAATATTATTGCTATTCAATTCAATGCACATATATACTTGGTAAAAGGTGGAAGGCTTGGCCTTTTCCTTGGATTTTTGTTCCACTTTTTCCGCCCCTAGTTACTTCTGCACCAGTGTTATGTTCCATATTGAGCGCTCCTAACATGGTCGGGATTTTTATGGGGACCCCCTTGATTTTTGTTTTAGGATAAAGCTTGTCTGGCAAGGCCCAACATTGGTACTACATTTTCCTATTAACTAATAAACTTGCATATGGACTTTCTGGACCCTGTGGATAATTTAATCAACCCCCGGGCCAGTACTCCTCATGAGTGTTGGACAAAACCAGGCTGCCTGTGGGGCCACCTTGAGGAAACTCACGGATTAGTTTTTTCCCCATAGCTAGACCCGTCCAGTAGTGCCCTGAGACAGAGATATGCACGGCTCTTATTGGGATCTGGCCTGTCGGGCGGTCTTGCTGGACTTGTTTTACCTTTCTCGAATGTCTTGCGTGAGGAGCTCCGATCTTCTTCAGGCTATTCGAGGTGTTGGATTTCGTTTGGAATTGCCTAGGATGATCACGAGATTCGTGGTCTAGGTTATTCCCGTGGCGTGTGGTTAATTTGTAATGGACTAGTTGGAGCACTCTTGCAGGGTTAAATCTTTCGGAAAGTCGTGCCCGCGGTTATGTGGCAAACTTGGAAACTTTGTTTAACACCCGGTCTTAGCAAACTTGAAGTAAACTCTAATAAAATACATGAACTGTGTGCGTAACCATGACTGTCTCTTCTCGTGAGTCCTTATTAGAGAGAGAACACGATGGTGTTATGTTTGACGTAAGTAGGTGTTCAGGATCACTTAGTGATCATTCCTATATCACGTCCGTTATGCATAGACCACCATACTTTACTTTCTGTATTCTTAAGTTAGCCACTCAAATAAATACTTAGCCGCTTGCCGCAACCTCACCACTTAACCATACCTCATCCATTAAGCTTTGCTAGTCTTGATATCCTTGGAAATGAGATTGATGAGTCCCTGTGGCTCACAGATTACTACAACAACAGTTGCAGGTACTTGTAATGTGATGATTTGACGTGAGCGTGATGCTTGTTTGATTTGGAGTTCTCTTCTTCTTCTTCATTGATCTAGGATGGGTTCTAGGTGGCAGCCTGGGATAGCAAGGATGGATGTCATTTTATTGTTTGATTTCATCCGTAGTCGGACCCTTCTCTTTTGTATGATGTTTGAATATGTTGTTGTATTGATGTGATATTGATGTAGCTTGTGGCGAGTGTAAGCCAATTCCATATACTCATCTCTTATGTACATGTACTGGTCATGTTATCCGTTCTTGAAACATGATGAGATGCGCTTCTATCCCTGTCGAGGCCCTCGTGCCGAAATAAGGATAGGATTGCATCTTGGGCATGACAAGTTGGTATCAGAGCCTGTACCGACCTAGGAGCCCCCTTGATTGATCGAACTTGGCCGAGTCGATTCTAGAGAAAAACTATTACTAGTCTAGTTATATCAGTGAGTATGATTCTTTTTACTTCTCTTCTATACTCCGGTGAGGAGTTACAACTTAGGAATTCTGATTCTACCCTCTTCGCACTAAATTTTTTTTTAGGATCATGTGGGTATTTTGGAAACTATATGATGCCGATGTGACGGAGTTCTATCTTGGTGCCTCCTGTCTGACTTGATTTGTTTTTCGTAGTTGTGCTCCAGGGGATTCTTGGGACATCGTTATCATTCAGTTTCCTTAGTATCTCAGGATGGAGGATGTTCGAAATTACTTCAATACTTTTCATGGTGAGATAAGGTCGGAGTCACCCAGTATTGGGGAGGCATCTGGGTTACTGCCATGTTTGGTATAGTTGTGTTTTCGAGGGTCCGAGATAGATGGGTTTCCGAGACCTCTGGTTATGTGTTGACAGATGTGTTACATTGGAGCGTAGTATTATTGTTAGGAGTTGAGTGATGGATTTTTTTTCATTGTATCCATGGACCCGGTTGCATAACCGGAAGATTTCAGGAGTTCTTGGGTGGGAATTCAAGTATTTACCTAGGCTATCTACCAACAGATCATGATGTGAGGTTGGGGTTTGACATCTAGTGGATTCGTTTGTTCATGGTCTTTCTTATAGAGGACAGTCTCGATATATGTCATCAGATATGCTTCGTCAAGCCTTGTAGTTTGCTACGCCTAGGAAGCATATTCGAGCATCATTTCAATATGACAATCCAATGTATGATCGAGCCCGTGCGAACCTTACCACGAAAATATCGAGTGGAATCTCTATCATGAATTTGTTCTGGCTTGTTTCGTAAGACCCATCCTTTGTTTTGTTTTGTATATGGTAATTCGTGGTGCTTCAATGTGAACTGGTGATCTCATATCTTTCCAAAGCAGTGTTCTCATATTTCTATGGGAATACTAATTCTTTTGCCCAATCAAGTTGTGTTATCAATTCTCTTCATCCGGTGTGCTTCTCTCCAAGATAATTCAATTCATCTCCAATATTTGCAAGATCAATCCTCATGTTTGTTTCTCGGAATTTAGTTCATCCTTCCCAAGTTTTCTTTGTTTTCCCCACCCTCCCGCCCTTTTTCTTCAATGATTAAATTCTCATCCAATGCCTTTCTTTTCATCGATGCTTCCGCTATCTTTTCTTTTGTATTGTATCCGGTGATTCATTGTGAAGATCCTCAAGTGATTTGAATTCATCATTTCTTTATTTTGTTTTCCTTCCTGGCACATTCAATTCAAGATCTCGGTGTTCGTCAGATCCTTTTCAATCGCTAAATGCTTCCCCATGTTGGAAATTCTTATCCAAGCCTTTCTTGTTTATTCCTCTTTCTATTCCATTTGGAGTGCTGAAGATATCTCAGAAGACTTTCATTTCCATTCATATCCTCTTAAATTATTTTGAGGTTCTCACCTCATCAAGTTGTTAATTTTTTTCCTGGTGTAATATCTATTTCTAAGCAATTGTCTCTATGTTGGTTTCTTTTGAGTGGGACTATAACCCACAGGTTTTTTCCCAGGATCTTACCTGGCTCTTCTAATCTTGTCCGGAGATGTTCTAAAGTTCTCTTATAATATGACGTATGAATGAATTCCATCAGTCATATGTCATCTCTAAGATAGCTTTAAATCATTTTCATCGTTGGCTTAACCATTCCTTATTCATTATTCCAGTGTCTCAATAATTCATAGTGTTGCTTATCGTCATTATTCTCAGTATTGAAGACCAAAGGAGAGTATATCTTTATCTTAGTCCATTCTCTTGAAGATTTGTCATCTCATCTTGAAGCTTTCCTCTTAAATTGTTTCCATTCATGAGTAAGTCCTCCCATATCTACCCGGGGCATTTCATAATTATTTTCTTTTCTCGATCCTCTGAAGGCCATCATTTCAGAAGATTTCTCGTTCTCAGCTTTCAGATTTCATTCTCGAATTCTCCTCAATTGTTGTCTCGTTCGTTCTCAACTGTTCCGGTGCTTCGTTCAAGTTTTCCATTAGGTGGATCATGATCTCTTCGTTCCCATGTATCTTCGTTCAATCATAGTATACTCATTCATTTGTGAATTCTTACCGCTATTCTCGTTCAAGACTTCTTCAAGTTTGTGATCTCTCTCTCTCTTCAAACCTTTCAAGAAGAATAAGTGGTGTGCGAAATCCATTGCTTGTCATAAATTTAACTTGATGAAGGATAAGCATTACATCATTCTTATTCGTGTTTCATCAAGGTGATTTCAATCCTTCTTCCGGAGTTGTTCATGATATCAAAATCCTTATCCCAAGTGGTCATCAATCTTTCTTTTCTCAAGTATCTTGTCGCTAAGCTTCATATAATTCATAGCAACACCTCAATCTTGTTCTTTTTATACCTTCAATGCCAAGCTTCGTCCTTTCATTCCGGAGTTCATACCGATGCTTCTTCATGGTGGTTTGTTAAAAATGTAATTTTTCTCGAAGTATTCATCAAGATTCTTGTTGGAGGTGCTCAAGTGTTCTTTATCTTGGATTTCTAAGTTCAATTTCTTATCCATTGTCTTTTGAGATGGTTTTATTAAATTCTTGATTATGAGTAGTCTCGAAGGACAATTGTCAAGAATGAGATAAGTAAACCCATCTTGTCTTCTTGGAGTTATATTGGGTTGGATTTCACCTAAAGCATTTCCTAAGGATTGTTACTATCATGGTTTCATAAATGATTCAAGTGTCTCCTCCACCTCTTGGTGAAAGAAGTTTTGCATACCTTGTTGCTCTCAAGCAATCAATTGTTTCTGTTTTGGCAGGTTGTCACCTCATAATTTTGAGATGTTTTCCATAAGCCCATAACAAGCTATTCTTTTTGTTATTGATTCTCCATCAACTCCGTTCAAGCAATCTTTTCAATTCAATGGTGGTAGAAGTTGTCATATTCTTCTCCATTCCTTCCTTTCCAATTATCTAGTTTCTATTCTTTTCTTCCGGAGGCGTTGTCATGTTGCTCTCTTTCAACCATCATCTTGTTTTATGAAGATCATGTTCTTTCTTGATTATTCATTTAACCAGAGTATAAAGTTTTGATTCTATCCAACCAAAGTTTGCGGTCTCTCTTTGAATTCCTTTCCATCGTATCAAATTTTGCCTCTCTTTCCTACTGAAGTGATGCCAAAATTTCTTGTGAATTCTTGCTTGTTCCTCATGTCGTTCTTCATCTCTTTCAAACCTTCAATCATCATTGGTTTCACCCGTTTGTCAAAGAAGCAACTAAGTTTACGTCTTGCTCTTTCTCTTCCCCTTCTCATTCTAGATATCGGGACAAGATCCTCGTGTAGTGGAGGAGAGTTGTAACAGCCCGGGACCGATGCTCTAGAAGATTCCCCTTTTGTTTCCATTCTTGTTTGTGTCTCATTTGGTTGTTACATTCATAATTGCATCATTTGCATCATCTGCATGGCATCGTCACTCGTTTTTGAAAACTTGCATTCGGTCGTAGTTGCCGGTTCTCTCCGTTTGTGTCGTCGACCATTTCGAGACCAACCACACACGCACGCGCCCGCGGCATCGATAAATTATTGTTTTTAAAGTGCGTATAAAACTTTCTCCGATTTAGTCGAAAGTTGGCATGTGGTCTTGTTTTGTCGTAGATAGACCGTCTGCCAAATTTCGTTGCAATCAGAGGTCGTTTGATACCCGAACGGTTAACCGTAGCAGTGCGGTCATCGGTTTAATTATTAGTCGTTTTGGTGTTTTAAAACCTCGTGTCCGGGCCGCAAACCTCCCTCTCATCTCCACCTAGCCCATCTACATAGCCATCGCAGCCCACCTAGCCCCCCTTCGCTTCCAGACCGTTGGATCGACATCCTATGGTCCGAAAACGGACAAAAATCATCAACCCTAGCCTCCCTTGTTATATATAAACCCACCTAGACATAATCCCTAAATTCTAGGGAGCTTGTCCCCTCAGTCACCAACCAGCCGCCAGCTCCACCCCCATCCATCGCCCAGGCCCACCGAGCCCATCTAGAGGCCCTCTCGGGCCCGAGACACCCGTCACCGTTCGCCCCAAAGCCAAGATCACCGCTGCCCGCGCCTCACCAGAGGGACAACAGAGCCCCGCCGCCGGCGACCACTGGGTCGAGCCCATGCCGCCCCTCTCCTTCTTCTCCTCCTCCCTACGATCTCTCTCTCACCTCTGCAATCTCTCTCCCTCTCTGCCGCATGAGACCATGGCATGGAGCTTCTCGTCGTTGTTGACCCTGCCGCCGGTTGGATCTGGCTAGATCGGGAACGACATCATCATCCTCCCTCGCCTTCACTGGACAAGCCACGCTGGCATCTCGCCCCCTGAAGTCGCCGCTGCCCCGGTCTCCCTCGATCCTGATCGATATAGGGAGGAGGACGACGGGCGCCTCCATCCGCGTCGTGGGCCTTGGCCTGCTTTCCCAAGCCGGTGCCCAATACCCAGTCGCGATGCCTCGGCCCAGCTCGCCTCTCCGCGCCGCCTCTCCAACTAGGCCAAGGCCCATGGGTGAGCGCCCCCGTCGCCCCGCTAAGCCCTGTTCTATGTGTTGATTTGTTATCATGCGCCCATGTGCCATTGTTGGGCCAGATTCCACATTCGGCCGGTGCTTGTTTTTTTCCTGTCGTGCGAATTTAGTAATTATTCAGGGATTCCTATTTTTATAGAAAACCCCCTAAAACTCATGCATTTAATAACTTGAGAACCGTGCATCGTATGTAAGAACTTTATACATGTAAAATGCTTAGAATTTTGTGTAGATTCACAATATCCAACTTTCACACAGGTTTGAAATGTTTATCTTGTTGTTTTCATTAATTTGCGTGAATGCCATCCTAAAATGACTTATTTCATAACTACTAAACCGTAGCTCCGAATTTAATGATCCACATATGTAACTTGTCTAGAAAAAATGTGTAGAATCCCATGGTGACATTTATTTTGCTGTTTGACAACTCTAAATTATGCATCCGATTTCGAAATTAGCATATGGGGTCATTTTGGAAATGCTATAAGTGGTTCCCGCCTCATTTAAGATGCCTAGATGTTGTAGTTGTTGTGCTTCACCTCTTGCAAGTTAAACAACATTTAATATTGATGAGTACCTAACGAGAGTGAACTAAATAATTCGAACATGGAGTTTCATCAATATGCAACTCGTCGCATAATGAACTTCACTTAATATGTAGTAGTTGTTTGTTGTTCTTGCCATCCCATGCCATGCCTTGCATATTAAGCCGGACATGCATCATATTTGGTTGCGCATCACGTCATTCATATGTTGTGGCGTTTCTCAAGTGTTGATTGTTCTTTTTTGGTTTGCTTCTTCTCGATAGAATTCCAAAAGTGTTCGGAGTGTGAGGATTCGTTCGACTACGTTGGATCATCTTCTTCATGGATTCATTCTTCTTCCAAGCGGGATCTCAGGCAAGACGACACATTTCCCTGGATACCACTACTATCATTGCTATTTTAGTTGTCCCGCTTTTATCGTTATGTCTCGTTACCTACCACTTGTATGTCAAGCCTCCCAACATTGCCATGATAAGCCTCTAACCTCCACCTCGCAGCAAACCATTGTGTGGCTATGTTACCACTTGCTCAGCCCTTATTATAGCGTTTCTAGCTGCAGGTGCAATTTGTTCTATGTTTTAAAATGGATATTCTTTTGTTATCACAATATTATTTCTATTCAATTTAACGCACATATATATTTGGTAAAATATGGAAGGCTTGGCCTTTTTCTCGGTGTTTTGTTCCACTTTTGTCGCCCCTAGTTACTTGTGAACCGGTGTTATGTTCCATATTGAGCGCTCCTAACGTTCTCAGGGTTGTTATTGTTGGAAATATGCCCTAGAGGCAATAATAAATTAGTTATTATCATATTTCCTTGTTCATGATAATCGTTTATTATCCATGCTATAATTTTATTGATCGGAGACTTAGATGCATGTGTGGATACATAGACAAAACCATGTCCCTAGTATGCCTCTAATGGACTAGCTCATTGATCAAAGATGGTTAAGGTTTCCTAGCCATGGACATGAGATGTCATTTGATAACGGGATCACATCATTAGGAGAATGATGTGATGGACAAGACCCAAACTACACACGTAGCATATGATCGTGTCAGTTTATTGCTACTGTTTTCTGTATGTCAAGTATATGTTCCTATGACCATGAGATCATACAACTCACGGACATCGGAGGAGTGACTTGTGTGTATCAAACGTCGCAATGTAACTGGGTGACTATAAAGGTGCTCTACAGGTATCTCCGAGGGTGTCTGTTGAGTTGGCATGGATCAAGACTGGGATTTGTTACTCTGTGTGACGGAGAGGTATCTCAGGGCCCACTTGGTAATACAACATCACAATGAGCCTTGCAAGCAATGTTACTAATTGTTAGTTGCGGGATCTTGTATTACGGAACGAGTAAAGAGACTTTCCAGTAACGAGGTTGAACTAGGTATGGCGATACCAACGATCGAATCTCGGGCAAGTAACATACCGAAGAACAAAGGGAACGTTATACGGGATTAACTGAATCCTTGACATAGAGGTTCGACCGATAAAGATCTTTGTAGAATATGTAGGAACCAATGTGGACGTCCAGGTCCCGCCATTGGTTATTGACCGTAGAGGTGTCTCGGTCATGTCTACATAGTTCTCGAACCCGCAGGGTCTGCACACTTAAGGTTTGGTGATGTTTCGGTAGTGTAGAGTTATGTATGGTGGTGACCGAAGGTTGTTAGGAGTCCCGGATGAGATCCCAAACGTCACGAGGAGCTCCGGAATGGTCTGGAGGTAAATATTCATATATAGGAAGTCCCAGTTTGGTCGCCGGAAAAGTTTCGGGCTCATCGGTAGTGTACCGGGAGTGCCGGTAGTGTACCGGGAGACCTCCGGGAGGGGTATTTCGACCCTAGAGGGACCATGGGCTGTGGGAGAGTATTAACCAGCCCTTAGTGGGATGGTAAATAAGCCTAGAAAGTCCCATGGTGCAGTAGAAAAAAGGGCTAAAGGAAAAAGGCCAAAAATCAGCCAATAGGGAGCAATCCTAGTCCAACTAGGATTGGAGGAAGAGTAGGATTCCTCTCCTCCTTGGCGCAGAAGGCTGGTTGGCTGCCTTGTGCGCCAGCCCCTCTTCCTCTCCTCTCCTCCTATATATATTAGTGGAATAGAGGGTTTTTGCATAGAAAATACGGCCACGTGCTACCCGTTCCACCGGTGCTTCTCTAGATCGGTTTTCTGCAGCGCTTAGGCGAAGCCCTGCCGGAATTGCTCCACCACCATCACCGGAGCACCGTAACGCTGCCAGTGAACTCTCTCTCCTCTCCACCTCCTCTTGCTGGATCAAGACGGTGGAGATCGTCATCAAGCTGCACGTGTGCTGAACGCGGAGGTGTCGTCCGTTCGGCGCTAGATCGGAAGGACCGTGATCGAGATCGCGAGACGGTTCGTGATGAGATCACAGAATGGATCATGATGAGTTCGCGGGATAGATCATGATCCAGATCGTGAGACGGATCGTGATGAGATTGCAGGACAGATCATGATGAGTTCACGGGACGGATCGTGATTGGATCGCGGGACGGATCGTGATGAGATCGCGGGACGCTCGGCGATTTGGATCGCGAAGATGTTCGACTACCACAACCGCGTTTCTTAACGCTTCCCACTTAGCGATCTACAAGGGTATGTATATCCACTCTCCCTCTCGTAGATGCTTATCACCATGGATAGGTTCGCGTGTGCGTAGGAAAATTTTTGTTTCCCATGCGACGTTCCCCAACAGTTATGGGGTCCCTTTGATTTCCGTTTTAGGATAAAGCTTGTCTGGCAAGGCCCAACATTGCTACTACATTTTCCTAATAAGTAATAAACTTGCATCGGGACTTTCCGGACCCCGTGGATAATTTAATCAACCCCCGGGCCAGTGCTCCTCATGAGTGTTGGTCCAAACCGGGATGCCTGCAGGGTCGCCTTGAGGAAACTCGGGGATTGGTTTTTTCCCGTAGCTAGACCCATCTGGTAGTGCCCTGAGACAGAGATACGCGCGTGTCCTACTGGGATCAGGCCTACCGGGCGGTCTTGGTGGACTTGTTTTACCTTTCTCGAATGTCTTGCGTGAGGAACTCCGATCTTCTTCGGGATATCTCGAGGTGTCGGATTTCCTTTGGAATTGCCTAGGATGATCACGAGATACGTGGTCGAGGTTATTCCCATGGTGTGTGGTTAATTTGTGATGGACTAGTTGGAGCACCCCTACAAGGTTAAATCTTTCGGAAAGCCATGCCGCGGTTATGTGGCAGACTTGGAAACTTTATTTAACACCCGGTTATAGCAAACTTGAAGTAAACTCTAATAAAATAAACCAATTGTGTGTGTAACCGTGGTTGTCTCTTCTCATGAGTCCTTATCCGAGAGAGAACACGGCGATGTTATGTTTGACGTAACTAGGTGTTGAGGATCACTTAGTGATCATTCCTAGCTCACATTTGTTATGCGTAGACCACCATAGTTTACTTTCTATATTAGTAAGTTAGCCACTCAAATAAATCCTTAGCCGCTTGCTGCAGCCCCGCCACTTAACAATACCTCATCCATTAAGCTTTGCTAGTCTTGATACCCTTGGAAATGAGATTGTTGAGTCCCTATGGCTCACAGATTACTACAACAACAGTTGCAGGTACAGGTAATGCGATGATGTGACATGAGCATGATGTTTGTTTGATTTGGAGTTCTCTTCTTCTTCATCATCGATCTAGGATGGGTTCTAGGTGGTAGCCTGGGATAGCAAGGGTGGATGTCATTTTATCGTTTGATTTCATCCATAGTCGAACCCTGCTCTTCTGTATTATGTTTCAATATGTTGTTGTATTGATGTGATATTGATGTAGCTTGTGGCAAGTGTAAGCCCATTCCATATACTCATCTCTTCTGTACATGTACTTGTAATGATATCCATTCTTGCAACACAACGAGATGCGCTTCTATCCCTGTCGAGGAAATCATGCCGAAATAAGGACAGGACCCCATCTTGGGGGTGACATTGCACCTGCAGCTACAAACGCTATAAGAAGGGTTGAGCGAGTAGTAACATAGCCAAACAAGGTTTGCTGGGATGTGGAGGGGTTAGAGGTTTATCATGGCGATGTTGGGAGGCTTGACAAACAAGTGGTAGGTAGAAAGACATAACGATGGAAGCGAGACAACTAGCATAGAAATGATAGTAGTGGTATCCAGGGAAATGTGTCATCTTGCCTGAGATCTCGCTTGGAAGAAGAATGAACCCATGAAGAAGACGAGCCAACATAGTCGAACGAATACTCACACTCCGAACGCTTTTGAAAATCTATCGAGAAGAAGCAATCTGGAACAAACAATCAACACATGATACACCACAACATATTCATGACATCATGCTCAACAAATATGATGCATGACATGGTTGATTATACAATGCAAAGCAATCACAACAAACCAACACTACACAGTAAGTGAAGCTCAATATGCAACGAGTTACATATTGACGAAACTCCACGCTTGAATTACTTAGTTCTTTCCGATTAGGTACACGACAATATTAAATGTTGTTTAACATGGCAAGAGGTGAAGCATAAGTAAACTTTCTATCTAGGCATCTTAAATGAGGTCGGAAACAACTTATAGCATTTCCGAAATGACCCCATATGTTAATTTCGAAATTGGTCCAGATCTGAACTAACCATATTTTATATTTGTTAAACAACAGAATAAAGTATACCATGAAATTTTAGACGTCATTCTAGTCGATTTACATATATGGAACATCTCAAACGCAGCTACGGTCTAAAAGTTATGGTACGCATAAGATAATATGCCATGAATACAAAATGCATGAAAATGACAACCACGAGCATTTCAAAACATGTATGCAATATGATATTATAATACTACATGAAATTCTAATCAATTTTCATATAGGGCATGTCCAAAACGGAGCTATGGTGCAACCACAACAACCAACACAAGTTTTATTTCAAATCTGCCCAAAACAGTAAGATGGCATATTGCACACATGAAAACAACAAACTACAAGATCCTAAAATGCACAAACTAAGCATGGGGAAGTTGAATATAACACACACTTCATTTCATCTTCACATACCATACTCAAAAGAGGCATGGGTCACATGGTAGGAAGCTCGCAACATGGCTAATTGAAAACAGTTTCAGACTTAGTAAAAATAGCAGTTTTTGAGAGTGCAGTTATTATCATGAAGGCATATTGACAGAAGCAAAACTATATGCTACAGGTCATATTATGGCATCAAACTTAACAGCATGCCAGAGGACAAAATAAACTACAAACAGCTCCATTGCACCAAACCCAACTGGGTTCTAGATCACTAGCAAAACACATGGCAAGATAGCAACAAAACATTACAGTTTTCAGACTTAGAAATATTTAGACATCTCAAATCAGCAACATTGATTAAGCTAGAACTCATGATGAAATCTACATATAAACACAAGATTCATGGCATGTAAAACCTATCAACAACAAGTAGACATGTCATAGCACAACACACTCCAAAGACCCAACTATAAGGAGCCATGGATTGCATAATACGAGCACCGCAAAATGGAACTTAACGTTAACAGATTTTAGTTTTAACGCGATATCAACTTGAGAGCAAGAAATAAACATGCTAATGATATACTACCTAGCAACTAGGGGCATGGCATCAAAGTAGACATATTCTAGAGCAATACTCATGAAGACACCATATGCAAAAGGCCTACGGTTGAGATGCAATCATCCACACAACATTGAATAAAATAATAAATTTACGATCTACGATGAAATGCACTTTTGCAAACGTGAAAACAGCAATTAGATGAATCCTATCATGCATGATAATGCAACCATGATGTTGAGCACAATTTGTAGACGAATTTTCATATATGAATCACCTCCATTAGATGCATGGTTCACGAGTTACAAGCGTCACAAAAATGCAATAAGATGAAATTATAGTCAGGTTCAAGACTTAGGGAAAAAATGGACCTCGGGGCAATAGGGCTCAAACGGAGCAGGACGAGGAGATCCAGCATCGGGCCGTCATTTGGTTGGAGGGACGCCGACATCCTGGGTCGGGTCGTCCCAGCTCCTGGTCAACGTGGCAGACTGGGGCCACATGCCAGCGCGAAGGTGAGGCGACATCGGTGAGGGCACGACCACGGGGATGGGGGCTCTCGGGCAGGGCTCTTGGCCGGATCTCATCGGATCCGGACCGAAGGGGGCAGGCAGGTGACGGAGCGCGGTGGCGGGCAAACCTCCAAGGAGCGGTGGCGGGCAAGGCATCGGTGGGGCCCCCTCCCTTTTTGCCGTCCGCTAGCTGACGGCAAACCTCCTTTGCGGTCTGCTAGCAGATGGCAAAGAAGTGGGTGATGGCAAAGCCACCCTTTGCCGTCTGGTAGCTCTTTGCCGTCTGTTTTCTACTAGTTGATGGCAAAGCCAGTCTTTGCCGTCCGCTAGCAGACGGCAAAGATGTGGCATATGGAAAATATTCTAATTCCAGTAGTGGGCGTTTGGGGCGCACGTGGGGCACTGCGCCGGTGGGGTCACCGGCAGACAAGGCTTGCAAGGTGGCAGAGCTAGCTGCGGCGGCGCAACGCGGCAGCTGCGGGGCGATGGCACGAGGCATCTCTGGCGAGGAGCTACGGAGGCGCGGGTGTGGGGCGGCGCTTGGGCAGTGATGACCCACAAGTATAGGCGATCTATCGTAGTCCTTTCAGTAAGTAAGAGTGTCTAACCCAACGAGGAGCAGAAGGAAATGACAAGCAGTTCTTAGTAAGGTATTCTCTGCAAGCACTAAAATTATCGGTAACAGATAGTTTTGTGATAAGATAATTCATAACAGGTAGCAAGTAACAATTGCAACAAAGGTGCAGCAGGGTGGCCCAATCCTTTTTATAGAAAAGGTCAAGCCTGGATTAACTCTTATGTAAAGCAAGGCGCTCCCGAGGACACATGGGAATTTCTGTCAAGCTAGTTGTCATCATGCTCATATGATTCGCGTTCGTTACTTTGATAATTTGATATGTGGGTGGACCAGTGCTTGGGTGCTGACCTTACTTGGACAAGCCTCCCACTTACGATTAACCCCTCTCGCAAGCATCCGCAACTACAAAAGAAGAATTAAGATAAATCTAACCATATCATGAAACATGTGGATTGAAATCAGCCCCTTACGAAGGAACGCATAAACTAGGGTTTAAGATTCTGTCACTCTAGCAACCCATCATCTACTTATTACTTCCCAATGCCTTCCTCTAGGCCCAAACAATGGTGAAGTGTCATGTAGTCAATGTTCACATGACACCACTAGAGGAGAGACAACATACATCTCATCAAAATATCAAACGAATACCAAATTCACATGATTACTTATAACAAGACTTACCGCATGTCCTTAGGAACAAACATGACTACTCACAAAGCATATTCATGTTCATAATCAGATGAGTATTAATGATGATCAAGGATCTGAACATATGATCTTCCGCCAAGTAAACCAACTAGCATCAACTACAAGGAGTAATCAACACTACTAGCAAGCCTCAGGTACGAATCTGAGGTTTTGAGACAAAGATCGGATACAAGAGATGAACTAGGGTTTGGAGAGGAGATGGTGCTGATGAATATGTTCATTGATATTGACCCCCTCTCGATGAGAGGATCATTGGTGATGACGATGGCTTCGATTTCCCCCTCCCGGAGGGAAGTTTCCCCGATAGAACAGCCCTGTCGGAGCTCTAGATTGGTTCTATCCAAGTTCCGCCTCGAGACGGCGGTGCTTCGTCCCGAAAGCTCTGTTATGATTTTTTCCAGGTCGAAACCCTCCATATAGCTGAAGATGGGCATCGGAAGGCTGCCAGGTGGGCCTCAAGCCTCAGGGGCGCGCCTAGGGGGGTAGGGCGTGCCCCTAGGCTTGTGGCTTCCTGGTGGGCCCCTGATGTATTTCTTTTGCCCAATATTTTATATATATTCCAAAATAATTCTCCATAGATTTTTAGGACTTTTGGAGTTGTGCAGAATAGGAATCTCAGATTTTTCTCCTTTTCTAGTCCAGAACTCCAGCTGTCGGCATTCTCCCTCTTCATGTAAACCTTGTAAAATAAGAGAGAAAAGGCATAAGTATTGTGCCAAAATGTGTAGTAACAGCCCATAATGCAATAAATATCAATATAAAATCATGATGCAAAATGGACGTATCAACTCACCCAAGCTTAGACCTCGCTTGTCCTCAAGCAAAAGCCGAAATCGATAAATATGCCCACATGTTTAGAGATAGAGGTGTCAGACATGAAGGCACCATGATCATATTTAGAACAGCAACATACAATGACATATAATTTATTATTCTAAAGTAATAATTCATTAACAATGGTAAAGTACGAATCAAGAACTCTGTTGAGAACCGACAAACTACGATCTCGGTCATTGAAGCAATTCCAATTTATCATAACGTAGAAAAGAGTCAATATAAGAGCTTGTAAAGCAAATCCACATACTCAATCATCTTTTAGTCTTTCACAATTGCTAACCCTCACGAGGTACCTATGAGGTCAAAACTTCAATCGGACACAGAGAAAGATAGGGGCTTATAGTGTTGCCTCCCAACTATTTACCTCAAGGGTAATGTCAATAGTAATAACTCATGCTCGTCCACTTCCGAGTGGATATATGTGCCTAGATCATTCCCCAACACATGATGCTTGCCAGAAGATAAAGGCGAAATAGAGAAAGTGATGGAGATCACCACGACTCTTACATAAAGGTAAGTACTAGAAAATAAAAGTAATAGATATGCCCTTCGTAGAGGGAAGCAGAGGTTGTCATGCGCTTTTATAGTTGGATGCACAATCCCTTAATGCAAAACAATGTCACTTTATATTGCCCCTTGTGATAGAGAACTTTATTATGCAGTCCGTCGCTTTTATTTCTTCCCTATCACAAGTTCGTATAAAGTTTATTTTCCTCACACTAATAGATCACAAATATTTAGAGAGCAATTTTTTATTGCTTGCACCGATGACAACTTACTTGAAGGATCTTAATCAATCAGTAGGTAGGTATGGTGGACTCTCATGGCAAAACTGGGTTAAGGGTGTTTGGCCGCACAAGTAGTATATCTACTTGGTGCGGAAGTTCTGGCTGATATGAGGTGGAAGAAAGCGAAACATGTCGAGGGATCTATAACAATATAACTTCTATTCGGAAATAAGCAAACATAAACCATTATGTTTACTTCCTTGTCCAACATCAACTTCTTAACATATAATATTTTAACGAGTGCTCACAATCATAGGAGATGTCCAAGATAATGTATTTATATGTGAACCTCTGTTTCTTTATTACTTCCTTTTAATTTCCCCAATGACCAACAGCTATGTTTGTCAACCCACAACAGGTTTCATACTCCCCATAAGATCATCATATATACTCTTTGCTTTTATTATATACTTCTTTCTACTTCGTCTTTCTCAAGATCAAGATCATACCAAACAAGCAAAGCCCTCAACTCAAAAGTACTTTTTATTATATAACTCTCGGACTTGCTTACATAGGAGGAATCATAAAGCAAAAACTCAAAACTAGATCACACGAAAACTTTATTCTACTACATCAAGATATAGCCAAAAGGATTGAACTAAGAAAAGATGAGAAAACTAAAACTAAAAATAAAAGATGTGATGGTGATATGACATCGGGGCACCTCCCCCAAGCTTGGCGCAAGCCAAAGGGAGTGCCCATACCCATGTGTTTAGTTGTCTTGCTTTAGAGGTGGTGATGCTGGAGTTGTTTATGAGGTTGGAAGCTTGTCCTCCGTATTCCAAGGCATAGGCTCACCATCGTAAAAGGATGAACGAGTCTTCGGGATCCTCAAATCTGCTGCCAAACTCATTTTCTTAAATCTGTATTCATACTCATAGTTTTGGTTTCGTAGGTCATAGATCTGGGCTTGGAGATGCTCGATTTTCTTGTAAAGCTTAAAGATGTGCTCCCCGATTTCCTTGGCGTCTAGCTTGTGCTTGTTGGCAAACTCCGCGATCATCATGTGATTGCCATTGAGTCCTCATTCCACCATCCCTTAGCACTTGAAGACCTATTGCTCCATTGCTTTGAGCCTTGTCTTCATGCTTCCGGTCCTCTTTGGCCCCTCAACATCACGGATGTGCAGCACCCCTCACAGATCTCAATGGTTTGAGGGTGTTGCAGCACCTCCGCAAAGTAGGGGTTGATGACCTTCTCGAGGAACTTGTCATTCGAAGCACTTGGGGACGTCATGTTGATCTAAAATTGCTGCAGAAATAGCTTAACACAAAAACAGGAGATATTGTTGTGATACGAGAGTCAAAACCTTCGGGATTATATAATGAATTTTTATCGACCTGAAGGAGTACACCACAAGAAAACGGAGTCCGAAAGGTATACGAGGTGACCACAAGCCATAGGGGTGCGCCTAGGGGGTATGGCGCGCCCCCTAGGCTTGTCGCCTCCTCGTGCACTATTCGGACTACTTTATATTTTCCTAATTTTTCAATATTCCAAAACAGATAAAAATTGCCATTGAAAATGTTTTGGAGTCTATTTACTTACCGTACCACATACCTATTCCTTTTCAGAGTCTGAAACGTTCTGGTAAGTCTCCCTAATGTACTCCTCCAGAGTTATGGTATTGATGATATTGGTTTCAACATTTATGGGAGTACCTCAGATATAATGTTTGATTCTTTGATCGTTCACCACCTTCGAGTTTGTGCCTTCAGCATTGTTAATCTAGATGGCACCAGAACGGTATACCTCCTCGATCATGTAAGGACCTTCCAATTTAGAGAGAAGTTTTCCTGCAAAAAATCTTAAACAAGAATTGTATATCAAGACATAATCAATTACGTTAAATTCACGCTTTTGTATCCTTCTATCATGCCATCTCTTAACCTTTTCTTTAAACAACTTGGCATTCTCATAGGCTTGGGTTCGCCATTCGTCAAGTGAGCTAATGTCAAATAACCTCTTCTCACCAGCAAGTCTGAAATCATAATTGAGATCTTTGATTGCCCAATAAGCTTTATGTTCTAGCTCTAGAGGTAAGTGACATGCTTTACCATAAAACATCTTACCAAGACATACCCATTGGGTTTTTGTAAGCATTCTATAAGCCCACAATGCATAATCAAGTTTCTTAGACCAATTCTTCCTGGATCTACTAACAGTCTTCTGCAAAATCTATTTAATTTCTCTATTGCACAATTCTACTTGACCACTAGATTGAGGATGATAAGAGATGCAATTCTATGATTAACATCGTATTTAGCGAGCAATTTACGGAAAGCACCATGAATAAAGTGTGAACCACCATCAGTCATCAAATATCTAGGGACTCCAAATCTAGGGAAAATAACTTCTTTAAGCATTTTAATTAAAGTATTATGATCAGCACTTCTAGTTGGAATAGATTCTACCCACTTAATAACATAATCAATAGCAACTAGAATATGAGTATACCCGTTAGATTGTGGAAAAGGTCCCATATAATCAAAACCCCAAACATCAAATGGTTCAATAACAAGAGAGTAATTCATAGGCATTTCCTCATGTCTACTAATATTACCAATTCTTTGATATTCATCACAAGACAAGACAAACTTAGGAGCATCCTTGAAGAGAGTAGGCCAAAAAAAACAGATTGTAGTACCTTATGTGCAGTTATATCTCCAATGTGGTGTCCTCCGTAGGCTTCGGAGTTACACTTGCGTAAGATCTATTCATGTTCATGCTAAGGTACATAATGTCTAATAATAACATCTATTCCTTCTTTATAAAGGTGTGGATCATCCCAAAAGTAATGCCTTAAATCATAGAAGAACTTTTTCTTTTGTTGGTATGTGAAAGTAGGTGGTATAAATTTAGCAACAATGTAATTGGCATAATCAGCATACAATGGAGCATTGTGTGAAGCATTTACGACAGCCAATTGTTCATCAGAAAAGTTGTCATCAATAGGTAGTTGGTCATCAAGAACATTTTCTAACCTAGACAAGTTATCTGCCACAGGGTTATCAACACCGTTTCTATCAATGATATGCAAATCAAATTCTTGTAGTAGAAGAACCCACCTAATAAGTCTAGGTTTAGCACATTTCCTCTCCATAAGGTACTTAGTAGCAGCATGATAGGTGTAAACAGTTACTTTGGAATCAACATTATAAGGTCTAAACTTATCACAACCAAACACGACTGCTAAAAATTCCTTTTCAGTAGTACCATAGTTTCTTTGAGCACTATCTAGAGTTTTACTAGCATAATGGATAACATTTAATTTCTTATTGACTCTGTGTCCTAGAACAGCACCAATAGCAAAATCACTAGCATCACACATAATTTCAAAGGGTAGGTTCCAGTCAGGTGGTTGAACAACAGGTGCGGTAATCAAGGCATTCTTAAGAATTTCAAATGCTTCTACACAATCATCATAAAAAACAAATGAAATATCTTTTTTGCAAAAGATTTGTGAGAGGCCTAGATATCTTAGAGAAATCTTTGATAAACCTCCTATAGAAACCATCATGACCAAGGAAACTTCCTATACCTTTGATATTCGCAGGGCACAACATTTTTTCAATAGCATCAACTTTAGCTTTATCAAATTCAATACCTCTTTCTGAGATCTTGTGCCCCAAGACAATACCTTCATTAACCATAAAGTGGTACTTTTCCCAATTCAAGACAAGATTAGTTTCTTCACATCTCTGCAAAACTCGGTCAAGGTTTCTCAAACAATCATCAAATGAAGTTTCATAAACGGAAAAATCATCCATGAAAACGTCAAGGATCTTTTCACAAAAGTCAGAGAATATAGCCATCATACATCTTTGAAAGGTAGCAGGTGCATTGCATAAACCAAAAGGCATACGTTTATAAGCAAAGGTACCGAAAGGGCAAGTAAAAGTGGTTTTTCTTGATCCTCTCTTCATACAGGTATTTGAGAGAAACCAGAGTAACCATCTAGAAATCAAAATTGTGTATGTTCGGATAGTCTTTCTAGCATTTGATAAATAAAATGTAAAGGGTAGTGATCTTTCTTAGTAGCTTTATTTAGTTTCCTAAAACCAATTACCATTCTATAACTTGTAACAATTCTTTGCGGGATCAATTCATTTTTATCATTAGGAACAATGGTAATACCTCCCTTCTTAGGGACACAATGGACGGGACTAACCCATCTATTATCAGCAACATGATAAATTATACCTACCTCCAGAAGCTTTAGTATTTCTTTTCTTACCACTTCTTTCATCTTAGGGTTCAATCATCGTTGGTGATCAATAGTTGGTTTGGCATCAGGCTCCATATTAATTTTATGCTGACATAGAGTGGGACTAATGCCCTTAAGATCATCAAGAGTATAACCAATAGCAGCACGGTGCTTCCTCAGAGTTTTCAATAATCTCTTTTCTTCATGCTCTGAAAGGTTAGCACTAATAATAACAGGATATATCGCCTTTTCATCAAGATAAGCATATTTCAACGTATTGGGTAATTGTTTGAGCTCAGACACGGGATCACCCATCGGTGGAGGAGGATCCCCAATTATTTCAATAGGTAAGTTGTGTTTCAAAATAGTCTGCTGATCAAAGAAAAATTTATCTATTTTATTCCTCTCATTCATATGCATATCATTTTCATGGTCTAGCAAATACTGTTCTAAAGGATCTGTAGGAGGCATAGCAATAGAAGCAAGACCAATAATTTCATCTTTACTAGGAAATTCTTTGTCATGGGGTTGTCTACGAAATTTAGAGAAATTGAACTCATGAGACACATCCCCAAAACTCATAGTAACTGTTTCTTTCTCACAATCAATCCTAGAATTAACAGTATGTAAGAAGGGTCTGCAAAATATAATGGGACAAAAATCATCTTGTGGGGAACCAAGAACAAGAAAATCAGTAGGATATTTTATCTTCCCACACAAGACTTCAACACCTCTAACAATCCCCATCGGTGCAATAGTATCTCTATTAGGAAGCTTAATAGTAACATCAATTTCTTCTAGTTCAACTGGTGCAATATCATGCATGATTTCTTTGTATCAGGAAAAGAGAATTGTACTTACGCTAGCGCCCATATCACACAAGACATGATAACAATGATCTCCTATTTTAACAGAAACAACACGCACACCAACAACTGGTCTATGTTTACTCTCAGTATCAGGTCTAGCAATTCTATCTCCTTCATTACAGAAATGAATAACATGCCCATCAATATTATAAACCAAGAGATATTTAACCATAGCAACACTAGGTTCAACTTTAATTTGTTCAAGGGGTGTAGGTGTTCTAATACAACTCTTACGAACCACAGTTGAAGCTTTAGCGTGTTCCTTTATCCGAACAGGGAAGGGTGGTTTCTCAATGTAAGCAGTAGGAATAACAGGATCAACATTATAAGTAATAGTTTCCTATTCAACTTTAATAGTATCAACTACTTTCACTTCAATGGGAGGATGATATATAAACCACTTCTTCTTAGGGAGATCAACATGAGTAGCAAAAGATTCACAGAAAGAAGCTACAAGCTCAGAGTCAAGTCCATATTTAGTGCTAAATTCATGAAAAGCATCGGTGTCTATAAAGGATTTAACACAATCAAACTTAAGGTTTATACCTGACTCCTTACCTTCATCGAGTTCCAATCTTCAGAGTTGTGTTTAATTCTTTCCAATAAGTCCCATTTGAATTCAATATATTTCTTCATAAAAGAAGCAGAGAAAGAAGTATCGAGCATGGATCGATCATTATAAGAAAGCCGAGCATAAAAATTCTGAATAATAATTTCTCTAGAGAGCTCATGGTTGGGTCATGAATATAGCATTGACTTAAGCCTCCCCCAAGCTTGAGTGATTCTTTTTCCTTCACGAGGCCAAAAATTGTAAATATAATTTCGATCACGATGAACCAGATGCATAGGATAAAACTTCTGATGAAATCCCAATTTCAATCGGTTGTAATTCCATGATCAAATATCATCACATAGCATATAGCATGCCAATGCCTTCTCCTTCAAAGATAAAGGAAAGACCTTCTTCTTGACAACATCATCAGGTAAACCTGCAAGCTTAAATCCACAAACTTCATCCACATAGATTAGATGCAAATCAGATGTAGTGTTCCATCTCCTGCATAAGGATTAGCTAGCAGTTTCTCTATCATACCCGAAGGAATTTCATAGTAAATATTTTCAGTAGGTGCAGCAGGTTGAGAAGCGACTCTTTGTGCTTCTGGTTGAGGTGAAGATACCCCGAACAAGCCCCTCAAAGGATTATTTTCCATAGTAACAAGTGACAATAAATTTCAGCACACTATATAATTTTTTTGCTTACCAAGTTCGACTCACCAAAGGCGCTTCACTCCCCGGCAACGACGCCAAAAAAGGGTCTTGATGACCCACAAGTATAGGGGATATATCGTAGTCCTTTTGATAAGTAAGATGGTCGAACCCAACGAGGAGCAGAAGGGAATCACAAGCGGTTCTTAGTAAGGTATTCTCTGCAAGCACTGAAATTCTCAATAACAGATAGTTTTGTGATAAGATAATTCGTAACGGGTAGCAAGTAACAATTGTAAAAAAGGTGCATCAAGGTGTACCAATCCTTTTTATAGGAAATGACAAGCCTGGATAAACTCTTATATAAAGCAAGGCGCTCCCGAGGACACATGGGAATTTCTGTCAAGCTAGTTTTCATCGTGCTCATCTGATTCGTGTTCGTTACTTTGATAATTTGATATGTGGGTGGACCGGTGCTTGGGTTATGACCTTACTTGGACAAGCCTCCCACTTATGATAAACCCCTCTCGCAAGCATCCGCAACTACGAAAGAAGAATTAAGATAAATCTAACCATAGCATGAAACATGTGGATCCAAATCAGCCCCTTACGAAGCAACACATAAACAAGGGTTTAAGCTTCTGTCACTCTAGCAACCCATCATCTACTTATTACTTCCCAATGCCTTCCTCTAGGCCGAAACAATGGTGAAGTGTCATGTAGTCATCGTTCACATGACACCACTAGAGGAGAGACAACATACATCTCATCAAAATATCAAACGAATACCAAATTCACATGATTACTTATAACAAGACTTATCCCATGTCCTCGGGAACAAACGTGACTACTCACAAAGCATATTCATGTTCATAATCAGAGCAGTATTAATGATGATCAAGTATCTAAACATATGATCTTCCACCAAGTAAACCAACTAGCATCAATTACAAGGAGTAATCAACACTACTAGCAAGCCTCAGGTACCAATCTGAGGTTTTGAGACAAAGATCGGATAGAAGAGATGAACTAGGGTTTGGAGAGGAAATGATGCTGATGAAGATGTTGATGGATATTGACCCCCTCTCGATGAGAGGATAGTTGGTGATGACGATGGCTTCGATTTCCCCCTCTCGGAGGGAAGTTTCCCTAGCAGAACAGCCTTGTCGGAGCTCTAGATTGGTTTTGTCCAAGTTCTGCCTCGAGACGGTGGCGCTTTGTTCCAAAAGCGCTATTATGATTTTTTCGAGGTCGAAACCCTCCATATTGTAGAAGATGGGCATGGGAGGGCTGCCAGGTGGGCCACAAGCCTCAGGGGCGCGCCCCCCAGGCTTGTGGCTGCCTGGTGGGCCCCCTGATGTATTTCTTTCGCCTAATATTTTTTATATATTCCAAACTAATTCTCCATAGATTTTTAGGACTTTCCGAGTTGTGCAAAATAGGTATCTCAGATTTGCTCCTTTTCAAGTCCATAACTCCAGCTACCGGCATTCTCCCTCTTCATATAAACCTTGTAAAATAAGAGAAAAAAGGCATAAGTATTGTGCCAAAATGTGTAGTAACATCGCATAATGCAATAAATATCAATATAAAAGCATGATCCAAAATGGACGTATCAGGTAGCGAGAGGCGCACGCCTCGTGCGGGTTGGCGCTTGGGCCGCGGCGGCGGCGGGACGAGCCGCTGCGGGCTACCTTTGGGCCCGGGCAGGCCTATGATGGTGGGAGGAGGCTAGGCGCTGACCTGACGTGCCCTGGTTTGCTGGAGGACGGCAGCTGGCAACGGTGCTGCTATCCAGGCAGTGACAAGAGGCGGTGGGGTGGTTGGCTGGCGTGGAATGCGAGGAGGAGGGAGGTGAAGGCCATTTTGGGTAGGGAGGACCTCCTATTTATAGGATGTTGGCTAGGGTGACGGGTTTGAGGCTATTTTCGACCCTCCGACCGGGGAGGTGGGTTTGCTGAGCTTAGTGGGTTGTGTAGAGTGACTTAGGTGCGGACGAGAGGGAATGTGGTGACCCATGACACGAGGTTTAAAACATCGAAAACATCCGCTAATAAACTGATGTTCGCACTGCTACGGTTAATCTTTCAGGTATCAAACGAACTCGGAATGCGAGGAAACATGAAATGGGGACTAAAAGAAACCCCAAGCTCATATTTGAATCAAACCAATTCAAAGTTGTTGAAAATTCAACAAATCCAAAATGCCCATCTAAAATGTCCCCTACGTCTGATAATTATGGACATGATTATACGAGGGTCATTCAAAATATTTCAACAACTCAAGCAATTTAAAAATAAATGATAAAGCTTCTGAAAATATCAAATAACGAATTATCATTATTTTATTTTACAAAATACCCTGAAACTTTTCAGATAAGTTTGAAATAATCAAACTTCAATATAAAAAATATTTGGGATATTTTAAATTAGCATCTGTACCTGAAAATAAAATAAAACAAATGTCAGATACAAAAAAACTAGAAAAGAGAAAAGAAAGAAGTAGAGGCCTAGGGGGGAACCGGCCCATCTGGCCCATGGCCAGTCATCCCTGTCCTCTCGCCAGGAGGACAGGGACGTGTGTTCGCCATGCGTGGGCACACGTCGGCCACCTCCTCCCTGCCTGGCTGCTGGCCTGGAGGGCTAGAAGACCTCCAGCGTTAGGCCTCCTCGTCGTGGCCTCTTTCTCCTCTCCTTCTCTCCCTCGCGCTCTCTCTCTCTCTCTCGCTCTCCACCTTCCTCTGCTCCGCCATAGCCGAGCTTGTTGCCGCCGCGTAGCCGCCGTTCTAGCCACCCCCGCGCCCATCTGAGCCCCGCAGCAGCCCTGCAATGACCCCCTCGTCCTCCCCGTGACGCTAGAAGATGCCGGGAGACCTCGGTGGTGTGTTGTGGCTGTTTCTTCCCCGCCGGCCGCCGAAGCTTTCCTCCGGCGATTCGAGGTCGTCTGCGCATCCCCGAGCAACCCCGTCGTGAGCTCCTGCTCCGTTTCCCCCTTCTCTTGCGGCCTGTCCCTCGTCGTAGGTGTCGTTCCCCTTACTGCCGAAGCTCGCCGCTACTCAGGCCGTCACCAGACGTAACTCTGGTGGCCATGAGCCCCCTCTACCCAACCACTGGATGCGCACGTGCACGGGCTATCTCTCGGTGCCCTCCGCGCGCCAAATGGTCGCCGGAGGCGCAACTCCGGCGAGTCGCCGCCGTGTGGATGGTCACCGCCGGTCCCGCTCCGGTTGGTGCCGACCTGGCCATCATCAGGGGCTAATCCCCCTGATTAGTTAGCCTCCTACCACTGACCAGTGGGCTCCAGAGTGGGTCAAACCTCTGGTCAGCGTGGAGTTTAGGCCCCTGTCACTGACGTGCGGGCCCTGCACGTCAGGTTTGACCTGGCCTGGTCAGCTGACCAGCTGACGTTGTGATGACGTCAGGCTGACGTCATATTTAATCTTTTCCAGTTTTAAAATAATTCCAAAAATTGTTTAAAACTTCAAAAATTCATATAAAATAATCTGTAAATCAGATGGAAATAATTTATACATGAAAATTTATCATAAAAATCCAATGAATCCAATGGTGCTATTGTCATGCATGTTAGAGCAAACTATGTAGAAGAACATTAACATTTGCTAATAGGTTAAAATATGGAATTTGAAATGAAGAACGATTTGAACCTATATTCAAACTCATTTCAAATTAACTTGAACATTAGTTGCATTAGCTCATCCGTACAAGCTACCATGCCATGATCATGCATCATATTGTTGAACTTGCATGTATTGATTGCTTCTTATCTGCATTGCGGAAGGCCCTACTTCTGAGGATACCCCCGAGTATTCCAACGAAGGAGAGAACCTTCCCGCTACCCAGCAAGGCAAGCAACCCCCCCCCCTTGATCATTCCGATAACATCCCACTCTCTCGCTCCTGCTCTCATTTATTGCATAAGGACAAACGCTCATATGTATGTCTTACACGGTAGAAGAACCTATTCTTTTGCATAACCTGTCATTGTCACAGTAAATAGCTAAACCTTGCAACCTAGCATACCTGGTAGATGCTTGTGCCATGATGTGCTTAGCGTACTTTGCCTGCTATGCTTTCTATGCTTAGAGTTGTGTTAGGTCTGATTCATCTGGTTGATGAACTGGAGTGAAACATTGTTGTTCCGATGTGATAAGCTTATGATGAACCCGATTTGGTTAAGGTAGCGATGAGAGGCTATGTAGGAGTACATAGCGGGTTGTCTCATTGGGACCGTTTTTAGGAACTGAGTTCCATGTTTGTGATCGAAGACTAGTTACTACCACACATTGGGTTCCGGTAACTCGACCCCTCTCGACTTGTCAGTCGCTTAGTCCTTAGTCCAGGAGTTGCAAATAGTTTCTGGTGTTTATAGTATGATGGAGGCCATGCATAGCGCTGACCCTAGGGGTGGATTACGACGCGGTAGGCGGTGGCATGGTGTACCAAGGGTCACCCGAATGGTGAGCTTGGGAATCCTGCGCACATCATTTGGGGCCGTAGAGGAAACTTTGGCCGGACTTCCGTGCAGGTTCAGTCTCAAATAAGTGATAGCCTGGACTAGAGGTCTTACGTGATTGATGGTCATGGTCGACTCCCTCGCTGGGCTTCCGCTTGAAGGTTGCCGAGGTGCATGGTTTTATGAGCACACAGCGATAAGTGGCGAGAGCGTGTGTGAAGAAGTACACCCCTGCAGGGTATGACACTATTCAAATAGCCGCATCCTCGGATATGGACTACTTGGAAAACTTATGTTGTTCATAGATAATCAAATGGATACTCATAAAAATATCAAGTGTGAGTACCTTGGATGGCACTCTCCCAGGAGAGGGAAGTGAATCCATGGTGGTGTATTTACATGGAGTTAGTGGACTCGTGTGCGATATCTAAAATGGAAACAAAGAGTTAACATTGTGTAGTGTAGGTTAGCCATGAGTCAAAGCTGGCATTGTTGCGTAAAACTCCACCACCACCCCCTTTGTTGATACATGAGCATGAATAGACTAGGTCTGCTTAGACTTAATGAGTACGTTTGTAATCATGTTTGCTTAATAAATGTTGCAGATGATACCGTGGACCATCGGGTGGGTTCTTTCTAGATGTCGACGAAGCCGAATAGCTGGTGTCCCAGCTACGACCTATGCCCTATGGCTGGTTGTATATAGTCAGGCCATGTGCCTTTTAACCCTTTCGTTTGTCTCTACTCAGACAGCTTATGCTTCTGCTTGGTTTGTATGAACTTTTTTGTATGACTTGAGTGTCGGGTCATGTCACCCCTATCTGTAAGAACATATTATGCAAGGCTCGGCTGAGCCTCTTAAATAAAAGTTGTGTTGTTGTATGGTTATGTTGTGATGCCATAATTGTATCTATGCATATCGGGCATCTCGTGCGTACATGTGACGTGCAACGGTATGTATGGGATCCGACACCTAGTTGTGTGCCTCTAGTAGTACTCTTTACGGGAAACTGTCTCTTTGTGCTTCCACCAAGCCATGGTAGCTAGTTACTGCTCCGGACACATTGATTAATCGGCATGTATCCTTCTTTGCTGCTATGTCTGTCCCTTCGGGGAAATGTCTTGCAGTGTAATGGAGTCCCTGTAGCCTGCTACGACTCGTCTACATGCAGTGATGACATTTATGTCCCATGACGTAATGGAGTCCTTGTAGCTTGCTATGACTCGTCTACACACGCTTGAGGACGACACCTGCATTGCTTGGTTACATATGCATGTTTCCGTACGGATTTGCCACTTGGGTTCTATGACTAGTTATGTCGGTCCGGGTTCTCTGTCGTTTGATTGCCAGCGACATGTTCACATACGTGAGACAAAAGACGCAAATGGTCCCGACTAAGGTAAGGCTGCAGCCATGGAGCCTACCATGAGTGAGGTCACAAAGTGATGTGATATGTTACAGTCTGGATTCATATGACTTAGGATCGGGGTCCCGACAGCGTTGGTATCAGAGCCTGACTGAGTGTAGGACTACCAAGCCAAACCGGTCGAAGTTGAGTCTAGAAACACTATAGAAAAGTGGGGGAATTGATTGTGGAAGGGAACGTAAGTCTCTTTTTACTCCTCTTCCCAAGTTATTCTATTCTAAGTCATTCTCATCTTTTCTACGGGGATAAGAACTAGGCTTCTCATCTATTGCTTAGGATGCCGAGTTACTAGCCATGGACAACTAGCTAGCTTGTTTGCAAGAGTATATTGGTACTCAAGTATTGTTGGTGTGACAAACAGATGGAGAAGAGATTTGAGTCTAGAAAGTCGAGTGGTTATGCTTTTCCAATCTTTTGCAGTTGTCTCAAAATCCTTTTTGAGCAATTGCAGCCATTATGTTGTCCAAATTTCTGCTAGTCTCTAATGTCTTTGCATCATTCTCTATTTCAGATGCCCCTCATCCTTCCCGTCAGGTGGTCCGTCTGACCAGGTGCATCGATGTACCGGGTCACACGGCCATGTTGGTTAGAGTGATGGTGGAGGCTGGATACCGTTGGTACCCAGAGTACATAGTGGAGGAACAGCATCGAGATTTCAACCAGAGCCAGTATTTGTGTACCGTTAAGATATATCCTTCTTATCCTGGAGCTGCAGAGCTGCTTCACTGGACCTATGAATTAGGTGTCACCATAGACATGGCAGTTCAGGAGGCCGCCTACACCATGTTGACTATCATGAGGTTTCACTATGGTCTGCTTCAGAACATAGAGTTCCGTTATGTTCCTGCTTCCATGGGAGGAGAGGATGGTTATCTTAGCACAGCCTACTGTGATCATTCCCATGAGGACCCTAGGCTGCATGTGACCGCTCAGATGTTGGAGAACAAGGATCGTGATGCACGTGCCCTTCGCATGGAGCTTTATGCCACCCGTGCACGTCTTTGGACAGCCCTGGCGTAGTTGGCACCTGTCGTCCAGACAGGCTATGGAGATTTGGAGATGTTGTCCCCATCGCAGACTCATCTGCCAGCACACGTAGATTGGCCTGATGTTGGAGGCATCACCCCTCTTCGGGGACCGCTGTTGCCACCAACGAGGGGACCAAGGCCACATCCGTGCCCTTACGGTTCCTAGGGATCACAGGCTAGAGTGTTTCCGGATCCTCAAGTTCAGCTCTCGGGTCATGGGGGTAACCTGTATGAGGCATTCTACGGCAATGCTTGAGTACGTGGATGTTAGTACTAGTATGGTAGTAATCGTATCGCCACAGTCCTGCGTGTCTTGTGGGATATGATTGAGGTTGAGAGTTGAGTAGAGATAATGTATAGGAAGCTTGTAATGCCTCCGATGAGTGGTGTCATCTCTCTGTAGTTCACTTTCAGCTTGGGCTTGTACTGAACTATGTCATGGTGTGTATGAATCATGGTGTTCATATGGCAGTTGTCATTTCCATGTTGTTGGGTGTTTACCCTGCATGCCATGTTGTCCAGTACATTCCTTGTCTCATGCCTTAGAGTTGATGTCCTCTATGTTTAAGCTATGGATTTGAGTCCTAGGATGGTGGCAACCAGGAATAACCCCGTGCCTGCCCCTGAGCAGGGTGAGGGAAGCCAGCCAAGGCAAGAGGATCTGCCACATGCGCCTTCTCTGGCAAAAGTGATCCTTGAAGCCGAAAGGCACAAGAGAGAGACCAACAGGCTGCTGGAACAAATTAAGCAGAACACGGCGCATGCTCCCGGCAATGATCTCAATGATGGCGTGTCACTCGGTGATTTCGTCAGACTGTGCCCACCTAAGTATCATCATTCGGTCGACCCACTCGACGCGGATGATTGGCTGACCAGCATGTTTCGCAAGATCCCGGCTGCCAATGTATCCGAGGCCAACAAGGTGACCTTTGCAACCTACTTTATGGAAGGACCCACTAATCTGTGGTGGGAAAATCATGAAGCCATGCGTCCCACAAGCCCCGCACCAACTTGGGCAGAATTCAGTGCAGCATTTCATACCCATCTCATCCCGGAAGGGCTGATGGATTGTAAGAGAGAGGAATTTTGTGCTTTCACCCAGGGCAGACTGTCAGTGGATGCCTATAGCCGTGAGTTCGGAAATCTTGCTCGCTATGCCCTGGAGGAAGTTTCAACTGATGCCAAGAAGCAGGCTAGGTTCCGCAAGGGACTTAATCCTGAGCTCCGTCGAGATCTGCGCCTGCATGAATGCACAACCTTCCAGGCTCTCGTCAACAACGCTATCAATGCCGAGTCTGGACAGACTGATTATGAGGCCACGAGAAAGCACAACCGTGACTTCAGCCCCGCATCTGGCTCGGGCCCCAACAAACGCCGGGTCTGGGTGCCCAACACAGCTCTGCCGCCAAGGTACACCGCGAGGCCATCCTTTCAAGCGCCTCGTCCAGCTCAGCCCAACCCTCCAGCCAGGTCCTTTGGAGGTCCGCCTGCCAATGTTGCTCCCTGTGCCACCGTGGTCTGCTACAAATGTGGAGAACCAGGACACTACTCTCGTGATTGTCCTCAAGCTAATGCTAAGCCAGCTGGACGTGGGAAGCCGGGAAAAGCCTTCTATGTGAAGCCAGCTCCTGCTCGTGGACGAGTGAATTATGTCTCTGCTGAGGAAGCCATTGAGGATCCTGATGTTATCCTAGGTATGCCCCTTGTCAATATTCATCCAGCATCTGTTCTATTTGATACTGGGGCATCTCATTCCTTCATCTCAGAAAGTTATGCACAGTTGCATAACATGTCTTTTTGTGATATGCCTACTCCTTTGGTAGTTCAGACTCCTGGTTCGAAGTGGCAAACTTCTAGAGTGAGCCATGATAATGAAATTCTGGTGGATAGGCTAGTCTTCCTAGCATCTTTGATAGCCCTCAAGTCTTCGGACATCAATATCATTCTAGACATGGATTGGATGAAAGCCCACTATGCTAAGATTGATACTCATACTAGGAATGTTCAACTTACACATCCATCGGGTGAGATAGTTAATGTCTCCACTCGAGTAGCCAAGCGCCAACTCAATTCCTTCAATGCTAGCCCTCTTCCAGATTTAGAAGATATTCTGATAGTCCATGACTTTCCAGATGTCTTCCCAGAAGAACTGCCAGGAATTCCTCTTGTCAGAGATGTTGAGTTTGTGATAGAGCTTATTCCAGGGACTGTCCCAATAGCGAGAAGACCCTATAAGATGGTACCCTTAGAACTAGCCGAGCTTAAGATCCAACTTGATGAGGCTTTGAAGAAAGGTTTCATCCGTCCTAGTTCTTCTCCTTGGGCTTGCCCCGTCCTCTTCGTCAAGAAGAAGGATGGATAGGATCGGATGGTTGTTGATTATTGGCCAGTGAATCTGGTCACCATAAAGAACAAGTATCCGCTCCCGAGGATCAACGATTTGTATGATCAACTCGCTGGATCCTCTGTCTTTTCCAAAATGGATTTGAGGTTGGGATACCATCAAATCAGAATCAGAAATGGGGACATTCCAAAAACGGTTTTTGTCACTCGTTATGGCCAATACGAGTACACCGTCATGTCCTTTTGTTTAACCAATGCCCCAGCCACCTTCTCTCGCTTGATGAATTCGATCTTCATGGAGTATTTGGATAAATTCATTGTGGTTTACCTCGACGATATACTCGTCTACTTGAAGAACGAACGAGAACATTTCGAGCATCTAAGGCTGGTATTGATGAAACTTCGAGAGCACCGTCTGTATGCCAAATTCTCCAAGTGTGAATTTTGGTTGCCATAAGTGACCTATCTGGGCCACGTGATATCTGGTAAAGGTATTGCTGTCAATCCCGAGAGAGTTCTAGCCGTCCTCGATTGGACTCAACCTGAATCGGTTAAGCAAGTTCAGAGTTTCCTTGGCTTAGCGAGCTATTGATGCCGCTTTGTCGAGAATTTCTCCAAGGTTGCCAAACCTCAGAATGAACTCCTCAAGAAAGATAAAAAGTTCGAGTGGACCACACAATGCGAGCACAGTTTTTAGGAGTTGAAAAGACGATTGACCTCTGCTCCCATTTTGGTGCCACCAGATTTCTCTAAGGACTTTGTTATCTATTGCGATGCCTCGCGACAAGGATTAGGTTGCATTCTCATGCAAGATTGTCATGTGATTGCATACGCATCTCGACAGTTGTATCCACATGAGGATAATTATCCAACACATGATCTTGAGCTTGCAGCTGTGGTCCATGCACTAAAAACTTGGCGACATTACGTTCTGGGTAATCGTTGCGAAATTTACACTGATCACCAAAGTATGAAATATATCTTCACCCAGCCAGATTTGAATCTCAGGCAAAGACGATGGGTTGAGTTGATTACAGATTACGACTTAGGGATAACTTACACCCCGGGGAAAGCCAATGTCATGGCTGATGCACTAAGTCATTAGTCTTATTGTAACAACTTGAGGTTACAACAAGGTCAACCATTTCTCCAAGAGGAATTTCGGAAGTTAAACCTCCACATTGTTCCTCAAGGATTCCTATCCAACCTAGTGGTGAAACCTACTCTTGCGGATCAAATTATAGAAGCCCAGAAGCATGATGCCGGGATATCTCGGATATAGAAAACATTAAGAAGGGTAATGTTAGGTGCTTCTCGATAGATGATCGAGGTGTTGTTTTCTTTGGGAACTGCTTGGTGATCCCAAAGAAGCAACATCTACGAGAATTGATCCTTAAGGAGGCTCATGATTCTCCTCTCACAATTCATCCAAGTAGTACCAAGATGTATCAAGACCTACGCTAGAGGTTCTGGTGGACTAGGATTAAGAGAGAAATTGCCCAGTTCATTGCTAATTATGACATTTGTCGTCGCGTGAAAGCAGAACATGAAAGGCCTGCTGGCACCCTCCAACCTTTAGCTATTCTTGAATGGAAATGGGATAAGGTCGGTATGGATTTCGTTACCGGTTTTCCCAGGACCAAGAGAGGGAATAATGCTATCTTTGTGGTCATTGACCACCTTTCCAAAGTGGCTCATTTTCTTCCTGTTTGGAAAGTATAACTACTAGCCAGCTAGCGGAGTTGTATGTTTCTCGAATAGTTTCTCTTCATGGTGTTCCTTTGGAGATTAACTCAGACCGTGGAAGTATCTTTCCTTCCTGATTTTGGGAAAGTTTTCAAACCGCTATGGGGACTCATCTATCCTTTAGCACTGCTTTCCACCCGCAATCAAGTGGTCAAGTTGAGCGAGTCAATCAAATCCTCGAAGACATGCTCCGAGATTGTGTTATATCTTTCGGCATGAATTGGGAGAAATGTCTTCCATTTGCCAAATTTGCTTATAACAATAGTTATCAATCAAGCTTGGGCAAAGCCCCTTTTTAAGTTCTCTAGGGACGAAGGTGTGGAACACCTCTTAACTGGTCGGAAACCGGAGAGAGCAAACTCTTTGGCCCGGATATGATCCAGGATGCACAGGAGCAAGTTTGCAATATTCGTGAAAAGTTGAAAACAGCCCAATCTCGTCAAAAGAGCCAATACGATCGCCATCATAAGTCTGTGACCTATGAAGTTAACGAGAAGGCTTACCTTTGGGTTACACCTCTGAAGGGTACCCATCGATTTGGTATCAAGGGCAAGTTGGCTCCTCGTTACATTGGACCCTTTCGCATTCTTACTAAACGAGGAGAGGTTGCCTACCAATTGGAACTTCCACCGCATCTTTCCAAGGTTCATGATGTCTTCCACATCTTGCAACTCAGGCATTGCTTCTCGGACCCTGTCCATGAGGTAGACCACGTAGCGCTTGATCTCCAAGATAACCTTACATATCGAGAATACCCTGTTCGTATTCTTGATCAAGCTGAGCATACCACTCGGCGTTGGAACATCAAGTTTCTCAAGGTTCAGTGGTCACACCATTCTGAAAAGGAGGCCACATGGGAAAGAGAAGATCGTCTTTGACTAGAGTACCCTGCGCTCTTCCCGACGACTTCAAAATCTCGTGACGAGATTCTTTTGAGTGGGGGTGAGTTGTCACATCCCTAGCTAGATGTCATAGGACAACATGGGTGTTGCATCATGTTTCAATTTTGCATCAACATGAAATGGGGACTAAAAGAAACCCCAAGCTCATATTTGAATCAAACAAATTCAAAGTTGGTGAAAATTCAACAAATCCAAAATGCCCATCTAAAATGTCCCCCATGTGTGATAATTATGGACATGATTATACAAGGGTCATCCAAAATATTTGAACAACTTAAGAATTTTAAAATAAATGATAAAGCTTCTAAAAATATCAAATAAAGCATTGTCATTATTTTAGTTTACAAAATATCCTGAAACTTTTCAAATAAGTTTGAAATATTCAAACTTCAATATAAAAATATTTGGGATATTTTAAATTAGCATTTGTACCTGAAAAGAAAATAAAACAAATGTCACATATAGAAAAACCAGAAAAGAGAAAAGAAAGAAGCAGAGGCCCAGGGGGAACCGGCCCATCTGGCCCATGGCCAGTCATCCCTGTCCTCTCGCCAGGAGGACAGGGGCGTGCGTTCGCCGCGCGCGGGCACACGCCGGCCACCTCCTCCCTGCCTGGCTGCTGGCCTGGAGGGCTAGGAGAGCTCCAACGTGAGGACTCCTCGCTGTGGCCTCTTTCTCCTCTCCCTCTCTCCCTCGCGCGCTCTCTCTCTTGCTTTCCTCCCTCCTCTGCTTCGCCATGGCCGAGCTTGTCGCCGCCGTGTAGCCGCCGTTCTAGCCACCCCTGCGCCCATCTGAGCCCCGTAGCAGCCCCGCAGTGACCCCCTCGTCCTCCCCATGACGCTAGAAGATGCCGGGAGCCCACCGTGGCGTGTTGTCGCCATTTCTTCCCCGCTGGCCGCCGAAGCTTTCCTCCGACGATTCGAGGTTGTCTGTGCATCCCCGAGCTCGCCGTCGTCCTCGGTAACCCTGTCATGAGCTTCTGCTCCGTTTTCCCCTTCTCTTGCGACCTATCCATCATTGTAGGTGTCGTTGCCCTTGCTATAGAAGCTCGCCGCCGCTCGGGTCGTCGCCGACTGTAGCTCCGGTGGCCCCCGAGCCCCCTCTGCCGCAGCGCTGGATGCGCGCGTGCACGGGCTATCTCCCGGTGCCCTCCGCGCGCCAAAGGGTCGCCGAAGGCGTAACTCCGGCGAGTTGCCGCCGTGTGGATGGTCGCCGCCGGCCCCGCTCCGGTGGGTGTCAACGTGGCCATCATCAAGGGCTAATACCCGTGATTAGTTAGCCTCCTGCCATTGACCAGTGGGCCCTAGAGTGGGTCAAACCCCTGGTCAGCGTGGAGTTTAGGCCCCTGTCATTGACGTGCAGGCCCCGCACGTCAGGTTTGACTTGGCCTGGTCAGCTAACCAGCTGACGTTGTGATGACGTCAGCCTGACGTCATATTTAATCTTTTCTTAAAATAATTCCAGAAATTGTTTAAAACTTCAAAAATTCATATAAATTAATTTGTAAATCAGATGGAAATAATTTATTTCTGAAAATTTATCAGAAAAATCCAATGAATCCAATGGTGCTATTATCATGCATGTTAGAGCAACCTATGTAGAAGAGCATTGACATTTGCTAATAGGTTAAAATATGGAATTTGAAATGAAGAACGATTTGAACCTATATTCAAACTCATTTCAAATTAACTTGAACATATGTTGCATTAGCTCATCCATACATGCTACCATGCCATGATCATGCATCATATTGTTGCACTTGCGTGTATTAATTGCTTCTTATCTGCATTGCGGTAGGCCCTACTTCTAAGGATACCCCCGAGTATTCCAACGAAGGAGAGAACCTTCCCGCTACCCAGCAAGGAAAGTAACCCCCCCTTGATCATTCTGATAACATCCCACTCTCTCGCTCCTGCTCTCGTTTATTCCATTAGGACAAACACTCATATGTATGTCTTACACGGTAGAAGAACCTATTCTTTTGCATAACCTGTCATTGTCACAGTAAATAGCTAAACTTTGCAACCTTGCATACCTAGTAGATGCTTGTGCCATGATGTGCTTAGCTTACTTTGCCTGCTATGCTTGCTATGCTTAGAGTTGTGTCAAGTCTGATTCATCTGGGTGATGAACTAGAGTGAAACATTGTTGTTCCGATGTGATAAGCTTATGATGAACCCGATTTGGTTAAGGTAGCGATGAGAGGCTATGTAGGAGTACATAGCGGGTTGTCTCATTGGGACCGTTCTTAGGAACTGAGTTCCGTGTTTGTGATCCAAGACTAGTTACTACCACACATTGGGTTCCGATAACTCGACCTCTCTCGACTTATTAGTCGCTTAGTCCTTAGTCCAGGAGTTGCAAGTAGTTTCTGGTGTTTATAGTATGATGGAGGCCGTGTGTAGAACTCACCCTAGGGGTGGGTTACGACGCAGTAGGCAGTGGCACGGTGTACCAAGGGTCACCCGAATGGTGGGCTTGGAAACCCTACACACATCGTTTGGGGCCGTAGCGGAAACTTCGGCCGGACTTCCATGCGGGTTCAGTGTCAATTAGGCGATAGCCTGGACTAGAGGTCTTATGTGATTGACGGTCGTGGACGACTCCCTCGCTGGGCTTCCGCTTGAAGGTTGCCGAGGTGCATAGTTTTATGAGCATACAGCGATAAGTGGCGAGAGCATGTGTGAAGAAGTACACCCCTGCAGGGTATGAAACTATTCGAATAGTCGCGTCCTCGGATATGGACTACATGGAAAACTTATGTTGTTCATAGATAATCAAATGGATACTCATAAAAATATGAGGACAAGTGTGAGTACCGTGGATGGCACTCTCCCAGGAGAGGGAAGTGAATCCATGGTGGTGTATTGTCATGGAGTTAGTGGACTCATGTGCGATATCTAAAATGGAAACAAAGAGCTAACATTGTGTAGTGTAGGTTAGCCATGAGTCAAAGCTGGCATTGTTGCGTAAAACTCCACCACCACCCCCTTTGTTGATACATGAGCATGAATAGACTAGGTCTGCTTTAAAGACTTGCTGAGTATGTTTGTACTCATGTTTGCTTAATAAATGTTGTAGATGAGACCCCGGACCCATCGGGTGGGTTCTTTCTAGATGTCGACGAAGCCGAATAGCCGGTGTCCCAGCTACGACCTATGCCCTATGGCGGGTTGTATATAGTCAGGCCATGTGCCTTTTAACCCTTTCATCTGTCTGTACTTAGACAGCTTATGCTTCCGCTTGGTTTGTATGAACTTGTTTGTATGACTTGAGTGTCGGGTCATGTGACCCCTATCTATAAGAACATATTATGCAAGGCTTGGCTAAGCCTCTTAAATAAAAGTTGTGTTGTTGTATGGTTATGTCGTGATGCCATAATTGTATCTATGCATATCGGGCATGTCGTGCGTACGTGTGACGTGCAACGGTATGTATGGGATCCGACACCTAGTTGTGCGCCTCTAGTAGTACTCTTTACAGGAAACTGCCTCTTTGTGCTTCCACCGAGCCATGGTAGCTTGCTAATGCTCCGGACACATTGATTGACCGGCATGTATCCTTCTTTGTTGTTGTGTATGTCCCTTCGGGGAAATGTCTCGCAGTGTAATGGAGTCTCTGTAGCCTGCTACAACTCGTCTACGTGCAGTGATGACATTTATGTCCCACGACGTAATGGAGTCCTTGTAGCTTGTTATGACTCGTCTACACATGCTTGAGGCCGACACCTGCATTGCTGGGTTACGTATGCCTGTTTCTGTACGGATGTGCCACTTGGGTTCTATGACTAGTTATGTCGGCTCGGGTTCTCTGTCGTTTGATTGCCAGTGACATGTTCACATACGTGAGCCAAAAGACGCAAATGGTCCCGGCTAAGGTAAGGCTGCAGCCCTGGAGCCTACCGTGCGTGAGGCCACAAAGTGACGTGATATGTTACAGTCTGGATTCATATGACTTAGGATTGGGGTCCCGACATTACCTGCACCTGCAACTGTTGTTGTAGTAATCTGTGAGCCACAGGGACTCAGCAATCTCATTTCTAAGGGTATCAAGATTATTAAAGCTTAATGGTGAGGTATGGTTAAGTGGTGAGGCTGCAGCAGCAGCTAAGAATTTATTTGAGTGGCTAACTTACGAATACATAAAGTAAAGTATGGTGGCTACGCATAACGGACGTGAACTAGCAATGATCACTAAGTGATCCTGAACACCTACTTACATCAAACATAACCCCACAGTGTTCTCTCTCGGATAAGGACTCACGAGAAGAGATAGTCACAGTTACGCACACAGTTTGCGTATTTTATTTGAGTTTACTTCAAGTTTACTATGACCGGGTGTTAAACAAAGTTTCCAACTTTGCCACATAATGAAGGGCACGGCTTTCCAAAAGATTTAACCCTATAGGGGTACTCCAACTCATCCATCATAAATTAACCACACGTTGCATTGGAATTCCTCAACCGCGGAATCACCCGTAGTATTTGCGGAATCCCGATGGAAAATCTCAACTTTGAGATAGCCCGAAGTGTCGTCAAAATCCCATGCGCAAGACGTTCGAGAAAGGTAAAACTAATCCAGCAAGACCGCTGGACGTACTGACAATCCCGATAGGAGCCACGTATCTTGTTCTCAGGCCATGGCAGATAAGCTAGTGTATGGTGGCCTGATAGAAATCTCTCGAGTTGCCCCAGGATGGCCCCGCATAGTGCTTTCTTTTGGATCAGCACCAGCAGCACTGGCCCCCCTGTATTATGTTAAATTACTCCTCGGGTTCGTGACGCCCTATGCTTTAGAAACTGTGTTCAATATTATTATGTTGGGAAAATATAGTACCAATGTTGGGCCTTGCCAGACAAGTTTTATCCTAAAACGAAAATCAGGGGGTCCCCATAATAACCCCGAGCATGTTAGGAGCGCTAAACTATGGAACATAACACCGATTCACAAGTAACTAGGGCGGCAAGAGTGAAACAAAACACCGAGCAAAAGGCGAAGCCTTCCACCCTTTACCAAGTATATATGTGCATTAAATTAGATAGCAATAGTATTGTGATAACAAAAGAATGTCCATGTTGTCACATGTAAGCAATTGCACCTGCAGCTAGAAATGCTATAAGATGGGCTGAGCGAGCAGTAACATAGCCAAACAAGGTAACTGGGATGTGTAGGGATTAGAGGCTTATCATGGCAATGTTGGGAGGCTTGACAAACAAGTGGTATGTAGCGAGACATAATAATGGAAGCGAGACAACTAACATATCAATGATAGTAGTGGTATCCAGGTAAATGTGTCATCTTGCCTGGGATCCCGCTTGGAAGAAGAATGAACCCATAAAGAAGATCAGCCAACGTAGTCGAACGAGTCCTCACACTCCAAACGCTTTACGAACTCTATCGAGAAGAAGCAATCCAAAACAAACAATCAACACACGATACACCACAACATATTCGTGACATGATGCTCAACAAATATGATGCATGACATGGTTGATTATGCAATGCAAGGCAATCACAACAAACCAACACTACACATTAAGTTGCATATTGACGAAACTCCACACTTGAATTACTTAGTTCATTCCCATTAGGTACATTACAATATTAAATGTTGTTTAACATGGCAATAGTGAACGTTCTATCTAAGCATCTTTAATGAGGTCGGAAACAACTTATAGCATTTCCGAAATGATCCCATATGTTAATTTTGTAATTGGTCCAGATCTGAACTAACCATATTTTATATTTGTTAAACAACAGAATAAAGTATACCATGCAATTTTACACGTCATTCTAGTCGATTTACATATATGAAACATCTCAAACGGAGCTACGGTTTAAAAGCTATGACACGCACAAGATAATATGTCATGAATGCAAAATGCATGAAAATAACAACCACAAGCATTTCAAAACATGTATGCAACATGATATTATAGTACTACATGAAATTCTAATCAAGTTTCATATAGGGCATGTCCAAACGGAGCTATGGTGCAACCACAACAACCAACACAAGTTTTATTTCAAATCTTCCCAAAACAGCAAGATGGCATATTGCACACATGAAAACAACAAGATACAAGATCCTAAATTGCACAAATTAAGCATGGGGCAGTATCATATGACACACAATTCATTTCATGTTTACATATCACACTCAAAAGAGGCATGGGTCACATGGTAGGAAGCTCGCAACATGGCTAATTGAAAACAGTTTCAGACTTAGTGAAAATAGCTGTTTTTGACAGTGCAGTTATTATCAAGAAGGCATATTGACAACAGCAAAACTATATGCTACAGGTCAGATTATGGCATGAAACTTAACGGCATGCTAGAGGGTATAATAAACTACAAATAACTCCATTGCACCAACCTCAAATGGGTTCTAGATCACAAGCAAAACACATGGCAAGACAGCAATAAAACGCTACAGTTTTCAGACTTGGAAATATTTAGACATCCCAAATCAGCAACATTGATTAAGATAGTACTCATGATGAAATCTATAGATAAACACAAGATTCATGGCATGGAAAACCTATCAACAACAAATAGACATGGCATAGCACAACACACTCCAAAGACTCAACTATAAGGAGCCATGGATTGCATAATACGAGCACCGCAAAATGGAACTTAACGTTAACAGATTTCATTTTTAACACGATAGCAACTTGAGAGCAAGAAATAAACATGCTAATGATATACTACCTAGCAACTAGAGCCATGGCATCAAAGTAGACATATTCTAGAGCAATACTCATGAAGACATGTGGGGACCCCGACTCATAAGTCGTGATCAACAAATGCACGTGCATAGTGATCCTAGAGATCAATGCTCGCTGAACACACAGAAGCCAAGTAACAAGAGTCTTACATCCACATTTAGTGTCTTACACAATTAAAGACCTTGAAGGTCAAGTCTTACATAGATAGGGCCACGAGGGCCAAACACTTAAATAGAACAAGCAGCGGAAATCTTGGTCAAAAGCGTGAACCCATTCCATCTGCCTTAACCTACAGGCATTCTGACTAGGAAGCATCCTAGTTCGCATGTTTGTCACCAAGGAACTCTTCAACATACTCATCTTCTTCCATGCCTGGCCAATTAAATAACCAGTGGCAAGCCAATGAGTACTTTGAATGTACTCGCAAGCAACCCAAGTTGTGGAACAAGGTAACAATGTTGCATGATATAACACTAAGTAGGTAATTTTGCGGAAAGCTAATCTTGAATGCAAATGACATGATCAAGTAAATAGTAAGCGTGCATCAACAATAGGCAGATATCCATATGAACCAGTTACAGATATCATCGTAAGTAAGGGTTGAACACCCCATGCTCATCCATCATGCTAAGTCATCAGTGCAATTCCCATGCTAAGTCATCGAACTTAGCTCATGTGACCTCTATGTCACCATCACATCCATACCCACACCAAGTTTCATGAAAACATTCGGACATAGTCTAAGCAGCACCACCCAACTATCATTGATCGTGGACACGGCTATTCGAATAGTTTAACACTCTGCAGAGGTTGCACACTTTACCCACGAGACTCGGGGAACTTCCATGTCATCCACGACTTGTGGTACATAATGTACCCGAGGTAAGCACCCGAACAATGCATTTCCCATGGTGATACTAAACAAAGACTCCACTTGTTGGTGCCATCCCTCATGATGTAGATCACTCGTATCATCCATGAGGGCACCCAACGATGTGCCCGGTGCCTATAAAGACAGCGCATGACCTTCCACTTTGGGACGACCTCGTCTCAAGAGTGACCACTTCACTCTTGCCACTAGTAATGCGGGCTCCTTGATAGCACCAACCATGGTAATCAACAAAGCCACATGCCATAAGGGGTATCGTGGTTGCGCATGTAAGCTTGGGACGGTCGACAAATTTTAAATCTAATCCGTTTTCGAAAACACATTCTAATATTTCTCAGGCACACCACTTCTTTCTCAAGTGGTCACCCATTTTCTCATCATCTCCCTCGGGCATTAGTGGCACCCGATGGGGTTTTCGAAAAGTCTTTGAAATCATTGTTTTCCTTTCCATCACCATGCATAAAAACCCAACCCACTTGCGTAGCATCTATTAGCATCCTAACTACTCCCACCCGCATAACCCTCATAAGGTGGTAGGGTCATGCACGATGCAAGTGTCAATGGCAAAATTATTGGAAGCAACCCACCGGAGGGGTCACTACTTCACATGATCAAATATATCAAAAGTAGAGTGCTATATGTCATGCAATGAAAAAGGTTTCTTAACATGCTCAAAGGGTTGCTTGCTTGGCTCAACAAAGTCTCCAAGGTCTTCGAAGTTTTCGGGTCCAACTTCTTCATCAACCGCGCAATCTATCGTCGCGAATAAAAGCGATAAAAAGTAAGCAACACACAAAAACAGAGTACACAAACTACTATAAAAATGCTAACCTATTCTGATAAATACTAAATTTCATATTAAAAATATTCTCCTGGGGTTTTGTTGTGAAAACAAATTTGGAAATTAATTAACAGAGGCACTAATAAATTCTGTAGATTATTACAAGATTTAAGGTGGTAGAATTTCTGGATTTAGATGAATGTACAATCATGTGGAATATTTGGAAGTTAAACAGAAAAGAAAAAGGGAAATAGGGTACTATGCCCCTTGGGCCAAAATGCCCGGTCGAAACCGGCCCACAGAGGGAAGCCGGCCCAGGCGAGGCGCCGCGCGCGGCATGTTTGATTTTAAACCTGCCCGCGCGCCCAGCCTGTCAGCGAGAGAGGAGGGGGTGAGGGGATGAGAGGTGGGCCCCACTTTTCATCCCTCTCCTCGTGACAGGAGCGGAGGGGGCTCACCGGAGGGGGCTCTAGGCCGCTGCGGCTGGAACGGAGGGCATCGACGCACTTAGGGGGCCCTCGCGCGTTGGTGTGTGGCCAAGGGGGTCGCCGAGGGAGAGGGGAGCACCGGCGAGGGGAGGCGCCCGACGACGGCATGGGTTTGGCTCGGGAGAGGGCTCCCGACCATGGGGAGAGCGGGCTAAGCACCGGGAGGAAGCGGAGGGAAGCAGGGAGCGAGGAGAGAGGGGCAGGGGCTCGGGGAGGGACTTAAATAGGGGGTCGCCGGTCCATCGTGGGCGTGGTGCGCCGGTGAGGACTAGGGCGTTGCCACGGGCCATGGGGCGAGCCTAGCCGTGTCTGGGGTTTCGTGGACGCTATCCGCGCCTAGGAGAAGGGAAGGGCAGCCAGGAAGGGGACCTAGAGGTGCGCGCGTGCGAGCGTGGCCACTGGCCAGTTCGAACGGTGCCATGCGCATGCGAAGGAGGTGAGGAGAGAGAGGAGAGGGGGGGCCGACTGCCTGCCACGTCGCGGACGTCGAGGCCGACCAGGGGGACACGCGGGGAGGCCCAAGGATGTCGGGCGGCACCGACAGGGGCGGCTATAGTGCGGGAGTGCACTGTAGTGTGCTCCAAAGCGCCCATATGGTGTGCCCTGGCATATTTTAAGCCCACCCGCATGTCTTCTTGTGTCTTGGGGCTATAGGAGATGGCCAAGGGCTAGGAGGATCTAGGGAGGGCTCTGGAGGAGCCTTGGGGTAGAAGGAAAGGAGGAGAGGGGTAGAAAATGATGTTGCCAGGGAGATAAATGGGGGTTTCCACCACATCACACTTGAGCTATGGTAATGAGACTTTTACTGGAGGTGAAAGGCAACTACAAGAGGCTCTAGTAAAAATTTGGGGGCAAGGGTAAAAGAGAAAGGGGTGGAAATGGTGGTTTTACCATTTCACCAGAAGGTGTTTGATGGGGTTTTGGGAAAGAAATTTTTACCATCTTACTGAGATATACAACAGGGTCAAGGGCTAGGTAGAAATGAGAGGATTCACCAAGTTTGAGCTCAAGTGGGAAAAGTTGACAATGGAAACTTGATAAACGCTAGAAATTAACAGAATCAGGTTTCTATAGATCTAGTGATGCTAGGCTTTTACCCTTGATGCATCACTTAGTGTGGCATCACTATTTGGTCATTAGAGCATGCCCACAAAGTTTGGGGTCAAGGGGAGAAACTTCACGATGTAAAGTTGCTCAAATTTGAATCTGGATAGGAAGGGTTTTGGGATGGTTTGATGAACCAAATTAACTTGGATTGAGATGAAACTTTGCAAGATCATCACCTATGATAGTGTTGACTTGCTGGAATTTTCCTGGAATTTATTGAGAATATTTCTTATAGAAATATTCCAAAAGTTTGATTTGAACAGAAAGGGTTTTGAGGGGTTTTGCCCATGATTTGATCATTCCCTTGTGTTGAAACTCATATATATGGAAAATATATGCCACCGAGTTTTCCTAAATTTTCTCAGATATTTTCAAAGCATTTAAATTAAAAAAAATCCTATGAAAAAGCATTTTTGGCCTTAAGAAAAAGCCTTTAAATAAAATATAAGAATAAACTTTAAAATTAATATTTGATGGTTTTTGAAAGTCCTATATATGGTAGGTTTGGAATAAAGTCTTGGGAAAGAAAAATCCACCCAATTTGAGGGCTTGCAGTGCAACCCTCAGTTCAGGGGGTTTTGAAAACCTAATTTGAATAAATCACTTTTGGTTGAAAAAAATTTGATAAAAATAGTTTTGGGCACTATTCACATGGCATGATCATTGGGCAATAGGTTTGGGTCAAGGATGATAAATATGAAGTGGAATAAGAATCTAGGAGTGCCATAACTCATAATCATCAAGCAAGCAACAACATTGCAAACAAGCACAAGCACTTTGAAAAAGTTTTAGTTGGCTCCAAATTTTATAAACCCAAACATATCAATGTACTACAAACATCCTAGCTATCCCAGGCTGCCGCCTGGAACCCATCCTAGATTGATGAAGGAGAAGAAGAACTCCAAATCAAACAAGCATCGCTCTCACGTCAAAGCGTCGCATTACCTCCACCTTCAACTGTTGTTGTAGTAATTTGTGAGCGATAGGGACTCAGCAATCTCATTTCCAAGGGTATCAAGACTATTAAAGCTTAATGGGTGAGGTATGGTTAAGTGGTGAGGCTGCAGCAAGCGGCTAAGCATTTATTTGAGTGGCTAACTTACGAATACGGAAAGTAAAGTATGGTGGTCTACACATCACGGACATGAACTAGCAATGATCACTATGTGATCCTGAACACCTACTTATGTCAAACATAACCCCACCGTGTTCTCTCTCGGATAAGGACTCACGAGAAGAGATAGTCACGGTTATGCACACAGTTTGCGTATTTTATTTGAGTTTACTTCAAGTTTACTATGAGCGGGTGTTAAACAAAGTTTCCTACTTTGCCACATAATCGCGGGCCCGGCTTTCCAAAAGATTCAACCCTGCAGGGGTGCTCCAACTCATCCATCATAAATTAACCACACCCTGCGGCAGAATTCCTCAACCGCGGAATCACCCGTAGTATTTGCAGAATCCCGATGGAAAATCTGAACTTCGAGATAGCCCGAAGTGTCGTCAAAATCCCACGCGCAAGACGTTCGAGAAAGGTTAAACTAATCCAGCAAGACTGCCCGACGTGCCGACAATCTCGATAGGAGCCGCGTATCTCCTTCCCTGGCCACGGCAGATAGGCTAGTGTACGGTGGCCTGATAGAAATCCCCCGAGTTGTCCCGGGGTGGCCCCGCACGGTGCTCTGTTTTGGATTAGCGCCAGCAGCACTGGCCCCCCTGTATTATGTTAAATTACTCCTTGGGTTCATGACGCCCTATGCTTTAGAAACAGTGTTCAATATTATTATGTGGGGAAAATATAGTACCAATATTGGTCCTTGCCAGACAAGTTTTATCCTCATAACAACCCCGAGCATGTTAGGAGCGCTCAATTATGGAACATAACACCGGTTCACAAGTAACTAGGGCGGTAAGAGTGAAACAAAAATCCGAGCAAAAGGCGAAGCCTTTCACCCTTTACCAAGTATATATGTGCATTAAATTAGATTGCAATAGTATTGTGATAACAAAAGAATGTCTGTGTTGTCACATGGAAGCAATTGCACCTGCAGCTAGAAACGCTATAAGAAGGGCTGAGCGAGCAATAACATAGCCAAACAAGGTTTGCTGGGATGTGTAGGGATTAGAGACTTATCATGGCAATGTTGGGAGGCTTGACAAACAAGTGGTAGGTAGCGAGACATAACGATGGAAGCGAGACAACTAACATAGCAATGATAGTAGTGGTATCCAGGGAAATGTGTCTTCTTGCCTGATATCTCGCTTGGAAGAAGAATGAACCCATAAAGAAGACGAGCCAACGTAGTCGAACGAATCCTCACACTCCGAACGCTTTCAGGACTCTATCAAGAAGAAGCAATCTGGAACAAACAATCAACACACGATACACCAGAACATATTCATGACATGATGCTCAACAAGTATGATGCATGACATGGTTGATTATGCAATGCAAGGCAATCACAACAAACAAACACTACACATTAAGTGAAGCTCAATATGCAACGAGTTGCATACTGACGAAACTCTACACTTGAATTACTTAGTTCATTCCCATTAGGTACATGACAATATTAAATGTTATTTAACATGGGAATAGTAAACTTTCTATCTTGGCATCTTAAATGATGTCAGAAACAACTTATAGCATTTCAGAAATGCCCCCATATGTTAATTTCGCAATTGGTCCAGATCTAAACTAACCACATTTTATATTTGTTAAACAACATAATAAAGTATACCATGCAATTCTACATGTCATTCTAGTCGATTTACATATATAGAACATCTCAAACGTAGCTAAGGTCTAAAAGTTATGACACGCACAAGATAATATGCCATGAATGCAAAATGCATGAAAATGACAACCACAAGCATTTCAAAACAAGTATGCAACATGATATTATAGTACTACATGAAATTCTAATCAAGTTTCATATAGGGCATGTCCAAAACAGAGCTACGGTGCAACCACAACAACCAACACGAGTTTTATTTTAAATCTTCCCAAAACAGCAAGATGGCATATTGCACACATGAAAACAACAAGCTACAAGATCCTAAAATGCACAAACTAAGCATGGGGCAGTAGCATATAACACACACTTCATTTCATCTTCACATATCATACTCAAAAGAGGCATGGGTCACATGGTAGGAACCTTGCAACATGGCTAATTGAAAACAGTTTCACACATAGTGAAAATAGCAGTTTTTGACAGTGCAGTTATTATCACGAAGGCATATTGACAGAATTAAAACTATATGCTACAGGTCATATTATGGCATGAAACTTAACAGAATGCTAGAGGACATAATAAACTACAAATAACTCCATTGCACCAACCCCAAATGGGTTCTAGATCACTAGCAAAGCACATCGCAAGACAGCAATAAAATGTTACAGTTTTCAGACTTAGAAATATTTAGACATCTCAAATCAGCAACATTGATTAAGATAGTACTCATGATGAAATCTACATATAAACACAAGATTCATGACATGGAAAACCTATCAACAACAAATAGACATGGCATAGCACAACACACTCCAAAGACTCAACTGTAAGGAGACATGGATTGCATAATACAAGCAACGCAAAATGGAACTTGACGTTAACATATTTAAGTTTTAATGTGATAGCAACTTGAGAGCAAGAAATAAACATGCTAATGATATACTACCTAGAAACCAGAGGCATGGCATCAAAGTAGACATATTCTAGAGCAATACTCATGAAGACATGTGGGGACCCCGACTCATAAGTTGTGACCACCAAATGCACGTGCATAGTGATCCCAGAGGTCAATGCTCCCTGAACACAAAGAAGCTGAATAACAAGAGTCTTACATCCACATTTATCATCTTACACAAATAGAGACCATGAAGGTCAAGTCTTACATAGATAGGGCCACAAGGGCCAAACACTTAAATAGAACAAGCAGCGGAAATCTTGATCGAAAGCGTGAACCCATGCCATCAGCCTTAAACCTACAGGCATTCTGACTGGGAAGCATCCTAGTTCGCATGGTCATCACCAGCGAACTCTTCAATATACTCATGTTCTTCCATGCCTGGCCAATTAAATAACAAGTGGCAAGCCAATGAGTACTTTGAATGTACTCGCAAGCAACCCAAGTTGTGGAACAAGGTAATAATGATGCATGATATAACACTAAGTAGGTAACTTGCGGAAAGCTAATTTTTAATGCAATGACATGATCAAGTAACTCGGTAAGAAAGCTTCAACAGTGGGCAAATATCCGTATGAACAAGTTGTAGATATCATCATAACCAGAGGTTGAGCATCTCATGTCCAATCATTATGCTAAGTCATCGGAATTAGTTCACTGTCATGCTAAGTCTTCGGACTTAGCTGAGGTACCATCTTTGTCACCAACACATGCTCACCAGTTTGTGAAAACATCCGGACGTAGTTTAAGAAGGACCTCCAACTATCCATGACCGCGGACGCGGCTATTCGAATAGTTTTACACTCTGCAGAGGTTGCACACTTTACCCACAAGACTCAGGGAACTTCCGTGTCATCCACGACTTGCGGTATATAACATGCCCGAGGTAAGCACCCGAACATCGCCTTTCCCATGGCGATACTAAACAAGAGTCCACTCATTGGTGCCATCCCTCATGATATACATCACATGTATCATCCATGAGGGAACGCAACGGTGTGCCCTGTGCCTGTAAAGACAGCGCATGGCCTTCCTCTTCCGAGACGACCCCGCCTCAAGAGTGACCACTTCACTCTTGCCACTAGTAATGCGGGCTCCTTAATAGTACCAACCATAGTAGTCAACAAAGCCCCGTCCCATAAGGGGTATCGTGGTTGCGCATGTAAGGTTAGGACGGTCAGCAGACCTTAAAACTCTCTATTTTCGAAAACACAAACTCACTTGCTCCTGCACAGCACTTCTTTATCAAGTGGTCACCCAACTTATCATCATCTCCCTCGGGCATTAGTGGCACCCGATGGGGTTTTCGAGAAGTCTTTGAAATCATTTCTTCCTTCCCATAACTATGCACAAATCCCAACCCACTTGCATAGCATCTATTAGCATCCTATCTACTCCCACCCGCATAACCCTCATAAGGTGGTAGGGTCATGCACGATGCAAGTGTCAATGGTAAAAGTATCGGAGGTATCCCACTGAAGGGGGGAACACCACTTCAGGATCAATCATTGAAACAGCAAGTGCTATATGTCATGCATGAGAAAGTTTCTTAATATGGTCAAAGGGCTGCTTGTCTGGCTCAACAAAGTCTCTGGGGTCTTCGAAGTCTTCGGGTCCAACTTCCTCGTCAATAGCGCAATCTATCGTCGCGAATAAAAGCGATGAAAATAAGCATCACACAAAAACAGAGCACACAAGCCACTATTAAAAATGCTACGCTACTCTGATAAATACTAAAGATTATATTTAAAATGTTTGTTTAATATTTTGTTATTAAAAACATTTTTGAAAACTATTAAACAGAGGTAGATAATGCCAAATCGGGGTTTTAAAAATAAAACAGTACATAAAATATTTTCAACAATTTACACAAGAGGCATTATTAAATTCTAGGGATTATTCTAAGATTTTAGGTGGAAGAATATTTGGAATTTAGTTAATATACAAATCTGTGGAATTTTTGGAAGTTTGCAAAAAAAGGAAAAAGGGAAAAAGTTACTGTTCCTTCTCGGGCCACAGTACCGAAGCCGAGCTGGCCCAGAGGGGAAACCGGCCCAGGCTGAGGCGCCACGCGCGGCATGTTTATTTTTAAACTTGCCTGCGGGCCCTACTGGGCAGAGAGAGAGAGGGGGAGGGGGAGGGGATGACAGGTGGGCCCCACCTATCATCCCTCTCCTCGCGATAGGGACGAAGGGGGGGAGCTCACCGACGGTTCCAGGCTGCGGCGGCTCCAATGGAGGGTATCGGCGCGCTCAAGAGCCTCCCGTGCGTCGGTGGGTGGCCGAGGGGAGCGCCAGGGCAGAGGGAAACATCGGCGAGGGGAAAGGCCCGATGGCGGCGAGGGTTTGCTCCGAGCGCGGGTTCCCGACCATGGGGGTGAGGGGGATGGGCACAGGGAGCTGCAGAGGGAAGGAGAGAGCGAGGGGAGAGGAGCCAGAGGAGCGTGGGGCCCATAAATAGGCGGCTGTCGGTTCACCATGGACGCGGTGCGCCGGTGAGGTCGGGGGCGACGCCACAGGCCACGGGAAGTTTGTGGATGCGGTCCTCGTCCAGGGGGGAGGGAAGGGCGGTCAGGGGGGCCGGAGGTGCATGCGTGCGAGCGCAGCCATTGGCCGGCTCAGGCGGTGCCGTGCGCGTGCGATGGAGGGCAGCAGAGGAGGATGGAGGAGGGGGCCCGATCACCTGGGGCCTTGCGGACGTCGAGGGCAGCCAGGGGACATGCTCGGGAGGCCCGAGGCTGTCGGGGGCGCCGGGCAGGGGATGCTACAGTGTGGGGCGCACTATAGCACGCTCTAGAGCGCCCATATGGCGTGCCCGGCATAATTTAAGCCCACCAGCGTGTCCTCTGGTGTCTTGGGGTTACTGGAGATGCCCATGGACTAGGAGAAGCTAGGGGAGGCTTAGGAAGAAAAGAAATGGGTAGGTGAGAGGTAGAAAAAGATGTTGCCAGGGGGTAAACTTACCACATCAATACTTGCGCTATGACCATGAGATTCTTACTGGAGGTGAAAGGCAATACCAGGTAGTTGTGGTAAAAGTTTGAGAGCAAAGGGAAGAGTGGAAGGGGTGAAAATAGTGACTTTACTATTTTACCAGAAGGTGTTTGATGGGGTTTTGGGCAAGAAAAAATTAACAACTTACTGAGATATTTAACAGGGTCAAATGCTAGGTAATAATGAGATGGATCACCAAGTTTGAGCTCAAGTGGGAAAAGTCGACAATGGAAACTTGGTAAACCCTAGAAACTAACAGAATCAGGTTTCTGTAGATCTAGTGATGCTAGGCTCTTACCCTTGATTCTCCACTTAGTGTAGCATCATTAATTGGTAATTAGAGCATGCCCACAATGTTTGAGGCCAAGGGGAGAAACTTCACAATGTAAAGTTGTTCAAATTTGAATCTAGACAGGAAGGGTTTTGGGATGGTTTGATGAACCAAATCAACTTGGATTGAGATGAAACTTTGCAAGATCATCACCTAGGATAGCGTTGACTTGCTGGAATTTTCCTGGAATTTATTGAGAATATTTGTTATAGAAATATTTCAAAAGTTTTATTTGAACAGAAAGGGTTTTGAGGGGTTTTGCCCATGATCTGAAGATGCCCTTGTGTTGAAACTCATATATATGGAAAATATATGTCCACTGAGATTCCCTAAATTTTCTCAAATATTTTAAGGTGTTTACATAATTTTTCCTTATGAAAAACCATTTCTGGCCTTAAGAAAAAGCCTTTAAATAAAATATAAAAATAATCTTTAAAATTAATATTTGGTGGTTTTGGGAAGTCATAAACATAGTAGGTTTTAGGTTAAGCCTTTGGGGAAGAAGAATCCACCCAATTTGAGGACTTGCAGTGCAAACCTCAATTCTGGGGGTTTTGAAAACCTAAATTTTGATAAATCCTTTTTGATAAAAATAAAATTTGATAAAAATAGGGCACTATTCACATGGCATGATCATTGGGCAATAAGTTTGGGTCAAGAAAGATGAATATGGAGGGGGATAGAATCTAAGAGTGCCATACACAATAATTAACAAGCAAACAAGTATCAATTCGATCAAGCACAAGCATTGAAAAAGTTTTAGTTGACTCCAAATTTTATAAATCCAAACATGGCAAGGTGATACAAACACAGGGTGTGACAAGACACCATATGCAAATTGTTGGGGAACGTTGCATGGGAAACAAAAAAATTCCTACACACACGCAAGATCTATCCATGGTGATGAGCATCTACGAGAGGGAGAGTAGATCTACATACCCTTGTAGATTGCTAAGCGGGAGGCGTTAAGAAACGTGGTTGGTGTAGTCGAACGTCTTCACGATCCAAATCGCTGAGTGTCCCGCGATCTCATCATGATTCGTCCCGCGATCCAATCACAATCCGTCTCGCGAATTCATCACGATCCGTCCCGCGATCTCATCACGATCCGTCTCGCGATCTTGATCACGGTCCTTCCGATCTAGCACCGAACGGACGACACCTCCGTGTTCAGCACACGTATAGCTCGATGACGATCTCCGCCTTCTTGATCCAGCAAAAGGGAGAAGAGAGGTAGAAGAGTTCTCTGACAGCGCGACGACGCTGCGGCGATGGTGGTGGAGTAATTCCGACAGGGCTTCGCCTAAGCACTTCAGAAAACCGATCTAGAGGAGCAACTATGCACTAGAGAATAGGCTAACACGTGGCTGGAAAAACTAGTGCCAAAACCCTAGAACCCTCTAGTATATATAGGAGGAGAGGAGGAGGAGGCTTGGCTCCCAAGGAGCCAGCCCTTGGGTCAGCCGAACCAGGAGGGAGGAGTCCTCCTCCTCCACTCCTAGTAGGATTAGGACTCCTTCCTAATTTAGCCCTTTTGCCTTTTTCCACCTTTTTCGTTTTGGGATTTCTCTTCCCAGCTGCATGGGCCCTTTGTGGGACTTCCTCCAGCCCACTAAGGGATGGTATTCATCCTCCCACAGCCCATGTAGCCTCTTGGGTCGAAATCCTCTCCCAATGGTGTCCCGGTACACTACCGGCACTCCCGGTACCGAAACTTTTCCGGCGACCAAAATAGGACTTCCTATATATCAATCTTTACCTCCGGACCATTCCAGAGCTCCTCGTGACGTCCGGGATCTCATTCGGTACTCCAAACAACCTTCGGTCACCGCCATACATAACTCTATACTACTGAAACGTCACCGAACCTTAAGTGTGCAGACCCTGCGGGTTCGAGAACTATGTAGACATGATCGAGACACCTCTACGGTCAATAACTCATAGCGGGACCTGGATGCCCATATTGGTTCCTACATATTCTACGAAAATGTTTATCGGTCAAACCTCTATGTCAAGGATTCAGTTAATCCTGTATGATGTTCCCTTTGTTCTTCGGTATGTTACTTGCCCGAGATTCGATCATCGGTATCTCCATACCTAGTTCAACCTTGTTACTGGCAAGTCTCTTTACTCGTTCCGTAATACAAGATCCCATGACTAACACTTAGTCACATTGCTTGCAAGGCTTATTGTGATGTTGTATTACCGAGTGGGCCCTGAGATACCTCTCTGTCACATGGAGTAACAAATCCCAGTCTTGATCCATGCCAACCCAATAGACACCCTCGGAGATACCTGTAGAGCACCTTTATAGTCACCCAGTTACGTTGCGATGTTTGATACACACAAGGTACTCCTCCGGTGTCAGTGAGTTGCATGATCTCATGGTCATAGGAACATATACTTGACATGGAGAAAATAGTAGCAATAAACTGACACGACCATATGCTACGTTTGTAGTTTGGGTCTTGTCCATCACATCATTCTCCTAATGATGAGATCCCATTACCAAATGACATCTCATGTCCATGACTAGGAAACCATAGCCATCTTTGATCAACGAGCTAGTCTATTAGAGGCATATTAGGGACATGGTGTTGTCTATGTATCCACACATGTATTTGAGTTTCTGATCAATACAATTATAGCATGGATAATAAGCAATTATCATGAACAAGGAAATATGATAATAACTAATTTATTATTGCCTCTAGGGAATATTTCCAACAGTCTCCCACTTGCACTAGAGTCAATAATCTAGTTCACATCACTATGTGATTCGCATTGTTATGAATCTAACACCCAATGAGTTCTAGGGCTCGATCATGCTTTGCATGTGAGAGAGGTCTTATAGTGAATGGGTCTGCGACATTCAGATCCGCGTGTACTTTGCAAATCTCTATGTCAAACTGTAAACACTGGTACCACACTCCACTTGATACTATTCCAAATGGCTGCTCCATTATACGTATCTAGATTGCTACTACGAGTCATCCGGATTGGTGTTAAAGCTTGCATCGACGTAACTCTTTACGACGAACTCTTTATCACCTTCATAATCAAGAAGCATCCCCTTAGTCTTTTAGTTACTGAGGATAATCTTGACCGTTGTCCAGTGATCCACTCTTGGATCACTCTTGTACCCCTTGATGGACTCATGGCAAGGCACACATAGGTGCGGTACACAGCATGGCATACTATACAGAGCCTATGGCTAAGGCATAAGGGACGATGTTCGTCCTTTCTCTTTCTTCTGTCGTGGTCGAGCTTTGAGTCTCACTCAACTTCACACCTTACAAATCAGGCGAGAACTCTTTCTCTGACTGATCCATTTTGAACTCTTTCAAAATCTTGTCAAGGTATGTACTCATTGAAAGTCTCATCAAACATCTTGATCTATCTCTATAGATCTTGATGCTCAACAATTAGGTAGCTTTATCCAGGTCTTTCTTTGAAAATCACTCTTCAAACAACTGTTTATGCTTTCCAGAAATTCTACATTATTTCCGATCAACAATATGTCATCCACATATACTTATCAAAAACTCTATAATGCTCCCACTCACTTTATTGCAAATACAAGTTTCTCATAAACTTTGTATAGACTCGAAAACTTTGATCACCTCATCAAAGTGTATATTCCAACTCCGAGATGCTTGCTTCAGTACATTGAAGGATCACTGAAGCTTGCTCACCTTTTAGCATCCTTAGGACTGACAAAACCTTCTGGTTGTATCACATACAACCTTTCCTCAAGCAAATCGTTTAGGAAACGATGTTTTGACATCCATCTGCCAGATTTCATAATTGAAAAATGCAGCAACTGCTAACATAATTCCAACAGACTTTAGCGTTGCTACGAGTGAGAAAGTCTCATCGCAGTCAACTCATTGAACTTGTCGTAAACTTCTTTACAACAAGTCGAGCTTTATAAATGGTGGCATTTACCAACAGCGTCTGTCTTCATCTTAAAGGTCCATTTGTACTCGATGACCTGCCGTCCAACGAGCAAGTCTACCAAAGTCTATACTTGGTTTTCATACATGGATCCTTTCTCGGATTTCATGGCCTCTAACCATTTGTCGGAATCTGGGCCCATCATCACTTCTCCATAGCTCGTAGGTTCATCGCTGTCCAACAACATGACCTCCAAGACAGGGTTGTCATACTGCTTAGGAGTAGTACACATCCTTGTCGACCTACGAGGTTCGATAGTAACTTGATCTGAAGCTTCATGGTCATCATCATTAACTTCCTCTTCAATTAACGTAGGCTTCATAGAAACATCTTCCTACGCTGCGCTACTCTCTGGTTGAACAAAGGTTCAACAAACTCATCAAGTTCTATCTTCCTCCCACTCAATTCTTTCAAGAGAAACTCTTTCTCAAGAAAGGATCCATTTTAGCAACAAACACTTTATGCTCGGATCTGAGATAGAAGGTTTACCCAACTGTTCTTTGAGTATTCTATGAAGATGCATTTGTCAGCTTTGGGTTCGAGCTCATTAGGTGAAAACATTTTTCCACACAAGCGTTGCAGCCCCAAACATTAAGAAATGACAGCTTGGGTTTCTATCAAACACTAATTCACATGGTGTCATCTCAACGGATTTAGATGGTGCCCTATTTAAAGTGAATGTAGTTGTCTCTAATGCATAACCCCAAAATTATAATAGCAAAACGATAAGAGACGTCATAGCACGGACCATATCCAATAGAGCATGACTATGATATTCGGACACACCATCACACTATGGTGTTCCATGTGGCGTGAGTTGTGAAACAACTTTCACATTGTCTAAAGTTGTATGCCAAACTCGTAACTCAGATATTCACCTCCACGATCATATTGCAGACATCTTCTTTTCACGATTATCTTCACTCTGAATTTGCTTGAACCTTTCAAATGATTCAGACTTGTGTTTCGTTAAGTAAATATACACTATATCTACTCAAATCATTAGTGAAGGTAAGAAAATAACGATATCCACCGCAAGCTACAAGACTCTTTGGATTGCATACATCAACATGTATCATTTCCAATAAATCACTTGCCCGCTCCATCAAACCAGAAAATGGGGTCCTTAGTCATCTTGACCAAGAGGCATGGTTCACATGTCTCAACCGATTCAAAATCGAATGAGTCCAAAGATCCATCAGCATGGAGTTTCTTCATGCGTTTTATACCAATATGACATTTAGCGGCAATGCCACAAGTATGAGGTACTATCATTATTAACTTTGTATCTTTTGGCATCAATGGTATGAACATGTGTATTACTACGATCAAGATGCAACAAACCATTCTCACTGGGTGCATGACCATTGAAGGTATTATTCATGTAAATAGAATAACCATTATTCTCTAACTTAAATGAATAACCGTGTTGCAATAAACACGATGTAATCACGTTCATGCTCAACGCAAGACACCAAATAACATTTATTTAGGTTCGTCACTAATTTCGAAGGTAGAGAGAGCGTGCGATGTTGATCACATCAACCTTGGAAACATTTCCAACACACATCGTCACCTCACCATTAGCTAGTTCTCCGTTTATTCCGTAGCTTTTATTTCGAGTTACTAACATTTAGCAACCGAACTGGTATCCAATACCCAGTTGCTACTAGGAGTACTAGCAAGGTATACATCAATAACACATATATCAAATATACTTCTGTCGACGTTGCTAGCCTTCTTATCTACCAAGTATCTAGGGTTGTTCCGCTTCAGCGACCGCTCTCCTCATAATGGAAGCACTTAGTATCGGGTTTGGGTTCAACTTTCGGTTGCTTCACTGGAGCAGCAACTGACTTGCTATCCATGAAGTTTCCCTCCTTGCTCTTGCCCTTCTCGAAACTAGTGGTTTGACTAACCATCAACACTTGACGCTCCTTCTTGATTTCTACCTTCGCGGTGTCAAACATCGCGAATAGCTCAGGGATCATTATTTCTATCCCTGGTATTTTATAGTTCATCACCAAGTTCTAGTAGCTTAGTGACAGTGACTTGGAGAACTATATCAATCACTATCTTATCTGGAAGATTAACTCCCACTCGATTCAAGCGATTGTAGCACCCAGAGCACATGCTCAACGACTAAGCTATTCTCCTTCATCTTGCAGACAAAGAATCTCGTTGAAGATCTCATATCTCGCAACACGGGCACGAGCCTGAGATCCTAATTTCAGCTCTTAGAACATCTCATATGTTTCGTGACGTTCAAAACGTTTCGAAGCCTCGGTTCTAAGCCGTAAAGCATGACACACTAAACTATAAAGTAGTCATCAAAACATGCCTGTCGGATGTTCACAACATCTACGGACGACGCTAGAGGGGGTGGCTCACCGAGCAGTGCATTAAGGACATAAGCCTTCTATGCAGCAATGAGGACAATCCTCAGATTACGGACCCAGTCCGCAATATTGCTACCATCATATTTCAACTCTATTTCTCTAGTAACATATAAAAATACAAGGGAGCTACAGTGTGAGAAAGTAATCTACAAAATAATTTGCAAAGACACTACTGACTATGTTCATGTTAATGAGTTCAATTAATCATATTACTGAAGAACTCCCACTCAAATGACATCCCTTGGGTCATCTGAGTGTCACATGATCCAAATTCACCAACTCAAGTCCGATCATCATGTGAGTTGAGGTTGTTTCAATGGTGAACATCATCATGTCGATCATATCTACTACATGACTCATGTTCGACCTTTCGGTCTCTTGTGTTCCGAGGCCATGTCTGTATATGCTAGGCTCGTCAAGTTTAACCCGAGTGTTCTGCATGTGTAACACTGGCTTGCACCTGTTGTATGTGAACGTAGAGTCTATCACACCCGATCATCACGTGGTGTCTAGACACGACGAACTTTCACAACGGTGCGCACTTGGGGAGAACACAATTCATCTTGAAATTTAGGTGAGGGATCACCTTATAATGCTATCATCGTCCTAAGCAAAACAAGGTGCATAAACATCACATGCAAATCATAAGTGACATGATATGGCCATGAACTTGTGCTTTTGATCTCCATCTTGAAAGCACCAGCATGATCTCACCGGCACGACACCATGATCTCCATCAACGTGTCGCCATCGGGGTTGTCACGCCCATCATGCTTGTACTACTATTGCTACCGTTTAGCGATAAAGTAAAGCATTACATAGCGCTTAATGATTGACACATAGGTCATACAATAATTAAAGACAACCCTATGGCTCCTGCCAGTTGCCGTACTCATCGACATGCAAGTCGTGATATTCTATACAACACATGATCATCTCATACATCACATATATCACATCATGTAATTGGCCATATCACATCACAACATACCCTACAAAAACAAGTTAGACGTCCTCTAATTGTTGTTGCATGTTTTACATGGCTGCTATGGGTATCTAGAAAGAACAATTCTCACCTACGCATAAACCACAATGGTGATACATAAGTTGCTTTTCAACCTTCTCAAGGACCGCCTTTGTCGAATCCGATCAAACTAAAGTAGGAGAAATATACATCCGCAAGCCATCTTTGTGCAATGAAGTTACACGTCAGTCGATGGAACCGGTCTCTCGTAAGCATACGAGTAAGGTTGGTCCGGGCCGCTTCATCCCACAATACCGCTTCATCCCACAATCCCACAATCTAAGCATCAACGCCCACAAACTCTTTGTATTCTACTTGAGATGTCATCTACACATAGACTTAGCTCATGATGCCACTGTTGGGGAACGTTGCATGGGAAACAAAAAATTTCCTATGCACATGCAAGATCTATCCATGGTGATGAGGATCTACGAGAGGGAGAGTGGATCTACATACCCTTGTAGATCGCTAAGCGGGAAGCGTTAAGAAACGCGGTTGGTGTAGTCTAACGTCTTCGCGGTCCAAATCGCCAAGTGTCCCACTATCTCATCACGATCCGTCCCGCGATACAATCATGATCTGTCCTGCGAACTCATCACGATCTGTCCCGCGATATCATCATGATCCGTCTCACGATCTTGATCACGGTCCTTCCGATCTAGCGCCGAATGGACGGCACCTCCACATTCAGCACACGTACAGCTCGATGATGACCTCTGCCTTCTTGATCCAGCAAGAGGGAGCAAAGAGGTAGGAGAGTTCTCCGGCAGCGCAACGGTGCTGCGGCGACGGTGGTGGAGTAATTCCGGTAGGGCTTCACCTAAGCACTGCAAAAAACCGATCTAGAGGAGAAACTATGCACTCGAGAATAGGGTAGCACGTGGCTAAAAAAACTAGTGCCAAAACCCTAAAACCCTCTAGTATATATAGGAGAAGAGGAGGAGGAGGCTTGGCTCCCAAGGAGCCAGCCCTTGGGTTGGCTGAAACAGGAGGGAGGAGTCCTCCTCCTCCACTCCTAGTAGGATTAGGACTCCTTCCTAATTTAGCCCTTTTGTCTTTTTCCACCTTTTTCCTTTTGGGCTTTTTCTTCCTAGCCGCATGGGCCCTTTGTGGGACTTCCTCCAGCCCACTAAGGGCTGGTATTCATCCTCCCACGGCCCATGTAGCCTCTTGGGTTGAAATACCCCTCCCGATGGTCTCCCGATACACTACCGGCACTCCCGGCACACTACCGATGAGCCCGAAACTTTTTTGGTGACCAAAATAGGACTTCCTATATATCAATATTTACCTCCAGACCATTCCGGAGCTCCTCGTGATGTCCGGGACTCGGAACAACTTTCAGTCACCACCATACATAACTCTATACTACCGAAACGTCACTGAACCTTAAATGTGCAGACCCTGCGAGTTCAAGAACTATGTAGACATGACCGAGACACCTCTACGGTCAATAACCAATAGCGGGACCTGGATGCCCATATTGGTTCCTACATATTCTACGAATATCTTTGTCGGTCGAACCTCTATATCAAGGATTCAGTTTATCCCGTATGATGTTCCCTTTGTTCTTCGGTATGTTACTTGCCTGAGATTCAATCGTCGGTATCTCCATACCTACTTCAACCTCGTTATCGGCAAGTCTCTTTACTCGGTCCATATAACAAGATCCCGTGACTAACATTTGAGGCTTATTGTGATGTTGTATTACCGAGTGGGCCCTAAGATACCTCTCCGTCACACGGAGTAACAAATCCCAGTCTTGATCCATGCCAACCCAACAGACACCCTTGAAGATACCTGTAGAGCACCTTTATAGTCACCTAGTTACATTGCGATGTTTGATACATACGAGGTACTCCTCCGGTGTGAGTGAGTTGCATGATCTCATGGTCATAGGAACATATACTTGACATGCAGAAAATAGTAGCAATAAACTGACACGATCATATGCTATGTTTGTAGTTTGGGTCTTGTCGATCACATCATTCTCCTAATGATGAGATCCCATTACCAAATGACATCTCATGTCCATGACTAGGAAACCATAGCCATCTTTGATCAACGAGCTAGTCTATTAGAGGCATACTAGGGACATGGTGTTGTCTATGTATCCACACATGTATCTGAGTTTCCGATCAACACAATTATAGCATGGATAATAAACGATTATCATGAACAAGGAAATATGATAATAACTAATTTATTATTTCCTCTAGGGAATATTTCCAACACAAAATACCAACGGTGGAGATGCAATCATCCACACAACATTGAATAAAATAACAGATTTGCGATCTACGACGAAATGCACTTTTGCAAACGTGAAAACAGCAAGTAGATGAATCATATCATGCATGATAATGCAACCATGATGTAGAGCACAATTTGTAGACCAATTTTCATATATGAATCACCTCCATTGGATGCACGGTTCACAGGGTACAAGCATCACAAAAATGCAATATGATGAAATTACATTCAGGTTGTAGACTTATGGAAAAAACTGGACCTCGGGGCAATCGGGACGAAACGGAGCGGATGAGGAGATCTAGCAGCGGGGCGGCGTTTGGTTGAAGGGATGCCGACGTCCAGGGTCGGGGCCGTCCTAGCTGCTGGCCAACATGGTGGACCGGGGCCACACACTGACACGAAGGCAAGGCGACAGTGACGAGGGCATGACCACAGGGAAGGGGGCTCTGGGCAGGGCTCTTCGCTGGATCTCGCCGGATCCGGAACGGAGGGGGCAGGCCGGCGATGGAACGCGGCGGCAAGCGAACCTCCAAGGAGTGGCGGCAGGCAAGGCGTTCGTGGCGCACGCGGGGCACTCCTACAGTGGGGTCGCTGGCGGACGAGGCTCGCAGGGCGGCAGAGCTAGCTGCGGTGCCGTGACGAGGCGGCTGCTGGGCGGCGGTGCGAGGCAGCTCCGGCAAGGAGTTGTGGAGGTGTGGGTGCGGGGTGGCACTAGGGCAGTTGGAGGCGAGCGCCTCGTGTGGGCTGGCACTCGAGCCGCGGAGGCTGTGGGACGGGCCACGGCGGGCTGGCTTTGGGCCCTGGCAGGCCTATGGTGGTGGGAGGTGGCTGGGCGCTGACGTGGCGTGCCCTGGTTGGCTAGAGGATGGCAGCTGGCGGCGGTGCTGGCTATCCAGGCGGTGACAAGTGGCGGCAGGGTGGTTGGCCGACGCGGAATGCAAGGAGGAGGGAGGTGGAGGCCATTTTGGGCAGGGAGGACCTCCTGTTTATAGGATGTTGTCTAGGGTTATGGGTTTGGGGTTATTTTTGACCCTCCGATCGTGATCGGATAGTTCGATCGGAGAGGTGGGTTTGCTGGGCTTAGTGGGTTGTGTAGAGTGACTTAGGTGGGGACGAGAGAGAATGTGGTGACCCGTGACATGAGGTTTAAAACATCGAAAACGTCCGCTAATAAACCGATGACCGCACTGCTACGGTTAATCTTTTGGGTATCAAACCAACTCGGAATGCGAGGAAATTTGGCAGGCGGCCTACCTACATTATAAGAAGACCGCACACCAAGTGCTGACCCAATCAGAGAATATTTTGTATGCACTTTTAAAAACAATATTTATTGGTGTCGCGGACGCGTGCGTGTGGTTGGTCTGAAAATGGTCAACGACGAGAGCGGAGAGAACCGGCAACTATGAACGGATGCATGTTTTTTGAAAAATGGTGACAATGCTATGCAGATGATGAGAATGATGCAATGATGAATGCGACAACCAGACGAATCACACAACCATAATGGAAACAAAAGGGGAATCTTCTGGAGCATTGATCCCGGGCTGTTACACCCCTCTCCCCTGCATGCAAAGGCCCAGTCGAAGTGCATGGAACAACCATCAGGCGCCTCGTCGCCGGGGTGAGGGTCTCACCCTCGTACAGCCCCCCAATTGGGGGCGTCCGTCCACTCGGCCACAAAGTCCACCAGGTCTGCTCCTTTGATGACCCTCCTCGTGCTGAACTCTAACTCGAAGGCCTGCAATTCGATGTTCCACTCCGTGACACTCCCCGCGGTGTTGGGGTTGCGCAACACTTTCAACAAGGGATACGCATAGACGATATTGGTGGGTTGGGCCTGAAAGTAATGGCGCAGTTTCCTTCAAGCGACGAGAAGCACAAGAAGGAGCTTTTGTTGCATAGGGTAACGCGAGCGGGCGTCCTGCAATACAGTGTTGATGTAGTACACCGAGTTCTCGACGAGGAAGTAGTCTTCCGCACCGCTCCGGTCCACGGCAGGTTCATGAGATCTTGATGCCTCGGGAGTTGCCAGGGCGGACGAGGCCTCAGGAGCGCCACCTTGGAGAGGAGAGGGCTCCGGGGCGTCCTGTGAGTCACCTTCCTTTGCGGCCGGGGATCCGCCTGCGTGTGGGTGTTGCGCGTGCGCTGACATGCTCCTCCCTGACCGCCATGAGTGCAGCACTGGCGGAGTGTGGGGTGGCGGCCAGGTAAAACAATTGGGGCTCCCGTAGGCAGGGCAACACCATTAGCGGTGGGCTCGTCAGGTAGCACTTGAGGTCCTCAAATGCTGCATCTGCCTTCGGAGTCCACTCGAGGGGACCTTCCTCTTTATGAGATGGAAGAACGACAGGGCACGCTCACCAAGCATGGAGATGAAGCATCCCAAGGAGGTCATGCAGCCCACTAGCTTCTGCATTTCCTTGAATGTCTGAGGCGGACTCATCTGGCTTATAGCCTTCATTGCCTCTGGGTTGGCCTCGATCCCCCGGTGTGACACCAGGAAGCTGAGAAGTTCACGTGACGGGACCCCGAAGAGACACTTCTCGGGGTTCAGCCTCAGGCTCACCCACCGCAGGCTGGCGAACATCTCCTCCAGGTCCTCGATCAGGGCCTTGGCTTCTCGCGACTTGACCACGATGTCGTCGACGTAGGCCTCGGTGTTCCTTACGAGCTACTGCCCCAGGGCAATGTGCATTACCCACTGGAAGGTTGCACCTGCATTCCATAACCCGAAGTGCATGCACATGTAGCAGAACACACCACACGTGCTGAGGAAGGTCGTCTTCTCGATGTCATCCACCTCATCTTGATTTGGTGGTAGCCAGAAAAGTCATGCAAGAAGCATAGGAGGCCACACTTGGCGGTGGAGTCCATGATCTAGTCGATGTGCGACAACGGGAATGGGTCTTGGGGGCAAGCCTCGTCGAGATGCGTGAACTCGACGCAAATGCGCTCCTTCCCATCCTTCTTCGGAAATGGCCACTATGGTGGCCATCCACTCTGGGTATTGCACCTCTCGGATAACCCCGGCTTCCTTCAGCTTGCTGACCTCCTGGGCGATGAATGCTTGCTTCTCATGGGCCTATCTTCTCGCCTTTTGCTTTACCGGACGTGCGTTATGTCACACCATGAGGTGGTGCCCAATCACATCCCTTGGGACCCCCACAAGGTCGGACACATTCCACGCAAATGCATCCATGTTTGCGCAAAGAAAGGACACCAACGCCTCCTCCTGCTCCGGATGGAGGCCGGCACCGATGGTGAAGGTGAGGCCAGGGTTCTCCTCGTCCACACGCACTTGCTTCGTCTCATCCCGGTTCTGAGAGAACAACTGCTTCTTCTTTACTAGTGCGGCGGCGGCGGCGGCCCCAGCGTTAGGGTGGGCCGTAGTCGTGGCCTTCTAGGCGAGCTTGAGTGTGTGAACCACATCCTTGGAATCTCCGGCAACGGAGATGATGTCGTTGCTCCCAGGCATCTTGATGACGTTGTAGCCTGGGTGCGTTGCCGCCATGAACATGGCAAGGGCGAGGTAGCCAAGGATTGCGTTGTAAGGGAGGTGGATGTGGGCGGCGTCAAAGTCGATCTGCTCGGTGCGGTAGTTGTAGTGGGTGTCGAAGGTGACAGGGAGACGCACCCGCCCCAAGGGGGATACGGAGCCCGTGACCACCCCAAAGAAAGACCTGGAGGGGACGAGCTGGTCGTAGGGCACCTGAAGCATGTTGAAAGTTTCCATGGAGAGGATGTTGAGGCTGGGTCCACCGTCGATGAGGGTCTTGGTGATGGCCATGTTGCTTTATGGTCGGTGTGCACAACATGGGAAGCATACGGACGACGGCCGTTGTCCTGGGGTGGTCGTCGGGGCCGAAGGTGATGTCGACCTCCAGCCACGTTCGAAGTTGCAGGGCCTCGAGTCATGGTCGAGCCACGCTCGTCACATTGAGGAACCGTTTGACCTGGCGGCTGGAGGCGGGCACATGCGATCCACCGAGTATGCACGCGACCGCGGAGTGGGCCAGACGAACTCCTGCACGCCATGGATGCTCAGCCTCGGAGGGGACGCCGGCCATGGAGCCGATGAGTTGAAGCCTGATTGTAGCCGTGGATGGAGGAGCTTCGCCACGCGCCCTACCTAGCCCACCAAATGTCGGATTTCGGGCTTCGCAAAACCCAAAGAGGTTCGAACTCTAGGGCATGTGCAAAGATCCCCACCAGCTCTGGCCTCAAGCTCACCGCACGACTACCTAGCCTGGCGAACTCACTCAATCACGGGAAGAGGACTAGCACACGAGGATTTACCTGGGTTTGGGCCACCAGGGCACGTAAAACCCTACTCCTGCCTTTGGTGGATTTCCTCACGAGGAGGTTTTTGGATGAACCAGTACAGTGGTGTGTCGCGAGGATGCTTGAGTGGTGTTCGATCTGTCCTCCCTCTACTGGGTGGCCTATCCTCTATTTATAGTGGCCCGGGTCCTCTTCCCTTATCACAATGGCGGGAAGGGATCACACAACGGCGAAATTCGAAGGGGACAAGGAGTACACCCTTATCCTGACGAAAGGTGGTCTTCGCCTGCAAAGTAGTCCGTGGAGACGCAGAGGTGGGCTCGGCGATGACATCCGTCCTACTGGGCTCATGGTCATGGTATTGGTGCACCGGAATGGATACCTTTGGGGTGCTTTGGGAACCTGTGTGCGTCTTTTCCTTTTGCATAAAAGAGGAAACCGTCTCCTCTGCACGCGCTGGTACCTGCCTGTCCGTCTTGCATCATCCTTGACCTCCCGAGGCCAAGTAGTTCATAGAGATCTCTGCCTGGGGAGGCCTCTTCCCTCGCGGGTCTTGTCGTAGTTCCCCTCGTGAGGATGGGGCTCTCGCGAGGACTTTTCTCTTGAGTGAGGCCGCGCTGGTCCATAGCAGGCAATCGAAGTGGGCCGCACCTTGGGTCGTAGGCAGGCTGTTCTGGGTACCCCCATTCCCATGACGCCGACAGTGTTCTTGGAGGGAGATCTCTAGGGATCGAAAAGATAACGATGGGCCAGATGAGGAAGACCCGACAGAGCGTGTATAAGATTCAGACCAAGAAATTTTAGGGTTGCGTGATATGCTGCCGCCGTGCACGCCATGGCAAGATTGATACAAAGTATTGTTTGGATCTATTGTGGCCTCATATGTATTATGGTTTTTGGTCCATGATGCAAGTATAAAGAAAATGAAATATAGAAGACCGACCAAGACTCTATGGCTGCCGAGGCGAATTCCCCTTACTAGCGCAATGGAGGCCACCGCCTGACAATTCAATATCCAATACAATAGTCATACACATAATTGATTGATCCAGTGAGCGAACACAGAGGTGTCCAAACAAGATACTATTGAGATCATGCAAAAATGAAGTACAGTATAATCATGGGAGGAGCACGAACTGAAGACTAGCAAAATCTGGAGCCACGTCGTTGTCGTTCCCCTTGATACAGCAAAGGAATATGCTAACGTGGGTTCTCCAAACCAACCAAGAGAAGGATCAAGGATGTGGCCGTGAGCATGGACTCGGATGCCTCCGCTGCTGCTGTAGCCCACCTCGTTGGCTCCCGCCTCTGCGACCACTGCAGTCAAGGCGGACCTGAATCCGCAACAAAGACGACCATAACCACTCACCTCCATCGAGCCGCGCCATCGTCACCAGCTTCGCTTAAAGTTGCCGTCGCCATGACCTCGACATTGGCCTTCAAGCCGCCAGTCGTACCGCGTGAGTCACCCTGCCTCAGCACGCCTCTGTTTGCCTCTATCAATCCGGAAACAGATACGCCTAGGAAACAGACTTCAACAATGTTGTTTATGTTGCTCTGCATCGAGTCGCCAGACGCCTGCCGAAGCTGCCCTCGCCAGTCTGCCCCTTGGTGGTGGCTCGCCGGTCTGGGGGCCTCCTCAAGCTCCTGCTGCCTATGAGTCGCCCCGCTGTTATCGTGGCTTTAATCCGCCCCTGCCGTCGTGGCTGCAATCCTCTCGCATCGACCCTGCCTGCTCCGCTCCCCCGCTCGCCCGCGGGCTTCGACTCGCCATTGGCCACTACGCTAGCACGTCAGTCTCTCGAGCAACCCACTCACCGGCTTGACTCTGCCTGGCCTCCCTACCCACAGCTGGGTGCTCCGCCTCACCGCTGCGCTCAGTCACCTCTTGCAACACCTGCTGCTGCCCCAGGAGCAAGTCGTTCCCGGCCTCCCAAGCTGTCGACCACTCGTCTGATCCGCCCTGCCCACCATCGCTAGATGTGTTGCCTGCGCCGGGTCACACCTGCTGGCACCACTTACAAACCGTTAGTTGTCGGCTCGTCTCCGCCGCGTACGTGCCTCGCCACCGTGGGCTTCCGGGCATGCTAAGCTACCTCGGACTCGCCTTGCCGCCTATGGCCGACATCACTTCGCTCGCCTCCAGTGCGCCTCTGAGACGCCCCGCCCCAGTGGCCTCAAGCCGACACGACCCCCGACCGCCTCAAGTCACAGTCGGTGCGGCCTCGTCGGCCACCACCCCTTGCCTCCGCCATGGCCCCGTGCATAAATTGCCTCCATAACTGCGCTTCGAGGTGGCCACAATAGATCGGTCCACCTCCTTTGCTCCAAGCTGCCCGCCATTCTCGTGGCTCCGCCTCACCACCACCGTGGTTCACCTCTACACCGACCCACCTGTTGTGTGCCGCCTGCTTCACCAACGTGCTCCAAGACGACCTTGGCTTGCCGATATATATATATATATGGAGGAGTTGACCGGATGGAATAAAGAGAAAGACCCGAGACTTCAAAAAAAGGGGAGGTTATCCATGGGCCATAGGAGGACATGGACATCTTGTCGCCCTCGCTCGGCCTCCGCAACGGGTCGCCTTTGTGCCTTCGCCGCTGAGTGACCCGCACGGCCTAGCCTCGAGTCGCCTCGTTGGCTTGCCTCGCTGGACTCCGTCTCTGAGCCGCTACAACCTATACTGCCTCTCCAACCGGTGTCTATCGCCGCTGCGAGTCGCCGCCCACGCTGTTACGTCTGTGGCCTTGCCTCCACCGTTCGCCTCTGAGACGCTACGGCCTCTGCCGGCTCACTAGTGACAACATGACTGTCTTGGCGTTCCAAGAAAATACTAGAACAATTATTCATTATAAAGGTGGTGTCATGCCACGAATATGGAGTGTGCGCCAGAATCATTATGCACTAGCGTCCGCACAAGCCGCACTCCCGACAGGTAGCCGCACAGGCCGCCATCCTGCGGTTTGGCGGTTCTCTGTAAGCACTACTTGGCGAACAAACGCGCGTAGGCCACCGCCCTTGCGACCCGGTCTACATCGTCTCACCGGGACCGTGTCTACTCGCTGCTCAACGGATGTGCGCAAGCTGCCGCCCATGCGGCCCTGTCTACATCGACGCGCCAAGACCGCACCCGTGGTCGACTTGCCTCCGTTCTGGCCGACAATGTCGCGGCCAACTCATCTATCTGCGTCCGTGGCCGACTTATCCGCCTGCTCCCGTGGCTGACTCGCCCATGTCCACGCCGCCTCCAATGACGCAACCATCTTTGCCATACACCCCCATGATCCGGTCTACATCAACACACTGGAGCAGCGCCCGTCCGCACGAGCTGCATAGCAAACACATGCAAGTCGCCTCTCCTGCGGCCCAGTCTATTCCAACAACTCTGGATCAAATCAAAATATATTATCAGCCTCCGCTTGCACTGGATGGCTCAACGGATAAGAGCACAAGTTGCTGCCACTGCGGTTTGGTTAACTCCAACAACCAGCCACAACGAACCATCGACCGGGTTACTGACACAACTCATACGAGGTCATTTATAACCCACCACGGTAGACCTCAACCTTCTATGGATTCACATCGCGTTATCAACACCAAGGATATACAATTAGTGTCATGAAGATCATCAAATCGCCACCTCGCCTACAGCTTCAACACATTCCGACGTTGAGCTATTAACTATATGCCGATTTATGCCACGACCATGTATGAAGAATCTCAAGCCGCCCCATCAAGTCGATTTAAGACTTGGGGGATGCACAGACATGGCTCGACAGATTTAGTCATTGTCAACAAATAGAAGAACCCCGGGTCATTACACGGAAGATGACCCGGTCCCGGGGGCTACTGCCTTATTGGCGAAAAATTAAAAGTCCCCCAAGAGGACTAGCCGTCATGATGCGCAGTTCAAACATGGGTGCCCTACCTTATGGGCGAAAAAGTGAGGTTACCAAAGAAGACTAGTGGCCATGATGCATAGTCTAAACATGGGTATTCCGTTCAATCTTGATCATCGGTCACTTGAGGGCTGGCAACTCACCGAGTTTAGCTTTCTCACCCTCTTGACCCGGCAAAAACGCCAAATATTATATTTGTTAAACCTTCCTGTCTACGTGATGCTACTCCAAAAAGGTGACCTGTCGTACTCTTAGCCATCAATCTTTATGACCCTGAACTCGTCAAGGTTAAAACGGCAGAATTTTTTTCAAAACTATTATGAATTTTGTATCAAATTTCAAAACAGGTGGTGCAGTTGTAAAAAATGCCAAAAATAGGACCCCGTCGGCCTTAGTTGGGCCGACCGGCCACCCGTCGGCTTTGTGCCGGCCGAAAAGGGCCCATCGGCTGCCACCAGGCCGAAGTGTCGGGCCGTCAGCCCATGCCAGGCCTAAGAGCACCCGTCGGCCACCAGGAGGCCGAAGAGCCCCTGGATAAGGCCAACGCGGCTAGCTCCTCTTCTTCCTCCAGCTTCCTCTCTTCTTCGTGTTTCTTGGCCAAAATCCCCCCCCCCCTTGATCTCCCTTTCCCTCCACCCATTTTCTGTTTCAATCCGATGAATCAATAGATCGTCTTTGTCTCCCTCGTCCTATGGTTTTATTTTTTGAAACGTGGTAGTGATTTGTTCATGGGGAGGAGAAATGGTGTGGTGGTGGATGTGTGAATGGTGAGAAGGTGGAATGGTGGAGAGGAAGAAGAAGGTGGAGAGGAAGAAGAAGGGCACTCACACGTCGAAGGTATAATTTTTTCTGTTAGTTTAGGTTAGTTTTTTCTTAGTTTTTTGAATGTACGTAAAATTAGTTTAGGTTATTTTTAGTAGTGTAGTTATTTTAGGTTACTTTTATTAGTGTCATTATTTTTATTAGTGTAGTTATTTTTATTAGTGTAGTGATTTTAGTGTATGTTTTCCGAGCGTAGGTTTAGTTAGTGTAGTCATATTAGTGTCGGTTTATTTTTGTGAAGTTCATTTTAGTGTAGGTTTATTTAGAATACGTGGGTATATTTTAGTGTATGTTTTATTTTAGTGTCGATTTATTCATTGCTAATAATGAGAAGCTGGCAATGTTTGACAGGTTAAAATGTCTGAATCCATAAATTTGATTGTGTTTTACGACCCTGGTAATGTTTGATATAATGAGTTGGGGGTTGATCTTAGCGAGTTTAAAAGTGGCGAGATGACACTTTCAGACCCGGACAGACTGGACATTAGGCAGTTGAAGCACTGGTTGACAAATAGTTTTGGCCTGGATCCTGAAGTTTGTTCCGTCAGTATTCATGCCATGTGGACCAAATCCTATAAATGTGAAGTGGGATTTGATTCCGATAGATAGGAGCCAGCACTGGTTGTCTCTGTTAAGTCATTGCAAAGACCGAAGAATCCATCCATCTGCCCTAGTGCAACCAGTGTCGAAGGAGGAGAATATCATACCGCCACCGTGGGGTATGAACCAGGCCAGAGTAGTCAAGTGGCTAACGAGATTTATGTATCCAGGTCACAACCACCGGATGTGAATGCTAGCCGAGCCGAGAAAGAGTCAGATTATGTACCACACAATGTTAGTGGTCATGCTGCTAGTCAGAGTATTCAGTCGATAGTATTAGATGCCTTTGGTGTTGCTGCTGGGGATGAGGAAGGCGATGAAATGCAGAGGGTGATGGAGGAAGAGGACGAGGATGGGATTGCAGAGGAGCTTGATTCTGAAAATTCCGAGGATGAGGAAGAGGTACCAATTCCTGCTGCATGGGAGCAGGACATATCCGCCTGCTTTACTGTCAACGATGTCCATGAGACTCCATGGCAATATAATCTAAACCAAGTCCAGATCGGGGCTATGTTTGACACGAAGAAGAAAATGAAGTATGCGGTGATAAAGTGGGCTATGTCTACCCAGAGGGTTTTCCGGACACACACATCCAGTCCAACGAAATATACTGTGAAGTGTATTGAATCAGGTTGTCCTGCGAAGGTACACGCCCACGTGCCAAAGTATAACATCCACTGGGTTGTGACAAATGTTGTCCCGCATAATTGTGTTAGGAAAAACATGTTGGTTCATCATCCAAACCTTACTTCAACTCTCATAGCGCAACTCATGTATACTAAGATAGTGACGAAGAAAGATATGGAAGCAAAACACATCCAGACAGCAGTGAAGGTCAGATGGAAGTATGACATTCCATATGGGAAGGCTTGGAGGGCTAAGCAGAAGGCTATGGAGGAGAGGTTTGGGACGTTCTTCGACTCCTATGATAATGTTGTCTGTCTCCTTGACGTATTGAAGGAGAGAAATCCCGGCACTTATGTTAACATTCAACACATGAGGTTGGATAGTATACCAGATTACAAGGTGTTGAAACGAGTATTCTTCTCTTTCGATATGTGCATCAAAGCTTTCAGGCATTGTCCTCCTGTGAATTTTGTGGATGGTACACTCCTGACTAGTCAGTACAAAGGGCAAATCCTGACTGCTATTGGTGTGGACGGGAACAACCAAATCATCCCACTAGCCTTGGCACTTGTGGAGGGTGAGAACTTTCCGAGCTGGGTATGGTTCTTCCGGCAATTTAAATTGTGATCGTGAAGGACCAACCAAATGTGTGTCTCATTGATGACAGACATCCCAGTATATTGACGGTCGTGAAGACACTGAGTAATCCAACTGCTCACGAGCCAACACCTCGGAAGGACTTGCAAAGTCGGTGGTGCATGCGCCATGTGGGTGCTAATTTTTTCTCGCAGTTCAAGAACAAACGGTTGATGAACTTGTTCAAGAAGTTATGCAAGCAGAACCAGCAGCACAAATATGATTTTATTTGGTCAAAACTTGATGAGTTCACTAAGAAGCAGGTCCTTGCTAGGAAGAAAATGGAGAAATACCAGGTTAAATTAACAGCACTCATTGCGGAGCTTGAGGAGCCAGTTGGTCTTTGTGACTTGCCAGCAATTGACCCTCCTAATATGAAGAGAAAGAAGGGTAGGGCAATAAATAATTTTTCTGAGTGGATAGAGAAAGAGCCTATAGTGAATTGGTCTTTGCTGCATGACACCCATGGAGCTAGGTATGGCCACATGACAACCAATCTTGCAGAGATCTATAACTTTGTACTCAGAGGGAATAGAGCATTGCCACTGACAGCTATTGTGGAGGGTGTATTCCATGGCACTATGAGATATTTCAGAGAAAGGCACGAGTTAGCAAAGAAGCATATTGTAGATAATCATAACACTCCTTATTATAGCCGTGTCATGGAGTACATGCTTGAGAAGATAAAGAAAGCAAAAAAGCAAACTGTCACACTCATAGGTAATCAGGAAAGGAGGTATGAGATTCAGCTACCTATTGATGGTTTTGGTTCTGCAAATGAGGTGAAGACACATGAGGATACAATTGGAGCAGAATTTTATCCAACTTGTGAGTGTACATGCAACAAACCGAAGTTATTGCACCTGCCTTGCTCACATGTGTTGGCTGCTTGTGGCCAGATTTAGTTGGACGCTATCTCCTTCGTGTCTCCGTACTATTCAAAGGAGGCAGTACTCAATGTCTGGACAGGTGATATGACAGGGTTTAGAGTCGTTGGAAATTTCAACAAGGTAAACGATGGTGATAGATTATACATCCCGGATCATGCACTACGGCGAACTAGCAGGGGCAGGCGTAAGGTAAAGCGCATACAAAATGATATGGACCAATCTGAAGTTGGTGGAGCAACCAGACAATGTTTGCTCTGCGCAGCTTATGGGCATAGGATGAAATATTGCCCCGACCTAAAGAAAGACGGTGCTTCCACATCGACGAGAGCTTCCACATCGACGACTGCAGCAACAGTTGCAAGAGGTGGTCCTGGGAGTCGTGGTGGACGAGGCTCTCGAGGCCGAAGGGGCAGCCGAGGAATACATAACTCTGAAGCTGCATAATATGTCGGACTATGTTTTTATTTGTACTATGTCGGACTATGTTTTTATTTGTAATATGTGCACACTATGTTTTTATGTGTAATATGTGAGACTACGCTTTAATGTGTAATATGTGAGACTAAGTTTTTATTTGTTATATGTGAGACTATGTTTTTATTTGTAATATGCAAACATCTAAGTTTTTATTTGTAATATGTGTGGACTATGTTCTAATTACAGATATGGCTTCGTATCCGATGCTTAATGGCAATATCGATAGAGGTCACCGAGGCGCGCTTATGGAATCGGGCACGAACTTAGACGTGTTGATCACTCGCACCCCAAAGTCTAACTGGATGAACTGGGCTGGACTATTACCCCTGGCACGACTGGTTGAGGGTACATTGGATGAGTGGGTTGATCACCCGGACTTGGATGACGCAGGTGAACGAATGCAGTTGTACAAGAGGCAAGTATCACGCTTCTCTTACGACAGGTCACTCCTTAGCTGCTTGGTAGATAGATGGAGACCAGAGACACATACGTTTCACTTTCCCTGGGGAGAGATGGCTCCTACTTTACAGGATGTGTCCTACTTGTTGGGATTACCTCTGGCCACTACTACCATAGGACCTTTAGAGGTAGAAACTGATTGGCTAGCATCTATGCATTCCCTTTTTCTGGCTGCGGTGCCAACTACCAAGACACTAGACAACGATCGGCACGGGCCTCTTTTTAGGTGGTTGAGCCAGTTTCAGATTGTCGCCTTCGGATATCCCACTTTTCAGTTGTCAGAGTCATAGATTGACCGGTCCCTAGAGGCATATATTATGTGGTTGTTTGGCAAGACGATGTTCACAGAGAACCATGTGACCATTGTAGATGCACGACTGATCGGTGTTGCACGAGAGATAGCTGACGCACGTTCCCCAGAGGACATTGTGCAGAGGAGTTTCAGTTCTGCTGTGTTAGCAGCTACGTATAGAGGCCTGTGCAAAGCTTGCCAGTTGAGGTCAAGGAAATATGGTCTTCTCGGATGTCCACTATTGTTGCAGCTTTGGTCATATGAGAGATTCCCTATTGGTCGACCCTACGTCAGCGTTGACAAACCTTTTGGTAATGAGGACATGGCTAGACATTACGTGCCTTCTATCGGCGACTTGCCTACTATGGGATCTATTTGGGCACGGAGAGAGGTATTTTCATTATTAACATTATGAATTAGTAATGTTTATTTCTTGCTATTCAATATTATGTACTAATGTTTGTTGTCATGCATAGAGACAGTTTACGCCTGGCCAGGAGAGGGGCTGCTACCCCTCCTTCACGGTGCAGTTTGATAGTCTGCATGAGGATTAGGTTATATGGGAACCATACACCCGTAATGCTATTTTAGAAAGGTACCTAGGTGGGATTTCTGGATTGTGCACTAGAGATCACCATTATTGGATGACCAAGGCCAAGTTGGTGTTTGACATGACGTTGAGGAGATGGCTATTAATAGGGTGATGAGACAGTTCGGTCTGTGCCAAGAGCCTGACATTCCGGTTATTTCACAATTACCAGATCACGTGCACAAGTAATACTACTTTGGTTCTCAGCTCTGCATTAATAGGTTGTTGAGTCAGTTCGGTCTACTTATAGCTATTCATGTTACGTGCATTTCAATCTCAGGTACAGTCGCGTAGGAGGAGACAAGTCCCAGGCTTCTGGGTTTCGCGACATCAGTCCTTACCTCGAGGAATGGACTACTGCCCCGACAAATATCTGGGATGAAGTTTGTGTCTTCGACTGGGACAAGTTCGGGTTGTCTTTGAAGCATTACAGACAGAGCACGAGGATCTACTTGGTTCCATCATCTGCTCCGGATCAGATCCCAGTTCCTTTCGCCAGAGATCTGTTCCCAACTTCCTCAGTTGTGGGAACCAGACACCACGCGGTATGTCCTCAGTTTTTCTCACATGCTATGTTTTCCCTATACATGAACATGTACAATTGGTTAACTTTCTGTGTACAGGGTGAATTGTAAACTCAGGCACTAGAGGAGGTTACCGCTTTGGTGGACCGCATTGACAGAGGAGAATATATCCTGGAGCGAGAGCAAGCAACAAGGTTGAAGAGTCTTCAAGCGAAGATACGCGGGATCGTCACAGCTGTTACATGTAGACGATCTTCCGATGTTGTTCACACTCGTGCAGCACATCGTCCGCCACGCCCCTCTCTGCAGCGTTTAGAACCTCGACCTTCACAGCCAGGGAGCTCCTCCTGGCAGCAGGCACCTCCTTCGCAGCCAGGGAGCTCCTCTTGGCAGCAGGCACCTCCTTCGCAGGCAGGGAGCTCCTCCTGGCAGCAGGCACCTCCTTTGTAGGCAGGGAGCTCCTCCTGGCACCAGGCACCTCCGTCACAGCCCGCGAGCTCCTCCTGGCAGCAAGCACCTTCTTCACAGCCCAAGGATTATTTCTACCAGCAGCCACCTCCTTCACAGCCCGGGGGCTATTTCTACCAGCAGCCACCTCCTTCACAGCCTGGGGACTCTTCCTGGCTTCAGCAGATGGACCTAGGTAACTTAACTTTGTACATTCTTTTACAAAATTTAGCCTCGTAAGTCATTCTTTGCATGTTTTAATTTACCAACAGTCGGCAGCCATTCGCAGCCGTTCATGACTTCAGTTCAGTCGCCTGTGTTTACCAGTCATGGTTCGTACATGGCTGGCAACGGCGAGGATGATGACCGTGGTGCATACACCACCACCATCGACGCAGGAGACTCAGACACCGATGGACGAGGTGTTCTATGGTCGTGGTCATCGTGACACTCGTCCACCGCCTCAGCGCTTATCGCCTTCCAGTACACGTCCGAGGAAGCCCAAGATTCGTCACAAGCCCCAGCAGTGATATGGTCATCTACGTACGAGACATGACTATCTATTTATGTATGCGACATATGTAGCCTTTAGGTATTAGACATATTCATGTATTTGACATATTTGGCATCTATGTATCAGGTATATTCATGTATGCGACATATTTATGGTTGAGACTTATTTGGTTTGGAGAGAGAACAACAGTAACGCAAACCAAATTAAAATGCACTACATAAAACACCACTACAGAAAAATCCGTCACCTCCTTCACCTTGCAGAGATCCTCGCACCAGCAACGAACTGCTTCCACCCCCTGAGGCAACTTCTCACTCTTTCATTTGCTAGGCTTAATGCTTTGATCCGAACAAGGCAAACTCATAATGAATACCGCACTGGTTTTTTCGAGTGTTGGTGGCCGATGAAGGAAGGCAGATACAATGCCTCCTTTTATAGGCAGATGACAATAGCAATGGCGGGAAATCGAGCGGGAAAATTTGGCGGGAATACTTGGCGGGAGAAAATGGCAGGAGAGAATGGCAAGAGAGAAAGGCAGGAGAGAAAGGCGAGAGAGAAAGGCGGGAGAGAATGGCGGGAAGGAAAGTGGCGGCAGAGAATGGTGAGAAAAAGGTGGCGGCACAGTATGGCAGAAAATAATAAGGGGAATATTACGGCTTGCTGAAATTAATATACATCTTCCTGAAATTAAGATACAACTTGCTAAAATTAAGATACAACTTGCTGAAATTAAGATATAACTTGCTGAAATTAAGACACAATGTGGATATTTTCTTCTACCTGGGCTGCAAGAGCCCTTTCTTTCTTTCTCACTGTGGCAGATAGCTGAAAACAACAGCTAGCTCCTGTTCACGCTGTTTGAATGTTACGAGCACCAAATTGTTGACTTCAATAGACGATGCCAGCAGAAAATTACCGAAACCTTCCTTCTTCAACACCATTCGATCACCCAAGCCAATGAAGTAGGAAAAGGAATGCTCACAAATATATCATCATCTTCTGAATCCAAAGTAATTTTAAGAGTTAAAGAACCAGTCCTAGGAATAGCCACAAATTGCATCAAACTCCTGACAACCATGGTAGGAATAACCTGACAAAAACAAGCAAGTTATATGATCCGTCCTATGAACCAGCAAAGAACAAACAAATAAAAAAACTAAAACCAAAGCTTACCATGTGTTGAGAAATAACATTCATGCCATCCATCCTATGAACAAAAGGAGTACACAGTATGTAGTTGTCATTAAAGAGCTACCGCGACATGACATACATTTGATGATAATTTAGTGACACCACGACTATAAAAACAGTTGTCAACAAGTTCCCTCTGAGTTTCACTCAGATCCTCAAGAGCTACAAAAAATGATTTCACTAACTGAGATGAACAACAAAATATATAAGATGAAACAAATCTGAAAATCAGTCAAACAAATATCTTACCAACATGGGGTAAAGGAAACAACATAACACCATCCCGATGAAATTCGACACTAATATAAGTTCCATAGTGCTCAAGCATAACAGCCATCATGTCACTATGGCGGAGAACATAATCATTCACAAGTTCCTCCCACGAAGGACCATGGAATTTACTGCTCATCCTACCATGTGTAAATATAACATGGTATAAGTTACTCTCACTGTTGTGCAGTGCAATATCAATATCTGTGTCACCTCTCCGAATAGCTAAAGCTCTGCACTCCTCAATGTACCGAGCAAGATGTGATCTAACACTGCACGAAACATACTACAACAAGAATGGAAGCAAACATCATCATCATATAAACAAAGGCATTCGAATATGCCACAGTCAGATAATCAAGACATAGAATCTTACAACACGTCTTGAACATCGACGATCCAGCACCACAGTAAATACAGACGCACCGGAATCAACAGCAACACAAGGGCCACCTGGAGCTTGGCAAAATGGGCAAGCCATTTACCTGAAGACGAACGGTGACCAATAAGAACTAAATCCACTACCGACTTCAGAGTTCTCATTCGATTGAGTTCGATGCCAAAAAAATACCATAGGTCGATAGAGAGCGCCCTGATCTATTGTTTACACGGGTATGATAACAACATGGGTGGTCGAGCAAAGAGATCGACGAGGCGGTGGAAGCACCGGAGAGCAACGGGAGTGAGAGGTGGAGAGGGGCAGGCAACTAGACGAGGGAGGGTGAAACGAGTGGTCAGAGGAGGAAGAAAAGAAGCCCTGGGTCTTATCCAGGGGTCCATCGGCCTCCCTCTAGCCGACAGGTGGCCCATCGGCCTTCCTCTAGCCGACAGGTGCCTCTTCGGTCGCCCTCTGGCCAAAAGAGGGCTCTTCGGCCGGGTGCTGGCCGACAGGCACCACTTTGGCCTGGTGCTGGCCGACGGGCCCCTGTTCGGCCTACTACTGGCCGACAGGATACTAATTTCGAAAAAAATTCAACTCCTACAGCTGTTTTCAAATTTGATACAAAATATGTACTAGTTTTGAAAAAAATTCTAAAACGGCGGCTTAATTCACGTGAGAGACGGCTTAAAGAAAGCGAGGATACTCCATGGGCTATTAAGCCAGCTTCATTAAAACTTGATTAAACCTGCCTGTTTGCAAGATGTTACTTCAACCCCGTGTACTCTCGATAAGCCAATCCATATGGACCCTGAACTTATCCAGGTTAAAATATCGATTGGGTCATGTGAGAGTCGGCTTAAAGAAAGCGAGGATAAACTAGTGGTTATCTTGTTAGTTTCATTTAAGTAAGACTCGAGCCATGAAAGCGAGCATTTTTAAACTCTGTTATCATATACATACATCATCCTGCATTGCATCATTGCACACTGCATCATACATAAATCATTATAGCCCGTGTTTGGTGCAAGTTGTTTGTTCTTTTGTGTGTAACCGCTAAAGACGGATGAGGATTGGTATTCCTATTGGTTTGATAAACCTTGGTTGTGATAACTGAGGGAAATACTTACCTGTATTATGTTGCGATAACCCGTTCCTCTTCACGGAGAACCCAACACAGATCACAAGTATCGGGATGGATTTCTGACACCGTTGTCAGGGAATACCATCACCAACTATCAAGTAACTTTGCACAAATTATCATTCACTTGTTCTTCTTTTTATTTGATGTTATATTTAGTTTGTCTCATAACATAACGCGCAAGATGCGACCCTGTCCTTATTTTGGCTCGAGGGCCTCGACAGGGATGGAAGCGCATCTCGTCGTTTCATAAGAACAGATATCATTACAAGTACATGTACAGAAGAGATGAGTATATGGAATTGGCTTACACTCGCCACAAGCTACATCACGATCACATCAATACAACAACACATTCAAGCATCACACATAAGAGCTGGGTCTGACTACGGACGAAATCAAACGATAAAATGACATCCTTCCTTGCTATCCCAGGCTGCCGCCTGGAATCCATCCTAGATCGATGAAGAAGAAGAAAAACTCCAAATCAAATAAGCATCACGCTCACGTCAAATCGTCGCATTACATGTACCTGCAACTATTGTTGTAGTAATCTGTGAGCCACAAGGACTCAACAATCTCATTTCCAAGGGTATCAAGACTAGCAAAGCTTAATGGGCGAGGTATGGAAAAGTGGTGAGGTTGTAGCAAGCACTAAGCATTTACTTGAGTGACTAACTAACGAGTACAGAAAATAAATATGGTGGTCTACGCATAACGGACGTGAATTAATTATGATCACTAAGTGATCCTGAACACCTACTTACGTCAAACATAACCCCACTGTGTTCTCTCTCAGATAAGGACTTACGAGTAGAGACAATAATTGTTACACACACGGTTGGTATATTTTATTTGAGTTTACTTCAAGTTTGCTATGACCGGGTGTTAAACAGAGTTTCAAAGTTGCCACTTCACCGCGGGCACGGCTTCTCGAAAAGATTTAACCATGTAGGTGTGCTTCAACTCCTCCACCACAAACTAACCACACATTGCGCCGAATAACCTCGATCGCGGAAAAAACCCGTGATTCCTTGAAAATTCTGTTGAAAAACCACAACCTCGAGATAGCCCAAAGTTTCCTCGGAATCCCTCGCACAAGATGGTCGAGAAAGATAAAACAAATCCAGCAAGGCCGCCCGACGTGTCGACAATCCCGATAGGACCCGCGTATCTCGTTCTCAGGGCACAAACTGGATGGTCTAGCTACGAGTAAAACCAATCCCCGAGTTTCCCCGCGGTTGCCCCGCAGGCAGCCCGTTTGGGACAAACACCAGCAGCACTGGCCCCTTGTATTATGTTGGATTAACTCGGGTTCATGACGCCCTATGCTTTAATGATTGTGTCTAGTATTATTATGTTAGGCAAATATAATACCAATGTTGGGCCTTGCCATAAGAGTTTTATCCCAAAACAAAAATCAAGGGACTCAATATGGAACATAACACTGGTACACAAGTAACTAGGACGGCAAAAGTGAAACAATCAACTTCTAAACATTAAGTGAAGCTCAATATGCAACGGGTTGCATATTGTCGAAACTCCACATTCGAATATTTAATTCACTCTCGTTTAGGTACACAACAATATTAAATATTATTAAATATGGCAAGAGATGAAGCATAAATAAACTATCTATCTATGTATCTTAAATGAGGCCGGAAATAACTTATAGTATTTCCAAAATGACTCCATGTGTTAATCTCAAAATTGGTCCAGATACGATCTAACCATATTTTATATTTGTTAAACAGCAAAATAAAGTATGTCATGAGATTCTACACGTCATTCTAGTAGATTTACATATATATAACATTCAAAACAGAGCTATGGCCTAAAAGATATGACCAACACACGATGAATATGCCATGAATACAATATGCATAAAAATAACAACCACAAGCAACTTAAATCATGAATGCACCAAGATATCATGAAACTACATGAAATTTAAGCAAGTTTAAATGAGGCCGGAACAACGAATACCAATTCCGGTAAGTCCTCATATGCAAATTAAGATTTTGGTACTGTTCTTCTTATTACACAATTTTATGGTTGTTAAATAGCAAAATAAATGCCATCATGTTATTCTACATATTTTTCTAGTCAAGTTACATATGTAGAACATTTTTAACGGAGCTACGGTTTTGTACTTGTGAAATAAATCATTTTAGCATGGCAATTATGCAAATTACGTGTAAACAGCAAGTTAAGCGTTTCAAACACATGTAAAAATTGGATATTGTGAATCTATGCGAAATTGTAAACATCTTTCATATATTATGTTTTTACATGCGATGCACGGTTAATTAGTTATTGACATTTTAAATCTATGCAATTTTTTTGAAAAATTGCACAACCCTAGTTTTATAGGAAAAATCGCAGACATTAAAAAAATGATCCTGGGCTGAAAGATGAAATAGCCAATGAGCGTTGGATGGCTAACTAGCGCACTGGGCATCACATAGGCGGGGGAGCTCACCTCGGGCCTGAAGGAGCTGGGCTGGCTCGGGGAAGCAGCTGGGCCGGCGACGGTTGGCGGCCAACGCCGCGGTCAACGACCCTTGCGGGCGTCGTCCTCGTCCCGCACGCGGGCAAACGCGACGCAGGGGCCTCCAGCGGCCATGGCGTCGATGTCCGACTGGCAGGGGCGACGTCGAGTCCGACGAGGCCGGAAATGGACACGGTTGGGCACCTGGGTCCAGATCCGACGGGAAGGGGCTCCGACGGCGACTTGGCTCGCGAGATCCGGCGCCATGTCGTTCCTGCGAGGCAGCTACAGGGAAACAGAGGGAGATGAGAGAGAGAAATGAGAGGGAGGAGGAGAGGTCGGGGAAGAAGGCACAAGGCGACGGGGCTGGCTTGACCTGTAGTGGCCGGCGGGCTCCGGCGGATCTTCGCCGGCTACGCACTCCGGCGGGACGACGGGGGAGCAACGGGAGGAGCTCGGGAGGCTCTCCCGATTCAGATCGACCGGGGTGCTCCAGAGCGGCGGCGAACGGGCTTTGCGGGGCCACGTGTCACGTGAGGAGTGGCTGCGGGGGCATTAGCGGCGGTGCTGGCCGGTTGGCTGGCCACCAAGTGGCAGGGAAGGAGATAGTCGGCGCGGATTCTGAAGGGGAGGTGGCTGGAGGTAGGTGGAGGCCTAGGGGCTATTTTGGGCAGGAAGGCTGCTATTAATAGTAACTGGACTAGAGTTTAAGGGTTTTGCATCGGTTCGAGCTTACTGATTAGGGATAGGTTAAGTAGGCTAGGTTGGGCTGTGAAGAGAGGGTGTGGGATGAGAAAAGAGGGAGGTTCGTGGCCCGTGGTAGGATTTAACAATCCAAAAAGTCTGATAAGTAACTGTGACACTACCGTTACGTTTGCCCGTTCGGATACCAAACGACGTCTGATTGCGACGAAATTTGACAGGCGATCCACCTATACTATAATAAGACCGCACGCCAACTTTCGATCCAATCCAAGAATTTTTTCACGTGCTTTTAAAAATAATATCTTATCATTGCCGCGGGCGCGTGCTTGTGTGGTTGGTCTCGAAACAATCGAGGGCGGAAACGGAGAGAACCGACAACTACGAACGAATGCAAGTTTTGAAAACGGGCGATGATGGAATGCAGATGATGCGAATGATGCGATGATGAATGCGATAATCAAACGAATCACACGCTGACAACAGAATAAAAGGGGAATTTTCTGGAGCATCTATCACGGGCTGTTACACATAAAAAATCAAAAATATTTATCTTTGCTTGTTACTAGTTTACTTGCCTAGCTATGATATCTTTATCTTTGTCACAGAAATAGAAGGTAAAAAGTAAAAATAAAGACTTATGGGTCCACATAAAGTTTTCTACTTTGGTCATCTTTGATCCATTTGTGCTTGTACGGAAACCCCAACTATGATGGGAAATCATTAGATGAGCATGCTTACTTTGTGCGTCACCGGTTATCTCAAAAGGGGTTCTTATGACATCAAATAAATGGTTTCTTGCACCATGCTTGGAATCTATGTGAAATATATGATTTTACTTGTTTCTTTGAGAACCCTCAAAGACACCTTCCCTACTTATGTGATTTTAATGATAATGAAATCTTATCTTCTTATGCCAAGGGTGTTTATAGTTACTATGCTATCGAACAAATTGAAGAATTTGTCGCTTTTAAGGGTGCTTATGAAGTTGCTTCTTTTATTGAAAAGTATGATGCTACTCTCTACAAATATGAAAAAAATTCCATACTTAAATATTGCTATGAAAACTATGTTTCTAATACATATGTTAAAGAATTTATTGAGAGAATGACTGCTGCGTTGGAGGACAATTATGATTCCATTGATTCGACTGAAATATCCCCTCTTGATGAATGTGATGCTTGTTATTCTTGTGGCCAGGATGCCAATATTAATAATGCTTATGGAGATGAACTTACTATAGTTCCTCATGTTGAAAATGAAATTCTTGCTATTGAACCCTAAAAGCATGATTGCAATGATGTTACTATGAATTCTATTAATGCTAGTTGTGCTAGCAATATGCAAAGCTACAAGCTTGGGGATGTGTGGGGACCTCAACTCATAAGTCGTGATCACCTGATGTACGTGAACAGTGATCCCAGAGATCAATGCTCACTAAACACACAAAAACTGAATAACAAGAGTCTTACATCCATTACTTACCGTTTTACTCAAATATGGCCCTTATGGCCAAGTCTTCGTATGTTTGCAGTGGAAGTCTTTAGCGATACCATGCCATCTGCCTTAACCCTACAGGCATATTGACCCGGAAGCGTACTAGCTCGCATGTTCATCACCAAGGTAATCTTCCTCATGACATGGTCTTTCATGCCAAGCCAATAAAATAACCAGTGGCAATCCGGTGAGTATTTTGAATGTAGTCGCAAGCAACCCATGTTTGGAACAAGGTATAGCAATGCATGATATATCATTAAGTAGGTAAGTTGCAGAAAGCTAATTTTGAGAGCAATGGCATGTTCATTAACTTTAAAAGCATGCATCAACAGGTTGCAGACATCCATATAAGCAGGTTACAGATATCATCATAAGTAGGGGTTGAACATCTCATGTTCGGTCATCATGTCAAGTCATATGACTGAGCTGAAGTACCATCTTTGTCACACACACACACACACACCAGGTTTTGAGAAAACATCAGGACGTAGTTTAAGCAGGACCACCCAATTGTCATTGACCATGGACACGACTATTCGAATAGTTTTACACTCTGTAGAGGTTGCACACTTTACCCACAAGACTCGGGGGACCTGCGTGTCAATCCAAAACTCGCGATACATCAAGTACCCGAGGTAAGCACCCAAACAAAGCCTTTCCCTTGAGGACACTAAACAAAGAGTCCACTCATTGGTTCCATCCCTCATGATGCACATCAAATTTACCATCCATGAGGGCACACAACGGTGTGCCCAATATCTGTAAAAACAACCCATGGTCGTCCTATCACGCACGAGCCCGTATCAAGAGTGACCACATCACTCCCGCCAGTAGTAATGCGGGTTCTCTGCTAGCATCGACCAAAGTAATCAACAAAGCCTCTTCTCATATAGGGGTAGCATGGTCGTACATGTAAGGTTGGGACGATCAAGAAATCTTAAATATCATCCATTTTTTGAAAACAACACACACACACACTTTCCTTGGTACACCACTTAATTCTCAAGTGGTTACCTAGCTCAACATCATTTCCCTCAGGCATTAATGGCACCCGACGGGGTTTTCGAAAAGTCTTCAAAATCATTTCCTTTTCGGCACCATGCATATTACCATCCCACTTGCGTAGCAACTACTCAGCATCCTATCTACTTCCCACCTGCACAACCCTCACAAGAAGGTAGGGTCATGTTCAGTGCAAGTATCAACTAGTAAAAGTATCGGAGGTAACCCACTACGGTGTTCACCGTTTCATCATGATTCAATGCAACAAAAATAAGTGTCATATGCATAAAATGGTTTCTTAGACATGGTCAAAGGGCTGCTTGACTGGTTCAGCAAAGTCTTCGAGGTCTTCATATGCTTCTCGTCCAATTCTGAGCACTTCGTCTACTTCGTCAACTATCATTGGAAATAACCATAATAAGAAACACAACAAGGCTTTTTGAATGGTAGAAATGAAGGGATTATTGGTCTTATGAGAAGTCTATAGAAATTATTTTTATAAAAATGAGTAGATGCATTAATCAAATAGAGCGTGATTTTAGAAGAATTTAGAAAGTTGTTTCACTAGATTTGGAATTGGGATGAGTTTCCTAGGGATTTGCAAAGTGGATTATACATAAAGGAATTGTTCATTAGTTTATATAGCAAAAGAGGTGTAAGGAAAAAAATTCATCACTTAGTGCATGAATTTATATCTGCCTAGGAGTTAGAATCATAGAATTTGGGTCTAAGGTGAGCCCCCTAGGAATTTCCAATGCCCAAGGCAGAAATATAAAAATAGGGTTTCATTTATTAGGTGTACATAAAATTTCTTGGAAAAAATGTGCAAGCTAGTAATATGGATAGAGCAAGATTTTTGGGACCTCTAGGAATTGAATCACCAAAATAGGAGTTGATTTGAATTTAATATGTATTTTTGATTCTATCAGAAAAAAGGCAAGGATTATTTTTTACCCAAAAGGGTCGAAACAACTCGCTGGGCGTGGAATAGCCACTAGGTCGGCCTAGTGGCTCAGCCACGCACGCCCAGGTGCTACATTGATGGCGCATTCCACCAAATGCGCCTTCGGTCAGGGGAAACGCCCCCTAGGGAGCCGCTTTCACTTAAATCACTGGGCCCGGCCTTTGGGTGGATGACAAGCGGGCCCAGCCGATAGGTCTTGTCCCACCTCCCGCTCGAGCCAGAGCAAAACAGGGGAGGCGGGTCTGAGCGTTGTCGACGTCGCCCCAGCGACACAGGCCACCTCTGGCGACGTTCTGGCGACCGGAGTGATCGGGAGGGAGCCCTGCATCCGACTGAGTGTTCCATTTCGCCAGGGGAGCATCGGGGATTGTGGGCCTTGGCCGCGGTGGAGTCCGGCGACAGGTGGCCATGCAGGCGGTTCTCCAGCGACGAGGAGGATGAGGAGGGGCGCGGGAAGAGCTTGTAGAGACGCGGGAGTCCTATGGTGAAGCAAAAAGGGGAAGGGAGAGGTCGTGTACACCGAATTCCAGATGCAGTCGGCGAAAGGGCTTTGGCCATGGGGACGGATGGAGGGCACGGGGGCAAGAATGGCTAGGTTGGGGAGGTCTGCCGAAGAGAGGTAGAGCGAAGGGAGACGAGAGGGAGCACATGAAGGGATCTTTAAGCAAGGGCGATGAGGGGAAGCTCAGGTGGCCGCCTGCGCGTCCTTGGACGCGGATAGTATGAGTACTAGAGCCATCTTGGAGCATTGTTGGTATTGGAGAGCGGTGTGGGAGATCAAGGGAGATTCTTGGCATGAGGGGGCATCCCGCCAAGGCCATAGGCGAGCTATAGGACAAGATGCACGCTAGATCGCCATTGTTGCATGCCCGCAACATGGTCACCATGCCACTTCGTGTACAGGGCATCATTTTGGTCGGTCAATGATGTCTGGCATGTGAGGTACACATGCAGGAGAGTATTGGTAAATTTTGAGAGCTTCACGAGTTGTGTAGATGGGGTTTTACAGAGTGCAAGTTAGAAATAGCAAACTGGAGGCTCATCTAAGGGGTTTGTACTAGAGGGCATTGCGGGTAAAACCTTGTCTAGTGGGCTCAGTTATGGAAGGACTACATGTCCACCAATTTCCAGCTCAAGAGATGATGCTACAGGGCACTTGCAGTTTAAAGGCACATTTACTGCCAAAATCTAGTTTTAGATGGTTTGCTCATATTTTCCACATGATCATGCCATCTTTGGGTTTGGTTTGATGCACTAGCATGCAAATGAAGTTGTGGAAGAGTTTGGGGGGCATTTGCATGAACATAATAGGGGGAGAGAGGAAGAAGAGGCCTTGCCATGGTAAAAAGAGAGGGAAAATGAGGGAGTTACCCCCCCCCCCAACAATTGATCAAAGCCATGGCAAAGTTACTCGAGGTAAATTGGGGTTAGTACATACTATGGTAAAAAGTTGGAGGCAGGAGAAATCTTTTTGGGTCAAATTTTATTGTCCACAAGCTTATGGCTAAAGGTGTTTGGGATTTGTTTTGGCTAGGCAGAGGAATCCTATGTCCTTGAGATTTACCAGGGTTAAATGGTAAGTATAGTTGGTATTGATAACAAGTTTTCGGCTCAGTTGAAGAAAGTTGATAATACAAACTTAAACCCTAGAAATCAACAAAAATGGTTTTCTATAGATCTAGTCACACAAAACCATACTCCTTGAGGCACCACTTGGTGTAGTGTTATCATTTGGTGATTATATAATGACTACAAAATTTGAGATCAAGAAGAGAGTGTTGGCAATATAGAGTTGATCAAATTTGGCTCTGGACAGGAATGGTTTTGGGATATTTTTGTGAATAAACACTATTAATATTGAGATGGAACTTGGCAAGGTCATGTGTGAATTGCTAGAATTTTCCTCGAATTATTTGAGATTATTTTTTATAGAAATATTTCAAATACTTGAAATATGCAGAAAGGGTTTTGGAGTGTTTTGTCCAATATTTTGAACATGACCATGTGTTGAAACTCTTATATATGGAAAATATATGTCCATTGAGTTTCCATAAATTTTCTCAAATATTTTGAAAGCATAAAAATAATTTTCCCTATAAAAGACCATTTTCGGCCTTAAGAAAAAGCCTTTAAATAAACTAGGAAAATAATCTTTAAAAATACTATTTGGTGGGTTTGGGAAGTACTATATATGGTAGGTTACACATAAGGTATTTAGGGAAGAACATTCACCCTAATTTTAGGACTTGTAGTACAAACCTCAATTTAGGGGTTTTAGAAAACCTAATTTGAATAAATTCTTTTTGGCCAAAATAATATTCTATAAAAATATTTTTAGGTTCTATACACAAGGCATGATCATTAGAAAAAGGTTTGTATTAAGGAGGTGAGTCTAGAGAGTAGGGGGGATTTTATGAATTAAAGCACTAGCAAGCAAACAATCAATTATCAATCAAGTCAAGCATCTCAATCACACAAAAAGTTTTTGTTGGCCCTAATTTTTGAGTCATGCTAACTTAGTTAGGAGAGGCAAAACACAAAGTGTGACAGGATGACAATTTTGTTATGTCCAATGCCTATTTTAATAATCAATATTGGGGTGATGACGTTTATATTGATCTTGAAAATTTATTTAAACCTCATGATGAATATGTTATGGATAATAATGATTTCAATAATATTGAAAGTGGGTTTGGAGAGGTCATGACTTTAGTTAATGTATATCCCACTACTTTGGAAGATTGTAAATTTTTTGTGCATGTGGATCATGGATAAAATATCTTATATGATAGCTATATTGTTGAATTTGAATATGATCCTACATGTAATTATTTTGAGAGAGCCAAATATGGTTATAGGAATTTTCACGTTACTCACATACCTCTCTTTGTGTTGAAATTATTAATGCTTCACTCTTCCTATTTGCATATGCAAGATTTTACTAGTCTTGAGAATTGTTTTACTTATAAAATGCCTATGCATAGGAATTAAGTTATACTTAAATGTGTTTTTCACATGTTGCATGATGCTCTGTTTATGTTTCAATTATTATCTTTGCTGTGAGCATCATTAGAATCACAAGCCTACCTTAATGGCTATAAAGAAAGAGCTTGCTGGGAGACAACCCAATACCTTCTGTTATTTTGTGATAACATGACTATTGACTCTATAATGATTATGTGTTTATGTTTTAATTAGTTTTTCTACCAAGTAAAGCCTTTGGGATAACTCACAAGATGAGTAGAAATGATGCTGAAATAAAAGAGGAACTTTTGACTCTAGTCCTGGAATTGTTATTTTATACCAGAGCTTGATAATGATCTGGAACTTTTACACACTATTTCTCAAAAAATTCTCCATGTTGTCCTCATTTTATAAAAATGTTAGAGTTACATAATTATGGTCTCTCTATAGATTGCTATAAACTGTTCTATTTTAAACATATTTTGTTTTGCTTGTTTTGATTATGATATGGATTGTATCGAGGGGTATAAGACATGGAGAATTTAGAATACAGTACCCATTATGCAAAAAGTAAATAAGAATAAATTTATAACAATACCTAAAGTATTTAATATGTTGCTTATACTAACGGATCTCACGAAGTTTTGTTGGGTTTTGTGTGATTGAAGTTTTCAAGTTTTGGGTGTGATCACGATGGACCATGGTATAAGGAGTAGCAAGAGCCTAAGCTTGGGGATGCCCAAGGCACCCCAAGGTAATATTCCAAAGAATACTCAAGTGTCAAATCTTGGGGATGCCCCGTAAGGCGTCCCCTCTTTCATCTCAATCCATTAGTATGTCACTTGGAGCTACATTTTTATTCATCACATGATATGTGTTGTTGAGTGTCGTTGCTTTTGTTTTCTTTTACTTTCCGTTTGTCACAATCATCGTTTGATGGACACACCTATTTGAGATAGACACACTTTCATCCTAATTTTTTAGAATACTCTATGTGCTTCACTTATATCTTATGAGCTTGGCAGTTGCTCTAGTACTTCACTTATGCATTTTTGAGCACGGTGGCATGTTGATATTGTAGAAATAATATGCTCTCGTTCTTCACTTATATTTGTTTGAGAGCTAATAAATAGTGACAGTAATTTGCATGGGTCATAATAGTAGTCCAAAAATAATAGGTATTGAATGAGTGATAATCAGAACCATCATGTAGCACATATACATAAATTTTGGGTTAATGACGTTGATGTGGAAATATGAAAAAAGGGAATTAATTTGATGCCGCTAGTTGGCTCCCACTTGACAGCTTTACCCCTATTTTCCAAAAACCATCGGTTCTGCCCAATCCACTTCGCTTCTCTTATGCTTTTGCCCTTTGACTGTTTGATCGTCACTTTGAAAACTTCATAACTAATTCATACTAACTTAGAAAAATACAACTAAGATATTAAAAAATTCAGAAAAACAATGCCTACATGTGCATGACATTTGCATTCATGAAAAATGTGTTGGAAAGTCCCCATCTTAGTTTTTGCTCATAAAGGTGATGGGGACTTTCCAACACTTTTTTCATGAATGCCAATGACATGCACATATAGGTGATGTTTGTGTGAACATTTTGATATCTTATTTGCATTTTTCTAAGTTAGTATGAATTTGTTATGAATTTTTCAAGTTGAAGGTCAAATGGTCAAAGGGCAAAACCATGAGAGGAGAGAAGTGGCTTGGGCAGGATCGAGGGTTTTTGAAAGATAGGGGTAAAAATCCCAAGTGGGACCCAACTAGGGGCAGAAAATTCATTATCCCATATGAAAAAAGTGTGACTTCATAATTGTTGATTCGTAGAAGTGTCGATATTAGGAGGTGTTAACTTATTGTTCATCTAAAAATTAAAGAGGCCTGGTGATGATGTGTGAGCATTTCTATTCTTGGTTGAAATCCTAGTGTTGTTTCGAGTCTGGGGTGCGCGATGGTTAACTCCTCCCAACCTCCTCCATCGGGGCATGCGAGTAGTACTTTGATTTATGATAAAACTAATAAAACTTTGCAATAAGTATATTTATGACTAATGTGATACTAAGGACATATGCATCTTCACCTTCTCATATTTGCTAGCCTCTTCGGTACCGTGCGTAGCCCATTCTCACCTCGAGGATCGATGCAACTTTCGCCGGTGCATCCAAACCTCGTGACATGATACGCTCTGTCGCACATAAGCCTCATTATATATTCCTCAAAACATCCACCATACATATATATCATGGAATTTCCATAGCCATTCCGAGATATATTTCCATGCACATCCCATTGTCACTTCACATGACTAGTTCGTTCATCATCATATAGCTTTGCATGATCATATATGTGACATAGTATTTGTGGCAAAGCACTATTCATCATATTTTGATACATGTCACGCTAGATCTTGCACATCTTGGTACACTGCCAGAGGCATTCATATAGAGTCATATCGTCCTATCAGTTCTACATATTGATTTGTAAGTAAATAAAAGTGTTATGATCATTCTTATTAGAGCATTGTCCCAGTGAGGAAAGAATGATGGAGACTATGATTCCCCCACAAGTCGGGATGAGACCCCGGACGAAAATTACATAAAAAATGGGGGAGGCTAAATGAGCCCACCATATAAGAAATAAATAAATTGGGGAGGTAAAAATAAAAAAGAGAAAAGCCCACCATGAAAAAAACAGGAAACAAATGAGAGAAAAAGAGAGAAGGGACTTTGCTACTATCCTTTACCACACTTGTGCCTCAAAGCGGCACCATGTTCTTCATATGTAGTCTCCTATTTTGTCACTTCCATATGCTAGTGGGAATTACCTTTTCATTATAAACTTGGCTTGTAAATTCCGATGACGGGCTTCCTCAAATGCCCTAGGTCTTTATGAGCAAGCAAGTTGGATGCACATCCCACTTAGCTTCACTTGAGTTTTCATACACTTATAGCACTAGTGCATCATTTGCATGGAAATCCCTACTACTTGAAATGACATCTATCAATGAGCACCTCCATAGCTCGTTGGTACTCCTAGTTGATGTGAGACTATGTTCTCCACTTTTTACCCCTTTAATATCGACCACCATATTCTATACCACCTATATGCTATGTCCAATATTTCACATTCATGTATTGCGTGAAGAATGAAAAGTTGATGCATATTGAAAAAGTACTATCCAATTGCCTGACTTGGACACCGTGGTGCTTAACATTTGTGTTGATGTGATGAAGATGGAGTCATGGCTTGCTAATATAATAAGATGAATGGGGGTAAACATTCTTTTAGGATCTTATACTTTGAAAATCAATGATTTTGTTTCTTATACTTATAAATATTGCTATGTTGATGTTTGTTAATTCATCATATCTCAATGAGAATACATAAAAAATATTAAATAATGAGGAGAATGTCCAATCAAATATTCTGTTTTTATCATTTACCTACTCGAGGACGAGTAGGAATTAAGCTTGGGGATGATGATACGTCCCCAATGTATCTATAATTTTTGATTGTTCCATGCTGATATGTTATCATTCTAGGATACATTTTGGGCATTTTTTAACCAATTTATAATATTTTTGAGCACTAACCTATTGACCTATTGCCTAGTGTCAGTTGTTATTTTCTACATGTTTTTCACTTTTCAGGTTTACAATATAAAACGAAATCCAATTGCCACAAAACTTTTTGATGATTTTTTCTAGACCAAAAGAATACCTGGAAGCTTCGGCAGGAGGCCGGGAGGCACTCGAGGGCCCCACCACACATTAGAGCACGTCCTAGGGGGCGCCTAGATATAGGGAGCTCCCGAAACACTTTTTCCCCTGCCGAAAGTCTCTATTCCAACGTGAGCCAATCTAGAGCTCCATTCCGGCACCTTGACGAAGGACGGGATCGATCACGAAGGGCCTCTTCATCAACCTTGCTGCCCTCATGATGATGTGTGAGTAGTTCATAGCAGACCTACGGGTCCGTAGGTAGTACCTAGATGGAAATTGCTCTCTTTCTTGATCTTCAATACAACGTTCATCGCATCTTTGCTTTGATCTATCATATGTAATCCGTTTGTATGGTGCATTTGTTGGGATCCGACGAATTATCAGTTTATGTTCATATTATTCATGAAAAGTATTTGAGTGAAACCTGAACACTAAGATTCTTGTTTGCATGATCATTATAGCTTCATAATGCTCTCCGATCTATTGAGATAGTTTGCCCAACTAGATTGATATTTCTTCGGTGGAGTGGTGCTTTGTGGTAGGTTCAACCTGACGAGTTTCTATATCCAAGTGACAAAGTATGAGACAAGATACATCTTTGTGTTTATGCTACTAAGGATAAAACGATGGGGTTAATTCATATTGATTGAGTTTACTTTGTCTACATCATGTCATCATTCTCAAAGCATTACTCTGTTTTACTTAATACTCTAGATGCATGCTGGATAGCGATCGATGGATGGACTAATAGTAATAGGTGCAGGCAGGAGTCGACCTACTTGCTTATGGACGTGATGCTAATATACACATGATCATTGTCATGAAAATCGCATAACTATTGGCTTTTCTATCAATTGCGGAATAGTAATTTGTTTACCCACCATATGCTATTTCTATGAGAGATGCCACTAGAGAACACTACGGCCCCGGGTCTATCCACCTATATATTCACAAACTCCACTACTACCTTGCTGCCATTTATTTTCTTAGAATTTATTTTTCAATTTACAAATCTTTACAATTATCTACACAACTCACTTGCTTGCAAATAATAAGATCAAGGGGATTGACAACCCTCTTTGCCGACGTTTGGTGCAAGTTGTTTGTTCTTTTGTGTGCATCCGCTAAAGACGGTTGAGGATTGGTATTCCTATTAGTTTGATAAACCTTGGTTTCATAACTTAGGTAAATACTTACCCACATTGTGCTGGGATAACCCATTCCTCTTCACGGAAAACCCAACGCAGATCACAAGTATCAGGAAGGATTTCTGGCGCCGTTGCCGGGGAATACCATCACCAACTATCTAGTAACTTTGCACAAATTATCATCCACTTGTTCTTATTTTTATTTGTTGTTATATTTAGTTTGTCTCATAAGAATCAAAAATCAAAAATATTTATCTTTGCTTGTTACTAGCTTACTTGCCTAGCTATGATATCTTTATCTTTGTCACACAAAGAGAAGGTAAAAAGTAAAAATAAAGACTTATGGATCCACATAAGTTTTCTACTTGGCTCATCATCGATCTACTTGTGCTCGTGCAGAAACGCCAACTAGCTTAGTTGATGAGAATTCATTAGATGAGCATGCTGAATTTGTGCGTCACCGGTTGTCTCAAAAGGGGAGGCTCTTATGGCATCAAATAAATGGTTTGTTGTGCTATGCTTGGAATCTATGTGAAATATATGATTTTACTTGTTTCTTTGAGAACCCTAAAAACACCTTTTTCGCTACTTATGCGAGTTTAATGATAATGAAATATTATCTTCTTATTCCAAGGGTGTTTATAGTTACTATGGTATCAAACAAATTGAAGAATTTGTCACTTTTAAGGGTGCTTATGAAGTTGCTTCTTTTATTGAAAAGTATGATGCTACTCTCTACAAATATGAAACTTTTTCCATACTTAAACATTGCTATGAAAACTATGCTTATAAATGTTAAATAATTTATTGAGAGAATGACTACTGCGTTGGAAGAAAATTATGATTCCATTGATTCGACTAAAATATCGCCTCTTGATGAATGTGATGCTTGTTATTCTTGTAGCCATGATGCCAATATTAATGATGCTTATGGAGATGAACTTGCTACAGTTCCTGATGTTGAAAATGAAATTCTTTATATTGAACCCAAAAATCATGACTGCAATGATATTGCTATAAATTCTATTAATGCCAAGTGTGCTAGCAATATGCAAAGTTACAAGCTTGGGGATACAAATTTTGTTATGTCCAATACCTATTGTAATTATCAATATTGGGGTTATGATGTTTATTTTGATCTTGAAAATTTATTTAAACCTCATAGTGAATATGTTATGGATAATAATGTTTTCAATAATATTGAAAGTGGGTTTGGAGAGGTCATGACTCTAGTTAATGTCCATCCCACTACTTTGGAAGATTGTAAACCTTTTGTTTGTGTGGATCATGGATAAAATATCTTATATGACATCTATATTGTTGAATTTGAATATTATCCTACATGTAATTATTATGAGAGAGGCAAATATGGTTATAGGAATTTTCATGTTACTCACATAACTCTCTTTGTGTTGAAATTATTAATGCTTCACTCTTCCTATTTGCATATGTAAGATTTTCCTTATCTTGAGAATTGGTTTACTTATAAAATTCCTATGAATAAGAATTATTTTAGACTTAAATGTGTTTTCCGCATGCTACATGATGCTCCCTTTATGTTTCAATTATTATCTTTCCTGTGAGCATCAAGACAATCACAAGGCTATCTTAATGGCTATAAAGAAAGAGCTTGTTGGGTGAGAACCCAATACCTTCTGTTATTTTTGATAACATGATTATTGCCTCTGTAATGATTATGTTTTTTTATTTTAATTGGTGTTTGTCCAAGTAAAGCCTTTGGATAACTCACAAGATGAGTAGAAACAATGTTGAAACAAAACAAAAACTTTTGACTCTAGTACAGGAATTTCCTGTTTTTACTGGAGTTTGATAATGATCTGAAATTTTTACATAGTATTTATATACTAATTTTCCACCTTTTCCTAATTTTTTAGAATTTTTAGTTTTCATAAGTATGGTCTGTTTATATATTGCTACAGACTGTTCTGTTTTAAACATATCCCGTTTTGCTTGCATAGTTTGCTTGTTTTGATTATGCTATGGATTGTATTCGGGGGGTATAAGCCATGGATGATACTGGGAGAACCTGTAGGTGTCAACCTTTCATGAATTGGAGGGGATTCCATAAAGAACACAAAGAACACAGGGAAAAACAAGGAGAAATCACAAGAGGAAACACTCAAGAACAAGCCCAATCACACATCCACTAGACTGAAAACCACACAAGATCCACAAGGTACAAGAACAACAAAGGGAAATAGGATAAATGGTAGAGTTCATCCCAAATCCAATGGGGAGATGGGGCCCTAATATCTTGGAGTACCTTCCCTAGATAAGGGACTTGACATCCATATGATCTTCTCACGTAGTGGTAGCAACTCCAAAGGAGAAGGCTATGGAAGGAGCAACGCTAAACTAGTCTATGAGCTAAACCATTGCTAACCCTAGAAAGGAGGTGGGGGAAGAGTATATATAGTCTTACAAGGGGTAAGTGAGGGAGAGATACAAGGCCAATGGCCGCGTCTACGCACATGCGGTGCTAGACGTCCGACGGCTCGCGAAGGATCGGACATCCGTAGGACGTCGGACGTCTCTGGCTCGATCGTCCGGAGATCTTTGGATTTCCGTCTATTCGGTGCGGTCGAGGTGGCATCGGATTTCCGGAGGGCATTAGTCGTTCGAGCGCTGATGGTTGTCGGATGTCCGGAAGGCCTTGGTTGTTTGAACGTTTATAGAGTTTCAGACGTTCGGTGGCTTCTGGTCGTCCGACCACTATAGACTTTTGCAACCCCATCTTCTTCCATCTTTGCTTCCAAGCTTCCCATGAATACGGTGTAGTCATACTATTGAGACTAGACTCCTTCTCGATGAGTGTGTAGCTCCGCTCACACCTATGCATGCACGCGAGAGAGGGGTCACGTAGTATACCATTGTCGAAGGGCACAAGTTGGCACATGTAAAGGAGAATATTCACCTTTGTAAGTACGAAGTGGATGTCGCACGTGTCACTTGGCAAAGGGACTCTTGTGATGGTGATGTCCGTAGAATGCTCCGCATCATCTCCTCCCACTTGGGAAAGGTCGGTCCTCGGATCAAAATCAAAATCACCATGGAAAAGAGATGGCATCGCTGTGTAAAAGTGGAGTATCACCAAGAACTCATCATCATCAAACTCGAGAGGGTCACTCTCCAATATCACACTATCTAGTAATTTCTCCAAAAGGAGCAAATATGAAAAACACTTGGAAAAACAAATGTGGTTAGAATTAGTGCAAAACCAAGCATTCAAGCAGTTATTCACCAAACAAGTGTTGTCATCATGCATAACATATGGTATGACAAGTGATTGTGTCATGACATGTAAGCATATGAATTGACAGTCTAAGGCATCATGGGGACAAGCAAGAAAATGTGAGGTAGTGATGCAATTATGTGTGGCAATACAATGAGCATCTACCTCAAGGTCATAGCACACATGCACAAAGAAACCAACAAAAGGTCTATGGTAGGCGTAGGAATCATTCACAACACCAAATAAAATGAAGTGTTGAAACACATGGGGAAAGTGCAAGACAATCCTAGCATAATGTGCACATAGTGAAGATAGTGAGGCACTCAACACGATATAAAGTGAAATTGGTCCTCTTGTGTCAGGCAACCAAGTCAAGCATGTAGCAAGCAATGCGGCATGGCAAATGTGAAGAAAGGACATTGTTGCAAGAGAGCATATGATTGTAACGACCAAACCTCGAAGGATTTGAGTCTCTGTCCTTACTATGCTAGTCCCTGGATCGATTTGCTATCACACACAGTATAGATGAATACCAGAATAACAAGTGCATCATTTATTACATTGTATGATCCAGAATTCATAAAGTATAACAATCTGCATAGCACTTGGCTAGCTTTATTCAATCAAACAGCGGAAAAGTAACAGAAAATAACAATGAGTCCCATCATAGCCCATTGGCGATGCTGAGTACAGACTTGTGACCCTAAGGGTACCTTACTCTTCGTCTGAAAATCCTGCAACATGAGATGTTGCAGCCGTATAGGTCATTACTTTGAATGTATTGGCAAGTTACACAGGAGAAATAATAAGCAGATCTACATGTACATGCATAGTATAACAAAGGAAGGCTTGATAGTTATTTTGCAGAAAGCTAATTTTATCCTCATAACTACATAATAGTCAAATTTTAATTTATTTGCTACAATTAAATACACATGGTTGAATTGGCATCTCCAACTCCAACCTAAACCATTATTAAGTTTCCCACCAAGTTTTATTAAGGATAACATCTGTCAAGATCATCCAACAACTGTAATGGCCTAGCTGCTCAAAGTTGTCCATAACCGGGGACATGGCTAATCATGATTAGTTTTATTACTGTGCAGAGTTTAGTGCGCTGTATCCACTGGACCCAACCCGAAGATTGAGACGAAGACTTTCAGAAGCAGTCACCTAGTCCTAAAGGAGGCCCATCCCAACTATCATAACTACATCAGCTGGCACATCCGGGTAAGGTTTCCACAACTGATCAACTAAGCAAGAGCCCATATAGCCAGTGGCCGCACATGGAAGCTACTAGTCACTAAGTCTGTCTGATCTTTTTGAACTTGGGCGACATTCCACTTACATTCAGAGGGTCGAAACCATGATGTTCTTAAAACCACCCAGCAATACCAATTCTGCCCAGAGGTGAATTATATCCCTAGTTACTACTCAATTTATTTAATAGTCCTCACATAATCTCAATGAATACTCGAACCAACCCCGTCTACATAGCATCGCATAACTAACTACCACAATCTTCATGGATGAGGGGATAACTCAATAGCATAGCATAAGACAAAAATATTCCCACACATGCATAATTTGATAGTGTGACATATACTATATGCATAGAAAAACAATAGGTGAAGGATGATCAACATGTAACTTGCATTGGTTCTCGTTCAAAAGGTCACACTCCGGACAATAGTTTGCGTCACACTCAGGACAATCTACACGTTTCAAAAAATCACCACACTCAAATATCATCAAATAGAACCAACAGCAAGAAATAATTTTTAAAACCACAAAACATAAGCATAACAGTAGGTATAAAACACCTACAAATCAGTAGAAACATAACACAAAAAGAATCATTAAATTTTAATAAACGGTTTGCAAAATATGGCCTTCAGAAGGTTTAAATTAAATTTGAACAAATTCAAATTTAAACATTGCAAACATGCAAAATTTTGGTGTGTTCGTATTCTACTAGTTATCATGAGTGCACAGGAAAAAGAATTAATTAAATAGGATTTATAGGTTAAAAGATATTGCAATTTGAAAATTCAGTGAAAATCTGTCCAAAAACAAATAGTCATTATGAGTTACTATAGCAAACGCCACGTGGCACCACATGATTGGCTGAGAGGTAAAGGTGTGCGCGTGCTCACCATGAGCGAACAGACAACGGCGGCGGCTCGGGCATCGGCGGGGGTGCTTCTCCAGCGGCTCTCCGGCGAAGGCGAGGTGGTGGGTGGATGCGGCGTCCAACGGGGTGGTGACGGCGGTTTTGCGAGCGGCGGGGGGTTTCCTATGCGGGCAACGGCGGCGAAGTGAACTCCGGCCGCTCTAGAGCTTCGGGTGGCCGCAGGCGGCTCGTTTGGCTGCGATTCAGGGTGTCCAAACGTGTCAGAGAGGCGCGGCGTTGATAGGGGAGTCGAACGGAGCAAGTAGCGCGGCTGTGGATGCCCTTACGGCGACACAATCGTCCAGCGAACGATGGCGGACCTGGAAGCTCCCGGCGAGATCCGTTTCTTCATGGTGGCGGCGTGCGGCAACAGAAAAGATCGGGGAAAAGGGGATTCGGGTGCCCGGGGCTTGGCGTGCACGGAGGCGTCCTGGGCGTGCACGGGGTGGCTGAGAGCCTCGGCTCGACTCCGGTTCGGCCTCGGGTGCATGAGGGTCGTGACACAGGCATGTCCGGCTCGGGCAAGGAGAAGAAGGTGAGACGGGACCCTCTGTCAGTGGCTGGAGCGCAGGGCAGCGTACCGCTTCGCTAGCCGGGCCACGGCCTATTGCTGCGCGTGGGCGAAGCCCTAGTTGGGCCACTGTGTAGCCCAACTGCGCAGTGCGTTTGTTTTTTTAATAAAACTGCTACCAAAACAAAAATAAATATAAATACCCTGGATAGATAAATACCAGAATAAATCCTAGAAAAATATATATTCCTACAGTAATATATATGGTACTAATATAAAATATAGGAACACTAGTTCCAACCCTAATGCAATTTTGAAAAATAACTACTATGCAAAAAGCCACACAATAATCCTTGCAAAATAAATTCAAAATAATTTGAAGTTTATAAGATTGCAAAAACATGTCAGATGAAACACAATTATTATTCTGGACATTATGTACTTTTTCTTTGACACGGGAGAAGTCATATTATCTCCACTCCAATAATTTGCCTTTAGTTGCATAATGAAGAGAATTTTTAGAAAATTAAATAATGCATAGGAAAATTATGACATGCATATGAATGATCTATTAAATACCTAATTTAGGAAAGTTGGGATGTTACAAACCTACCCCCCTTAAGATGAATCTCGCCAGCGAGATTCGGGTTGGCTAGCAAATAGGTATGGGTGATCCTGCCTGAGGTCTTCCTCTCGTTCCCAAGTAGCCTCCTCCTTTGTATGATGATCCCACTGAACTTTCCATAACCTGATTGTCTTGGTGCAAGTAACTCTCTTTGTTGTCTCCAGAATCTTAACAGGCTTCTCCTCATATGTCAAGTCAGTCTCCAATTAAATTGCCTCAAGTGGCACTGTATCTCTCAAAGGAACATCCACCATCTCTGCATGGCATTTCTTTAACTGGGATACATGAAACACATTATGAACTCCTGACAAGGATTCTGGCAACTCCAGCTGATAAGCTACCTCTCCTCTACGCTCCAAGATCTTGTAAGGCCCCACAAAGCGTGGTGCTAACTTACCTTTGATTCCAAACCTCTTAATTCCACGAAGCGGTGAAACTCAAAGGTATGCACGATCTCCTACCTCATATGTCACTTCCTTACGCTTTGCATCTGCATAACTTTTTTGTTTGGACTGTGCTATCTTGAGCCTGGCATGACCCAACTTGACTTTCTCCTCAACATCTCTAATCAAGTCTGGTCCAAAGAATTGACGCTCTCCAATCTCATCCTAGATCAATGGTGTCCTGCACTTCCTACCATACAGAAACTCAAACGGTGCCATCTTCAGACTAGCCTGATAACTGTTATTCTATGAGAACTCTGCATATGGTAAATTATAATCCCAACTGGACCCATAGTCCAAAGCACAAGCTCTAAACATATACTCCAAAATCTGATTCACCCTCTCTGTCTGCCCATCTGTCTATGGATGAAATGCTGTACTGAACTCCAGCCTAGTGCCCAAAGACTCATGCAATTGACACCAAAACTTAGACGTGAACTGAGTACCTCTATCAGACACTACCTTCCTTGGAACTCCATGCAGACAAACAATTCTGGACATATAAATCTTTGCTAGCTTAGCACTTGTATAGGTAGTCTTTATTGGGATGAAGTGAGCAACTTTAGTCAAACGATCAACAACTACCCAAATAGAATCATTACCTGATTGAGTCCTGGGTAACCCTGTAATGAAATCCATACCAATCTCATCCCACTTCCAATCAGGTATAGGCAATGGTTGTAACAAACCTGCTGGTTTCTGGTGCTCTGCCTTAACTCTCTGGCACACATCACATATTGCAATATACTCCACAATTTCCCTTTTCAGGCTAGGCCACCAAAACCTCTCCCTCAAATCCAAATACATCTTAGTATTACCTGGGTGGATAGAATAAGGTGACTCATGCGCCTCCCAAAGAATCAAATTCCTAATATCCACATCTTGAGGTACACAAATACGCTTCTCAAACCATATGGCTCCATGTTCATCCTCATGAAAACCTTGTGCCTTCCCCTTTAACATATTCTCTTTTATCTCAACAATATACTTATCATCCTTTTGAGCTTCTCTGATCCTGTCTAGCAAAGTAGGCTTTACCTCAAGTGTTTCCAAGTATCCCTTAGGAACCATTTCCATCCTGAGACTTCTGAACTGCTCACATAACTCCGGTGGCATATCATCAATATTTACTGCATTAACATGGCTCCTACGACTCAATGCATCACCAACAACATTAGCCTTACCAGGATGATACCGCAAGTTCAAATCATAATCCTTAATAAGCTCCAACCATCTCCTTTGTCTGAGGTTCAACTCCCACTGGGTAAAAATGTACTTCAAGCTCTTATGATCAGTAAATATATCACAATGATTACCAACGAGATAATGCCTCCAAGTTTTCAATGCATGCACAACCGAGGCTAACTCCAAATCATGTGTAGGGTAATTATGCTCATGATTCCTAAGTTGGCGTGAAGCATAAGAAACAACTTTACCTTCCGTCATCAAAACACTCCCAAGTTCCCGACGAGATGCATCACAATATACCCGGAAGTCTTTATGTATGTGTGCAAAATTAACACCCGTGTTGTAACCAAACGCTGCTTCAACTCTTGAAAGCTAGATTCACATTCCTCAGTCCAAACAAATTTTTTCCCCTTCTTTAACAATTCAGTCATAGGCTTTGCAATCTTGGAGAAGTTTTCAATAAACCTCCTATAATAACCTGCAAGGCCCAAAAAGCTGCGAATCTCCCCAACTAACATGGGTAACTCCCACTCTGTGACCGCGACAACCTTGGATGGATCAACTGCAACTCCATTACCTGATATAACATGTCCAAGGAATGCTACCTCATCCAGCCAAAACTCACATTTGCTGAACTTGGCATACAATTGGTGCTCCCTCAACTTCTCCAATACCAAACGCAGATGCTCCTCATGCTCTTCCTTATTCTTGGAAAACACCAATATATCATCGATGAAAACAACCACAAACTTATCGAAGAACTCCATAAACACCTTGTTAATCATATTCATGAAGTATGCAGGGGCATTAGTCAATCCAAAGGACATAACAGTATACTCATACAACCCATACCTCGTAGTGAAAGCAGTCTTTGGAATATCTTGCTCACGAATCTTTAATTGATGATAACCATAATGGAGATCAATCTTGGAAAACACAGTAGCTCCCTCCAACTAGTCAAACAGATCATTTATCAAAGGCAAAGGATATTTATTCTTAATGGTTACCTCATTTAGAGAACGATAATCAACACACATCCTCAGAGTTCCATCCTTCATCTCAACATAAAACAGGGGCTCCCCAAGGTGATGAACTTGGGCGAATAAATCCTTGCGCCTGCAATTCCCTTAACTGCCTCTTTAATTCCTCCAACTCTTGAGGAGGCATTGTATACAGTCTCTTAGCAATAGCTCCGGTGCCTGGTATTAAAACAATAAGAAACTCAATATCTCTATCTGGTGGCATACCTGCCAACTCTTCTGGAAACACATCTGGGTACTCCTTCACAATTGGCACCTCTTCCAGGTTCCCCCCCTTAAGAGAGTTCACCTGCCTCCGCTTATGCAGATACTTACATACATATTTGATTCTCTTCCCTCCTAGTGCATCCAGAGAGATGGATCGACTAGCACAATCAATAACAACCTCATATTTGCTCATCCAATCCATACCCAAACTGATATCCAGACCTTGCGACTTCAGTATGAGAAAATCTGTAGGAAACTCATACTTCCCAATGGACAAGGTCAACTGATGACAGCCTAAACCTACTACCAAATCAGCTCCTAGGGAACTGTGACAGCGCGAGACCGACGCTCCAGAAGATTCCAGAAGATTCCCCTTTAGTTTCCGTTTTCGGCATGTGTTCATCTGCTTGTCGCATTCATCATCGCATCATCTGCATTGCATCATCACCCGTTTTTGAAAACTTGCATCCGTTCGTAGTCGCCGGTTCTCGTCGTTCTTGTCGTTGCCCGTTTGGAGACCAGCCACACACGCCCGCGCCCGCGGCACCGTTTAATAAAACCGTTTTTAAGCGTGCGCAAAAATGTTCTCGGATCGAGTTGAAACTTGTCGTGCGGTCTTGTTATAGCTTAGGTAGACCGCCCGTCGATTTTCGTCGCGATCCGAGCTCGTTAGATACCCCGTCGGTCAGTCGCAGCAGAGAGGTTATCGGTAGTATCACACGTTCGTCGGTCGTTTCACGGTGTTTTAAAATCTCCGTGTCCGGGTCGCAGACTTCTCTCTCTCTTCCCCACTTAGCCCTCTGCATGGCCGCCGAATCCCGACCCTCCGCTTCCAGACCGTCAGACCGACACCCGACAGTCCGAAAACGGACAATGCGTAACCCTAGCCCTAGCCCTATTTAACCCCCCTTGGTTCCCGTGCCCCCAAACCTAACCCTAGCCTCCTCCCACCTCTAGCTAGCCCGCCGAGCCCATCTGGGCCCGTTCGAGCCGTTCCGGGCCCGATCCGACCGATCCGGAGTCTCCCGGAGCTCCCCAAGCCTCCCATGGCAGCTCCGTGCCCGTCCCCGCAGTGCCCGTGCTCCTGCCACCGCGCCATCTCGCCGAAGCCGCCACAGCTCGCCGCCGGACCTCGCCGGAGTTCCTCTCCTCGCCTCTCCCTTCTCCTTCCTCTCTCCCTCTCTCCCCCTAAGCCCCGGCTTCCTCTGTGCCCGCAGGTCGCCGCCGCCGCCGTAGGTCGCCACGCCGCCTCCCTCCGGCCTCCCCGCCGCCGGATCCGGGCCGCCGCCGCTCGTTCTCGCCGCCTCCGGCCCTCCTCCGCTCGCCGTCGGGCGGCGCTGCCCTGCCGCCGCCAGCCAGCAGCTGCCAGCCCTCGGTCCCGATCGGGATCGGGACGAGGCTCCGCTGTCGTTGACCACCCCGAGTCGGCGGCCTAGTTGCTCCTCTGCCCCAGCCGTTTCGGCCCAGTTGGCCCAGGGTGAGGTAGCCCCTCCCCTTGTTTTAGTTTTGCGTATTAAAACGTTGATATCTTTTAATCCGTGCACCATTGCAAAATGTTTTCAACATGTAATATGTTCAGATAAACGAGTAGAATTTTGATATGCCATTTGCATCCATGACTAAAAATAATTAACATGTCATTTGCATCATTTGCCATATTTTTGCATTATGCTTATTGATAACCGTGCAACGTAATTAATAAAATCTTATAATAAAAATGTTCATTCCATTTGCATCGCATTTCCATGCATGAGAAAAATGTTGGATGTATGGTTGCATTTAATTTTGCATGACCGCATTGCTTTACCGTGAATAGGCCTAACCCCGCATATTTAATTGTGATTAACTTTCTACATGAACCTAATCATATTATATATGTTTCCGGGGTAGAAAAATCCATAGGATTTACCTGTGCATTTAGTCTTGCCATTTGAGCACATTTGTGTGCATGTCATTTATGTCATGATGCCCTTTTGTCATTTTCGTAGGAATTAATCTGTGCATGATATGAATTAATTTTCAACATGAAAGTTGCTCTTTGATATGTGTCCTAGCCGTTGGACATTTTTCTTGTCATAGATATGCATGTTTAGGTGTTGTTTTGTTGTTGTCAACTTGCTATAAAAATTCTAAGTCTGGAATCTGTTATATTTTGTTGCTGCCTTGCCATGTGATTTGTTAGTGATCTATACCTCTTTTGTGGATGGTGCAATGGAGTTATTTGTTGTTGATATTGCCCTATAGCATGCTATTAAGTTTCATGCCATAATATGTTTGGTAGCATATAGTATCGCTGCTGTCAATATGCCTTCATGATAAAAACTGCATTGTCTAAAACTGCTATTTTCACTAAGTCTGAAACTGTTATTAAGTAGCCTTCTTGCGAGCTTCCTACTAAGTGATCCATGCATGTTTTGAATATGATTTGTGAAGATGAAATGAATTGGATGTTGTATGATACAGCCCCATGCTTAGTTTGTGCATTTTGGAATCTTGTAGCTTGCTGTTTTCACATGTTCAAAATGCTATGTTGCTGTTTTGGCAGATTTTAACTATAACTTGATTTGATGATTGTGGTTGAACCGTAGCTCCGTTTAGGGCATTCCATATATGAAACTTTCTTAGAATCTCATGTAGTTTCATAATAACTTGTTGCATTCATGATTTGAGATGGTTGTGATTGTTTTCCCATGCATTTGCATTCATGTCATGTGCATCTTGTGTTGCTCATATCTTTTAGACCGTAGCTCCGTTTGAGATGTTCTATATATGTAAATCGACTAGAATGACGTGTAGAATAACATGGTATGCTTTATTTTGATGTTTAACAAATATAAAATATGTTTAGCTCAGATCTGGACCAAATTCATAATTACCATATGGGGTCATTTCGGAAATGCTATAAGTTGTTTCTGGCCTCATTTAAAATGCCTAGATAGTTAGTTTACTTATGCTTCACCTCTTGAAATGTTTAACAACATTTAATATTGTCGTGTACCTAACAGGAGTGAACTAAATATTTCGAATGTGGAGTTTCGTCAATATGTAACTCGTTGCATATTGAGCTTCACTTTAATGTGTAGAATTTGATTGTTGTGAATTGACATGCCTTGCATATTAAACCGGACATGCATCATATTTGTTGTGCATCGTGTTTTGCATATGTTGTGGTGTATCTTGTGTTGATTGTTGTTTCGGATTGCTTCTTCTCGATAGAGTTTCCGAAAGGGTTCGGAGTGTGAGGATTCGTTCGACTACGTTGGTTCGTCTTCTTCATGGACTCGGTCTTCTTTCAAGCGGGATCTCAGGCAAGATGACACATTTCCCTGGATAAAATTACTATCATTGCCATGCTAGTTGTCTCATCTTTTAATGTTATGTCTCTCTACCTACCACTTGTTTGATAAGCCTCCCAACATTGCCATGATAAGCCTCTAACCTCTCCACCTCCCAGCAAAACATTGTCTGGCTATGTTACCGCTTGCTCAGCCCTTCTTATAGCTTTGCTAGCTGCAGGTGCAAGTGCTTCCATGTGCCAACATGGACTTTCTTTTGTTATATCACAATATTGCTGCTATTTAATTTAATGCACATATATACTTGGTATAGGGTGGAAGGCTTGGCCTTTTGCTTGGTGTTTTGTTCCACTCTTGCCACCCTTAGTTACTTGTGAACCGGTGCTATGTTCCATAAATGAGCACTCCTAACATGCTCGGGGTTGTTATGTGGACCCCCTTGATTTTCGGGTGAGAATAAAACTTGTCTGGGAAGGCCCAACATTGGTACTACATTTGCCTAATAATTAATGAACTTGCATAGGGGATATTTTTTCGGACCCCGTGGATAATTTAATCAACCCCCGGGCCAGTGCTCCTCATGAGTGTTGGTCCAAACTCGTCTGTCTGCGGGGCCGCCTCAAGGCAACTTGAGCATTGGTTTTCCGTGTAGCTAGTTCCATCCAGTCGTGTCCTGAGAACGAGATACGCGGCTCCTATCGGGTTCGTCGACACGTCGGGCGGTCTTGCTGGATTTGTTTTACCTTTCTCGAACGTCTCGAGTGAGGAACTCTGATTTCCCTCGGGTTATCTCGAGGTGTTGGATTTTCTTTGAAATTGCCTAGGATGATCACGAGATCCGTGGTTGAGGTTATTCTCGCTGAGTGTGGTTAATTTGTGATGGATGAGTTGGAGCACCCCTGCAGGGTTTAATCTTTTCGAGAAGCCATGCCCGCGGTAATGTGGCAAACTTGGATACTTTGTTTAACACCCGGTCATAGAAAACTTGAAGTAAACTCTAATAAAATACACCAACCGTGTGCATAACCGTGACTGTCTCTTCTCGCGAGTCCTTATCCGGAAGATAACACGGTGGGGTTATGATTGACATAAGTAGGTGTTCAGGATCAGTTAGTGATCATTACTAGTTCACGTCCGTTATGCGTAGACCACCATACTTTAATTGTTGTACTCGTAAGTTAGCCATTCACACAAATTCTTAGTCACTTGCTGCAGCCTCACCACTTAACCATGCCCTACCTATTAAGCTTTAATAGTCTTGATACCCTTGGAAATGAGATTGCTAAGTCCTTGTGGCTCACAGATTACTACAACAACAGTTGCAGGTACAGGTAAGGTGATGATTTGACGTGAGCGCGTTGCTCGATTTAACATGGGGTTCTTGTTGTTCTTCTTCTTCTTCTCCAATCTTGGATGGGTTCCAGGTGGCAGTCTGGGATAGCAAGGGTGGATGTCATTTTATCGTTTGATTTCGTCCCTAGCCGGACCCTCCTCTTATGTATGATGGCTGTGATGTTATTGTATTGCTGTGACTCTGATGTAGTTTGTGGCGAGTGTCAGTCAATTCCATATACTCATCTCTTCTGTACATGTACTTGTAATGATATCCATTCTTGCGAACGCATCGAGATGCGCTTCTATCCCCGTTGAGGCCCTCGTGCCAAATAAGGATAGGATCGCATCTTGGGCGTGACAAGTTGGTATCAGAGCCTGTACCGACTTAGGAGCCCCTTGATTGATCGAACTTGGCCGAGTCGAGTCTAGTAAAAAACTATTTTGAGTCTAGTTATATCGGAGAGTAGGATTCTTTTTACTCCTCTTCTATGCTCTGGTGAGGTAATCGACTTAGGAATTTTGATTCTACTTCTATTCTCGCTCAAAAAAAATTTAGGATCACGCGGGTATTTTGGAAACTATATGATGCCGATGTGAGAGGGTTCTGTCTTGGTGCCTCCTGTCTGACTTGATTTCTTCCGGGGAGTTGAGCTCTCAGGAATGTTGGCACATCGTTATCATTCAGTTTTCTTAGTATCTTAGGACGGAGAATGTTCGGAATTGCTCCAATACTTATCGTGGTGAGATAAGATCAGAGTCACCCAGTACTGGGGAGGCGTCCGGGGTACCACCATGGTTTAGTATCGTTGTGAGTTCGAGGATTCAGGATTAGACGAGTTTGCGAAATTTCTTGAATTATGGTGTGGAAGGTTGCGGATGCAGTTGCAGCTGATTACTTGTGTAGGTTCCTGATTCCGCAACCCGAATCGCATAAACAAGAAAGTTTTCGGAAGTTCTTAGGTGGGAATTCAAGTAGTTACCTAAGATTATCTTTCCAACAAGTGCATAGTGGGTATGTATTTTTTCTGGCTTGTTTCGTAAGCCTCATCCTTCGTTGTTGTTTTGAATATGTAATTCGAGTTGCTTCGTTGTCAAGTGGGGATTTCATATCTTTCCGAAGTAGTGTTCTCATATTTCTGTGGGATGCTAATTCTTTTGCCCAATCAAGTTTTCATATCAACTCTTTTCCTACCGGTGTGCTTATCTTCAAGATAATTCTATCATCTCCAATGTTGCAAGATCAATTCTCATTTCTTTCCCAGAGTTGTTTCATCTGTTCCAAGTTTTCTTTGTTTTTCCCGCCCTCCCGCCCTTTTTTCTTCATTGAGTTAATTCTCATCCAAGTGTCTTTTCTATGCTTGTAATGCTTCCGCTATCTTTTCTTCTATCTTGTTTCCGGTGATTTCTTGTGAAGATTCTTAGGAGTTTCAATTTCAAGATCTATCCTCTTGTTCTTTGTTCTTGTTGGTATTTCTTCTCCAGTGATTCTGTATGAAGATGCTCAGTGCTCAAGTTATCATTTAGTTGTATTCATCTTTGTTTTTCTTTTCTGGTGGATTCAATTCAAGTTCTTGGTGTTCACCATATCATTTTCATTCTCTATTTGCTTTCCCATGTTGGAAATTCTTATTCAAGCCTCTCTTGTTATTCATCCCTCTATTCTATCTGGAGTGTTGACGATATCTCAGAAGACATTCATTTTCATTCTTGTCCTCTTAAATTATTTCAAGGGTCTCTTATCATCAAGTTCTTAATTTGTACCGGTGCAATCTCTCTTTTAATCAATTTTTTCAACGGTGGTTTCTTTTAAGTGGGCCCATAACCCACAGGTCTTTTCCCAGGATCCTACCTGACTATTCTAATCTTTTCCGGAGATGTCCTCAAGTTCTCTTCAAAAATGATGTAAGAATGATTTTCATTAGTCATATGCCTTCTTGAAGATCGCTTCTAAATCTTTTCATTGTTGGCTCAACCTTCCCTTGCTCATTAGTCCGGAGTGTCTCAGTAATTCATGGTGTTGTTACTCGTCATCATTCTCTGCGGTGAAGATTGAAGGAGAGTTTCTCAATTGTTGTCCGTTCTTCCAAGGATTCATGGTTTTCAGCTTGTTGTTATCATCTCAATTGTTTTGATCATGAGTGATTTCTCCCATATCTATCTGGTGCTTTCAGAGTTGTTTTCATTTCTCGATCCTCCGAAGGCCATCATTTCAGAAGATTTCTTCGTTCTCAGCTTTCAGCTTTTGTTCTCAAATTCTTCTCAATAGTTGTTCCTTCGTTCGTATCTCAACTGTTCCGATGCCTTGTTCAGTTTCTTTTAGGCAATCTTGATCTCTTCATTCTCATGTGTCCTCTTTAGTTTCTATTCTTTCCGGTGCTGGTGTAGTTTTCTTTCGGTGGATCATGCTCTCTTCGTTCTCATGTTATTTCATCCATTTGTTTTACCCTCTTTCGTTTTGAATTCTTCCAGTGTTCTCATGCAAGACTTCTTAGAGTCTGTGATCTATCTTTCTCTCTTCATTTTTTTTCAAGAAGAATAAGTGATGTGTGAAATCCGTTGCTCGTCATCAATTTAACTTGATGAAGGATAGGCATATCATAATTCTTATTCTTGTTTCATCAAGTGATTTCAGTCATTTTTCTGGAGTTGTTCATGATATGAATTCTCGATTTCAAGTGGTCATCTTTCTTTTCCGGAGTTTCTAGTTTTGCTCAAGTATCCTGTCTCGAAGCTTCATCTAGTTCATTGGAATGGCTCAATCTTGTTCCCTTGCATCCTTCAATTATTTCTATCATCCTTTCGTTTCAAGAGTTTTTCCGAAGGTTCTTCATGGTTGTTCATCAGGTTTCTTTCATTTTCTAGTGTTCTTCAAGATTCTTGCTGGAGGTACTCAAGTGTTCTTATCTTCAATTTCTAAATTCAATTCCTTCCCTTTGTCTTTTAAGATGGTGTTATTAAGTTCTTGATTATAAGGAGTCTTGAAGGAAGTTGTCAAGAAAAGATAATAAACCCATCATGTCTTCTCGGAGTTATCTTGGGTTGTATTTCACCTTAAGATTTTCCTAAGGATTGTTGTTATCATGGTGTCATAAACAATCCTTATCATGGTGCCATAAATAATTCAAGTTTTCTCCTTCTCCTCTTGGTGAAAGAAGTTTTGCATATCTTGTTGCTCTTAATCAATCAATTGTTTCTGTTGTGGTAGGTTGTCACCTCATAGTTTTGAGATGTTCTCCATAAGTCCACAATAAGCTTGTTCTTTTCGTTGTTGGTGTTCCAACAACTCCGTTCATCCATGCTTCTCAAATCCATTTGTGCTGGAAGTTGTCATTTTCTTCTCAGTTCTCTTCTTCCTATGATCTAGTTTCTATTCTTTCTTCCAGAGGCCTTGTGATGTTGCTCTTTTCAGTCTGTCATCTTGCTTTGATCAAGTTCATGTTCTTTCTTGCTTATTCAGTTAACCAGAGTGCTGTGAAATCTTTTCATCTTCCGTCCATCCTTGTAGTTTTGATGTTATTTCAACCCAAGTGTGGGTGCCTCTCTTTCAATTGTTTTCCATCATACCAAATGTTTTTGCCCCTCTTTCCTGCCGAAGTGCTGACGAAATTTCCTGTGAATTCTTGTTGTTCTTCATTCTTCATCTCTTCCAACCTTCAACGATCATGGTTTCATTCGTTTGTCAAAGAAGCAGCTAAGTTTTATCTTTTGATCTTTCTCTTCCCCCTTTTCATTCTAGATCTCGGGACGAGATCCTCGTGTAGTGGAGGAGAGTTGTGACAGCCCGAGACCGACGCTCCAAAAGATTCCAGAAGATTCCCCTTTAGATTCTGTTTTCGGCATGTGTTCATCTGGTTGTCGCATTCATCATCGCATCATCTGCATTGCATCATCACCCGTTTTCAAAAACTTGCATCCGTTCGTAGTCGCCGGTTCTCGTCGTTCTTGTCGTTTCCCATTTTGAGACCAGCCACACACGCCCGCGCCCGCGGCACCGTTTAATAAAACCGTTTTTAAGCATGCGCAAAAATATTCTTGGATAGAGTTGAAACTTGTCGTGCGGTCTTGTTATAGCTTAGGTAGACCGCCCATCGATTTTCATCGCGATCCGAGCTCGTTAGATACCCCGTCGGTCAGTCATAGCACAGAGGTTATCAGTAGTATCAGACGTTCGTTAGTCGTTTCTCGCTGTTCTAAAATCTCCGTGTCCGGGTCGCAGACTTCTCTCTCTCTCTCTCTTCCCCACTTAGCCCTCTGCATGGCCGCCGCAGCCCGACCCTCCGCTTCCAGACCATCAGACTGACACCCGACAGTCCGAAAACGGACAATGCGTAACCCTAGCCCTAGACCTATTTAAAACCCCTTGGTTCCCGTGCCCCCAAACCTAACATGATATGAATTAATCCGTGCATGATATGAATTAATTTTCAACATGAAAGTTGCTCTTTGATATGTGTCCTAGCCCTTGGACATTTTTCTTGTCATAGATAAGCATGTTTAGGTGTTGTTTTGTTGTTGTAAACTTGCTATAAAAATCTGATATTTTGAGGGTCCAAAATAATTCTAAGTCTGGAATCTGTTATATTTTGTTGCTGCTTTGCCATGTGATTAGTGAGTGATCTATACCTCTTTTGTGGACGGTGCAATGGAGTTATTTGTTGTTGATATTGCCCTCTAGCATGCTATTAAGTTTCATGCCATAATATGTTTGGTAGCATATAGTATCGCTGCTGTCAATATGCCTTCATGATAAAAACTGCATTGTCTAAAACTGCTATTTTCACTAAGTCTGAAACTGTTATTAAGTAGCCTTCTTGTGAGCTTCCTACTAAGTGATCCATGCATGTTTTGAATATGATTTGTGAAGATGAAATGAATTGGATGTTGTAGTCTACAGCCCCATGCTTAGTTTGTGCATTTTGGAATCTTGTAGCTTGCTGTTTTCACATGTTCAAAATGCTATGTTGCTGTTTTGGCAGATTTTAACTAAAACTTGATTTGATGATTGTGGTTGAACCGTAGCTCCGTTTAGGGCATTCCATATATGAAAATTGCTTAGAATCTCTTATAGTTTCATAATAAATTGTTGCATTCATGATTTGAGATGGTTGTGATTGTTTTCCCATGCATTTGCATTCATGTCATGTGCATCTTGTGTTGCTCATATCTTTTAGACCGTAGCTCCGTTTGAGATGTTCTATATATGTAAATCGACTAGAATGACGTGTAGAATAACATGGTATGCTTTATTTTGCTATTTAACAAATATAAAATATTTTTAGCTCAGATCTGGACCAAATTCATAATTACCATATGGGGTCATTTCGGAAATGCTATAAGTTGTTTCTGGCCTCATTTAAAATGCCTAGATAGTTAGTTTACTTATGCTTCACCTCTTGAAATGTTTAACAACATTTAATATTGTCGTGTACCTAACAGGAGTGAACTAAAATATTTCGAATGTGGAGTTTCGTCAATATGTAACTCGTTGCATATTGAGCTTCACTTTAATGTGTATAATTTGATTGCTGTGAATTGACATGCCTTGCATATTAAACCGGACATGCATCATATTTGTTGTGCATCGTGTTTTTCATATGTTGTGGTGTATTGTGTTGATTGTTGTTTCGGATTGCTTCTTCTCGATAGAGTTTCCGAAAGCGTTCGGAGTGTGAGGATTCGTTCGACTATGTTGGTTCGTCTTCTTCATGGACTCGGTCTTCTTCCGAGCGGGATCTCAGGCAAGATGACACATTTCCCTGGATACCATTACTATCATTGCCATGCTAGTTGTGTCGTCTTTTAACGTTATGTCTCGCTACCTACCACTTGTTTGATAAGCCTCCCAACGTTGCCACGATAAGCCTCTAACCTCTCCACCTCCCAGGAAAACATTGTTTGGCTATGTTACCGCTTGCTCAGCCCTTCTTATAGCTTTGCTAGCTGCAGGTGCAAGTGCTTCCATGTGCCAACATGGACTTTCTTTTGTTATATCACAATATTGCTGCTATTTAATTTAATGCACATATATACTTGGTAAAGGGTGGAAGGCTTGGCCTTTTGCTTGGTGTTTTGTTCCACTCTTGCCACCCTTAGTTACTTGTGAACCGGTGTTATGTTCCATAAATGAGCACTCCTAACATGCTCAGGGTTGTTATGGGGACCCCCTTGATTTTCGGGTGAGAATAAAACTTGTCTCGCAAGGCCCAACATTGATACTACATTTGCCTAATAATTAATGAACATGCATAGGGGATATTTTTCCGGATCCCGTGGATAATTTAATCAACCCCCGGGCCAGTGCTCCTCATGAGTGTTGGTCCAAACTGGTCTGCCTGCGGGGCCGCCTCAAGGCAACTTGAGGATTGGTTTTCCCTGTAGCTAGTTCCATCCGGTCGTGTCCTGAGAACGAGATACGCGACTCCTATCAGGTTCGTCGACACGTCGGGCGGTCTTGCTGGATTTGTTTTACCTTTCTCGAACGTCTCGAGTGAGGAACTCTGATTTCCCTCGGGTTATCTTGAGGTGTTGGATTTCCTTTGGAATTGCCTAGGATGATCACGAGATCCATGGTTGAGGTTATTCTCGCTGAGTGTGGTTAATTTGTGATGGATGAGTTGGAGCACCCCTACAGGGTTTAATCTTTTCGAGAAGCCGTGCCCGCGGTAATGTGGCAAACTTGGATACTTTGTTTAACACCCGGTCATAGCAAACTTGAAGTAAACTCTAATAAAATACACCAACCGTGTGCATAACCGTGACTATCTCTTCTCGCGAGTCCTTATCCGGAAGAGAACACGGTGGGGTTATGATTGACGTAAGTAGGTGTTCAGGATCAGTTAGTGATCATTACTACTTCACGTCCATTATGCGTAGACCACCATACTTTAATTGCTGTACTCGTAAGTTAGCCATTCACACAAATGCTTAGTCGCTTGCTGCAGCCTCACCACTTAACCATGCCCTACCTATTAAGCTTTAATAGTCTTGATACCCTTGGAAATGAGATTGCTGAGTCCCTGTGGCTCATAGATTACTACAACAATAGTTGCAGGTATAGGTAAGGTGATGATTTGACGTGAGCGTGTTGCTTGATTTGACCCTGAGTTCTTCTTCTTCTTCTTCTTCTTCAATCTTGGATGGGTTCCAGGCAGCAGCCTGGGATAGCAAGGGTGGATGTCATTTTATCGTTTGATTTCGTCCGTAGCTGGACCCTGCTCTTATGTATGATGGCTGTGATGTTATTGTATTGCTGTGACTCTGATGTAGTTTGTGGCGAGTGTAAGCCAATTCCATATACTCATCTCTTCTGTACATGTACTTGTAATGATATCCATTCTTGCGAACGCATCGAGATGCGCTTCTATCCCCGTTGAGGCCCTCGTGCCAAATAAGGATAGGATCGCATCTTGGGCGTGACAGGAACTCACTCTAATAGGCATACTAAGGGTTTTGGTTGGCAATCCATGTTTAGCAACAAATACCCGTGAAATAAATGAATGCAATGCACCAGTATCAAAAAGAACAAGCACGGGTACTGAGTTGATCAAAAACTTACCAATCACTGCTTCAGGCTCATTATAGACCTCCTCCACATTTACATGGTTGACATGACCCTTCTAGAAGGGGTTTGGCTTGTTGACTCCTGAATTCCCATTACCATTATGTCTCTCTGGACAAACATTGGGGTAGTGGCCTATCTTCCTGCACTTGTAGCACTAAACCTGACTAAGGTCCCTCTGCAAAGGCACACTCTGACGGTTCTGGTTATTAGTATCTCCATTACCATTACCGCTACCATTAGCATTGCCAGTCTTGTGCCCATTGTGCTGACGGTGGCCATTATGGTGGTGGCCATTCCCTCCATTATGATTATGCCCATTACCTCCATGATGATGATACCCATTACCTCCATTAACATGATACGAAGTGCGTGGCTTCTGTGGTGGTCCTGAGTTATACTTGTTACTGTTGTTGTACTTCCTCTTGTGGTTCTCTATGGCCTGATGCTTTCCCTCAAGCACAATAGCCTTATCAATAAGCTCCTGGCAATTACCAAAAGTGGCCACTGTCAACTGAACACCCAAATCATCATTCAGGCCCTCCAAGAATTTCTCTTGCCTAGCTGCATCAATATTAACATCATTAGGAGCATATCGTGCAAGTTTATTAAGTTCCTCCACATATTCATTAATTGTGCGACCTCCCTGACGCAAGATGCAGAAATCCTTGTTTTTCAGAGTCATAGCACGAGCTGACACATGTGCAGCGCGGAAAGCTGCCTAAAACTGTGCCTAGGTGATAGTATCAATGGGTTAAGTGACCAAGTAGTTGTCCCACCAAGCTACGACTGGACCCTCCAACAGATGTGAGGCAAACCACACCCTCTCTGCATCTGTGCATCCAACGGTCTGCAGGTTCCTACCGATTTCATGGAGCCAATCATCAGCCACAATAGGTTTAGGGCTGCAGGAGAACCTCGGAGGATTCAACCTCAAGAACCTGGTAAGCATATCCATCAGTGGCAGAGGCAATGGATTGTTATTGTTATTGTTGTTTCCCATGTTCTGAACAAGCAACTGGATCAACTGGCCTTGTCCCTGAAGCAACTGCTACACATATGGCGGTACGTCATCGTCATTGTTGCCTCCTCATGGACCAGTGCCCCTAGTCTCACGTCTCGACGTCATCTTGTGGGCAAGAATTAGATGAGTAATAGACATAATAGGTCTAAATGAATATATATATATATTCTACCCATATGCATAATATGATCAAGGCAATACATATGAGGCAAACAAAACACAATAACGAATAACACCAACAGAAAACAACCAAGCATCAATAACATAGCATTGTATATAGTCGAATAATTTTGACAAGATCCTAATTTATCCAACAAGCAAACTAACAATCAACCAAGCAACCTAGTATTGTCATACCACAAAAGTGGCATAAACAGATACGCTAACACGGCAATATCGCCAAATAAAACAAAGATAAGTGGAGGTCTCAACACTAGTTCGTACTTAAACTGGTCAAGATACTTGAGGGGTTGACTAATAAAAGAGTAAGAAGTGTTCAAAGTTTATAAAATAATTTTCACTCCTATGGATTTTCTAATCCATTTTCTAGGGTCACGACCTACAGTCAACACACTGCTCTGATACCATCTGTAACGACCAAACCTCGAAGGATTTGAGTCTCTGTGCTTACTGTGCTAGTCCCTAGATCGATTCGCTAGCACACATAGTATAGATGAATACCAGAATAACACGTGCATCATTTATTACATCCTATGATCCAGAATTCATAAAGTATAACAATCTGCATAGCACTCGGCTAGCTTTATTCAATCAAACAGCGGAAAAGTAGCAGAAAATAACAATGAGTCCATTCATAGCCCGCTTGCGATGCTGAGTGCAGACTCGCGACCCTAAGGGTACCTTACCTTCGTCTGAAAATTCTGCAACATGAGACGTTGTAGCCGTATAGGTCAATACTTTGAATGTATTGACAAGTAACACAGGAGAAATAATAAGCAGACCTACATGTACATGCATAGTATAACAAAGGAAGGCTTGATAGTTATTTTGCAGAAAGCTAATTTTATCCTCATAACTACATAATAGTCAAATTTTAATTTATTTGCTACAATTAAATACACATGGTTGAATTGGCATCTCCAACTCCAACCTAAACCATTATTATGTTTCCCACCAAGTTTTATTAAGGATAACATTTGTCAACATCATCCAACAACTGTAATGGCCAAGCTGCTCAAAGTTGTCCATAACCGGGGACATGGCTAATCATGATTAGTTTTATTACTCTACAGAGTTTAGTGCGCTGTACCCACTAGACCCAACCCAAAGATTGAGACGAAGATTTTCAGAAGTAGTCACCTAGTCCCAAAGGAGGCCCATCCCAACTATCATAACTATATCAGCTGGCACATCCGGGTAAGGTTTCCACAACTCATCAACTAAGCGAGAGCCCATATAGCTAGTGGCGCACATGGAAGCTACTAGTCACTAAGTTTGTCTGATCTTTTTGAACCTGGGCGGCATTCCACTTACATTCAGAGGGTCGAAACCATGATGTTCTTAAAACCACCCAGCAATACCAATTCTACCCAGAGGTGAATTATATCCCTAATTACTACTCAATTTATTTAATAGTCCTCACATAATCTCAATGAATACTCGAACCAACCCCGTCTACATAGTATAGCAGAACTAACTACCACGATCTTCATGGACGAGGGGATAACTCAATAACATAGCATAAGAAAAAAATATTCCCACACATGCATAATTTGAAAGTGTGACATACACTGCATGCATAGAAAAACAATAGGTGAAGGATGATCAACATGTAACTTGCCTTGGTTCTGGTTCAAAAGGTCACACTCCGGACAATAGTTTGCGTCGCACTCAGGGCAATCTACACGTTTCAAACAATCACCACAAATCAGTCACCACACTCAAATATCATCAAATAGAACCAACAGCAAAAAATCATTTTTAAAACCACAAAACATAAGAATAACATTAGGTATAAAACAGCTACAAATCAGTAGAAACACAACACAAAAAGAATCATTGAATTTTAATAAACGGTTTGCAAAATATGGCCTTTAGAAGGTTTAAATTAAATTTGAACAAATTCAAATTTAAACATTGCAAACATGCAAAATTTTGGTGTTGTCATATTCTACTAGTCATTATGAGTGCACAGGATTTTTTTTAATTAAATAGGATTTACAGGTTAGAAGATATTGCAATTTGAAAATTCAGTGAAAATCTGTGCAAAAACAAACAGGTCAAAAACATGTTTTTGCGGTTATTGTAGCAAACGCCACATGCACCACGTGACTGGCTGAGGGGGAAAGGTGCGCACGTGCTCACCACGAGCGAACAGACAACGGCGGCAGCTCGAGCGTCGTCTGGGGTGCTTCTCCGGTGGCTCTCCAGTGAAGGCAAGGTGGTGGGTGGATGCGGCGTCCAACGGGGTGGGGACGGCGGTTCTGCGAGTAGTGGGGGATTTCCTCTACGGGCAACGTCGCCGAAGTGAACTACGGCTGCTTCGGAGCTTTGGGTAGCCGTAGGCGGCTTGTTTGGCTACGATTCAGGGCGTCCAAACATGTCAGAGAGGTGCAACATTGATAGGGTAGTCGAACGGAGCAAGTAGCGCGGTTGGGGATGCCCTTACGGTGACGCAATTGTCCGGCAAATGGTGGCGGACCTGGAAGGTCCCGGCGAGATGCAATTCTTCGGCGTGGCGGCATGCGGCAACAGAAAATATCGGGGAAAGGGGGATTCAGGTGCCCGGGGCTTGGCGTGTGCGGAGGCGTCCTGGGCGTGCATGAGGTAGCCGAGAGTCTCGGCTCGACTCCGGTTCGGCCTCGGGTGCCTGGGGGTTGTGACATAGGCGTGTCCGGCTCGGGCAAGGAGAAGAAGGTGAGGCGGGGCCCTCTGTCAGCGGCTGGAGCGCGGGGCAACGTACCGCTTCGCTAGCCGGGCCGTGGCTTGCTGCTACCTCGGGTAGCGCTAACTCCCTATGCGTCAAATTAGTTATCAGTATTATTATGTTGGGCAAATGTAGTACCAATGTTGGGCCTTGTCAGAAGAGTTTTATCCCAAAATGAATTATCGGGGGGTCCCCATAACAACCCCAAGCGTGTTAGGAGTGCTCGATATGGAACATAACACCGGTTCACAAGTAACTAAGGCGGCAAAAGTGGAACAAAACACCGAGCAAAAGGCCAAGCCTTCCACCTCTTACCAAGTATATATGTGCATTAAATTAAATAGCAATAATATTCTGATAACAAAAGAGTGTCCATGTTGACACATGGCAGCAATTGCACCTGCAGCTAGAAACGCTATAAGAAGGGTTGAGCAAGCGGTAACATAGCCAAACAAAGGTTTGCTGGGATGTGGAGGGGTTAGAGGCTTATCATGGCATATTTGGGAGGCTTGACAAACAAGTGGTAGGAAGCGAGACATTGCGATAGAAAACGAGACAACTAGCATGGCAATGATAGTAGTCGTATCAAGGGAAATGTGTCATCTTGCCTGAGATCCCTCTTGGAAGAAGAACGAGTCTGTGAAGAAGACAATCCGTGAAGTAGACGAACGAATCCTCACACTCCGAATGCCTTTGGAACACTATTGAGAAGAAGCAATCTGGAACAAACAATCAACACACGATACACCACAACATATGCATGACATGATGCGCAAACCAATATGATGCATGTGCATATAATTATGCAAGGCATAGCAAAGCACAACAATCAAATACTACACATTAAGTGAAGTTCAATATGCAACGAGTTGCATATTGACGAGACTCCACATTTGAATTAGTTAGTTCACCATCATTTAGGTACTCATCAATATTAAATGTTGTTTAACATGGGTGGTCATGGCATAAGGTGAAGCATGAACAACTACATCAACTAGGCATTTTAAATGAGGCGGGAAGCAACATATGGTATTTTCGAGACTGCCTCATATGCAAATAATGAATATGATCCATATATGTCCTAAGAAAATTTTATATTTATTAAACAACAAAATAAAGTGTGTCATGAGATTCTACATGTTGTTCTAATCGATTGACATATATAAAATATTTGCATCGGAGCTACAGTTATTTAGTTACGAAAAAATTCATTTTAACATGACAAAGATGCAAATAATACGAAGAACAAGTTTAAACATTTTTATTATGGATGAAAGTTGCATATTGAGAAACTACCTAAAATTCTATGCATTGTACATATATGGCATGTTTTAACTTGATGCATGGACAATTAGTTACTAGCATTTCAAAACCATTGTTTTTTTTAAATAATGCAATGCACTACACGGAAGCTAAATTGTAGTGGACAGAAAAAGAAATAGAGAAATAACACACCTATATAGGCCGAATGGAGTGCACTAGGCAAGCCTAGCAACAATTCTTGTCCAACCGGATGAGAGGGTGTGTGTGCAAAATAATACCGGGAAAGGAGTGGTTGGGCGATTTGATCCCAGGTCTCCTGGATTGTGGGGACTTTTGTTAACCACTCTGGATGCCTGGCATTTGTGATTGTTAGGGTCTTGGGTTACAACTGAACCAAGTGTCAAGATGGAACTCGGAAGAAGCAAAATATTCAACAGGGAAAAATCACAGCAATGTGGATTTGATCCCTGGTTGTTGTAGTAAAAATAGGTGGCGCCAGCCACTGGGCTAGATGATGTTCGTTGCTTAACTGGGCGGGCGAGTCTATATGGAGCATATGGGCATGGCAGCCAGGCACAAAATTGAATCGAGCACTCAAGCTCACTGGTGACGGGGACAAACTGAAGCGGATGCTGCCATTGTAACTCACCGATGGGGTCGCGAAAACATGCAAGGGAAGCTGCACGGGGGGCATTGCGCGGCCATGGGCAATGGAGGTGTGCGTGCGTGTGTGCAGGCGGTGCAAGGGAGCGAGCAGAGAGGGTCGAGCGCAAGGCTGGCGAATGGCAGCATGTAACGCCCAAGATGCGTGCCTATCCTTATTTAGGCATGGGGGCCTCGACATGGATAAAGGCGCATCTAGTCGTTTCGCAAGTACAGTAGCATCGCATACATGTATGAAGAGAGGGGTATATGAGTTGGCTTACACTCACCACAAGCTGAATTACAAGTTCACACAAATTATTCAAACATCATTCGAAAGACAGGGTCTGTCTACGGACGAAAACAAATTAAGAAAAGAAGACATGAAACTGTCTTGCTAGACCCTAAGATCACGACCAAGGCCTCTCTACTCATTTGGATATGTGACGTACATTCTGGCACGTTTTTGTCATACTCCCACTGGAGCTGGGTCACATCGTCTGGCACAGTCTCATCTGCACCTGCACCTATATTTGTTGTAGTAATTTGTGAGCCACGGGACTCAGCAAACTTGTAACCAGGGTACCAAAACTATGCAAGCTTATTGGGTTAGATGGGGGTAAGTGTTGAGTTTGCAGCGACACTAAGCATTGTATGGTGGCTAACTTACGAGAACATGAATGTAAATATAGTGGACTACGAAAGGCGTTCGAATACTACCATGATCACTAAGTGATCCTAAACACCTACTTATGTCAAACATAACCCCACCATATTCTCTCTCGGTTCATATTCACTAGCAGAGATGATCATGGTTACTCACACAGTTGATGTATTTTATTGGAGTTTACTTCAAGTTAACTATAACTGAGTGTTAAACAAAATATCCAAGTTGCCACCTAACCGCTGGCATGGCATTCCAAAATATTTAACCCTGTAGGGGTGCTCCAACAAATCCATCACAAATTAACCACACTCCGCGGGAATTACCTCGACCACGGATCTCATGATCATCCTAGGCATTTCCAAAGGAAAACCGACACTTCGAGATAGCCCAAAGAAGACTGGAGTTCCTCACGAAAGACATTCGAGAAAGGTAAAACAAATCCAGCAAGACCGCCTAACGTGTCGACGAACCCAATAAGAGTCGCGTATCTCGTTCGCACGACATGACCGGATAAGCACAACGTATAGTGGCCTGATAGAAATCTCCCGAGTTGCCCCGGGTTGGCTCCGCACATGGCTCTAGTTTGGACCAAACTCATGAGGAGCACTTGCCTGGGTTGTTGATTAATTATCCACGGGGTTGCAAAGCCCTATGCAATTTTATTAAGTTGTTTAAGCAAATAGTACCAATGTTGGGCCTTGCCAGACAAGTTTTAATCTCAAACGAATAAACAAGGGGGTCCCCATAACAACCCCGAGCATGTTAGGAGCGCAAAATATGGAAACATAACACTGGTAACAAGCAGCTATGGTGGTAAAAGTGGAACAAAACACCGAGCAAAAGGCCAAGCCTTCCACCATACCAAGATATATATATGTGCATTAAATTAAATAGAATAAAATATTGTGATATCTCCAGATATTCATGTTATCACATGGAAACAACCTACAACTGCATCTAAGAACGCTATAAGAGGGGCTAAGCAGCGGTAACTTAGCCAAATAAGGTTTTGCTAGGATGTGGAGGGGTTAGAGGCTATCATGGCAATGTAGGAGGCTTGACATTCAAGTGGTAGGTAACGCATATGTAATGGTAAGAGAGAGACATCTAGAAAAGCAAAAATAGTGTCGGGATCTGGGTACGGTCATCTTGCATGTTGGTTCTTTAGAGGGACAAAGAGCGGGGTCCTTGTAGTGGTACTCTCCTGGATCCTCGTACTGAGGTTCAACACTCGCGTCTACCCAAGAGAAACAACAACAATAAACAACCAACCAAGGTGCAATGCACAAACAAGATGATGCATGATTCATTTGAAGTATTTAACATGACAATCGTAAGCTAGTCATGTTTCCCATGCCATAGTTAAGTTATTTACAATTCTGGACAGAACCTCATGTTAAGTTCTTTGAATATGCATGATCATGGCAAATATGTATGATTCATGCAAAATTGATGCAAATGCATATGTAGAACATAGGAAACAGAGTAACGGATCTGACACTATGCTCACGGCTAGGTACGAAGCCAAAATACGAGACGAGGAAGGCCTTCGGCTACTCCTTGGTATTCCAAGGCAGCCACTAGTTAGGACATGAAAAACCAACCACAATAGAGCGAAAGATCAAACAAAACAATGGAGCATAGCTCCCACAAGTCACAAAACACTACCACACACAATCTATCCCAAAACAGCAACATAACAACTTCCACAACAATTATCTGGAGCTATAGGATGTTTCCAACCTCAAACAAAGCATGTACAGAAACTACATAAAATGCTTATCAAATCATCCAACTACACAAACTAGAAACGAAGAACATATCACTAAGCATGAAGCTCACAAGATGGCATTATGAAACAGATTCTAGGGACTTAGTGAAAATCACAGTTTTTCTGGAATCTGAGTTAAGCTGGTAGCAAGTTGACTGCAGGAAACAAAGATTTTAGAGACCACCTCATGGCATGAAAATTAACAGGATGGTAGAGGACATCTTCTACAAAATACTAGCACTGAACTTGAGATAAAACACAACAGAGCACTTGGTATCATCCACTCAACATGGCATAAAAATAATGATAGATTCCCAGACTTGTTACAAGTAACCTCTGAGAGCGGACGGAAGTTGCCTGGAGGAGAAACATCTTCTACAAAATACTAGCACTGAACTTGAGCTAAAACACAACAGTGCACTTGGTATCATCCACTCAACATGGCATAAAAATAATGATAGATTCCCAGACTTGTTACAAGTAACCTCTGGGAGCGGACGGAAGTTGCCTGGAGGAGAAACATTAGCTGACTTGGGCACCTAGGGTCTCTGCTGGTATCCTGGGTTGGGTTGGTGGGAAGAACCATGACCACCGAACTATCTGTGCTGCTGAGGAGGACGAAACGGAGGAGGAGGAACCCAATAGTTCTGGTGCATAGGGACCATCTGAGAGCTGGAAGAAGAAGAATAGGAATCCCTGGAATGCTTCCTTGAGTTCTCTATCTTGAGCTGAGTTGCCTCGACCTTCAAATCCATGTTGTAGAACTGATCAAACTCACGAGGCTCTTGAAGGACCAAACCCGGCAGAAGCTCATCCTTGAGACCATCTCTGAACTGATAAATCATGGACTTGTCATCAGGAACATCTTGTTTAGCATAGAGGGCCAGATTCTGGAACTCGGCATTGTAGTGATAGACAGACTTGCTTCCTTGCTTCAGGTGCCTGAACTTCTCACGCATCTCCTCGCCAAAGATTGTCGGAATATAATGGGCCTTGAAGTCATGACAGAAATCATCCCAGGTGACAGTACGATCGCCCCTGGAGTCCTTGTATTGCTGCCACCAATCTGCTGCCTGGCCCTTGAGCTGGAACGACGCGAACCTGACATAGTCCTCTGGTCTGACATTGCTGCACTCAAAATGCTTACTCATGTCATGGAGCCAATCATGTGCATCAAAAGGCTTCTCACAACAGGTGAAAGACTTGGGCTGGTTGGCAAGGACTGGTTGAGCGTCGCGAACTGAGGCTGATTCTGAAAATTCCCTTGAAAACCTTGCTGACCATGATCTCTTTCTTGCAACAGCCTAAGCAATATCTGAGTATTCACATTGGTTGCGGCCATCACAGCTTGCCAAGCTTCTTGAGCAGGAGGCAGTGGTGGGGGTGGAGGAGGATCAGGCTGCTCCTCACCCCGACATGGATTCTCGAGAGTTGGTGGCCCCATCCTGGAGATGGACAAGAACATCAGCACACCATTGACAAAGATGATTGCAAAAAAGCTGAATCAAATGCCTTGAAAGAAATTGAACGGAGAAACATAAACAACCTTCCTACTGAAAAATTAGGAAGAACGCCTTCTTCAGGTTTGCGATAACATCATCAAATATTAGAAGCCACTTGCAATAACACAAAATATTGAGCTAATGTTACTCGGAACAAATGTATAATCCCTCATACATCTGAAGAAGATAATCCTAGATAACTACATGAATTCCCACCTAAGAACTTCAGAAATCTTTTTGGTTATGCAATCTGGTGTTGGGGATACAAGGAGGAAATATCTCACACAACTAACAAGTCATACACCCCAACTATTTCCATCCTTCAACACATAACCAGAGGATTCGGAAATCCATCTATCTCCGATCCTCGAAAGCACAATGATACCAGACATGGCGGTACCCTGGACGCCTCCCTAGCACTGGGTGACTCCGACCTTATCTCACCACGACAAGTATCAAAGCAATTCCGAACACCCTCCATCCTAAGATACTAAGGAAACTGAATGATCACGATGTGCCAAGAATCCCCTGGAGCTCAACTCCCTGGAAGAAATCAAGTCAGACAGGAGGCACCAAGACAGAACTCCGTCACATCGGTATCATATAGTTTCCAAAATACCCGCGTGATCCTAAAAAAAATTGAGCGAGAAGAGGAGTACAATCAAAATTCCTAAGTCGAATACCTCACTAGAGTATAGAAGAGGAGTAAAAGAAACCTACTCTCCAATATAACTAGACTCAAAATAGTTTTACTAGACTTGACTCGGCCAAGTTCGATCAAGCAAAGGGCTCCTATGGTCGTATGGCTCTGAATACCAACTTGTAATGCCCAAGATGCGCGCCTATCCTTATTTAGGCATGGGGGCCTCGATAGGGATAGAGGCGCATCTAGTCATTTCGCAAGTACAGTAACATCGCATACATGTATGAAGAGAGGGGTATATGAGTTGGCTTACACTCGCCACAAGGTAAATTACAAGTTCACACCAATTATTCAAACATCATTCGAAAGACAGGGTCCGTCTAAGGACGAAAACAAACAAAGAAAAGAAGTAATGAAAACTGTCTTGCTAGCCCCGAAGATCATGACCAAGGTCTCTCTACTCATCTAGATATGTGATCTACATTCTGCCACATTCTTCGTCATACTCTCACTGGAGCTGGGTCACATCATCTAGCACGGTCTCATCTGCACCTGCACCTATATTTGTTGTAGTAATCTGCGAGGCACGGGGACTCAACAAACTTGTAACCTGGATACCGAAACTATGCAAGCTTATTGGGTTGGATAGGGGTAAGTGTTGAGTTTGCAGCAACACTAAGCATGTATGGTGGCTAACTTACGGGAACATGAATGTAAATATAGTGGACTACGAAAGGCGTTCGAATACTACCATGATCACTAAGTGATCCTGAACACCTACTTACGTCAAACATAACCCCACTGTGTTCTCTCTCGGTTCATATTCACGAGCAGAGATGAACATGGTTACTCACACCACTGGTGTATTTTATTGGAGTTTACTTGAAGTTAAGTATAATCGAGTGTTAAACAAAATATCCAAGTTGCCACCTAACCGTGGGCACGGCTTTCCGAAAGATTTAACCCTGCAGGAGTGCTCTACCTAATCCATCATAAATTAACCACACTCTGCGGGAATTACCTCGACCATAGATCTTGTGATCATCCTAGGCAATTCCAAAGGAAAACTGACACCTCGAGATAGCCCAAAGAAGACCGGAGTTCCTCACTCAAGACATTCAAGAAAGGTAAAACAAATCCAGTAAGACCGCCCAACGTGTCGACGAATCCGATAAGAGCAGCGTATCTCTTTCACAGGACACGACCGGATAAGCACAACGTACAGTGGCCTGATAGAAATCTACCGAGTTGCCCCGGATTGGCCCCGCACATGGCTCTAGTTTGGACCAACACTCATGAGGAGCACTGGCCCGGGTTGTTGACTAATTATCCACGGGGTTGCAAAGCCCTATGCAATTTTATTAAGTTGTTTAAGCAAATAGTACCAATGTTGGGCCTTGCCAGACAAGTTTTAATCTCAAACGAATAAACAAGGGGGTCCCCATAACAACCCCGAGCATGTTAGGAGCGCAAAATATGGAAACATAACACCGGTAACAAGTAGCTATGGCAGTAAAAGTGGAACAAAACACCAAGCAAAAGGCCAAGCCTTCCACCATAACAAGATATATATGTGGATTAAATTAAATAGCATAAAATATTGTGATATCTCCAGATATCCATGTTATCATATGGAAACAACCTACACCTACATCTAAGAACGCTATAAGAGGGGCTGAGTAGCGGTAACTTAGCCAAACAAGGTTTTGCTAGGATGTGGAGGGGTTAGAGGCTATCATGGCAATGTAGGAGGCTTGACATTCAAGTGGTAGGTAACGCATATGTAACGATAAGAGCGAGACATCTAGCAAAGCAAAAATAGTGTCGGGATCTGGGTATGGTCATCTTTCCTGTTGGTTCTTTAGAGGGACAAAGAGCGGTGTCCTCGTAGTGGTACTCTCCTGGATCCTCGTACTCAGGTTCAACACTCACGTCTACCCAAGAGAAACAGCAACAATAAACAACCAACCAAGGTGCAATGCACAAACAAGATGATGCATGATTCATTTGAAGTAATTTAACATGGCAATCCTAAGCTAGTCATGTTTCCCATGCCATAGTTAAGTTATTTACAATTCTGGATAGAACCTCATGTTAAGTTGTTTGAATATGCATGATCATGGCAAATATGTATGCTTCATGCAAAATCGATGCAAATGCATTTGTAGAACGTAGGGAACGGAGTAACGGATCTCACGCTACGCTCACGGCAAGGTACGAAGCCAGAATACGAGACGAGGAAGGCCTTGGGATATTCCTTGGTATTCCAAGGCAGCCACTGGTTAGGACATGAAAAACCAACCACAATAGAGCCAAGGATCAAGCAAAAAAATGGAGCATAGCTCCCACAAGAAACAAAACACTACCACACACAATATGTCCCAAAACAGCAACATAGCAACTTCCACACCAATTATCTAGATCTACAGGATGTTTCCAACCTCAAACAAAGCATGTACAGAAAATAGATAACATGCTTATCAAACCATCCAACTACACAAACTGGAAACGAAGAACATATCACTAAGCATGAAGCTCACAAGATGGCATTATGAAACAGATTCTAGGAACTTAGTGAAAATCACGGTTTTTCTGGAATCTGAGTTAAGCTGGTAGCAAGTTGACAGCAGGAAACAAAGATGCCAGAGACCACCTCAGGGCATGAAAATTAATATGCTGGTAGAGGACAACATCTGCTACAAAACACTAGCACTGAATGTGAGCTAAAACACAACAGAGCACTTGGTAGCATCCACTCAACATGGCATAAAAATAATGACAGATTCCCAGACTTCAAAATATTTAGCATGTCGAATTCAGCAACATTTTATTAGCTACATTGGAGCAAGAATCCCACTTATATACAAGTTCATCATGTCAAAATAAAATACCATGGCATAATACTCATGAAACACTACCACTTCCTATGTTGACACAACTATCATAGCATGCATGGATTAATTCTTACAAAAATGACAAAATGGCATATTGGGACAAAATGACATTTTGTCAAACTTGCTCAAAATCTAAAATAAATCACACCAATGGACTCCTGGGATTTTTCTACCCCAAGTCCATATATCACACCCCTATCTTTCTATAGAAAAATCACCCGTAACGCTAAAAGAAAACAAAACAAGAAACACCCAATTGACCTATAAGTCAATTCTTGCCCTATTTGGCTACTGCCAAATCTGGCCATGTCCATCTTTGGATATTCCCCAATCTGGCAATAATCTATACAGAGAATAATATCAAAAGAAAATATATGAAACAAAGGAGGCCACATGGTGGTGACACCATGGCCCCCTAGCAGCTGACGGGTGGGGCCAGGGGCCCACTATCAGGCTAGAGAAAAATATTGGAAAAAAGGGGCTGGCTAGGATTCAAACCCGGCTCTCCCAGGTGGAGACTCGCGGGCTCAACCACTGGGCTAGGAGGGGGTTGACGGTTTAGGACGGGCGCGACCCCTTTTAAGGTAACTCTCCAATGGAGGCTGGCTGCTCCTTCTACCTAGCGCGGGCAGGAGGCTAACGGCGGCACCGGCGAGCCTGCCGGCGACCACCGGGGCAAGGGAACCACGGCAGGGATGTGGGATTTTCTTAGGAGTGTGAGGGACAATGACCCGACATGCAGGGAGCAAGAATGGAAGGCAAAAAAATAGGACGCATACTGCATCTATGGACAGAGCACCGAGAGCCTGAAGTTGACAAGGACGAAACTACGCATACATGAGGCTAACAACAAAGTGGGCGAGGGGAATGGAAGGCGGGGTATACCTCCACTACCTAGTACATGGAGAAGTGGCGCGGGGCACGACGGTGCGACGGCTGCGAGTCAATGAACTCCGACACGCTCCTGCTCCGAGATGTAGAGGAAGAAGACGCCGACGGTGAGGAGGCTCCACGGTTGATGGCGTCGCATGCGTAGATGTAACAGACTTCGGGAACTCTGGGGCATCGATCCACGCCATCGGGGAGGAAGAGGATGATGCAAAGGGGCCACCCCGAGCACGAGCTCGAGCTCGGCCGGAGCATGGCAAACAGGCGACGGCTATGGCGTGGGCTCTTACCTGAGCGGTGGTGCGAGGTGGGAGAGGGACTAAATGGGGCTAGGTATGCTAGGGCTAGGTCGGGGACACCTTTTATAGGGGCTAGGGACGACGGTCAGCCATCAAATCACCGGACTTGGCGACGTGGCTAGTGAGGATGTGCTGCCATACAAGAAGAAGAAAGAACATGTGTGGAGGAGCCTCTGCTGGGCTGCGGTGCGGCTCTCTTGCTGGGCTTGAGAGAGCTTAAGTCCCAGGTGGGCTCTACTCCTCTCTCTCTCTCTCTCACACACACACAGAAAACAACTCCCTATAAAATAAAAATCAACCAAAGAAAAACTCACAGAAGCTAGAAAAGGATTTAGAGGAAAAACATGAAGATAGTTTTGAACTCACAAAATTACCCTAATAAAATCAGATTGGGCATTATTAGAGCAACTAAATTAAATGCATATTTTATTTCAAGTAGCCATCTATTTGAAGAAAACATGATGGATGAATCTCAAAGATGAACAGGAGCTAGTTCATAATTCACATTGGAATATTTCTAAATGACCAACATCTTTAATGTAGGAAAACAACAAGCAAATTCATCATATGTTGGACTAAGAAATAAAAAGAGAGAAGGCATATTTTGGTAAAAGTTGAGGTTGGCTTCAGCCAAAGGTTTTTGCACATCAAAGCACACACACACTCACATCGACCACACTACACCACAAACATGGCAAAAACATTAATATGATGCACTTGAGGATGATCATGATTCATGATGCATGAATGACATGTAGCAAGATTATATTAACACAACAAATGGTGGCAAACATAAAAGGTCCACATGGAATACATGAACAAAATGGCAAGGGGGGCACTTGGGCTGTTGCACAGCAGCACCTCGTTGGCACAGGGTGAGAAGCGAGGCGACCCGCGTACGTGTGTTGTGACGAGCAAATGGTGATGCGTTGGTTTGTAGGTGCGAAGGTAGGGACTCGCACGAGGCCGAGCCTGGCTGGCCATGGCTATAGCACGCGGACGCGAGCTTGCCGGAGCGGTTTGGCATGCGACGAAGAAGACTTAGACATGGGCAGGCATGCATGGGCCTCGGGGTGCAATCGTGTGTGGCGTTAGAATGGGACCATACATGTGGGCTCGTGAGGAGCATGTGACGCAAGATCCAGGAGCTCGTCCATGGAGGACAGAGTTTCAGTTAGCTCAGGAATATACTGCAATCAAGCCGGAGATGAGGGTAGGAGGAGCAGAGCATCACCTTGGGCTCGAGGAACACGACGAGAAGGTCGGAGAAGCTATGTGTCGATGGAGGGGCGGCACTGATCTCCGGTGGCATCCTCGGTTCCATGAAGCAGAGGATGCAGGGGAAGAAGAGGTCGCCGAAGAGGATGCTTTCCAGGTCCTTGTGGAGGCGAGCGTAGGCGAGGAAGAGGACAATCATCGCGGTGGTGCTCCTAACGAAAGAAGACGGTCATAGACGGACGGATCAACCCAAGCTCGAGTTCAAGCTCAGCTCGATCATGGTAATAGCGTTGTGTGGAGGCACCTTACGTGCGGTGGCGAGGTAGAGAGAGGGGGGAAATGGAAGGAGGAGGAGGGTTAGGGCATCGGGTGGTGTTTTATAGGAAGTAAGGAGCTCTCCCGGCCGTCAAATCGAACCGAGCGCTGATGTGGACTCCCTAGATGTGTTGCCATACACGAGGTAGAAGAAGAACAGAAAGATGGATGGGAGTCGGGCTAGAAGCTGGTTAGCTGGGCTGGCCTGAACACGTAAGAGAATTGGGCCTGTGGTTAACTCTCTCTCCCTCTATTTTCTTTCTTTTCCATTTATCATAATAAACAGAAGATACAAGAAATTCTTAGAGGGGGTAGGAGTAATTTGAACATGAGAGATATATTTCTTGCACTCAGTTGAATATTGGGGAATTGATAAAATTAGTTTGGGGAATTTTACAGACTGTAAATTCGGGCAAGTTTGAATTTATTTCAAAGTTGCCTGAATTTAAATCTAACCAAACCAAACCCAAAATGGCTGACATTTTAGAGGGTGTCCCTAAATAATAAATAAGATTTATGGGCACAATAGGGACATTTATTTGAGCAATTACATTAGCTCTCAAATAAACAACATGAATAGGGAAAGAAACAAAGTTGCACTTTGAGATATAGGATCTTGGGGAGAAACCAAGTTGGAGTTGGAGCATCGGGAAAATAAAAGTGGTGCAGAGCTATATATGAAAAAGCGTTAGGTTATGGAAGGATCAAAGAGAGTGAGCATGAGTTGCAATCACAATATCAAGAGAAGTAAAACATCACAACAATATGAACATGATGCATGATGCAAAAAAACTAGAACAAACATCACATGGCATGCAAGTTTTGAAAAAAATGATTGCAACGGAGTGCCGATGCTTTGAGGTGGTGCGAATGATGCGTTGATGCATGAGACGAACACATGAATCACACGATAACAATGGAATAAAAGGGGAATTTTTGGACGCGTCGATCTTGGGCTGTTACAGCCTAATATCACATGCTGATGTCCGAACTCGCACAACCATGCAACATATGGATATGACACCGTTCAAGAAGCTAGGTTGCATCCTCTTGGATCTGGATGAATAGAACATGCAGTGATTGACGATGCCGATGATGATGGGTGGATTTAATTTGTACTTACTGTATCGATGAAACTGTGTGATGTCAGTGGTACTGCCGAGCTTGTGTAACGCTAGTTTGTTAGTTTGGGTACGTTGACCATGCGTACATCTAGTTAACTAGTTTGGGTATGATGAACCTGCGTTGATTAATTATGTTTACTATATGTTGCATCTATTTGCAAATTCTTTATTTTCGTGTTGCTCAAGTATATTATGTTGCATATTACTTTTGAATTCAGTTGATGAAGATGCATCTCTAACAAGTACAGAGGTCTTTGATGGCGAAGAAGTAGTGCTATGTCGTGTACATAGGGAGGGTTCCGGGAGTGTACAACGATTGGCCAGAGTGTCAAGCTCAAGTGTATCGCTTCATAGGTGGCAGCCAGAAAGGGTTTGACATCAGAAGAGGGGTGGAAGCTAATTACTTGAGGTGGACGCTAGCGTGAGAGGGCACCTCATGCATTGCATAATTCCGCTCTTAGTCATAGTGATAGATCTTTTCTTTTATATGATCGTTTAGATGGACATGATGTAGTTGCATGTATTCGAGACATGTCATAACTTGTATCGCTATTTCGAGATGATGACGAGAGACATCATTTGTGTTGGATGATCATTATGATGATGACATGATTTGATGAGAACATTTATATGTGTACGGTATGATTAGATTTGTATGTGTATGATATGATGAGACTATTGTGTGCATGATGTTTGATAAAGACTATTGTATAAAACCTGTACATATATAGAGGAAATATGTTGCAAAAAAAGTCTGAAAATAATAATAGTAGCATGAGGTGTGAATATAGCAGCATCATGACATTAGCAGTAGCACGCTCCAAATAAAAGCGTTGTAGCTTTGAGCTGCAGCGCGGCTAGGTAAAACGGGCTATTGCAACATATGGATAGCAGTAGCAGGGGTTCGCTCGTGCTATTGCTGAAAGTTAGCTATAGCGTTGTATCAGTAGCGGGACTGTCTGCGCTACTGATCCAGGAAAATCCCGCGCTGCTGCTAGGCTTTTTCCTAGTAGTGACATTTAGTTTATTGACCATTGAGAGGATTATAATGTCGTATAATTAATCCACATGAGAGATAGGTTATGGGCTTACAATCCACGAAGTTACATGAGCATTGGTACCTTATATAGATTGACGGTGCCTGTGATTAGGTAGCTAACTTCTAGTGACATGATGCGATCGGGTGATTGCATCATTACAGGAAATGTATCTCCTATAACAACTGAATCCGACACTTAGAGCACTTCTCGTTTCCCCTTCTAAATATGTACTTAGAGGCACGGTTTGGAGTGCTTAGGAACTCTTGTTGGACTTGATCTATTAACATCCATAGGGAACCCTCCTCTGACTATGTGTCCATATCGACTAACAATGTTTGTGTGGTCCTGTTCATGGAGGTGTTGCGATGTAGAACTTTCACACATTATGGGTATTGTCATTGTTGATGGTAGATGTTGATGGTTGCTGATGCATGTCGTTGATCACTTAGACACGACTTTTTCAGGTCATGTATTTTACTCCCTCTGTCCCACAATATAAGAGCGTTTTTAAAACTATACCAGTGTCAAAAATGCTCTTCTATTATGGGACAGAGGGAGTATCTCCTTATTTGATTTTATTCCTAAATAGTTCGACTGCACGCAACCTCAGTGTCTCAACAAACCCTTGATGTTATGTTGCTCGAGAGTCAGAGTGTAATTGATATCACCTTAATAGTAATACATTGCTCTTTACTGAAAATCACACACAAAAAGATAATATAAGGATAATAATTATATCCCTTTTCTAATACCAACACACCATTACTATTGCTTTTAATAAGTAAATAAGATAAATAAATATAAATAAAAGCATTTGCATGCTAGACAAATGTGTTAAGCTTTGGGAATGTACAAACTTAATGTAGCACTTTTGCCAATGTGTATATGGCATCCGTGGTATAAATGGACTTCCAATCCCTAAAATTGACACCCTAGCCTTACTAGTTTTGGTAAATCCTAACCTTAAGAATGTTTGGTACATGGGTAACAAAGGTGATCATGACTCGAGATAACTCACTAGTCACTAATATCCATCTTCACCCTTGTTGGATTATGTCCCTTTTTGCCTCCATATCCAGGGTAGGTATTGCCGATGAGCGATGGTGTGGTTGTTCGCATTGTGTTACTTCCTGGCCTCCAAAGTCTAGATTTCAACCTAGATTGGAAGAACTTTCAACCTACCTTGACCAAAATTCTTCAAGCTTGAGCTTTCTACCTCCCAAACTGGAGTTTTCAACTTCCCAATATTTCTAACCTATTGCAACCAAGTTTATAATATCACAACTAGACTTCTAATCCAACCTTTCAATCCCCCCAAAAAACGAGGTTTCAACAAGTGGAGTACTATTTTAACCCCACGATGCTGAGCTTTCCAACAATCGAAATCAAGATTCCAACAAAAGGATACAAGAGTATTTCCCTAGTGAGGGTGTCTGGGACTAAGGGGTCCTCGAGCTGTCAGCTCATCTCTCATGGATCGACTTGGTAGGCCGCTCTGCAGAAGGCCAAACTATAAGGCTAGCCCATGGTCAGGAAGGAAAGCTCCCAAGATTGGCATGTCCTCCAAGTCTTGAAGATAGGGTCAACGTATCTATCCCCGGTTGGGGGTCGGTTATGTGTAACCCTAGGTACCCCTCGTGTCCATATAAACAAGAGGATTCCATTCGTAGAAGGGAGGTCGACTCATCTAGGGTTTTAGCTCATACGATCTCGAGGTAGATCAACTCTGTAATTCTCATCCACATCAATATAATCAAGAAGGACGTAGGGTTTTACCTCCTCACAAGGACCCGAACCTAGGTAAACATTGTCCCCTTTGGCCCCTGTTACCCATCAATCCAAGGTCCACAGATCAGGACCCCCCACCCGAGATCTACCGGTTTTGACACCGACATTGGTGCTTTCATTGAGAGATCCCCTATGAGATTCCTAGAAGGGTTGATGGCTCGCCTAATCATCAGCGGTCAAGTCTGCAATAGGGACACCTTCATTCCTGGGCAGGTTTTCGTGTTCGGCAGCATCACGTTACGTGCTAATCCGACCAGCCATCTGGGCCAGAACGAAGGTTTCGTCCCTAGTCAAGGGACCAGGTTCGAGGATCTAGAATTCTCCACCGACTCCCAGGGCGATCTGACCACCACTGGGCTCTTGGTCTCATCCGATGAGCTCAGAAATCTCGAAACCTTAACTTTGGGTCTCTTGCTGAGTACCACTCTTGGTTCCCCTTAGATGGAGATTAGACCTCATGTTCGGGCTTGGTCTCAATGCCCGAGCACCCAAATTAGGCCCTTGCCGAACACCCGTTCCTCACGGACGCCCCGAAGGTCAACTCTGAAAACCTTCGGAAGATTGACCCAGATAGCCTTTAGATGTTAAATGAGACGCTTGACCGGATCCAGTCATTGGAGATTGTGGACGACCTAAACCCGACCTATGATTAGGTCAGTCTGAGTCCAGGTCACGAGGAATTTCACAACCCACCCACCACCCACTTGGTAGCCACTATCGAATACTTAACCGACATGCTAGATTACGCTTCCGATGGCGCGCAGGACTTGTACGAAGAGGTCAGCATGCTGAACCCTATCAATATGGGACGGTGGACAGCCACCTTGTCTTATGATGTCTATACGGTGGACACCCCCGTTGACAAGGATGAAAATACCCCCAAGTAGAACGGCGATAGATCCGAGGAGCCGTCAAAGCGCTGGAGGCAGCGCAAACGATCCAAGGCAAACAAGGGAAGGGGAGTTATTCCGGGCACCGGGGAAAATGATACCCCGGCAGACCACGACGACCTCAAAGCCCTAGATAAACCATAGGAGGACCCCAAGAAGCCCGATGAACCCGAGGATCTTAATGACTCCGAGGACGACAAGTACCTCCCCCCAACCGACGAGGATGATAGCCTCAAAGACGAAGACTTCACCATCCCCGAGGACCCATAAGATCAGGAACAGTTCAGGCGGCAGCTTATAACCACCACCCAGACCCTAGAGGCAAAGCATCGGCAGCTCTAAGCCAAGAAAGATACCCTCAATGATAGATGGACAGAGATCCTAGCAGCTGAAGAAGGGTATGACACCGAACGGCCGGATCAAAACAAAAGCTACCCACGTCGGCGCATGCTTCCACAATTCGATGACGAGGCCCTCGAGCCCACATCCCCTAGATACACTCAGCACGACCATTCAAACTGCCCCACTCGAGGATAGGACATAATGTCTGAGGAGGTTGAACATACATGCATTACCCTGAAGAAGAGGAAAGGATCCAGCGTGGTATAATGATCGGCATGACCTACGGTAGGACTTGAACTATAGAGTAGGTCACACTAGATCCATCTACGAATCCAGAGGGTACTCCCCCGCTAGACGGGATGGAGACCAACCTTGGTCCAACCACAACTATAGAGATCGGCAAGCATACTGGGCACCAGTAGCCGATTTTCGGCACAACGTAGCACGGGTCACAGGCGCCACCCACCCACTGTGTTTCATAGACGAGGTTATGCAGCACTAGTTTCCCGAAGGGTTTAAACCTGTAAATATCTAATAGCACGACGGGACAATAGACCTTGCTATGTTGATCGAAGATTTCCTTCTCCACATTCATATGGCCAGGGGATATGACCTCCACGCCATTAAGTACCTACCGCTAAAGCTTAAAGGGCCAGCTTGACATTGGTTAAACAGTCTCCCCGAAAACTCCGTTGGGAGTTGGGAAGAGCTCGAGGATGCTTTTCGATCTAATTTCCAGGGAACTTATGTCCAGGGACCAGACTCATCCAACCTTAGAAATGTCTTCCAAAAGGCGGGCGAGTCGTACAAACAGTTTTGGAATCGGTTCCTAACTAAAAAGAACCAGATCATTGATTGTCTAGACGCCGAGGCAATAGCCTCTTTGAGGCACAATATCCAGGATGAATGGCGGGCCTGACATCTCGGCCAGGACAGGTCGAGACCAATGTCCGCCCTCACTTCACTCATGACTTGCTTTTGTGTGGGCGAAGACAACTGGCTAGCTCGTCGTGGCCATAATCCCGAAGACTCGGGCACCTCAGAAACTCGATATGAAAACGGCAAGCCACATTGCATCAAGAACAAACTCCGCCATAACAATGGTGATGCCGATGATATGGCCGTAAATGCCAGCTTCCGCAGCTCAAAACCCGGACAACATAACAAACCCTCTAAAGGGAACAGGGACGGACCTACTACGTTGGACAAAATCATGGGAAGGCCCTGCCAGATCCATGGTACCCAAGACAAGCACGCCACCCACACCAACCGTAACTATTGGGTGTTCCGACAGGACGGCAAACTTGCAGCCGAGGAACAAGGTAAAGGCCCATGCAATGTAGCATAGGTCAGAGGCGCTGCCCACCCACTATGTTTCACAGATGAGGTTATGCAGCACCAGTTTCCCGAAGGGTTTAAACCCGTAAATATCGACCAAGACGACGGGACAACAGACCCCGCTATGTCGATCAAAGATTTCCTTCTCCACATACATATGTCCAGGGGAGATGACCTTCACGCCATTAAGTACCTACCGCTAAAGCTTAAATGGCCAGCTCGACACTGGTTAAACAGTCTCCCAAAAAACTCCATTGGGAGTTGGGAAGAGCTCCAGCATGCTTTTCGGTCTAATTTCCGGGGCACTTCTGTCCGGCGACCAGACTGTTCCGACCTTAGCATTGTTGCCCAAAAGGCGGGCGAGTCGGACAAGCAGTTTCGGAATCGGTTACTAACTAACAAGAACCAGATCGTTGATTGTGCAGACGCTGAGGCAATAGCCTCTTTCAGGCACAATATCCAGGATGAATGGCTGGCCCGACATCTTGGCCAAGACAGGCCAAGAACAATGTCCGCCCTCACTTCACTCATGACCCGCTTTTCTGCGGGCGAAGACAACATGCTAGCTCGTCATGGCTATAATCCCAATGACCCGGGCACCTCAGAAACTTGATATGGAAACAGAAAGCCATGACGCATCAAGAACAAACTCCGCCATAACAACGCTGATGCCGGTGATACGATCGTAAATGTCGGCTTTTGCAGCTCAAAACCTGGCCAACAGAATAAACCATCTAAAGGGAATAGGGATGGACCTACTACGTCGAACAAAATCATTGGAAGGCCCTAGCAATTCCATGGAACCCAAGACAAGCCCGCCACCCACACCAACCATAATTGTTGGGTGTTTCGATAGGCCGGCAATCTCGCAGCTGAGGAACAAGGCAAAGGCCCATGCAACGAAGATGACGAAGAGCACCGCGGTCCGCATAATGGAGGACAGAAACAATTCCCTCTAGAGGTAAGACCGTGAACATGATATATGTCACACGCATACCAAAGAAGGAGAGGAAACGAGCCCTTCAGGAGGTCTATGGCGTAGAGCCCGTAGCCCTGAAATTCAACCCTTGGTTGGTTTGCCCGATCACCTTCGACCGAAGTGATCATCCGACCAGTATCCGTCATGGAGGTTCGGCAGCCCTTTTCTTGGACCCCATCTTCGATGGGTACTACCTCACAAGAGTCCTTATGGATGGAGGAAGTAGGCTTAATCTGATTTACTCAAACACGGTGAAAAAAGATGCGCATCGATCCATCAAGGATCAAACCCAACAACACTACATGTAAAGGAGTGATTCCAGGCATTGAAGCCCGCTACTCTGACACGGTAACATTGGAGGTTGTGTTCGGCCCACCCGACAATTTCCACAGTGAAAACTTAATCTTCGACATCGTACCTTTCCGTAACGGCTATCACGCACTGCTCGGCGGCACATCATTCGCCCGCTTTAACATTGTTGCCCATTACGCCTATTTGAAGATCAAGATGCCCGGACCCCAAGGGGGTCATAACCGTCAACGACAATACAGAGCGCTCTCTCCGGACCGAATAACACACTGCAGCCTTGGCAGCCGAATGCCAATATGAAAGTGAAGCACCAAGGTCCTAATCAGCCATCAAGACGCGGAAGATGGGAAAGCAAGCGAGCTCGATCACGGCCCGGCTACCCATAAAGTGTGTCCCTCGAAGACACAATTTTTCTCACAAAATACCATGGGCAGATGTGGGGACCCACTATCGAGGACCAGATGCCCGGCTCAACCGAACTACAGTCCAAACACTTCTCCCAAAAAAACTAGGTACCATCAAGGATCTCCCAAGCGTCAAGCTTACCCACTCTACGGCGACTTCTTAAGACCCCCTCTCCATGGTCAGTTCGCCGACAACAACCACCTTTAAAGGATTCTACCCCTCGCCTCTCGGGAGCAAAGGAGTAAGCGCGTAGCAAGGCACAGGGAGGACGTCAAGCCACCCATAGAAGGCCCTGAGTAAAACGCTACTATGTAAAGATTGTTATTTAAAACAAGAATTGCATGTAACAGCTGCCTCGGCACTATGAGTTATCAGAATTTCAGCACAAATTAAGACTATCACTTGTGCCCTTTTTCAGCATTTTTATTTTACATAATTCGTTTCCCACTCTCCGTCAGAGTAAAGAAAAATTGTCCGTTACAAGATAGGTGCGACCGGCTAATAGGCCGGGTGCTTGGATATAAGTCCCACCCCAACCATCACCCCGTCACAATTTTTTACGTGTTCGGCATCTCGAATATTCTGTTATATGAATCGGTTCTGAATTATGTCTTGGGTCAATAGTTGGGTTGCCCTGCTCCTGTGCTTGCCCTTTTACATTCTGCTAGTTCGGCTAAAAGGGTAAAGGGAGAACCACTACGATTGTATTCCTAGCTGGCTTGCAAAATACCTCAGTGGAGAAAGTCGAAAACTGACTGTCATATTAAGCGAGAACCAGTATGCGATCCAAGCTTAAGTGTCAAGCCAAGAATTGATGGAGGTTATTCAGTGTCATATGAGGGGTTTGTACCTTCACAAACCTTGTGGTAATAGTCTCAAACTTCGGTTAATCCGACTACAACAAAGTGCTGGGGGCTCATCACCAGCTCACGCATTCAGGCTCCTAAGGCTAAGTGAAAGCACTAAAGCCACACAGTCTGATTGCCTCGTTTCCCTCACACTACAGCTTTTGGGCTCCGATATATCGCCTAAGGGTCTAGTGCAGAGGTCGAAACACCCCTCATAGTATCTACATGGGGGCTGAAGCCGACGACTGGCAACTTTCCGATCAAACAGCCACACATGAGTCAAAATAATACAAAGCACGATAAATTTGGGACAAGCATTATAAAGCGAAATTGTATTAAGGGCACATGATAATGCCCTCACTCATATATTACATCCTTGCGGCATTGGGTCTCTACCGACCGAGCACCCTCTAAGGCAGCATGGAAGTAAAGCTTGGGGTGCCTATGTTCCTTCCCATGAGGCGGGGACGCGGTGGCCATATCAATCGGCTTCACCTTTGACCAATCCATCACGGTCCTTACAAATGCAATCCGAGCTCCCTCGATGCACATGGAGCGCTTTAGGACTTCAATTTGGGGCACGGCATCGCAAAGCTTCTGTAGCAAGCCAAAATAGCTGCTTGGCATTGGCTATGTAGGCTACAACCGTATGAAGAGGTCCTTCAAGGCTGGTTCCGCCATCCTGTGCAGCTCCATAAGCTGCTTCATCTAATAGCTGAGAAGGGGACAAGGCTCGGGGGTTTGAAATTGTGCCTAGAAAAGGCTCTGTTCAACATCCCCATCTTTGGCCGCAAAGTGCTTGGCCGCGTCCGCTGCACTACTTGGGCAGTCCGTAAAGGCACGTGAGGAACACCACAGCCATGTAAGAAAGGCGAACCTGTTTCCACCAAAGGCACATTGCAATAAGTACGGCTTACCATCCCCGATCAACCTGACTTGGCGAAGTCCTTCCTCGAAGAACCGCCTCTCTACATGCTCCGATTTGAGCTCGAAGGAGAGTGTGGATTGCTCAGTCGCCTGGTCCTTGGTCTTTTGCTCCAGAGCCTCGCACTTAGTGCTCGCATCCAGGAGCTCCTGCTGCACCTCGTCCACTCGAGCCTCATGCTTGCCGCTCTCAACCTTAAACGAGCTTAGCTCGGCGGCCACCCGATCGGCCACCATCTTCTAATCGGTGGCCTCCTGCTTGGCCTTATTCAGCTTGGCCTTGAGGTTTTCAACCTCTACACTCATGGTTGTGGGTATAATTGGAAGCAAAATCGGGAACCAATGCCGAAAAATCCATACTAATGGGGAAAACAAGAAACTTAGCAGCAATGTTCAAACTTACGTTGCATCTCGTCGAACCATTTGTTCAGACGATCAAGCTCTTCATCGGAGCTCTTGAGCTTGCAGTCTAGCTCAGCCAGTTCAAAGGCGTTGGAGGCCCCAGATGGGGATGAGGCCTATGAAACAACTTATATATAAACAAACATCCGAGCTATATGGTTTCAAAATCTTTGCTAAAACAATCTCCTAAATTGTTATAGTTTCAGAGCCACGAACTGCTTTTGCATTTACTTATGATTCTAAGTTCTTTCACCCTCGGGCAAGTTTTCAAACTCACCCGCGGCTCGAGGGCTACTATACCTATAAGAAATGCATAACCTTAAAAATAAATTTGTTCTTGTGGAAAGAATATTATATGTCTTTCCTTGAAGCCCGCCAACCAACCACTGAAGGCTTCCTTCGGTCCGCTATAACCGGACCGAATGCCTTGTAAAACCGCGCCCATAAGGGTGCGGTGATCTTCGGCGATGAAGGAGCTAGTCAAAGCATCCTCCATCATGGCTCGCCATCCGCTCGCAGTCCGCTCTGTCAAGGGCAGCACTGGCGGTGTCACTTCCTATACCACTCCTTAGGGAGGCACGGTCGATGACGTCGAAGGCACCGAGGCCTCCGAAGTCAACTGTGGAGGGAGCTCGGACGAATCGCGGCCAGCCTCTTTGCTCGACAGGAGGGGTTCGACCTCCGAGGCTTCGGCTTCCGAGGAATGAACCTTGACCATGACCTCCTAGTCTTCGGCTTCTAAGGCATGAACCTCGGCCATGACCTCCTGGTCTTTGATGGCCGAGGTATGCACCTCGTCCATAACAGCCTCACCCCCAGTGTTCGGCCTGGGAGGGGTCTAGCGGGATAACACCTCCGCAGCCTCGTCAATGGCCGGAGGTGGTGTGGTGTGGGATGTTGTCCCGCTCTTTGCTAGCTCGATGGGCGGAGAATCCCCCTCTAAGACATGTTCGATCGGGAGATGTCGGGTCGGGCTGACATACAAGGGCACTCGTCCTGTTAGTAACGAAAACTTCATAAAATATATTAGATGACATGCGAATTCAGTACCTTTGAGGAGGGGGCTTGACCCTGGGGTTCCTTCAAGGAACCCTTTCGAAGGCCCGGAATCCCCAGCGGAATCCGGCTATCGTCAGGCAGGACCACCTTGTCCCTGCAAGGGCTCTTTCAGGCGAAAGGACACATATCCTCCTCAACGTCCTCCAGCGCGGCCCTCTTTCTTGTTTGAGGGGAGTCAATCTCCCCCCCTCCGTCCTAGGCATGCCCTTCCTCATGGGCGGAAGAGGCTTCGGTCTCTCTGGACTTAGTATCCGAAGGACCCCTTGAGTAGAGGCCTTCACGGGCGTCCTCCTTCTTCTTCTCTTTCTTCTCCGGCATCGCGTACGGCGCCACGACCAACATCACCGTCAGCTGGGATGACCTGGGGTCCTCGGGCAGGGGGGCTAGACAGTTGATCCTCACGGCCTTATCCAGCTAGCCCTGCAAAGACAATGGGGAAGACTCGGAATAAAATAAAAACCTTGCCATACCTTCAAAGGTGGGGTATCGGCGTCTAGGCCGATGTCTTCTTCTTCAGTAGGCCATTCCTTTTCGGGCTTGAACATCACTTTCCACAACTTCTCGTGAGTTGTGCAACAGAACCAATGCATGGTGGGGGGTCACCTAGCTTGTAGGACCACATGGGTGTGTCTTGGTGATGGCATTGTAGGAGGCGGTGGTGGAGCATAACTAGAACCATGTTGGTCAGCTCGATTTTTGCCTCCACCATTTGTGTGATGCACTTCTGCAGTGCCTTCACCTCCGTGGACGATCTCTAGTCAAGGCCTTTCTTGACCCACGAGTTTAACCTCGCAGGGGCTGCAGATCTAAACTCGGTGGGCACCGACCAGTCCACGTCTCGTAGCTCGGTGATATAGAACCACTCCTTGTGCCAGACCTAAACAGTGTCCATGAAGGTGTCGTCCAGCCAGTCGACCCGCGGAAGTTTACTGATCACAGCCGCTCCGGAGTCGGCGTGTTGGCCGTTGACTGTCTTTGGCTTCACGTTAAAGATCTTGAGCCATAGGCCAAACTGCAGCTGGACTCGCGGAAAGGCCTCATAGACGGTGATGAAGGCCGATATATGCATAAAGAAGTTCGGGGGAAGATCGTGGAAATCTAACCCGTAGAAGAACACTAAACCCGTAGAAAAGGGGTGGAGCGAGAAGCCCAATCCCCGAAGGAAATGGGGGTGAATGTTGGGGATATAAACCCGAGGTGGAACCAGCCCCGGTGGGCCGGCTTATATTAATGGTGGCTTAATGTCTACACTCAAGATGGGCCCAGGCATCCTTAGCCTAGAGACACAAAGCGGTTTACGCACCAAGCCTCCCAACAGCCAAAGGTGTGAATACAGCGACTGATGGACCAAGAGGTAGAGAGATGTTAGGAGTTTCCTTGCTTAGGAGGCAAGGCAAGTTAGAGGTATGTCGGGTCACGAATCATATCACGACCCAGACTCTTGTAAGCCCAGGGTCTCGACCTATCTATAAAGGCAAGTCCCTGCAGCGTTTAGGTCAGGTTACAATCTATTGATAGCTAGGTTAAGCAATTCCCCTCCCTTGTAATCGATACCATCAACAATATACACAAAGTAGGATGTAGGCTTTTACCTCTAACAGAGGGGCTGAACCTAGGTAAACACGTCTCTCGTTCCCGATCAACCCCTTCGAGTCACCACAAAGTTGCGATGGCCTCACACCAAAGTTCTCCTATGAGGACATCTGCTGTGACAAAACAACGATTGTTGGCGCCCACCGTGGGGCTACCGCATGGTGGATTTGACTTCTCGGAGGGAGCCCTTCTAGGGTTCGGGAGCTGCGCGGTAGGTCTGATGACCAAGAGTCGCCGTGGGAAGCTCTACATTGATAGTTCTTGTTGGGGTCTCGAGGCAGGCTCAATTGAGTCCGGGTACCGGGTCCCCTTTAGCAAGATCCACGTATTCATAGGCGAAATCGGTGCGTCAGTACCCGAGCCGGACATCTACACCGACATCATCGAGTAGGCTCGACATGCCCAACCCGGTTGGCATCAGGCCGATCGGTGTCACGCCTTCGTTGGTTTTACCCAAGGACCCAGCCTCCTAGACGAGCTGGTGGGTGATCGAGACACCCCCGTTAACCCCGACGGCGAGTCATCTATGGGGGAATTAAAGTCCTCTTCGGCAACATTAAAGATCCTATCAACAAGGCAGGGTGCTCATGTCTGAACGGTCGCACCAGGGCGGCTCGTCCTCTTGGGCGACTTTAAATATCATGTCCATAAGGCAGGGCGCTCACGTGTGAATGGTCGCATCATGGTGGCTCATCCTCTTGGGCGACTTATGTTTCAATAAATAAAGGCTCAAACTCAATGTATAGGCTGAAACGACAGAGACCCCGAATTTTGGGGGTGCCAGCTTTATTGTATTAAACATAAGGATGTATGCACAAAAGCTAGGAAGATACATAAGAAGTTAATAGCTCTAAGTATAATAGGGCCGAAGGTGAGCAATGTTCGACGGTCGTCTTGTCTCCTCTTGGGAGGTGTATGTATTTGGTTGAAGGTCTATCAGGTAGTATGAACCGTTGTTGAGGATTTTGCTGATGACAAAAGCACCCTCCCAAGGTGGTGCGAGCTTGTGTGTTCCTATTTGATCTTGAATCAACTGGAGCACCAATTCGCCCTCTTGAAAAGTGCGGCTCTTGACTCTACATCTATGATAGTGACATAGGTCTTGCTGATATATAGTTGATCTTGTCGCTGCCAAGTCATGCTCTTCTTCCAAGGCAACCATGGAGTCTTGACATGCTTGTTCATTGTCAGCTTCAACATAAGCGACGACTCAAGGAGAGTCATGCCGAATGTCACTTGGTAATACTGCATTGGCCCATAGACTAGGAAAAACAGGGTGTAACTAGTGGATCTGTTTGGAGTTGTCCTCATACTCCGAAGTACTGCGGGGAGCTCCTCGACCCAACTGCCACGGGTGCATTGTAATGGCACCATGAGCGAGGGCTTGATTCCTCTCAAGATTTCCTGGTTAGCCCGCTTAGCCTGTCCATTGGACTGTGGATGTGCCACGACGGCTAAATCGAGCCAAATATGCTCATGCCGACAGGGCTGCACCATGGCTCCTTTGGAAAGATTTATACCATTATCAGTGATGATGTTGTGAGGGTAGCCAAAATAGTGGATTGGTTTTTTTTCAAAAATTTTACTGTTGTCTCTGCATCGTAGTTGCTGACAGGCTCCGCCTCAACCCACTTGGTGAATTTGTCAACCGCCATCAGCAGGTGAGTCTTCTTATCAGAAGACATCTTGAACGGGACGACCATATCGAGGCCCCAAACCGCAAACAGCCATGTGATTGGGATCATGCGTAATTCTTGAGCCGCCACATGAGCTTGTCTTGTGAATTCTTGACCTCCATCACACTTGCACACGATGTCCTCTGCGTCTGCATGAGCTGTTAACCAATAAATTCCATTGCGGAAAGCCTTCGCCACCAACGATCGTGACCTCGCATGGTGTCCACGGTCGCCCGCATGAATTTCGTTGAGTATTTTACATCCTTCCTCAAGGGAAAAACAACGTTGAAAAACGTCGTTGATGATTCTCCTATGTAACTCGCCCTTGAGGATATTCATGGACTTAGACCGCCGACCTATCTATCAGGCAAGGGTTTCCTCAGTTGGGAGATCGCCTCGAGCCAGATAAGCCAAGTATGGCATCGTCCAATCAAGAGTAGCATGGAGAGCTGCCACCAGGTGCGATTCCGGGTGAGGAATAGCTATATCCTCTTTAGAAGGCAATTTTACTAAAGTGTTGTGGAGGACGTCCAGAAACACATTGGGGGGAACTGGGTTGCATTGAGACCAAGTCATGACAGTGCATCTGCCGCCTCATTATGCCAGTGATCGATGTGGTCCACCTGGTAACCTTGAAAGTGACCCGCCACATTTGTGACCGCATGCCGATAAGCCACCATGAGGAGATCTTTTGAGTCCCAAGTTCCTGAAACCTGTTGAGCTACAAGGTTTGAGTCACCCAAACACCTGACCGGGCTGAGGTTCATCTCTTTGGCAATCTTAAGCCCATGTAAGAGGGCCTCATACTCAGCTGCATTGTTAGTACAGGGGAACATGAGTTGTAAAACATAACAAAATTTGTCACCTCTCAAAGAAGATAACACAACTCCAACCCTCGAGCCCTCCAACTGTTGAGACCCATCAAAATCTATTGTCCAGTACATATTGTACGGTCTATCCTACGGGATTTGAAGATCCGTCCAATCATTGATCAAGTCCACCAAGGCTTGGGATTTGATTGCTATGCAGGGTGTATACTTCACATGGTGAGGGGCAAGTTAGATTGCCCACTTGGCAATTAGACCATTGGCCTCACGATTCTGAATGATATCACCCAGGCATGCCGAGCTGACCATAGTGATCGGATGTTCCTGAAAGTAATGCTTCAACTTCCGGCTTGCCATGAAGACTCTAAAAATCAGCTTCTACCAATGTGTGTATCGTTGTTTGGAAAGGGTAAGGATCTCACTAACAAAGTAGACCGGCCGCTGAACCAGGTATTCCTTCCCTTCCTCCTTACGCTCAATGACAACTACAACACTCACCGCTTTAGAATAAGCAGCAATGTACAGGAGCATGGCTCTTTGTCAACCGGGGCGGCTAAAGCGGGCGGCTCAAACGGCTGCTTTTTGAGGGCTTCGAAAGCTTCATTGGCCACATCAGTCCAAACAAAATTATCCATCTTTTTTAGCAGCTGGTAAAGAGGGTTTGCCTTCTCTCGGAGGCGGCTTGTGAAACGGCTCAACGCTGCAATGCGACCCGCCATATGCTGGACTTCATTGATATTGGCCAGCTTACCAAGTGAGGTTATTGCCTTGATCTTGTCTGGGTTAGCTTCAATGCCTCGGTCGAAGACCAGGAAACCTAGTACCTTTCCTGCAAGAACACCAAAAACACACTTTGTCGGGTTAAGCTTCATTTGGTACACTCGAAGGTTGTCGAACGTCTCCATGAGGTCAGCCAAGAGCGTTTCCTTCTTCTGAGATTTCACCACGCGGGCATCAACATAGGCATGAACGTTGCGCCCAATCTAACCATGCAGATAATCCTGAATACAACATTGATAAGTCACCCCTGCGCTTTTGAGTCAAAAAGGCATATAGACATAGCAAAAGGCGCCAAAAGGCGTTATGAAAGTCGTCTTCTCCTGATCCTCCTTAGCCATTTTGATCTGATGATAACCTGAGTATGCATCCAGGAAACACAGGCGCTCGCAACCCGTCATAGAGTCAATAATCTGATCGATACGAGGGAGAGCAAGGGATATTTTGGACAAGCTTTGTTGAGGTCAGTGTAATCAATACACATACAAAAGGTGCCATTCTTTTTCACAACAAGCATCGAGTTTGCCAGCCACTCCGGGTGAAAAACTTTGACAATAAACCTGGCAGCTAGGACCCGGGCGACTTCTTCCCTGACGGCCTTGCGTCTCTCCTCGTTAAAATGACGGAGGTATTTCCGGACTGGTTTCATCTTTGGATCCGCATTAAGGTGGTGCTCAGCGAATTCTCTCGGTAATCCAAGCATGTCATATGGTTTCCATGCAAAGATGTCCAGATTCTCACAAATGAATTTGATGAGCGTGCTTTCCTATACATAGTCCAGACTGGTCATAATGGTGAACTACTTAGAAGAGTCGCCTTCGGTGAAATCAACTAGATTAGTGTCGTCAGTCAACTTGAACTTCGGGGGTGGCTCGGACTCAGTGGTGGGCTTCTTGAGGGGGCTCATGTTCGCAGGGTCAACATTGGTTGTGTAGAACTTTAGATCCTCGGCTGCGCATGCCAACTCTACATAAGCTGCATCCCTTTCCTTGCACTCCTGAGCTATTTTACGGCTTCCGTCGATGTTAATAGTACCTTTAAGACCTGGCATCTTGAGTTTGAGATACACATAGCAGGGGCGGGCCATGAAACGAGCATAACCCGACCTGCAAAACAAGGCATGGTAGGGACTTTTGATCTTGACCACCTCAAACATCAAAGATTCACATATGTAGTTAAATTTGTCCCCGAAAGCGACATCTAGCTTAATCCGCCCTATCGAATACGCAGACTTCCCTAGCACAATACCATGAAAGACCATGGTCGAAGGAAATAAGTTGTCCTCACAAAGGTTCATTTGGCGTAAGGTGTCATAGTACAGGATGTTGATGTTGCTTCCCCCATCCATGAGAACCTTCGTGAGGTTGTAACCACCGACCTGAGGCGACACCACCAAAGCCAAATCGCCTGGGTTATCCACCCGGGAGGGGTGATCCGCCCTGCTCCAAGTGACCTCATATTCGGACTAGTTGAGATACCTGGGAACCGCCAGCTCAACCACATGGCCGGCTCGTTTTTTGAGTTTGTTGTCCCGCCTGCAAATTTGGGTGGTGAAGACTTGGTACTGACCGTTGCTCAACTGCTCGGGGTTGCTTTGAAAACCAGTTTGGCCATTATGTTGTTGGTTATTCTGACCCGAGCACTGCCCGTTGCCGTTACTTGAGTCGCCCTGTCCGTGGAAACCCGATCCTGGGAAACCGCCGGATGAGCCACCCTGGAAGCCGCCAGGTCCCGGCTGACCCGGATGTCCACCTCCATTGTCGCCTTGATGGTTCCTAGAGGCCTGGTTACAGAACTCCTACATAATATAGCAATTCTCCCATGAATGAGTAGCCTGGATATCAGGGGTACTATGCTTGGGACAAGGCGCTTTTAATGCCTCCTCATAATTCCATGGCTTCCTCCCGTTGTATGCTCCTCCGGGACGATTGTTTTGACGTTGGTTCTTGAAACCATTATTAGTATTGGCAACAAACTCCGACCCGCCGTCAAGCTGCCTTTGCTTTCCGTTATAACCTTGGCCTCCTGGATTTCCATTGTGCCCGTGATTCTGATGATGACCCTTGCCACCATCGCCTTTCTTGCCCTTGCTAGCCTTGTCCTCGTCTGAGCCGGGATCCTTCATGCCATCTGACTCGGCATACCTGGTAAGGGTGTCCATTAACTCGCCCATATCCCGAACCTTTCATTTCAAACGACCGCGCTTTAGAACCAGTGGCTGAAAGTGGCAATTTTCTCCAAGATCAGGACGGCTTGAGCCGCCGTGATGCCATCTGACGAGTGAATAATTTCGGAGACTCGGCAATTCCAATGATGAGCCGACTCATCCATGCGCTGCACACATTGCTAAAGATCCATGATTGTCGTAGGCCATGTGCACGTGCCCCGGAAGTTTTTCATGAAATGCTCTTTCAGCTCTGCCCAAGTGTTGATGGAATTAGGCGGAAGATTTTTTAACCAAGTACGAGTCCGGCCTTCCAACATCATCGTTAAGTACTTAGCACACACCACATCACTGACATCGAGCATATCCATGGACAACTCGTAGCTCTTGATCCATGCTGCGAGCTGGGGATCCGCCGTATAATTGGGCACCTTATGAGCTCCCTTGAAGTCCTTGGGCATGCGCTCTCTACAGAGAGCTGGGGACAAACAGGGAGCCCCCCATGGTTCTGCTGCTTGATCCGCCCATGGTGAAAGCCGGCTGAGGATTAACTGGGCCTACTTGACCCGCCAATGCTGTTGTCGCTTCCGCTTCTGCCTAGCACGTGGCCCGGGCCGCGTCGACAAGTGATTGAGCGTCCGACGGGGGATGTCGGGTTGGGGGCACTTGAGGCAATGGCTGGCGGCAGTTGCTAGAAACAGTCGGAGACTCCACATGGCGGCTCTTACTGCGGCTAGCATATGGTGTGGAGTGAATTGAACCTGACTGTAAGAGTATTGTGCCTGTTGTGCAACTGCAGTATTCAACATCTCGATGGATTTCCTAGCCTGGATGTCGACCGGGGTGGTCCCATAAATAGGTAGTGCATCCAAGTTTCATGTCGGTGCCAGCATATTATCGACCGGGTTGGAGAAGTGACCCTAGGGTGTCTAGAAATGATGATCTGTTGACTGAGCTGGTGGAGGCTGAGCTACCTCTACCCGTCAATCCGTGTGACGTGGCGAGTCTTGCTCAGCCCCAGGACTATACGGGCTGGTGAACAAGCAAGTCGGTTCGAGGTTTCCCGGCAGTCGAATCCGATGTCTCCTCTAATGCACTGCATCGAAAGCGTTTCGCTGCAACCCTAAATGCCAAGCATCGGCCTTCAGGTGCTCTGACTCATTATCGATCTGAGCCTGCAGCTGTGCCATCCGGGTGTTCTCAAGTTCGATCTGTTGCTAAAATATGGCCATCTCCTTGTGGAGTTTCATCAGTTCTGCATTGTGCTCCTCCTGGTTCTCCGTGGTAACCGGCGTTGCCATGAGTTTTGTCATCTCTGCCATCAGATCCATCATGGCTTGAGTCGGCTTCTTGCCTGACCCGAATGCTCTGTTTGTGGCTGCTGCCTCTGGCGGATTCTGAGCCGCCATAGTCCTAGCCATGTAGATGGTGACTTGGCAGGGCGGCTCAGGAGATTCCTCGGTGACTTCTGTCTCCAAAAAGCCCCCCAATATCTCATTGTGAAGAGGGTAGATCGATTAGGTATCGAGCCGGTGGGAATTAACATAGCCTGGCTATCAACTTGTCTGGGTTAACTTCATCTGAGTTAGCCCTTGGCTGACTTCTCCCTACATCGCCTTCGGGTCATCCTGCGTCGAGTCTTCTGTTTCCTGGATCTGAAGGTTATCCACATCCCAGTTGCAGTTGGTTAAGGCTTGAAATTCAGCTTCTTCAGGCAAGATGGGGGACAGGTCAACATCAGGGGCAAAGATATGCTTACGACATTGAGGAGTCAGATTCACCAGCTCAAAAGTAGGCGGTCGAACTCGCACATTGTTGGCATCATACGCCGCGTGATATGTCTTCAGATCTGCCTCTGTAGCCAGTTGACTTGCCAACACTTGAGACGCCTTGATGCATCAAGCGTAATCCTCCTGTGAGAATTCTGACCCGTCATATTTGAGCTTTGAAAACCCTCCGACCATCTCTTCTGGGTTGAGTTCTGGGGCATAAGCCAAAGCCCGACTCAAAGAAGCTATCGCACCCGTGCGGGTGGCTGATCTCTTCAATTCTTCCAGGTGCTTAGGAACCATTGAAAGGCGCCTCGGCACATCTTTGATGAACTTAACTGGGTCTTTTTCACCCCAAATAGACCTGATGGTGAAAAGACTCCTAGCATACAATTGCTTAGTCAAAGCATATATTGATTTAAGCTTCAATAAACTGTCGTCTGGAAGATTACGAGTTCGGCGGCCTACAAGGAATTCAAATTCATGAGTCGTCGGGCGAACCTTTTTATGTGTGATCATCTACACATGATTTATCATAAGTTAATAAACAAAGCTTACCAAAGATAGCTTCATTCATCCTGTCAATATGTCGTTTAAGATTTGTCAGATCTTTAGTGATGGGCTTCAGTTGACCCTCAGCATCTTCCGCACGTTTGATCAGGGCGGCTTTCTTAGCCTCTGAGGATTTCTTGAAAGATTCAAATTCCGAGTTGGTTTTTTCCAACCCTTCCATGTAGAGTCATAGTTTTTCGTTGGCCTCATCTTGGGCATCTTGTTAAAGTGCTAGGGTCTTCCTCAAGTCGGCCAAACTTGACTTGGCCAAATTTAAAGCTTCTTGCACAAGATAGTGTTGTCATAGGGATATTGGTCAATTATAAAACAGCCAACAAGGTGCATAATGACACTTGGGGGCTATGAAGGAACTTCTTACAAGTCTCAAGAAGATTGCAAGCAATACACTAGACACTTGGGGGCTAATGTATGCCAGTTTTTCCAATATTTCATACAAGAAAACCCGGCCATCTTCAAAAAGGTAAGTCGACCCTTGGGGGCTACAAGTTCTAAACTTTACACAACAGATGGTTAAATTTCCTTTGCAATTTTTTTTAAAAAGACACGGCTATCTCAAGAGATAAGCCAACCCTTGGGGGCTACATGTGGAATTCTTTCATCAACATGTTATGTACCGACTCATTATTTTCATAATGACCCGGACCTTGGGGGCTACAGGTGGAATTCTTTCATAAGCATGTTAAGTACCGGCTCATTATTCTCATAATGACCCGGTCCTTGGGGGCTACACGATGATTCATCTAAGTTTGGCTCATATTCAAGAAGATAAGCCGGCCCTTGGGGCTAAGTAAGGATATATTGAATACAAGACAAGGATGAGCATACCTCGTATCTCTTCCTCATCATGCTAACTAGGCTGGCTTCCATGTCCCAGCTTGTGGAGAGGCGGTTTAAATACCCAGAATGCAACTATTCAACACTTAGTTTGTCAAGATTGGGAAGATCAAGTTGAGTGTTTCCCTTCTCAGGTAATGGCGCCTCTTCTTTGGCAGCATGCTTGGTTAGCACAGTGGAAGAAGGAGTTGCATAACCCATCCCAGTAATGATAACCTCCTCTTCAGGCGATGCAATATCTTCAGCCGGTTTCAAAGGGTTGGGTGGCTTAGGATTGGCCTCTGGGTCAGTCTCCATGTTCACAACATCGGCACTCGTCGGCTCAGTATGTTGGAGTATTTCTTGATGAGTTTCAGAGGGCTCCACGTGACTCTCAGGAGTAATGAGATCTAGATTCTCCTGCTCAGGGGCATCAGGGTTGACAGTTGACCTGCCTATTCTTGTTTTCTTGGCTTGAGCCCTATGAACAAAGATATCATGATAAGTTATATGCAAGGATAAAGAGTTAATGAGCAACATTGGATGTAAAGGAGAAAAGTTACCCTGGATTGATAACAAGAGGTGGCAGTTTTGTAGCAGTCGAGTCGCTCGATGAACGTGATGACTCCTGACATTTTGAAGACGGAAAATTAAGAAGTTGCCGGATAAGATAAACTCTTGGAAAGAAGGGGTGGGACTATAAGCCACCTCATTGGGTCGTTTTTGGGCGACTAACGTTTCAGGCTAACCCTTCACAAGGTTACCTGAGACGCTTCATGTTTGGCGTCTTGATGTGTGCCGAGCCTTCTTCAAAAGAAAATAGGGATCCAAATAAGCGCACGAGTGAGACATAGGTACTTTTCTAACAACCCTCCCTGGTTTCCTTGGAAATGAGAGCTCTGAGCTGGAAGAAACAGAAATTACCTCAATATCCTCGGCCTGGCTCGTCGCATTACCATCCTGAGACTGAACAGGGGTTAGCAAGTTCAATAAAAAAGATAGCTGAAGAGTAAGGGTTCTACCTCTAGTTGATAATCAACGGAATGATACTCGCCCATAATCGACGGACCCTCCACAACCGCCTTGCTCTTTTTCTTGCTCACGGTAGCTTTAGGTTTCTTTGCTAGAACCTTTTGCTGCCCCCTCTTCCAAAACAATGAATCGGCCTACAAAGGAGTTGACAAAAAACAGCAAGTTTGAAGAATGAATCATCATATAAGCAAAGTGAATGGTATCAAAGATTATCACCTTAGGAGCCGGGTTATTAGTATAGAAGGGTTTCAGACCAATTTTATCACAGACTTCCTGCTTTTCACCCAACAATTTCTTCACGATTTTTTACATCACTCGTATACACGATGATGTTGTTATAATGTTGTCGGTTGTTCAACTTGCCATCGTACTCACACATTAATCTGCCGCGAGGACTCAAGGGTAAGATCCGCCAAGACACCCAGCATGGGGCTAAGTCAACTCCGGTTAACCCGTTGGCTATCAAAGCTATGAGGTTGGGCCATACGAAGGCAAGTTGAGCATGTTCCTATGCACAAGCCAAGTCAGGAAGTTCAAAATTTAAAACTCTGTAATCCGATAGGGGATTTCCATCAACCGGGGCTGTGTTCTTGCAATAAAACCAAGTCTTGGCCCATCCTTTTGGATGACTAGGTAAAATGGCAGAAGGAAAACCGTAGTCTCTTCGCCTCTAAATCGTGACTCCGCCAAGTTCTAGATTGGGTCCATCAGCGAACTCTGTTTGGCGGTTTAGATAAAAGAACTCCCTAAACAAGAGAACAGTAGGCTCCATTCCCATGTACACCTCACAAAACACTTGAAACTGGCATAGGTTGGTTATAGAATTTGGAGCTAGGTCTTGAGGGTGAAGGTGATAAAAGTGAAAAGCGTCTCGAAAGAATTTTGACCCGAGTGGAGAAAAGCCCCGTTGAAGATGATTAGTAAAAATCACTACCTCTCCTTCGTCGGGTTGTGGACTTTCTTCTTCAAGGGCGGCTCGCCACACAATCTTTTCTTTAGCTAGCAGAAGACCCGACTCCACAAATTCTTGGAGTATCTCTTCAGAGACCTGTGAAGGTGCCCAATTGCATGAAGCTGGTTTGGTCATGGTGGTTTAATCAAGAGGAAAAGTTGCATAAGCATATTTGGCAGGTTACTAAATAAAATGGCGGATTGTTTAACAAGTGCCAAAGTCAGGCAAACAATATGCCGACAACTGTGGTTTAAGACGGCATGATGAGCTACAGCATGTAAGCCGCCCCTATATAAGCCATAGACCAAGGCAAAGCAAAGTTACAAAATGGGCGGGTCAATGTCATAATGGTGAACCGACAAAATGCAAGGGCGACTTACAAACAAACGATTTCTAGATTTTCTGCTAAGTGAAGGACAAACAGGGTTCTACCAGAGCATCTACAATTATAGATCTACAAAATGGGTCAAACGAAAGCAATTTACTAGCCCTAACGGCAAGGAACAGTGACAATGGTGGCCTAGCTCGTGAGTTTCAAAGGAGATCTAAGGAATATTACATGAGAAATAAAACCACTAATCCTACCACGATATCTACGTGAAAAAATTCATTGGGAACACGCGTAGGCCAGCAATGGCGATGAACACACAAAGAACTCGGACGAACTTCCGCAAAGCGAGATGAATTCAAGCAGATCTAAAGAAAGAGGAAAAGACTCTCGTGGCGGTCGCTGCGGCCGCGAGAAGGACCTGTTGTGCCCATACAAAGTTAGAAGACGATGCGGCCCTAGAAGCAGTTGGTCGGCGATGAGGAGACTGCAGCGGCGGTGCGGCGAGCAGTTTGAAGCTCGAGAAGGAAGAAGAAGTAGAGGAGGCGATATAAAATGGCTGATGGGGCCCCCTGTGAGTATTTAAAGGGCAAAAAGGGAAAGTGTGACCGACAAGCGTGAGAATCGAGGGGACACATAAAATTTCGAAGATATGGACGCCTCAATTTTCGGGCTAAGCGGATACACATAAAGGTTGTTATGACGACACCACCAATGTCGTTGCCGAATATTTAGATTTCCAATGGTTGACGTCATTAGTGGGCGGGTCAAGAAATACAAGATCCACAAATATCATGAATCGACATTTTGTGACCCGGAGAAGGCATCGACACAAGCTGAAGATGAGCCGCCAAGATCAAGGTGAAAAGATATTGACATGAATAAATTCAAATCAATCTGGGGCATAATGTTGGGGATATAACCCCGAGGTGTAACCCGTATCGGTGGGCCGGCTTATAGTAATGGCGGCTGAATGTCTACACTCAAGATGGGCCAAGGCATCCATAGCGCAGAGACACAAGGCGGTTTACGGACCAAGCCTCCTAGCGGCCCAAGGTGTGAAGATGGCGACTACTGGCCCAAAAGGTAGAGAGTTGTCAGGAGTTTCCTTGCTTAGAATCCAAAGCGAGTTAGAGGCATGTCGGGTCACGAATCATATCACGCCCCGGACTCTTGTAATCCCAGGGCCTCGACCTGTGTATAAAGGCGAGTCCCTGTGGCGGCTTAGGGCAGGTTACAATCTATCGTTAGCTAGGTTAAGCAATTCCACTCCCTTGTAATCGATACCATCATCAATATACAAAAATCAGGACGTAGGCTTTTACCTCTATCAAAGGGGCCGAACCTGGGTAAACTCGTCTCTCGTTCCCGATCAACCCCTTCGAGTGGCCACATAGTTGCGATAGCCTCACACCGAAATTCTCCTGTGAGGAAATCTGTCGTGACAAAGCGATGACAATGAACACCACCCTGTCGCCCGGTCTCGGAGTGGGCACCACTTGGCCTTCTTCTGGAGGGCGGTGGGCGATGTTAGGCGAGAGGTATCTGGTGAGCTTCAGCTCCCGGATGTCATCGTTTGTGACGCATGAGGCCTCCCACATAGGTTGCGAACCCCGAGCCGGCCATGGATGAGCTCGGGGAGAGCGGCTTGGGAAAGGAGGAAGGAGAAGTGGATCTAGGTGCTTCAGGCTTGGACGGGAGAAGAAATCGAATCTGGGATGCGTATGTAGGCCTTGGGGTTTTCCCCCTTTTATGGGAGGCCGTTATACCAAGGGTCCCCCTTTACTGCCGCAAGGCTTTGGCACGTCCCGAAATGATCGTGTCGTTATACGGTGCGGGATTACCCAGATCATTATTCGTATCCCATGAACTATGGGGAGCGATCTTCACATTGATAAGGCATGCCGATAGAAAAGCCGCCTCTAACCGCGAATTGAGTTTTCATAACTGGTTGTCGTGGCCTTTTGTCAGAAAGGTTGTCAGATGAGGGGACTGTTCACACTTGGGCGTTTGGCCTTCGGGGTTCAAACAATGTATGTTTTGAAGACAGGGCGTCGCGAAGGACCAAGTTGGAACTAGTCGAACATAAAGGGAACTCGCCTCGCAAGCCGAATACCTTGGATGTGTGAAGCTGCCGAAGACTATATACCCCGACGTTGGAGGCTAGTTCGGGGGCTACTGAGGGAGTCCGAGACTAAAGGGTCCTCGGGTCATCGGCTCATCTCTCATGGGCCGACTTGCTAGGCCGCTCTGCGGAAGGCCGAACTATGACGCTACCCCATGGTCAGGAAGGAAAGCTCCGAAGATTGTCGTGTCCTCCAAGTCTTGAATATAGGATCGGCGTATCTATCCCCGGTTGGGGGTCGGTTATGTGCAACCCTAGGTACCCCTGGTATCTATATAAACCAGAGGGTTCCATTCGTAGAAGGGAGGTCGACTCATCTAGGGTTTTAGCTCATACGATCTCAAGGTAGATCAACTCTGTAATTCTCATCCACATCAATATAATCAAGCGGGGTGTAGGGTTTTACCTCCTCACGAGGGCCCGAACCTTGGTAAACATTGTCCCCTTCGTCCCTTGTTACCCATCGATCCAAGGTGCATAGCTCGGGACCCCCTACCCGAGATCCACCGGTTTTGACACCGACACCTAGCTCATCTCTACACGACAACCATGTCGGACTCATGGCAGCTGCGATAACCGAACCTTGCTTATCAGAATGTTTGCACGGATTCGCCACAACTAGAAGGTATTGAGGTATGGGAATGGCATCAATGAACGGAGATGGAAGATATGTTTAGACACTTGCGCATGGAAGAAAACATGGTGACAATGTTGCGAAATCATGTTGAAAGAAGAGAGCGAGATGTGGTGTGACGTAGGGTTTCGAATGATGTCGAAAGAGAAAGACGAAGCAGGAAAATATGGTAGGCTAGAAGGATGTGGCGATGGCACACTGTGTCCTGCATAAATGAAAATTTTGCGTGATATTTTTTATCGCCTTTCAGTCGTCCGTACAATGGTCCAAAGTATACTTTGGTTTTCAAGATTCAGAAAAACAAGAATAGAAAATAAAACAGAAGGATATGACAGGATCACATGTGCGAAACAAAGGATCGTGAAAAACAATGGAATTTTGAATTGGTCTTTGGCGGTGATCATAGGAAAAACACATGAATCCTTGAGAGCATAGTTTAAGGCTAAGATGCTTGCAAAGGTAATATTAGAATTTTGTTTCACAACTTATGTCCTTTCCCTTGTTCCTTGTGGAAAAAAAAGAGGTTTAAGTGGTCTATCAAATTTCTTTGTTTTTTTCCTTTGAGACTCAAACAGGAAATAGTTTCTCCATTTTTCACACGTGTCATTTGAACCAAATGGATGACTACTATCAATTGGAACTCGTTTTTTTTTTTTTTTGCTTTTTGGATTCCTATGCTTTTCACCCACTTTTCTTACGGATAAAAGAGGCAGTGTCCATGTAGCGGACATCTCATTTTATCTTGACGGAGGGAACTAAAATATCAAGTCCAGTAGTATATACGAAGGCAGAGTGCAGACAGAGCAAAAGTTTCATCGTCTCCCAATATAAACAGTGTGTGGCTATACATGCATATCCATCAAATGGTAATGTGGCAGAGATGATAGGAGCAAACGAGCGCTCAGATGACTAGTCTCTTGACCGGTGAGTAGCGTGACACGGCCCCAAGCTTGGGATTCGCGTACTTGTTATAGACCACCTTCTGCTTGCTGCTCCCCGCTGCTGACGAGTGCAGGCTTGCCAGTCGCCTTGCGCACTCCCTTCAGTTCCATCACAATATACATCACATTCAGTCCAAACGCATACAAAAATGAATTTTCTGGTGACAGTAGCAGGTGAGCATCACAATTTCAAGTGCAGTTCAGGTCTGATGTAAATAAATAACCGGATTTCAGAAAAGAGAGGGCAAGTCAGGAAGAAGGCATACATCAACTGTGACTTGCCTAGGCCGGTGTGGTGCTCCAGGATATCGCTCCATAGCGGACTCATGTTCAGGGTGCACCGAGCAGTGTACACAGCCGCTGCTGCAGTCACGGATGGCGAGTACACGAGCATCGAGTACTCGACCAGTGAGAGCTCAGCATAAAAGGATGCCATGTTCTCCAGCTGCATTGCATTGCATTAAGCACACATCAAGTAATCTCTTGCACCAACGCGTTAACACATATCTGCACTACTGAAAATGGTGGGTGGGTTACCTCCTTGTCACCCATCGCAGCTTTCACATATCGAAGGAGGAACATATACACCGTCGGAACTGTTAAGTTCCACTGGAGCTTGTTTAGTATGGACTTCTCCGTGCTTAGGACCTGCTCCCTGCTAAATGCATTGTATGAAAGGCCCAAAAGCTCTTTAACCTGTAAAGCAAATGTACGTTTGATGTAACTAATCAGATCTCACAAACAAGTCTGGTCAAGTTTGATCTGACATACATCAGTTGATCATGTAGCCAAAGTTGAATTACCCAAAGAAACAGAACTAGCAGCACTATTTAAACAAATCAAACAGCATCATCATCATCATCATCATCATCATCATCATCATCACTAGTGTAAACTAGCAGGAGAAGAAAGAAACCCTACCAGTGGAGCCCATATTTCTTCATACTTGCATGATATCAGCATGGCGCTTACAGCAACGAGCGGGAGCTCCTTTCTCAGCACATTCTCCATGGATAAGTACTGATCAATGATGTAGACCGTAAGATACAAGGTCTCTGGCATAAGCATAAGCCTGTGGTGCACTTCGATGAGCCAATCAATCAGAATAGCTCGCATCCTCTCGTTGATATCAGTCTGTGAGCTCATGTAGGTGCACAATGGTCGGGAGCTTCCCTGGACAGGCAGCCATGCAACAAAGTAATAACTGTAAATACACAAGATGGCATAACACAAGTCAACTGTTACCAGATACCAAAACTTCCCAACTCTGCAGTTACTTCACATGAAGAGCTCACCTCAGTGCTCTTGTAGAACCTGTAAATGTCTTCAACATAATCTACAACTGCGAGCTCATTGTTAGCATCAGCTTTATCGATGTTGTATGTCACAGAGACCTTCTTCCTGCTGGAGATCACCCCATCGGATTCCTGTGTCCAGAACAAGAATTCAGCTAGCAATTCTTAGGATGAAGATACCAAGGCTTAGATGTCAGCACACAATTTCATACCCTGCTGCATTTGGTTAGAATTGCAGTAAGCGGGGGGGCCCTCCAGGAGGTGGCTCTCTTGCCTGGATTTTTCTTTTCATTCTCCGACTCTGAGCTTATCACGATCACTTTGGGCTTCACTCTGTTGTTCTCCTTCTGCTTTTTTATTGCTTTCCTACAATTGTCAACCGCTGCAACAGGTACTGTCTTGTGACGATCTGGAACCGCTAGAGCAGCCCGGCCACTCATCCGATTACTGAGATCGATAAGGGCTGGACGGGGTCTCCTGACAAGCCTGGCATCTTCTCAAGATGGAATTTTAGAGGAAGAACACAAAAAGTACCCCAATAAGAACAAGAATCATAACAAATCTTGTACACTATTAGATACACGAAGAACCCACATGGAGGGGGATTCATCGAGCCTACTGCTCAGAACAAGAGTCCAAACAAAGGAGCAACAAGAAACGCAATTGATATCTCCCAAGGCACCATCTTTACCACAAAAGAAGGGGACAAGAATCCTAAATAGAGCCCGAATGACATACATAAAAGAGAAACTAGCAAAAACAATGCAGGCTATCTAGAGCTTGTCGCGGCAGCCAAGCAAAGCAATCTTCCATATCAAGAAAAGCCATGTCCAGAATTCAAGAATTATGCGAACGCGACAACTAAAAACTTCACAGCTAGGTGCGCCTCCGATGAAATCCTAGGGTTTGAAGGGACCAAATCGGACAGGTTGAACCCCTCCCCAAACAAGCAGATACCCATCATCCATCGAGCTGTCCAAAGATACCCCCTTTGTGGCGAAAAAGGAACGGTAATCCGTACTACTACATCCGTGCATTGGCAGAACCAAGCGCCGATAGATTTAGACACCAGACAATCGATTCTACACGAACAAAAATCCATAACAATAACTCGATCAACAGACCTCCAAACCAAATCCTAGAGCTCATCGAGACGGCCAGGAAGAGACCTTTGCCGCGCCAAGAAAACCCACACACGATCAATCCAAGAATCCGATGAACCCCAACCAACCTACAAGGCCTCGCCCGCTACTTCTCCTCCAGTCTCCTAGCCAACACCAGTGAGGAGATAAACAACCCAAGAAAGGGGAAGCCGGGAAGACTCACTGCCCTTGTGTTCTTGAGCAAGAGCATCGCTGGCGGCGGCGGCGGCTTGCCTCCTCGACGCCATTGGCCGCGTTCCCGGAGGACTCTGGAACTCTTCTGGCACGTTGTTCTCTGTCCTCCCGGTTCTTGATCTCGACGACGGCGAGACGTTCTTTGTGGTTGTGGAGAAGGAACTGAAGAGGAGAAGGGAAGGAGGGCTGGCGGCGGGGCGATTTGCTTTGTAGGGGAATTTTCGACGCATCTCCAACGGTCGACTGTTTTTAATTGTTGGAAACAAACGGTGGGACAGCGCACAATCCGACGGTCGGGATTCGCTGATATAAATTGTTGTGGGACAATGGGGGGAAATTCGAAGGCAGAATAGACAAATCGGACCTAATGATGTAACTAATTTACAAATTAAACCGTCGGTGAAAGTTTTTTACTCATATGATCTTTTTGTGTAGCGTCCGACAGTTGGGCACCATATTACATTGTGTAGCGCCTGACATGGACGCTACATCTCTCACCAGCGTGGTATGCCGGAGTCACATTCCTGGTTGTGTGGCGTCTAGGTAAAAGAAGACACTACATTATGTGGCTCCTTTCGCCTTACAACGGATTAATATAAGGTAGTGTGACCCTTTCGCCCAGGCGCCACACAATGTAGTATGGGTTCTTTCACCTAGGCGCCACAAAACCAGGAGTGTGGCCCTAGGGTGCCACACTGGCCAGAGATGTAGCACCTGCATGTCAGGCCCTACACAGTGTAGTGTGGCGCCCAGCTGTCATGCGCTACACAAAAGGGTCATATGAGTAAACAACTTTGACCCACATTTCATTTTGTGAATTTGTTGTGTCTTTAGGTCAAATTTGTCGATTTTGCCAAACTCGAATACCTCGGATATGGAAAGTACTTCGACGATTTTGACACGGATATGGTGCATCCATCGGCCTCCTTTTCCACTATTTGATTGTGATCGTCTAGCCCGCCAGATCACCCACACGTATTTGCCAAAATCCCCATCTTCCTTGTGCACACTCGCTGCTTCGGCCTGGACCGAACATGACCTTGCAACACCGAAATGGCCTTGTAACACGATATCTGAACCCTTGCAGCATGACCCCACGGTCTTGCAGCTCCAAAAAGCAACAAAGCCTCAACCTTGAAACAACAATGCCGCCGCGTGCCCTTAGAACATTGAAAACACGCCTTTGTAACTCTTGTACCAACTTGTAACAACCAAGATGTTGTACTATCCCAATTAAGGCACGAGGACCTCGACGGGGATAGAAGCGTATCTAGGCGTTTCGCAAGTACAGAATCATTGCATAGATTTATTGAGAACAAGAGTATAAGAGTTGGCTGACACTCACCACATGCTAAATTACAATGTGACATAAACATTCATACATTCATCCATAAAACAGGGTCCAACTAGGGACGAAAACAAACGATAAAAGACGCAATGAGACTGCCTTGCTAGCCCATGAACACAACCACGTTGCCTCTCTACTCATCTGGATACGTAACATACATTCGGCCACGTTCTTCATCAAACTCCCACTGGAGCTGGGATGCCTCACTAGGATAGACATCATCGGAACATGTACCTGTAGTGTTGAAATCTATGAGCCACATGGACTCAGCAATCATGTAACCTGGGTACCAAAACTATGTAAGCCATTTGGGTGAGGAAGGTTAAGTGGTGAGGTGCGGCAGCACCTAAGCATATGTTTGAGTGGCTAACTTACGAGAACAAGAAGTAAATATGGTGGCCTACGCATAAGGAACGTAAACTAATATAATCACTAAGTGATCCTGAACACCTACTTACGCCAATCATAACCCCATCGTGTTCTCTCTCAGTTTACGTTCACGAGCAGAGACAATCACGGTTACGAACACGGTTGGTATATTTTATTCGAGTTTACTTCAAGTTTACAATATCCTGGTGTTAAACAAATTTCCAAGTTGCCACGTAACCGCGGGCATGACTTCTCGGAAAGATTTAACCCTGTAGGGGTGCTCCAACTCATCCATCACAAACTGACCACATGTCGCGTTGGAATAACCTCGACTGCGTAAAACCCGTGATCTCCTTGCAAATTTCGTTGGAACATCTTAACCTCGGGATAGCCCAAAGTATCATTGGGATCCCACGCACAAGACATTCAAGAAAGGTAAAATAAGTCTAGCAAGACCGCCCGACATGTCGACGAACCCGATAGCAGCCATGTATCTCGTTCTCAGGACACGACTGGATAAGCTAGTGTACGGTGGCCTGATAGAAATCACCCAAGTTGCCTTAGGGTGGCCCCGCATAGTGTTGTAGTTTGGACAAACACTCATAAGGAGCATTCACCTGGGTTGTTGATTAATTATCCACGGGGTTGCAAAGCCCTATGCATTTTATTAGGTTATTAAGCAAATGTAATATCAAAGTTGGTTCTTGCCAGACAAGCTTTAATCTAGAACGAATAATCAAGGGGGTCCCCATAACAACCCCGAGCATGTTAGGAGCGCAAATATGGATCATAACACTTGTAACAAGTAACTATGGCGACAAAAGTGGAACAAAACACCGAGCAAAAGGCCAAGCCTTCCACCTTCACCAAGATATATAGGTGCATTAATTAAATAGCAATAATATTGTGATATCTCCGGATATCAATGGTATCACAAGGAAATAACCTGCACCTGCATCTAAGAACGCTATAAGAGGGGTCGAGCAGCGGTAACTTAGCCAAACAAGGTTTTGCTAGGTAGTGGAGGGGTTAGAGGCTTTCATGGCATTAGGAGGCTTGACATGTAAGTGGTAGGTAACGAAACATAACGATAAGAGGGTGAAATCTAGCATAGCAAAAATAGCGTCGGGATCCGGGTACGATCATCTTGCATGTTGGGTCTTCAGGGGGATACAGAGATGGGTCCTCGCAGACGTTCTCTCGAGGATCCTCATACTCAGGCTCAACACTCAGGTCTACCCAAATATAAACAACACCAAATAAACATACAAACGAATTGCAATGCGCAAACAAATATGATGCATGGTCATATTGATACAAATAACATGGCAATCCTATGTTAGTCATGTTTCGCATGCAAATATTAAGTTATTTAGTATTATGGACAGAACTTCATGTTTAGTTGTTTCAACATGCATGAACATGGCAAATATGGATGCTTCATGTAAAATCGATGCAAATGCATATGTAAAATGTTGGAAACGGAGTAACGAAGCTCATGGTACGCTCATGGCAAGGTACGAACGTTAACAGGGAAAAATGCAAAGATGAAGAAGGACCTGAGCTATTCCTTTGTATTCCAAGGATGCCACTAGATAGTAAATGAAAATCTATAAATGATAGACCCAAAGATCATGCAAAACAATGGAGTATAGCTCCCACAAGTCACGAAACAATCCAACACACAATCTGTTCACAGATAGCAACATGTCATCTTGCAACACATATAACCAGAGCTACAAAAAGTTTAAAATCACAACCATGGCATGTACACTAAGTATACAACATGGTCAACAATTCACCTATATATAGAAACATGAACTGAAGCATGGATCAATGGCAAAAGAGCTCATAAGATGGCATGTTGAAACAGTTTTTAGGGACTTGGAAATTCCAGTTTTATAGATTCTGAGTTAACATGATCGCATCTTGACAACAACAATTATATATGGTAGAAGGAATCTCATGGCATGAAAATTAACAGGGTGATAGAGGACAACATGTACTACAACTAATTACATTATGGCAATAACAGAATATGCATATATCAATGGCTTTCATCCTCACAATATGGGATATTGAACAATGCAGTATTCTTGACTTAGTGAAAATAAACAAGTTACAACCATGGTAATTTAACATAATGACATATTTGACAGGAAAATTAACTAGGATGCATAGCTCTTTCTTGCAAACAAAATGTACACGATGACATAGGGTAACATGCTCTACAATACATAACATTGTGCCAACCACAATGGAGCAATAGATTCATGGGAATCATCATGAGGGCATGGCAAGAAAATAACGCATTCTAACACTTAGAGAATTTTGAGCACTTGAAAACAACATTTTTGGTGGCATGTTGACAACAAGAATGACACCCATATAATGATCTAACATGGCATGCAAAAACACCAGGGGCTAGCACATACCCAAGTGAGCATATTTCATGTGGTCAAGTTCATCATACAATGCAAGAATTAATTCATGTGAAAAAGACAAAATTCCATATTAACACAAAAAAAACATTTCACAAACTTGCTCAAATGGCAAAACGAACACCGCCATTGGATTCACTAAATTTTTCTACTCCAAAATCATCTATCACATGCCTATGGTCCTATTAACAAAACTAACACAAACTCAATTCATATCTGCGAAATTCACATATAACATGTCATATACCAAAACTAGCATATCCTAAGATTCCCTAGCCAGATTAGGAAATATCCTAAAATGGTAAATTTCCTTAAAAGGAAATAACATAGAAAACATTGAAAACTCATAACACAAATAAATAAAGAAAAACAAGACCCACATGTCATTGACCCACGGGTCCTGTGGGGTTGTGTCACAACCTGTGTTTGTAGCACATTGTTATGTTTGGATTTATAAAATTTAGTGCCAACTAAAACTTTTTCATAGTGCTTGTTGCTATGTTGTTTGCTTGCTTGATGATTGTATTATATGGCACTATTAGATTCTTTTCTACTTCATCCTCATCTTTCTTGTCCCAAACCTCTTGCCTAATGATCATGCCATGTGAAAAGTGCCCAAAACTATTTTTGTCAAATTTTGTTTTAACCAAAAAGGATTTATTCTAATTAGGTTTCCAAAATCCCCTGAAATGAGGTTTGCACTGTAAGTCCTCAAATTAGGTGGACCCTTCTTTCCCAAAGGCTTTATTTCAAACCCACTCAATATAAGACTTCCCAAAACCACCAAATATTATTTTTAAATATTATTTTCATATTTTATTTAAAGGTTATTCTTAAGGCCAGAAATGGTTTTTCATAGGGAAAACTTATTTAAATGCTTTGAAAATATTTGAGAAAATTTAGAAAAACTCAGTGGAAATATATTTTCCATATATATGAGTTTCAACACAAGGGCATGATCAGATCATAGGCAAAACCCCTCAAAACCCTTTCTGTTCAGATCAAACTTTTGAAATATTTCTATAACAAATATTCTCAATAAACTCCAGGAAAATTCCAGCAAGTCAACACTATCATAGGTGATGATCTTGCAAAGTTTCATCTCAAACCAAGTTGGTTTGGTTCATCAAACCATCCCAAAACCATTCTTGTCCAGAATCAAATTTGAGCAACTTTACATTGTGAAGTGTCTCCCCTTGAACTCAAACTTTGTGGGCATGCTCTAATGGCCAAATAGTGATGATACACTAAGTGGTGCATCAAGGGTAAAAGCCTAGCATCAATGGATCTACAGAAATTTGATTCTGCCAATTTCTAGGGTTCATCAAATCTCCATTATCAACTTTTTCCTCTTGAGCTCGAACTTAGTGAATCCCCTCATTTATACCTGGCCTTTGACCCTAGTGAATATCTCAGTAAGTTGGTAAACTTACCCTGCCCAAAATACCACGAAACACCTTCTGGTGAAATGGTAAAACCAGCATTTCCACCCCTTTCCCATTTACCCTTGCCTCCAAAATTTTACCAGAATCTATTGTAGTCACCTTTCACCCTTAGTAAGAATCTCAGGTCACCCAGCCACTGGTAGGCGGGGTAAAAACCCAATTTACCCCTCTGGACAGCACCATTTCTACCCCTCCTCCCTATTCCTTCTACCGTAAGGCACCCCAGATGCCTCCCTAAGGCCCTAGGCTTTGTTTTCCTTCCCTTGAATCCTCTGGGCACAGGTGGCCGCGCAGAAAGTGCCAACGGCATGCAAGGCTCGTGCTCTGGAGCGTGCTATAGTGCACACCCGCACTGTAGCCGCTGCCCAACGAGCGTTCCCGATAGCCTCGACCCGCGCCACCTTGACCCCTCGGTCGGCCTCGATGTCCGCGACACGAAAGGAGGTCGGCCCTCTTCCTCCCCTCTCTCTCCTCCCCTCCTTCGCGTGTGCACGGTATCACCCAAACCGGCCAATGGCCACGCTCGCACGCGCTCCCTCCCCTGCTCCCCCTCTCTCTTCTCCTGGGCACAGACTGAGTCCATAGGGACCCCAGACATGGCCAGGCTCGCCCCCGTGGCCCATAGCAACGCCCTGGTCCTGGCCATCGCACCACGTCCACGGTGGACCGGAAGCACCCTATAAATAGGGCCTCCCCGAGCCCCTGCCCCTCTCTCCTCGCTCCTTCTTCTCTCCGCTTCCTCCCCATGCCCAGAGCGCTCTCCCCGTGGTCGGGAGCCCTCTCCCGACCCAAACCCTCGCCGCCGCCGTCGGGCTTCCCCCTCACCGGCGTTCCCCTCTATCCCTGGTGACTCCGCAACCTCCCTCCGACGCGCGACGCCCCTAGGAGCATGTCGGTACCCTCCATTCCGGCTGCCGTGGCCCGTAGCACTCTGGTGAGCCCCTCCTCTGCCCCTATCACGAGGAGAGGGATGACAGGTGGGGCCCACCTATCATCCCCTCCCCCCTCCTCTCTCACTGGTAGGCCGAGCCCGCGGGCAGGTTTAAAACAAACCTGCCGCGCGCAGCTCCTCGCCTGGGCCGGCATCTCTCTTGTGCCGGTTCCGGACGGGCATTCTGGCCCGAGAGGGCACATTAGCCCTTTATTTTTCTTTTTTTCCTGTATACTTTCAAAAATTCTACAGAAATAAATATTTATCCTATGCCAATATTTCCTCCACCAAATATCTTAGAATATTCTATAGAATTTAATAGTGCCATTTGTAAAAAAAATTGAAACTATTTTTAGTACTGTTTTATTTTAAAACCTACATATAGGCACCTTTTTGCCTCTGTTATTTTATTTCCTAAATCTTTTCCACAGCAAAACCCTAAGAGAATATTTTTAGTATGACTTTTAGTATTTATCAGAGTAGGTTAACATTTTTGGTAGTAGATTGGGTGCTCTGTTTTGTGTGATTGCTTATTTCTATCGTTATTTTATCGCGACGATAGATTGCGCTGTTGACGAAGAAGTTGGACCCAAAGACTTCAAAGACCCCGGAGACTTTGTTGAGCTAGGCAAGCAGCCCTTTGACCATGATAAGAAACCATTTTATTGCATGTCATATAGCACTTTACTTTCATCATAATTGATCATGTGATGTGGTGTTCCCCTTTTGGTGGGATGCCTCTGTACCTTTCCATTGACACTTGAATCATGCATGACCCTACCACCTTATGAGGGTTGTGCGGGTGGGAGTAGTTAGGTTGCTAATAGATGCTACACAAATGAGATGGGACTCATGCATGGTGATGGCAATAAATGATTTCAAAGACTCTTTCCAAAACCCCGTCGGGTGCCACTAATGCCCGAGGGAGATGATGATGAGTTGGGTAACCACTTGAGAAAGAAGTGGTTTTCCGGAGCAAGTGAGTGTGTGTTTTCCAAAACGGAGAGTTCTAAGGTCTGCTGACCATCCCAACCTTACATGCGCAACCACGTTACCCCTTATGGGACGGGGCTTTGTTGATTACTATGGTTGGTACTTGCAAGGAGCACGCATTACTAGTGGCAAGAGTGAAGTGGTCACTCTTGAGACGGGGTCGTCCCAAAGTGGAAGGTCATGCGTTGTCTTTACAGGCACGGGGCACACCGTTGCGTGCCCTCATGGATGATACAAGTGATGTATATCATGTGGGATGGCACCAACGAGTGGACTCTTTGTTTAGTATCACCATGGGAAAGGCATTGTTCGGGTGCTTACCTCGGGTATGTTATATACCGCGAGTCATGGACGATGCGGAAGTTCCCTGAGTCTTGTGGGTAAAGTGTGCAACCTGTCTAAAGTGTAAAACTATTCGAATAGCTGCGTCTGCGGTCATGGACAGTTGGATGTCCTTCTTAGACTACATCCAGATGTTTTTCCGAACCTTGGTGTGAGTATGGGTGTGGTGGTGACAAGAGGTCACATGAGTTACGTCCGATGACTTACCATGAGGATTGAACTAAGTCCGATGGCTTAACGTGATGAACAAACATGAGATGTTTGACCCCTACTTATGTTGATATCTGTAACTTGTTCATATGGATATCTACTAATTGTTCATGCATGTTCACTAGTTACTTGATCATGTCATTTGCATACAAAATTAGCTTTCTGCAAATTTACCTACTTAGTGCTATACCATGCATCATTGTTACCTTGTTCCACAACTTGGGTTGCTTGCGAGTACATTCAAAGTACTCATTGGCTTGCCACTGGTTATTTAATTAGCCAGGCATGGAAGAACAGGAATATGTTAAAGAGTTCGTTGGAGACAAACATGCGAACTAGGACGCTTCCCAGTCAGAATGCCTGTAGGTTAAGGCAGATGGCATGGGTTCACGCTTTCGACCAAGATTTCTGCTGCTTGTTCTATTTAAGTGTTTGGCCCGAGTGGCCCTATCCATGTAAGACTAAGACCTTCGTGCTCATTATTTGTGTAAGACGTTAAGTGTTGATGTAAGACTCTTGTTATCCATCTTCTATGTGTTTATTGAGCATTAATCTCTAGGATCACTGTACACGTGCATTCGATAATCACGACTTATGAGTTGGGGTCCCCACAAGGTTGGTATCAGAGCCATCCTGACTATAGGAAGCCCTTAGTTAGCATGGACATTAGTTAGGATAAAAGTCGTTTTCAAAACTACACCTAGTATTGGAACTTAGGAATTTTGCACTATTTACCTTTCCTATGCTTCACACAACACCTTGCTGACTCTCCTCCTTTCAAACCTTTGTAGATGGTCGTCGTACCCGAAGACTTACTGACATTCGGCTTCCCCTTACTCCTTAGGGATAGCCTGGAGAAGTGACAGTTTCGCCAACCACACATTTTCCTCTACCACGAGCACTGGGTCGATGCCGTCACGAAGGAGCACCACGTAGATGTGGTCGTGAAGGAAAACGACTCCCCGACCAATTGGTTCTTTGACGGACCACGAATGGAGAACATGATGTTTGCCATCGAGACAACTGCATGCAAGGCACTCCTACACCTTCGAGACATCATTCCAGAGATGGCTGACGAGCCAGCTACTCGCTACCTTCCCTTCAGGAAGGATGACTTTGGCGAGAGTTGGACACTGATTCCGACCAAGGAAGATAGCACACCACTCAGGTTCTAGACCTATTTTAGCCTCTTTGCCGATAGTCTGGTTCACAACTTGATGAAGGAGTCCATGAAGATCCGCAAGGAACTTCATCACACCCGAGAACTACTTCGGCAAGCCAAGACGAAGCCAAACAAGATCAAGAAGGATGGAGCCCCTGATGGACGACCAACTATCGCTTATAGAGGAGGAGTACCCCCAGCTAGAGATGCACCTACGCGTAGTCGTCGCATGAGTGTGAAGGAGTATTGTGAGCTCTTCACCGACCCGCCTGCAAAGCGTCGTCGGGATGGACCTGCTCGTTCCGCGACCCCTTCGACCAGGAACGATGCCTGTTCAGATGATGAACAGGAGGAAGACCTAGAGGAGCGTGACTACGAGACCGAACACTCCACCACCTGAGTTCGAGAACCCCTAGGGTAGGATCAGTCATGTATCGCTCATGAGAAGTCGAGTCCGTGTAATGGTTCATATGAAACCATGTGTGCTTTTTGTTTGTTTTGTTGTTTGTGTTCTGATGCAAGTCGCGCTTTTGCCTTAGGCAACATGTAAGCAACTCCATCGTGTATCTTAATATATGTTGTTGGTCTTTTGACCTTTGTTTCAACACACTTGCACTTGACCGACCCCCTTAGGCGTGCTTTTCCGTTATTGCTTATCCTCTTGTCAATACCGGTTGTTTGACTTGGCTGCTCCAAACAGGATGGTGACTGCTACCCGCAATAGCTCCTTCACCAACCCTGAAGCCGGCAACTCGAGCCAGCAACAGGGAGCTGGTGGGGCTGCTCACACTAGAGGACACCAGGAGCAGCCACAAGGCGACATTCCCTCGCCACCACCTCCACCGGAGAACATGACCATAGCTCAGTTTCTCCAAGTTCTCCGGGAGGAGAGCCAAGCCAACAATGCTGCTATCCAACAGATGGCTCTGGCCCTTGTGAACAACCAGCAGCAAGGCAGGAACGGCAATGGCCGCTCCATGTTGTCTGAGTTCATGAGGAACTCGCCCCCAACCTTCACCGAGATTGCGGAACTAATGGATGCTGATGACTGGATCCGCACCATCAAGGACCTCCTTGCACTGGTCAATTGCAATGAGGATCGTGAGAAGGTGCTTTATGCCTCTCACTGCCTCGGAGGTATCGCCCAAGCTTGATGGGATGGATTCAAGGTCATGCAAGGAGAACGTGTGATCACGTGTAATGACTTCAAGGAAGGATTCCGCACTGCCCACATTCCTTCTGGGATCATGGATATCAAGAAGAGAGAATTCCGAGCGCTGAAGCAAGGAAGTGGCTTTGTCAAGGAGTACCTGCAGAAGTTCAACCCGCTGTCAAGATATGCACCTGTAGATGTCAGCACGGAGGCTGCCAAGAAGGAACGCTTCATGGAAGGACTCCAACAGGTCCTGCAGTATCAGCTCATCATCTGCGACTGCCGTACCTTCTCCGACTTGGTGAACAAGGCCCTCATGCTGGAAGACAAGCATCATGCCATCGACGACCCTTGCAAGTGCAAGATAATCAGCAAGGGAAGCTCAAGCAACCAGAAGCCTCGCCCCTGGCAGCCAGCCCTAGCCAAGCCAACCTATCAGCCGCATCAGGCTAGACCTCCTGCTCCTCGTCTGAGCTACCAGCCTCAGCAGTATGCCAATCCCAGGCCAGCCTACAACAACAACGCCAATAACAACAACGGTGGCAAAAACTTCAACAACAACCCTGGGCAGGTCACCTGCTTTGGATGTGGTCAGTCTAGACACATCTCTAAGCTTTTCCCCAACAGGAAGCTAGATGCACCGCGCCGCAATGTGCCAGCTCAAGGTCAAGCCCGTGGAGCACTAGCAAGGAACCTAGCTCCCCGCAACCAGCCCAACAATGGCAAGGGGCGTGTGAACCATGTCACCGTAGAGGAATCCTAGGAAGACCCGGACGTCATACTGGGTACGTTCCTCGTCAACTCAACCCCAACAACAATATTGTTTGATTGTGGAGCTTCGCATTCTTTTGTCACCCAAAAGTTTGCACTAGAGAGTGGCATGAAACCTACACCCCTGGGTAGTTGTATGTTCATACAAACCCCCGGTTCAGTTATGAAGTCTGGGATAGGGTGTAAGGGAGTGAAGATTGACATCAACAAGGTAGACTTCCTAGCACACCTTATAGTTCTGGATTCACCCGGCTTGGATGTAATCCTTGGCATGAATTGGTTGACCAAGCACCAAGGCTTGTTGGACTGTGCCAAGAGGGTTGTCACCATGACTAATAGCCAAGGAGTGGAAGTCAAGTATGTCCCCAACCCTGCCTCCACTCAAGCTCCTCAGGCCAACTGCCTATCGGGAGTTGAGTTGGATCAAGTGCCAGTGGTATGTGAGTACCCGGATGTGTTCCTGATGAGCTGCCCGGAATGCCTCCTGACCGCGACATTGAGTTCATCATTGAGCTTATGCCCGGATCAAGGCCCATCTATAAGAAGGCCTACAGAATGGGATCTGAAGAGTTGGCTGAGTTGAAGAAGCAACTGGCAGAGCAGCTCAGAAAAGGATTTATTCGCCCTAGTGCCTCTCCTTGGGGATCGCCTGTTCTATTTGTGTCAAAGAGGGATGGAACTATCAGACTTTGTGTCGATTACTGTTTTCTCAATGAGGTCATGATAAAGAACAAGTACCCACTCCCCAAGATTGAAGACCTGTTTGATTAGTTGAACGGAGCCAAGGTGTTCTCCAAGATCGACCCCAGGTCTGGGTACTATCAGCTGAAGATCAGACCCCAAGACATTCCGAAGACAGCATTTGTAACCCGGTATGGCCTGTACGAATACACGGTCATGTCATTTGGGTTAACTAATGCCCCTGCCTACTTCATGTACCTCATGAATAAAGTCTTCATGGAGTATATTTGTACAAGTTCGTTGTCGTCTTCATTGATGACATCCTCGTCTTCTCCAAGTCTGAAGAAGAACATGAGGAGCACTTGAGATTGGTCCTAGAAAAGCTTCGAGAACACTAGCTTTATGCCAAGTTCATAAGTGTGAATTCTGGCTGCATAAAATTGGATTCTTGGGTCATGTGTTGACTGCAGATGGATTATCAGTGGATCCTGCCAAGATTGAAGCCGTGATTAAATGGCAAACCCCAACCATCGTGAAGGAAGTCAGGAGGTTCCTCGGACTCATGGGATATTACCGCAAGTTTGTGGAAGGGTTCTCAAGCATTGCCCGACCCATGACCCAGCTTTTGAAGAAGGACAAGAAGTTCGAGTGGACAGCCAAGTGCGAGGAAAGCTTCCAAGAGCTCAAGAAGAGATTGACCACAACCCCTGTTTTGGCCACCCATGATATTCACAAGGAGTTCATGATTTATTGTGATGCATCAAGAACCGGACTTGGAGGTGTTCTGATGCAAGAAGGCAGAGTCATAACATATCCATCCAGACAACTACGTCCTCATGAAGAGAACTACGCGACTCATGATATTGAGTTAGCCACCGTGGTTCATGCCTTGAAGACATGGCGACATTACCTTCTGGGGAAGCGATGTGCGATATTCACAGACCATAAGAGTTTGAAGTATATCCTCACTCAAAGGGAGTTGAACATGAGGCAACGAAGATGGTTGGAATTGATCAAGGATTACGACCTCAGTGTTCAGTACCACCTCGGAAAGGCCAATGTGGTAGCAGACGCCTTGAGCAGAAAGGCTTGCTCCTTGAATGCTATGATTAAGGAAAGGCTACCCGCACTATATGAAGAGCTTGAGAGCTTCGGCTTGGAACTAGTTGCATCAGGATTTCTTGCCAACCTTGAAGCAAAGCCTACCTTGATGGATGATATCAAAGAAGCCAGAAGGGACACGAGAGCATTGAAGGCATCAAGAGGAAGATCAAGGCGGGCAAGGCCCCAGGATTCTCGGTGCACGAACGAGGAGTTGTATGGTTCGGGAATCGCATCTGCATACCCAACAAAGAGGAGCTCAAGAACCTGATCTTGCAAGAAGATCATGACACTCCCTACTCCATCCATCCTGGAGGAACCAAGATGTATCAAGACCTCAAGGCAAGATTCTGGTGGCATGACATGAAACAGGTGATAGGCACGTTTGTTGCTAAGTGTGACATATGCCAGAGGGTCAAGGCTGAGCATTAGTGACCCGCTGGGCTATTGCAACCTCTCAAAGTGCCAGAATGGTAGTGGGATAATGTCGGGATGGATTTCATCACCGGTTTACCAAGGTCGAGTAAATGACATGATTCCATTTGGGTCATTGTCGACCACCTGACCAAGGTAGCCCATTTAATTCCTGTCAAGACCACCTGTGACAGTAATAAGTTAGCCAACCTCTACATCGAGCGTATCGTGAGCCTCCACGGAGTTCCAAAGGAGATCGTGTCGGATCGAGGCAGCCAGTTCACCTCAAGATTCTGGAAGATGTTTCAAGAAGCCATGGGAACCAAGCTCTCCTTCAGCACTGCTTTTCACCCCCGGACAGGCGGACAAACGGAACGAGTGAATCAGATACTCGAAGATATGCTCCGCGCTTGTGTTTTGGCATATGGAGCCAAGTGGGAAGATTGTCTACCCTTCGTCGAGTTCTCATACAACAACAACTATCAGTCGAGTCTTCAGATGGCACCATTTGAGGTGTTGTATGGACGCAAGTGTTGTACTCCCCTCAACTGGTCAGAGACCGGAGAAGGATTTGTTTTCGAACCAGACATCCTCCGCGAAGCAGAAAAGCAAGTTCAACTCGTCCGAGAACGTCTGAAGACCGCTAAATCAAGACAGAAGAGCCACGCCGACTCCCACCATCGAGAAGTGAACTTCTGTGTCGGTGACCATGTCTACCTCCGGGTCACGCCTCTCAAGGGAACCAAGCGCTTCCACGTCAAATGAAAGCTTGCACCAAGATACATCGGCCCCTTCAAGATTACCGCTACACGTGGAGAAGTTGCCTACCAGTTAGAGCTACCTTCCGAGCTGTCGGATGTGCACAACGTCTTTCATGTGCCACAACTCTGGAAGTGTCTACAAGTTCCCAACCGCCCCGACCTTTACAAGGACATCGACCATCAAGCCATCGATCTTCAGCTAGATCTCACTTATCGTGAGAGGCCAGTTCGCATTTTGGATGAAGCCGAGCGCTGCACCCGAAGCCGCATCATCAAGTACTTCAAGGTCCAGTGAAGCAACCACACTAAAGCTGAAGCAACCTGGGAGCATGAAGATTATCTTAGATCAGAGTTCCCTTATCTTTTTAGCGCTTAGCCTAGGAATCTGGAGGACGAAATCCTTGTAAGTGGGGAAGGTCTGTCACACCCTGTGTTTGTAACACATTGTTATGTTTGGATTTATAAAATTTGGAGCCAACTAAAACTTTTTCATAGTGCTTGTTGCTATGTTGTTTGCTTGCTTGATGATTGTATTATATGGCACTACTAGATTCTATTCCACTTCATCCTCATCTTTCTTGTACCAAACCTCTTGCCTAATGATCATGTCATGTGAATAGTGCCCAAAACTATTTTTTCAATTTGTTTTAACCAAAAATGATTTGTTCTAATCAGGTTTTCAAAACCCCCTGAAATGAGGTTTGCACTACAAATCCTCAACTTAGGTGGACCCTTCTTTCCCAAAGGCTTTATTTCAAACCCACTCAATATAAGACTTCCCAAAACCATCGAATATTATTTTTAAAGATTATTTTCATTTTTTAAAGGCTTTTTCTTAAGTCTAGAAATGGTTTTTCCTAGGGAAAAATTATTTAAGTGCTTTGAAAATATTTGAGAAAATAGGGCATGATCAGATCATATATATGAGTTTCAACACAAGGGCATGATTAGATCATAGGCAAAACCCCTCAAAACCCTTTCTATTCAGATCAAACTTTTGAAATATTTCTATAAGAAATATTCTCAATAAATTCTAGGAAAATTTCAGCAAGTCAACACTATCATAGGTGATGATCTTGCAAAGTTTCATCTCAACCTAAGTTGGTTTGGTTCATCAAACCATCCCAAAACCATTCCTGTCCAGAATCAAATTTGAGCAACTTTACATTGTGAAGTGTCTCCCCTTGGCCTGAAACTTTGTGGGCATGCTCTAATGGCCAAATAGTGATGATACACTAAGTGTGGCATCAATGGTAAAAGCCTAGCATCAATGGATCTACAAAAATCTGATTCTGCCAATTTCTAGGGTTCATCAAATCTCCATTATCAACTTTTTCCTCTTGAGCTCAAACTTGGTGAATACCCTCATTTCTACCTAGACTTTGACCCTGGTGAATATCTCAGTAAGTTGGTAAACTTACCCTGCCCAAAACACCACCAAACACCTTCTGGTGAAATGGCAAAACCAGCATTTCCACCCCTTTACCATTTACCCTTGCCTCCAAAATTTTACCAGAATCTCTTGTAGTCACCTTTCACCCTCAGTAGGAATCTCAGGTCACCCAGGCACTGGTAGGTGGGGTAAAACCCCCATTTACCCCTCTGGACAGCACCATTTCTACCCCTCCTCCCTATTCCTTCTACCCTAAGGCACCCTAGATGCCCCCCTAAGGCCCTAGGCTTTGTTTTCCGTCCCTGGAATCCTCTGGGCACAGGTGGCCGCGCAGAAAGTGCCAAGGGCATGTCTTGGTATGCAAGGCTCGCGCTCTGGAGCGCGCTATAGTGCGCACCCGCACTGTAGCCGCTGTCCAACGAGTGTTCCCGACAGCCTTGAGCCGCGCTACCTTGTCCCCTTGGTCGGCCTCGACGTCCGCGACACGGCAGGCAGTCGGCCCTCTGCCTCCCCTCTCTGTCGTCCCCTCCTTCGCGTGCGCACGGCACCGCCCGAACCGACCAGTGGCCATGCTCGTACGCGCACCCTCCCAATTCCCCCTCTCTCTTCTCCTGCGCGCGGATAGAGTCCACAGGGACACTAGACATGGCCAGGCTCGCCCCCGTGGCCCGTGGCGATGCCCTGGTCCTCGCCGGCGCACCACTTCCATGGTGGACCGGCAGCCCCCTATAAATAGGGCCTCCCCGAGCCCCTGCCCCTCTCTCCTTGCTCCCTCCTTCCCTCCGCTTCCTCCCCGTGCCCACAGTGCTCTGACCCCTGGTCGGGAGCCCTGTCCCAACCCAAACCCTCGCCGCCATCATCGGGCTTCCCCCTCGCTGGCATTCCCCTCTCTCCCCGGCGACTCCGTGACCTTCCTGCGATGCTCGACGCTCCCAGGAGCATGCTAGTACCCTCCATTCCGCCACCGCGGCCCGTAGCCCTCCGGTGAGTCCCTCCTCTGCCCCTGTCGCGAGGAGAGGGATGACAAGTGGGGCCCACCTGTCATCCCCTCGCCCCCTCCTCTCTCTCTGGCAGGCCGGGCCTGTAGGCAGGTTTAAAACAAACCTACCGCACTTGGCTCCTCGCCTAGGCCGGCAACCTTGGGCCGGTTCTGGCCGGGCATTCTGGCCCAAGAGGGCACAATAGCCCTTTGTTTTTCTTTTTTCCTGTATACTTTCAAAAATCCCACAGAAATAAATATTTATCCTATGACAATATTTCCTCCACCAAAAATCTTAGAATATTCTATAGAATTTAATAGTGCCAATTGTAAAAATGTTTGAAACTATTTTTAGTACTGTTTTATTTTAAAACCTATATGTAGGCACCTTTGCCTGTGTTATTTTATTGCCAAAATCTTTTCCACCGCAAAACCCTAAGATAATATTTTTAGTTTGACTTTTAGTATTTATCAGAGTAGGTTAACATTTTTGGTAGTAGATTGGGTGCTCTGTTTTGTGTGATTGCTTATTTTTATTGTTATTTTATCGCGATGATAGATTGCGTTGTTGACGTAGAAGTTGGACCCGAAGACTTCGAAGACCCCGAAGACTTTGTTGAGCCAGGCAAGCAGCCCTTTGACCATGATAAGAAACCATTTTATTGCATGTCATATAGAACTTTACTTTCATCATAATTAATCATGTGATGTGGTGTTCCCCTTTTGGTGGGATGCCTCCATACCTTTCCATTGACACTTGCATCATGCATGACCCTACCACCTTATGAGGGTTGTGTGGGTGGGAGTAGTTAGGTTGCTAATAGATGCTACGCAAATGGGATGGGACTCATGCATGGTGATGGAAAGAAATGATTTCAAAGACTCTTTCAAAAAAAACGTCGGGTGACACTAATGCCCGAGGGAGATGATGATGAGTTGGGTAACCACTTGAGAAAGAAGTGGTATGCCGGAGCAAGTGAGTGTGTGTTTTCGAAAACAGAGAGTTCTAAGGTCTGCTGACCATCCCAACCTTACATGCGCAACCATGATACCCCTTATGGGACGGGGCTTTGTTGACTACTATGGTTGGTACTAGCAAGGAGCCCGCATTACTAGTGGCAAGAGTGAAGTGGTCACTCTTGAGACGGGGTCGTCCCAGAGTGGAAGGTCATGCGCTGTCTTTACAGGCACCGGGCACACTGTTGCATGCCATCATGGATGATACGAGTGATGTATATCATGTGGGATGGCACCAACGAGTGGACTCTTTATTTAGTATCACCATGGGAAAGGCATTGTTCGGGTGCTTACCTCGGGTATGTTATATACCGCGAGTCGTGGAAGACACAGAAGTTTCCCGAGTCTGGTGAGTAAAGTGTGCAACCTCTATAGAGTGTAAAACTATTAGAATAGCCGCGTTCGTGGTCATGGACAGTTGGAGGTCCTTCTTAGGCTACGTCTGGATGTTTTCGTGAACCTTGGTGTGAGTATGGGTGTGGTGGTGACAAGAGGTCACATGAGCTAAGTCCGATGACTTAGCATGAGGATTGAACTAAGTCCGATGGCTTAACATGATGAACGAACATGAGATGTTCTACCCCTACTTATGTTGATATCTGTAACTTGTTCATATGGATATCTGCTAATTGTTGATGCATGTTCACTAGTTACTTGATAATGTCATTTGCATACAAAATTAGCTTTCTGCAAATTTACCTACTTAGTGCTATACCATGCATCATTGTTACCTTGTTCCACAACTTGGGTTGCTTGCGAGTACATTCAAAGTACTCATTGGCTTGCCACTAGTTATTTAATTGGCGAGGCATGGAAGAACAGGAGTATGTTGAAGAGTTTGTTGGAGACGGACATGCGAACTAATACGCTTCCCAGTCAGAATGCGTGTAGGTTAAGGCAGATAGCATGGGTTCACGCTTTCGACCAAGATTTCCGCTGCTTGTTCTATTTAAGTGTTTGGCCCGAGTGGCCCTATCTTTGTAAGACTAAGACCTTCGTGGTCATTATTTATGTAAGACTTTAAGTGTGGATGTAAGACTCTTGTTATCCAGCTTCTGTGTGTTCAGTGAGCATTGATCTGTGGGTTCACTATACACGTGCATTCGGTGATCACGACTTATGAGTCCGGGTCCTCACAGGTTGGCCGCACTCTTAGCGCTTGAAAAATTAAATGGGAAAAGGGAGGGGAGTTAGGGGTCGAACCCATGACCTCACGGTCATCTCCCCGGCGTGCTACACTGCACCACTGGCATGGTACTCGAGAGAAGGGGGCGTGCGCCTCTAATACAAACAACAAAGGGGCGACCTCTATGCCCGATGATAGAGGAGAGGTGACGACGCCGGCATGCCTTCCGAAGACAGCTGGGGCCAAATAAAAGTGGTGGGGCAACGGAACCTAATGGGGAATCCATCCCCAGGGTATGTAGGCATGGGCACTATGACACACAGTGATGAGGAGCTCGAGCTCGAGGTCCGGCTCGGCTGGGGCGGCGACAGGGAGTGCAACTAGTGGGGCAAGGGCACATCTTGCAAATCTGCAAAGAACAAGCTACGGGACGAGCGTGATCAGCAGGGTGTTGTTCTGCATGTGCGAGGATAAAACATCTAGGGGCACCGGGTCGGGGAGATGAAGTGAACCGACCCACTTGCAGAAAAACCAAACAAACAACTACAGCTTGCAGAGCATGGGGATCACCACGATGACTTGGATAGGATGAGGTCTACGCGGATCCATCAGCCATCAAACTAAGTAGAGAGGAGGAGTGTTGTGCCTATCTCACCTAGGACAAGAGAATAGGGTCAGAGGGGTGATAGAGACGACACGATCAACGGACGAGGTTTGGCGTGTCTCGGATCCGAGAACATCGAATAAGACACTGGCGGTGAGGGAGCTCTGGTGTTGATGGCATCACGTACGTAGATGAAGGAGATGGAAGGAAGTCCAGCACTTCGATCCACGTCGTTGTGGAGAAAGGAGACGACTCGCATGGGCTACCTCGAGCACGAGCTCGAGCTCGGTCGGAGCATGGAGATCATGGAGTTGACGTGGCTTGACTAGCCTTACTTGACGGTGGAGGGGTAAGTAGAAGGATGAAATGGAGCGAGGGGAGGACCTAGGGCACCGGGGATGCGATATATAGGAGGCTTGGGCTCCCGTCGGAGGTTAAATCACCGTGTTAGGGGACATCGCACCTCTAGATGGGGTGCCGTACAGGTTGAGGACGAACGGGACGTTGGAGGGGCTCGCTGGGTTGTGGGAGGCGTGCTAGCTAGGCCCTTGCGGGGAGGCAAGTCCCAACTGGCAGTGCTCTCTCTCCCTCTGAGACTAAAGGTTTTCCTTATTTAAACGTGATAAAAGCAAGAAAAACACAGCGAAAAGAGATAGATGTGTAGGCATGAAATAAAAACATATTTGAACTCACAAAATATGCTCTATTTAATAAAAATAGTTTTGGTATTTTTGGAGAAAATAAAAATAATTCACTAAAAAAGCTTTAGGGATCTTTTGCAAAGAAACAAAAGGCAAACATTTGCAAACCAGAATGGGAGCTCACTAACAATTATTATCAGGATATTTAGAATAATTGCAACATTTTGTTAGATGGAAAAAGGGCAGGTGAATCACTGCATATATAACATTGTTAATAAAAGGGGTTTAGGCATGTTTCGTAAAAGAGTCTTTGTAGGGGATCCACACACACAAACTCACTTGCTAGAACCCTCTCCACACATACACTCACACCAACAACAAGCACACAAGCACATGATGCAACAATACTTTATGTGATGATGCCATGATGCATAGGAATGTCTTGAAGCAATCTTATTACTCACACCACATGATGGCAAAATAGAAGGTTCACACATGACACATTACAAATATGGCAAGGGGATGCACTTGAGATGTTACAACTCTCCTCCACTACACGAGGATCTTGTCCCGAGATCTAAGAACGAAAGAATTCGGGAAATTCTGAACAGAGAAGGTCCTCACATTCCCAAGTGGCCTCATTGTCAGAGTGATGAGACCACTTCACCTTGAGAAACTTGATTGAGTTTTTATGAGTCTTATGCTCTGTTTCTTCAAGAATAGCAACTGGATGCTCATGATAGGATAGGTCTTCTTGGAGAACAATGTCTTGGATGTCAACGGTATGCTCGGGATTCTGGAAGCACTTCCGGAGCGGAGAGACATGAAACACATGTTTCACATTTGAGAAATTGGGAGGAAGCTCGAGTTAGTAGGCAAGGTCTCCCTTCTTGCCCACAATCTTGAAAGGACCCACAAAGCGAGGAGCAAGCTTTCCTTTGATGCCAAAGCACTGAGTGCCCTTCATGAGAGACACTCTTAGATAGACAAAATCTTCTGACGAGATTGAGCTGCTTTGAGATTTTGACGAATGGCATGGACCATTTCTTTTGCTTCAGTGACCATGTCATTCCCAAGGATTTGACGCTCGCTAGTTTCATACCAATCGAGTGGGGTGTGGCATTTCCTGCCATAGAGAATCTCGAATGGGGCCTTGGCTGAACTTGCTTGAAAAATGTTGTTGTATGAGAACTCAGCAAATGGGAGACAGTCTTCCCATTTCATGTCGAAAGAAATCACACAAGCTCTGAGGACATCTTCGAGGATTTGATTGACTCTCTCAACTTGACCACTAGTCTGAGGATGGAAAGCTGTGCTAAAACGGATCTTGGTACCCATTGCAGTTTGGAAGGAATCCCGGAACTTGGAAGTGAAGAGGCTTCCACAATCTGAGGATAATAGTTGAGGAATACCGTGTAAAGAAACTATCCTTGAAGTGTACAACTTTGCTAGCTGGGCTGCCGAGATAGATTCTTTGACCGGAAGGAAATGGGCAACCTTGGTGAGGTTGTCGATAACCACAAATATGGCATCGCTCCCTCTCTTGGACTTAGAAAACCCAGTGATGAAATCCATCTCAACATGATCGAATTTGCACTCTAGAATAGGCAAAGGCTGAAGGACACCTGCTGGATGTTGATGTTCCGCCTTCACTTTGTCACAAACATCACACTCGTTCACGAACTGAGCAATCTCGTGCTTCATGCGAGTCCACCAGAAGGTTTGCTTGAGATCCTGATACATTTTGGAACTGCTTGGATAAATGGAGAGGAGAGAATTATGTGCTTCATCCATGATAATTTTCTTGAGTTATCCCTTGGGAACCACTAGACGATCCTCGAAAAACAAGGTGTCATTGTCATCAACACAGGATCACTTATACTTCTGAATGCTCCCGGTCACACCTTTCTTCACCATAGCACCAAGAAGCTGAGATTGATGAATATGATCTTCCAAAGTCGGAGAGACTTAAAGATTGGCAAGAAACCCTTGAGGAACAATTTGAAGATTGAGCTTGCGGAAAGCTTCATAAAGCTCGAGTTGAAGAGCCTTGAGGATAAGACTGTTGAGTACGCCTTTCGGCTGAGCACGTCTGCAATGGCATTTGCTTTTCTAGGAGGACATTCAATGCTTGGATTGTACTCCTCAATCATTTCCACACAACGTGTTTGTCGAAGATTGAGATTCGGCTGAGTGAAAATGTACTCCAAGCTCTTGTGGTCGGTGAACACCTCAACTTGTCTTCCCAACAATAGATCTCACCAGGTAATCAGAGCATGAACAATTGTCGCCAACTCAAGATCGTGAGTGGGGTAGTTCCTCTTGCTAGGCTTCAGCTGACGTGAGGTATAAGCAACAACCTTCTTATCATGCATGAGAACACCACCAAGACCTTGGAGGGACTCATGAAGGAACACTTGGAAATGCTTTGATTGCTCCGGAGGAACAAGAACTGGAGCTGAAGTCAGCTTCTCCTTGAGTGTATTGAATGCCACATCACACTCACGAGACCATACATACTTGACACTCTTTTGAAGGAGGTTGGACAAAGGCTTAGCAATTTGAGAGAAGTTCCCCACAAATCTTCTGTAGTAACTTGCAAGCCCGAGGAAGCTACGAAGTTGCTTGACATTTTGAGGAGGTTCCCACTTCAAGATTGCCTCAACTTTCTCAGGGTGCACCTTGATGCCTTTGGCAGAGATGATGTGCCCAAGGTAAACCACTTCATTGAGCCAAAACTCACACTTCAAGAAATTAGCATAGAGTCAATGCTCTGTTAACTTGCCAAGCACAAGTCGGAGATGCTCTACATGCTCTTCTTCTGTCTCAGAGAACACAAGAATGTCATCCAAATACAACAAGACAAACTCATTTCTATAGGGAGACAAGACAAAGTTCATCAATCTGGAGAAAGTCGGAGGTGCATTTGCGAGACCAAAGGAGATGACAGTGTACTCATAAGAGCCAAAACACGTCGTGAAAGCAGTCTTTAGAATATCTTCTTCACGGATGCGAATCTGATGATAGCCCATGCGAAGATTTAGCTTTGAGAAAATCTTGGCCCCTTTCAGTTGCTCAAACAACTCACTGATGTTGGGAAGTGGGTACTTGTTCTTGATTGTCTTCTTATTCAATGGACGGTAATCGACACAAAGTTAGTCTATGACATCCTTCATCTTGACAAATAGCACACCACAACCCCATGGTGAAGAATTTGGTTTGATTAGACCCAGTCATTCTTGTTCATCTAGCTGTTTCTTCAACTCTTTCAGCTCTTTGGGGCCAAGCTTATAAGGACGCTTCCACACAGGTTTAGTTCCAGGCTCGAGTTCAATCAAAACCTCTACTGGCCGGTGAGGAGGCAATCCTGGCAATACTTCTGGAAAGACATCTTCAAACTCACAAACAGTATGAATCTGAGAAATGGTTGAGATCTCACCCTTCTTATTTAGTGAAAAGAGACGAATCGTGTCATTGCGAGTTGCGAAAATGATCACGTTTTCTGAAGGATGAGAAGGGTGACTTCTTTGGCTTCACAATCAAGAAAATCCTTGTTCATAGCAAGAAAATCCATGCCAAGAATAATATCAATATCGGAATTGCCAAGAACATAAGGAGAAGCCATGAAGGAATAATTGCCCATCTTGATAGAGACATCCGAAATCACTGAGGTGGTTTTCGTAGCCAAACCCGAAGAAACGACACCCAAAGGTCTACTCACCATCTCGGAATAAAAATCATGCTTTAGAGCAAATGATCTAGACATGTATGAATGTGATGCACCAGTATCAAACAATACTTTTGTAGGAATTGAATTAAACAAGAGATTACCCATTATCACTTGAGAAGAATCCTCTGCTTCAGCTGCATTGATTGATACTGGGCAAGGCCTTTGGTGGCCGCTTTTCACGAATTGGAGGGGGGAAACACGAAGAACACGAAGAACATGAAGAACACAGGGAAGAACGAGAGGAAACACTCAAGGACAAACTCAATCACACATCCACTAGATCCATAATAACACAAGGAGAACAAGATCCCAAATCAGCTAACGATACATGTAGCGGTACATGATGTCCCACTCCGGAGGAGGGACCTTGATATCCTAGAGGATCTTCACTCTAGAGGGGCCTTGGCATCACTTGGATCTTCTCCCAAAGGAGGTCAAGCTCCTCAAGAGAGACAAGTAAGGGAGCTAAGCTCAAGAGCAAACATTAGCTAACCCTAGAGAGAGGGGGAGGAGATCCTTATATAGTACTAGGGGAAAAGGGGCGAAAGTGAAGGTTACATGTCCCTTTGGCCTGAATCTTCCCACATGGCGGTAGGATGTCCGGGGTAGGGGCCAGATGTCTGGGGCTTTAGTGGGGGGCGGATGTCCGGGCTGGCGGGGGTGGTTTCTAGCAGAACCGGACATGGGCATGCCGGATTTTCGAGGCTGGTGCCCGAATTTCCAGGGCTGGTGTCCGGATTTCCAGGGCTGGGCCGAATGTCCAGGGAGGGCCCGGATGTCCGGCGTTGTAGCTTTGGCCTGGGCGTTGTGGTGGTCCCTAGGTGTCGGATGTCCGGGCTAGGGGCCGGATGTCCGGGGCCTGGGAGGTGATCTTGCATTCCCTTGGTCCTTGTATCCATGCGTCTTCGGATCCGTCTTCATGGTGTCTTGACCTTCACCACGAGCATCTCCTAGGCCGTCTCCATAGTCCCTGATCATGCAAAGAGTTCCCGCTTGAGTTAGCATCCACGTTCCAAGAGCATCAATGGGGCAATCATAAAGGAGGGATGTCACCTCTTTTTTAATGGCTCACGCATGGGCTCTCGTCAAGGGGCCTTTCGTAGCTTGAGGTATTGGTGATGGGTCCATGGTGGTTCTCATGGGATGCTCCACATCGTATCCCCCCTAGCGAGGGATCCGACCTTGGATCAAGATCTTCATCACCATGGAAAGGGGAGAGGTCCGTGACGTTAAAGGTGTCGCTCACATTCTACTTGTCGTGTGGAATGTCGATCTTGTAAGCATTGTTGTTGTTGTGCTCCAAGACCTTGAATGGGCCATCGGCTCGAGGTAGTAGCTTGGACTTGCGCTCATTGGGAAAGCGTTCCTTCCGGAGATGTAGCCACATAAGGTCATTGGGTTTGAACACCATGGGGTGTTTGTTGGTGTTGTGCTTGGCGGTGATGCGTTCCACTTGGTGCTCGATGGTGTTCCTTGTATCTTGGTGCATTTTGTTTATGTAGCTTACCCTTGCACTTGCATCCATGTTGACACGTTCTTTTTAGTGGTAGCGGTAGGATGCCCAATGGGGACAATGGGTTGAAGCCGTAGACCACCTCAAAGGGATACTTGTTGGTGGTGAAGTGTCATGCGCGATTGTAGGCGTACTCGGCGATGGAGAGGCAATCTTCCCATTCCTTGACGTTCTTGTTGATCAACACACGGAAGAGAGTTCCAAGTGTTCGGTTCATCACCTCCGTTTGGCCATCATTTTGTGGATGGTAGGCCGAAGAGAAAATTAACTTGATGTCGAGCTTGGCGCAAAGGGTCTTCCAAAAGTAGCTCAAGAACTTAACGTCACAATCCGAGACAATGGTCTTTGGTACTCAGTGTAGGCGTAAGATGTCCCTACAAAATAGATTTGCAATATGTTAAGAATCATCAACCTTGTGGCAAGGAATGAAATGAGCCATTTTATAAAAGCGACCCACAACAACAAAAATGGATCATGGCCATATTTTGTTCGTGGCAACCCAAGCACAAAATCCATGCTAATATCCTCCCAAGGTTGGACCGGAATAGGAAGAGTCATGTAAAGACCATGGGATTGAGCTTTTGACTTTGCTTTGCAGCATGTAGAGCATCGGTTGGTGAAGCGTGCGACACCTTGAAGCATCTTTGGCCAATAGAACTTGTCAGAGAGAGTGGCATATGTCTTGTCGCGTCCAAAGTGACTCGTTAGTCCTCCACCGTGTTCCTCTTGCAAAAGTAACAAATGAAGAGAAGACTTTGGAATGCAAAGTTTGTTAGCATGCATATGATATCCATATTTCATGTAGTAGCTCTCCTAATAAGTTTTCACTTTGCCATTAGCATAAGGAATATCAAAAGAATCATCATGCTCATACAAGTCTTTTATGTGCTCAAAACCAACAACATTCAATTCAAGTTGAGTAACGAGCATGCATTTGCGGGAAAGAGAATCCTCCACAACATTTTATTTGCCCTTAATGTATTTGATGACATAAGGAAAAGACTCAATAAATTAACTCCATTTAGCATGTCGTTTTTCAGCTTAGTTTGTCCCTTGAGGTACTTGAGAGTTTCATGATCGGTATGAATGACAAATTCATGCGGTCGCAAATAATGTTCCCAAGCTTGTAAGACTCTTACCAAAGCATACAATTCCTTGTCATAGATAGGATAATTAAGTTGAGCACCGGAAATTTTCTCACTAAAATACGCAATAGGGCGCTTTTCTTGCATAAGTACACCTCCTATGCCATTACCACTAGCATCAAAATGCACTTCAAAAGTTTTGTCGAAGTTAGGCAAGGCAAGCAAAGGTGCATGAGTAAGAAAATTCTTAAGTTCATGGAAAGCGGTGTCTTGGGATGGTCCCCAAACAAATGGTGCATTTTTATTTCTCAAAGCGTGTAGAGGGGTAGCAATAGTGCTAAAGTCTTTCACGAAGCAACTGTAAAAACCGGCTAGACCTATGAAGCTACACACTTGGTGCAAATTGGTTGGAGTTGGACAATTTTAATTGCCTCAATCTTAGACTCATCAACATGGACACCCTTTGAGGAAACCACAAATCCTAGGAAAACAACTTTTTCCACAACGAAAATGCATTTGTCCATGTTAGCATAAAGGTTTTCTTCCCGAAGAGTTTGCAAAATGTTTCTAACATGTGTGGTGTGTTGTTCTAGGGATTTGCTAAAAACAAGGATGTCATCAAAGTAGACCACAACACAATACCCAATGTAGGGCGCAACACATGATGCATCATGCACATGAAAGTACCCGATGCTTCGAATAAACCCATGGGCATCGCTAGCCATTCATAGAGACCAATTAGTTTTGAAAGCTGTTTTCCACTCATCACCCTCTTGTATGCGAATTTTGTAGCAACGACTTTCCAAATCTATCTTGGAAAATATAGTTGCACGACTAAGTTCATCTAGCATGTCATATAAGCGTGGGATAGGGTGACGGCAGCGAATGGTGATAGCATTTATAGGATGGCAATCGTAACACATGTGCATACTACCATCATGTTTAGGCACTAGTATCACGCGAACCGCGTGAGGACTCAAACTCTCGTGAACATGCCCTTTATCTAGGAGTTTTTGGACTTGGCTTTGTATTTCCTTTGTTTCATCGGGGTTGACGCGGTGGGGAGCCTTTTTGGGAAGTGGTGCTCCGGGGATGAGTTCGATGCGGTTTTCAATCCCATGTTTTGGTGGTAGTCCCGGGGGTATCTCATAGGGAAACACATCTTGGAATTCCTACAACAATTGAGATAGAAAAAGAGGAAGATGTTATGAAGGGTTAGTCTAGGTAACATCATCCTTGCACATTGTCACATAGTGAAGGACGGTCGATGGGCTCTCACTCACATCCCTCAAATCTCTTTTGGTGGAAAATAGAACTAGGTCACTCATGTCCCTCATCGTGGAGTCACTCAAATTTGGCTTGTGGCACTCACTCGCTTTTAGGTGGATCACTCTCTCACTTTTCTGTCATGATGGGATGAAGCTTGCTTGTCGATGATCACTTGGCTTGGAGACATAGTCAGAAGCACATATTTGGTGCCTTTCATCTTGAAGCTATATTGATTTGTGCGCCCGTTGTGTATGGCGCCACGGTCGAATTGCCGAGGTCTCCCAAGGAGGAGGTGGCAAATTGATATGGGCACCACATCACATTCCAAGGTGTCTTTGTAAGCACCAATCTTGAAGGAAACTTGCACGCTGTGGTAGACTTGCATCATGCCAGAGTCACTTATCCATTGGACCTTGTAGGGGTGAGGATGCTTTTTCTTGGTTAAGTGCAACCTGGAGCAAAGTTCTTCACTTTCCAAATTATGGCAACTTCCTCCGTCGATGATGACCTTGAAGGATCTCCCTTAGATACCGGCCTTCATGTGGAAGATGTGGTAGTGTTGGTCCTCAACTTGTTGTTGTGGAAGAGTCAAAACCTTAGAAACAATGAGAGCGGGGCTCGAATTGTTGTCAAAAAAGATTTGAGAGTCTTCATCTTCATTGACTTGCCGGTGCGTGACCACTTGTTCCAAAGCTTCCATCTCGTCTTCACTCATGGAGTCATAGGAGCCGTTATCTTGGAGTATCATGGTTTGCCTTGTGGGACACTAATTCATCTTGTGGCCTCGTCCTTGGCATGTGAAACACTTTATGGAGCTTATTACCACGTCATCCGGTGTTGTTGTAGAGGATGAATGTCTTGTTTTGCTTGTACAGGCATTGCAGGATGATGAAGACGACTTGTCCTTGTAGCTTGACTTCTCATCTTTTGTCATGGAGGTTCTTGTAGAAGGAATCGTAGTTGGAGTAGCTTGGGTATTTGCACCGTAGGTCTTGTAGGAGTTCTTGGAGTCCTCTTGAACTTGATGTTCCGCCTTTGTGGCTTGGTGCACTAGCTCGAGCAAGTTGGAGTAAGGTTGGAAACCCGCAATTTTCTTGCCTTGGTAACCAAGACCATCCATGAAACGTGCCATATTTTGCTCATCGTCCTCCTTCACATTTGCTCTTATCATGGCCATCTCCATCTCTTGATAGTACTCTTCCACCGACTTGGTGCCTTGTTTGAGTAGTTGGAGCTTCTTGAAGAGATCGCAATTACGGTGTGTTGGGACAAATCGCGCTCTCATGAGTTCTATCATTTGTTCTCAAGTGGTGATTGGAGGGTCACCTCTTTCTCTTCTTCGCTCAATTACTTTATCCCACCAAATGAGCACGTAATCTTGGAACTCGAGGGATGCCATGGCAATCTTCTTGTCTTCTTTATAGTTGTGCAACCGGAATATTTTGTCGGCCTTAAGTGTCCAAGAGAGGTCATCTTCGGGATCGTTGCTTCCAGAGAACTTAGGCATGGTGAACTTGAGCTTCCCAAAGTGATTTTCCTCATTTTTGTTGTTGTTGCGATGTCCTTGTCGTGGAGGAGCATAATTTTATTGTTGACATTGGCCTTGCCTTGGAGCATGATCATCCACGTGGTCAATGGGATTTGCTTGAGGATGCACATATTGTCGTGGAGGGGCATTGTTGTCACGTTGGTCTTGATCTTTCCTTGGAGAGACATCATAAATGTGTTGCTCCTCTTGTCTTAGGTGTTGTTGACGTTGGTGTCGCATCCGTTGTTTGTGTTCTTGGTGCTCCTCTTGACATGCGTCATCTTCTTGGCGTGCTCGACGTAAAGTTTCTTGTTTCTCACGAGCTAGTCGGTTGCGTTCTTGCCAGTCATGTGTTGATTCGCAAAGCGCCCGGTGGGCCTCTCGTGCTTGCTCTTTACGGAGGTGACTTAGGTGATCTTTCTCGTAGTTGTCTTGCTCTTGTAGGTGATGCTGTTCACGCTCACGATGTCGACCTTGAGGCTTGTCGTGGAAAGGGTTTCTTGAGCCTTGAGAGAGGCGACGTGCGTCACGTTGTTGTGGTCGAGCTCGAGGAGGAGGACTCTCGCGGGAGGAATCCTCGGAGGAGTGTCGACTTGCGGTGCACCGTCGAGTTGAGGTAGAACTGGATGAAGCGCGGTTCACCATCAAGGCATGGAGCTCATCTATTTGTGTTGTCACGAAGTCCCGCGTCCGATCCTTGGATTCGCTTCTGTTGATGGCGAGGTGCTTGATGCGGTCCGTGATGACATCATGTGCTTGGTGCATTCCCTTTTGTGCGGCGAAGAATTGTAGTTTGGTGACGTAGTTGTTCTCATCGTTGTCATGCTCCTCAAATTACGGGTTCGTCATAGTGTTCCTATCCATGGTACTCAAGTAGATATAAGTGGAAGAATGGGAAAACACAATACCAAGTACCGTTTCGAATGTTGAAATGAGGATCAATCACTCAATGAGGAATCATGGAAATAGTAGAATTGGTACCGAGTTTGCCCTTCTCACACCTACAAAAGTAATGCTTATGGAGTAGCTTGGTTAGGATGGTGGCACAAAATTTCAAGAAATTCGAGAATATGATGAAATAAAGTTGAGATAGATTCGCAATTTCGCAAGGAAGACAATGCGAATCAATAGCAATGAGTGAACTCGGAAACACACACACGAAATAGGAAAGTGGGGTTGTGCAACCAAGAAGTGAGCTCATAATGTGGAATCCACGGAAAACAATCGTGTTACACAACTCTAGAGAGATGGTAGCACGATTGCTCTAATGGACATGATACGAACTTGTGCACAACCTAGAAGAAACAAAAATGCGTCGTCTTCCTATTCGCGACTTGCTATTTATGCGGCACGAGTCACTCACTCAAGTGATCCACGGTGATCAAGTATGATATGCAAATTTGGTGATGCTAATGTTCTTTTGACCTTGCTTAAAAGCTTCACTTTTCTTTCCTTTAGCAATGATATCTGGATTGTCACTTGTAACAGCCCAAGTGCACCCCTTGCCATTTTGTTCATGTATCTCATGTGGACCTCCATGTTTTGTCTATGTGGTTTGAATGATTTAAATTTGCTTCGTGTCATTCTTGCATCATGGCATCATTAGCATTCATCATCATGTTGTTTTGTGTGCACAAGGATGTGGTATTGTGATTTTGGTGTGGTTAGAGTGTTATGTGTGTTTAGAGCATCTTGGGAGTGAGGTGTGTGCATGTGGAGTTAAACCTCTCTCCCATTTCAACATCATAGAAAAAAAACTTTGTTCTCAATTAATTATGACATCAGTTTTAACTTTTGCTATAAATCTTTTAAAATGTTCTGTTGCTCAAGTAAATTGTGTAGAGTGGAGTAAGTGAGCTCTTTCATTTGTTGTTGCTTTGTCATTAATGTCTTTTAATAAACCAGATTTTTTTAAAGTAATTAATTTGCTTTGTCTAAAATGGTTGGTTCATTTTTATTAAATAGGTGCATTCAATGTAGTGTCTAAATATATTTGGTTTTCTTAAAAAATAATACTTTATCTCTGTGGGGCTTTGTTGGTTTGTTTTGTTTTTAAATAAAAATAGAGGAAACCCCTTTTGTTGCGAGTGAGAGAACCTAGTCGGGCCTCTCCTAGTTCCCCTGCTGGCCCAGCGCAGCCCCCGCAGCCCAGCCATCGCCCCGCTTTGTTCTTCTTCCTCCTTGGTACGACAGGTCATCCGAGAGTTCCACGTCCTCCCCTCCTCTGATTTTATGGATGGGACGTCCTCCCTGCCTCCTACAAAGCCCCGCCGGTGGCCTAGGCTCATTGCCCGCATCCATTTCTCCCCACTCCTCCCTCATCCGCTGCCAAGGGAATCCTCCTCCTCCCGGCCGTTGCCATGTCCTTCCTGGCGTAGTGACAACCTTCCTTTGGTGGCCTCGAGAGGATCTCGGGACCCTTCGGTCGTCGCCATCCCCACGTTTGTAGTAGACAAGAAGGGGTCTTGTTCCCGACGTGCCCCCTCCTCTGCTTTGTCATCCTCGGGAAGCACAGCTTCGCGGGCACCTTCTTCGACCTCTCCGGCTCCTCTTCGCCTTTGGAGGTGAGCTAGGTGAGCAGTCAAGAGCCCGCTCCTTCCCGCTTTCTGGTAGCCTCGTAGGTGTCTCGACGTTCGTGCCCTTCGCCCCGCAGCTCCGTCAAGCCGACTCCTTTTTTGCGTGTGTGCGTGTAGCTGTGAGTGTTGTGTGTCTGTGTCTTGCCGACGCCTCCCCTTCGATGCAGTCGGCGTGTCAGCTTCTGCGTAGTCACTGCTTGCCGCGTCCTGCTTAGCGCGTTGTCGTCGCTGGTGCCATGGCCGAGCATGAGCTCGTGCTCGAGCCCCACGTCCACAGCCGTAGGCCTGTTAGGTCCCAAGTAATGGAACCTCCGGCTCCCCGCAACCCACGCCAGTGGTCGCCCTTGCCAGAGGTGGCCGGAGATGGCCACCGTCACTGTCGTTGCACTCTGTTGCACAATAGTAGAAGGGAGCCAGCCTCCTGGATGTGGGTCAAATAGATGCGCCCCTCCTTCTTAGCAGTAACACCCACCTAGCGTAGTGGTTGCCCTCACTGGGTTGACCAGGGCGTCGAGGGTTAGAATCCCCTGGGCCCCTTTTAATTTTTGCTGTGAGATGTCTATATGGGTGTGTGCTAAGTGTGTGTGAGAGAGCCGACAGTGGGCCAGTGGCCACATGTCATGGTCTTAGAGGGGCCTTGGCTCACTACTAGGTGGGTTCTCTCCTCTTTTGTTTAGTTTTAGTTTTTTGTTGATGTAGTTTTATTGCTTGTTTTTATTTCTGTTATTAGGAATAATACTATTTCTGGTATACAGACAATTGTGGAATGGCCATTTTTGGCAGTGTTCAAATAGAGTAGGTTTTGACTTATAAGCATTGGGTGATATTTTCGAGCTAGGATTTGTGTAGTTTTTCAAATGCAAGCATAGGGGTATGTTATATGGATTTGGGTTAGAAAAATCCCAGGAATCCATTGGTATAGTTTGTTTTGGCTTTTCAGCAAGTTTTGCAATTGTCATTTTGTTCCAATATGTCATTTTGGCAATTTTGTAAGAATTAATCCATGCATGCTATGACAATTGTGTCAAAATTAAAGTGGTAGTGTTTAGTGAGTATTATGCCATGGTATTTTCTTAGGACATGATAAGCTTGCATGTAAGTTGGATTCTTGCTCCGAAGTAGCTAATAGAAATATTGTTGATTTCAACATGCTAAATATTTCTAAGTCTGAGAATATGTTATTATTTTTATGCCATGTTGAGTGGATGCTACCAGGTGTTCTGTTGAGTTTCAGCTCAAGCTTAGTGCTAGTCTTGTAGTAGATATTGTCCTCTACCATCTTGTACATTTTCATGCCATGAGGTGGTCTCTAGCATCATTGTTTTCTGCTATCAATTTGCCACCAGCTTAACTCGGATTCCAGAAAACTGTGATTTTCACTAAGTCCCTAGAATCTGTTTCACTATGCCATCTTGTGAGCTCCATGCTTAGTGATATATGCTTCCTTTCAAGTTTGTGTAGTTGCATGATTTGATAAGCATGTTATTTAGTTTTTGTACATACTTTTCTTGTGGTTGGAAACCTCCTGTAGCTCTAGATATTGGTTGTGCAAGTTGTTATGTTGCTATTTTGGGCAATATGTATGTGGTGTAGTTTTGTTACTTGTGCGAGCTATGCTCCATTGTTTTTCTTGATCTTTGCCTCTATAGTGATTGGTTTTTCTCTTCCTAACTAGTGGCTACCTTGGAATACCAAGGAATAGCACATGGCCTCCCTTGTCTTGTATTTTGTCTTCGTACCTTGCCGTGAGCGTAGCATGAGAACCGTTACTCCGTGTCCTACGTTCCACATATGCATTTGCATCAATTTTGCATGAAGCATCCATATTTGCCATGATCATGCATGTCTACACAACTTAACATGTGGTTATGTCCAGAATTCTAAATAACTTAACTATTGCACGTGAAACATGACTAGCTTAGGATAACCATGTTAAATACTTCAAATGAAACATGCATCATATTGTTTGTGCATTGCACCTTGGTTGTTTGTTTATTGTTGTTGTTTCTCTTTGGGTAGACATGAGTGTTGAACCTGAGTACAAGGATCCAGGAGAGTACCACTACGAGGACCCAGCTCTTTGTCCTTCTGAAGAACCAACAAGCAAGATGACCGTACCCGGATCCCGACACTATTTTTGCTTTGCTAGATGTCTCGCTATTATCGTTACATTGTGTTACCTACCACTTGAATCTCAAGCCTCATACATTTCCATGATAGCCTCTAACCCCTCCACTACCTAGCAAACCTTGTTTCGCTAAGTTACCATTGCTCAGCCCCTCTTATAGCGTTTTTAGATGCAGGTTGTTTCCATGTGATAACATGGATATCTGGAGATATCACAATATTTTTGGCTATTTAATTTAATGCACATATATATCTTGGTAAGGTGGAAGGCTTGGCCTTTTGCTTGGTGTTTTGTTCCACTTTTACCTTCATAGTTACTTGTTACCGGTGTTATGTTCCATATTATGCGCTCCTAACATGCTCGGGGTTGTTATGGGCCCCCCTCGATTATTCGTTTGAGATTAAAGCTTGTCTGGCAAGACCCAACATTGGTACTATTTTCTTAAACAACTTAATAAAAATGCATAGGGCTTTGCAACCCCGTGGGCAATTAATCAACAACCCGAGCTAGTGCTCCTCATGAGTGTTGGTCCAAACTAGAGCCGTGTGCGGGGCCAACCCGGGGCAACTCGGGATATTTCTATCAGGCCATTGTACGTTGTGCTTATCCGGTCGTGTCGTGAGAACGAGATATGCGGCTCTTATCGGGTTCGTCAACACGTCGGGCAGTCTTGCTGGACTTGTTTTACCTGTCTCAAATGTCTTGCGTGAGGAACTCCGATCTTCTTTGGGCTATCTCAAGGTGTCGGTTTTTCTTTGGAATTGCCTAGGATGATCACGAGATCCATGGTCGAGGTTATTCCCGCGGCGTGTGGTTAATTTGTGATGGATTAGTTGTAGCACCCCTGCAGGGTTAAATCTTTCGGAAAGCCGTGCCCGTGGTTATGTGGAAACTTGTATATTTTGTTTAACACCCGGTTATAGTCAACTTAAAGTAAACTCTAATAAAACCCACCAACTGTGTGCGTAACCATGATCGTCTCTGCTCGTGAACATGAACCAAGAGATAACATGTTGGGGTTATGTTTGACGTAAGTAGGTGTTCACGATCACTTAGTGATCATGTTAGTTTTCGACCGTCTTACGTAGACCACCATATTTATATTCATGTTCTCGTAAGCTAGCCACCAAATAATGCTTAGTGCTTGCTGCAAACTCAAAATTTACCCCTTCCAAACTCATAAGCTTACATAGTTTCAGTGCCCGTGTTACATGATTGCTGAGTACCTTGTGGCTCACAGATTACAACAATGCCGGTGCAGGTGTTGGTGAGTCCATGCCAGATGATGTGACCCAGCTCCAGTGGGAGTATGATGAAGAACGTGGCAGGATGTATGTCACGTACCCCGATGAGTAGAGAGGCCATGGTCATGATCATTGGGCTAGCAAGTCAGCTTCTCATTGCTTCTTTTCTTTGTTTGATTTCGTCCGTAGACGGACCCTGTCTTCTGTATGATGATTGAATAATTGTGTGAACTTGTAATTTAGCTTGTGGAGAGTGTACGCCAACTCATATACTCATCTCTTCATACATATATGCAATGTTTACTGCACTTGCGAAATGACGAGATGCGCCTCTATCCCTATCGAGGCCCCCATGCCTTACTAAGTATAGGCGCACATCTTCGGCGTTACATCACTATGTTGGACGTGCACACCAAGATAGAAATTATGTATGCGGGTACTTTGTAACACAAGAGATGATACTAAGATGTATATGCATGCAATTGGAGCTATGCGGAGTATGTATCACTAATGTGCACAAGTAGCATGGCCCGGCAATACCCAATGGCTAGTATCGATAGGCAAGTAACGCAAATAGGCTAGGGGTAACAATGCAATGGCAAGGGTATAAGTCAAGAATGTCATCGTGGTTACCATCCTTGCTTATGTAGTAGTGTCAACAAAGAGGTGGTTGGCGATGACCCGGGGAGATGATGAGTGGCGATGTCGATGAAGAACCACTCCTAATTAGTTGAAACACCTTAGGAAGTGGCGATGCTTGCGACTCAAAATCTCAAATGCAAAGGGTTGCAGAAGAAATGGTGGAAAATTGTGGAAGAAATGGTGGGAAATCGCCAAAAATCTATCAAAGCAAGGCAAAGCAGCTTTGTTGTCTGCCAAGGGCCGGATGTCCGAGCCACTTGCGCCGGATGTCCGGGATTCAGGCCGGATCTCCGGGCTGCCCGGTCCAGATTGGATCTCAAATTTTTCTATGAACTAGAGGATGAACATGAGTTTTTCTGGCGAATTGGGGGTGGGATTTGTTGGTGGAAATTGATGGAGATGATGGGGGAAAGATAGATCCACTAGTCCTCTATGAAATCCACGGATCCAAAACAATAAAGTCTCATCAAATCCAAGAAATTTTGGGTAGGGCTATTTTTGTCGGAATTTTCAAATTGGGATGAAATTAAACAAAATTATGCTAGCAAACGGTGGGGGAGACTCCAAATTCGTGATCAACGTGGCTCATGATAACAATATGATACAATGCAAGGCCCGTGGTGGCCGGTCTTTCACGAATTGGAGGGGGAAACATGAAGAACACGAAGAACACGGGGAATAACGAGAGGAAATACTCAAGGGCAAACTCAATCACACATCCACTAGATCCATAATAACACAAGGAGAACAAGATCCCAAATCAACCAACGATACAAGTAGTGGTACGCGATCTCCCACTCCGGAGGAGGGGCCTTGATATCCCGGAGGATCTTCCCTCTAGAGGGGCCTTGGCATCACTTGGATCTTCTCCCAAAGGATGTCAAGCTCCTCAAGAGAGACAAGTAATGGAGCTAAGCTCAAGAGAAAATATTAGCTAACCCTAGAGAGAGGTGGAGGTGGTCCTTATACAGTACTAGGGGAAATGGGCGAAAGAGAATGGTACATGGCTCTTTGGCCCAAATCTTCCCACACAGGGGCCGGATGTCCGGGGCTTCAGTGGGGGGGGGGGCGGATATCCGGGATCAGGTCCCGGATGTACGGGCTGGCAGGGGTGGTTTCCAGCAGAACCGGACACAGACATGCTGGATTTTTGGGGCTGGTGCTCGGATTTCCAGGGTTGTGCCGGATGTCAGGGGAAGGCTCGGATGTCTGGCGTTGTAGCTTTGGCCTAGGTGTTGTGGTGGTCCCTAGGTGCTGGATGTCTAGGCTGGGGGCCAGATGTTCGGGGCCTGGGAGGTGATCTTGCATTCCCTTGGTCTTTGTGTCCACGCGTCTTTGGATCCGTCTTCATGGTGTCTTGGCCTTCACTCCGAGCATCTCCTAGGTTGTCTCCATAGTACCTAATCATGTTAAGAGTTCCCGCTTGAGGTAGCATCCATGTTCCAAGAGCATCAAGGGGGGAATTATAAAGGCGGGATATCACCTCTTTTGTAATGGCTCGGGCATGGGCTCTAGTCAAGGGGCCTTTCGTAGCTGGAGGTGTTGGTGATGGGTCCATGGTGGTGCTCATGGGATGCTCCGCATCATGGACCATGTTCACTCTTGCTGACTTGGGGTTGTGCCTCACCATAGCATTGCTTGGAGGTCTGACTCGAGGAGGAGGTGGTGGACGTTGTTAATTAGTGCAATTGTTTGAGTAGTGGCCCTTCTGACCACACTTGTGACAAGTAACCTCTAAGAGCAGACAGAAGTTGCCTGGAGGAGGATCATTTGCTTACTTGGGCGCCCGAGGCCTCTGCTGAAATCCTGGGTTGGGTGGGTTGGAAGAACCCACCATGCTGCTTCTACTGTCGAGGAGGACGAAACATAGGTGGAGGAGGAACCCAATACTTCTGCTACTTAGGAACGATTTGAGAGCTAGAAGAAGAAGAGTTGGAGTCCCTGGATCGCTTCCTTCAGTTCTCCAACCTAAGGTGAGTTGTCTCGAACTTTAGAGCCATGTTGCAGAAATGATCAAACTCAAGAGGCTCATGCAGGACTGGACCCGACTAAAGTTCATCCTTCAGACCACCTCTAAACTTATAAATCTTGCACTTGTAATCAGGAACATCTTGCTTAGCATAGAGGGCCAGGTTTTGGAACTCGATGTTATACTGATAGACAGACTTGCTTCCTTGCTTCAAATTCTTGAACTTCTCACGCATCTCCTCGACAAAGCTCGACGGGATATGATGAGCTCCGAAGTCACCGCAGAAATTATCCCAGCAGATTGTACGATCACCTATCAAATCCTTGTATTACTGCCACCAATCTGCCTCTGACCCTTGAGTTGGAAGGTCGCAAACCTAACATAGTCATCTGGCCTGACATTGCTACACTCAAAATTCTTATTCATGTTTTGGAGCCAAGCATTCGGATCAAGAGGCTGATCATAGCAAGTGAAGGACTTGGGTTGGTTTGCGAGGAAGTAGTTGAGAGTCGCGAACTGAGGCTGATTCTGGAAATTCCCATGATGACCTTGTTGTCCCTGATGCCTCTCTTGCGACAACCTGAGCAGCATCTGAGTATTCATATTGGTTGCGGCCATCACAGCTTGCCGATTCTGGAGGAGGAGGTGGGGGTGGTGAAGGGTTAGACTGATACCCATCATCACGCCCCAGGTGTCCACGAGTTGCTGGAGCCATCCTGAAGATGGACAAGAACATCGGCACATCATTGACAAAGATGAACAAAATAAACTAAATCAAATGGCTTGATAGAAATTTGCAACGGAATATTAGCTATTGCATTCATGCAAAAAATTAGTAAGAACGCCTTCTTCGGGTTCGTGATAACTTCATAAGATCTTGAAGCCACTTGAATAATCACACTAAGGTATTGAGCTAAGATGTGCTCGAAACAAATGTATAAACCCTCATACAAAGATGATCCTAGGTAAGAACTGGAATTCCCACCTAAGAACTTCCGAAATCTTTGGTTATGCAATTGGGTCCAGGGATACATGGAGTTCAATCCATCACTCAACTCCTAGTAGTAATACTACTCTCGAATGTATCACATCCGTCAACACACAACCAGAGGCCTCGGAAATTCATCTATCTCGGGCCCTCGTAATCACAACGATACCAAACATGGCAGTAGATCTGGACATTCTCCCCAGTACTGGGTGACGCCAAACTCATCTCGCCACAAATAGTATTGTAGCAATTTCAAACATCCTCCATCCTGAGATACTAAAGAAGTTGAATGATAATGATGTGGCAAGAATCCCTTAGAGCTCTACTCTCTGGAAAAAAGTCAATTCAGACAGGAGGCACCAGAAAAAAATTCCATCACATCGGCATCATATAGTTTCCAAAATATCTGCGTGATCCTAATTTTTTTAGCAAGAAGAGGAGTAGAATAAAAACTCCTAAGCCACAAACCTCACCACAGTATAGAAGAGGAGTAAAATAAACCTACTCTCCGATATAACTACACTCAAAATAGTTTTTCACTAGACTCAACGTGGCCAAGTTCGATCAAGAAAGGGACTCCTATGATCGGTATGGCTCTTATTACCATCTTGTAACGACCAAGATGTGGTACTATCCCAATTAAGGCACAAGGACCTCGATGGGGATAGAAGCACATCTAGGCGTTTCGCAAGTACAGAATCATTACAGACATTTATTGAGAAAAAGAGTATAAGAGTTGTCTCACAATCGCCACATGATAAATTACAATGTCACATAAACATTCATACATTCATCCGTAAAACTGGGTCCAACGACGGATGAAAGAACTCGATAAAAGACGCATTGAGACTGCCTTGCTAGCCCATGAACATGACCATGTTGCCTCTCTATTCATCTAGATAGGTAACATACATCCGGCCACGTTCTTCATCAAAATCCCACTAGATCTGGGACGCCTCCACAGGATAGACATCATCGGAACATGTACCTGTAGTGTTGTAATCTGTGAGCCACAAGGACTCAGCAATCTTGTAACCCGGGTACCAAAACTATGTAAGCCGTTTGGGTGAGGAAGGTTAAATGGTGAGGTTGCAGTAGAACCTAAGCATATGTTTGAGTGGATAACTTACGAGAACAAGAAGTAAATATGGTGGCCTACGCACAATAGACGTAAACTAGTATGATCACTAAGTGATCCTCAACACCTATTTACGTCAATCATAACCCCACCTTGTTCTTTGTCGGTTCACGTTCACGAGCACAAACAATCACGGTTACGCACATGGTTGGTGTGTTTTATTCGAGTTTACTTAAAGTTTGCTATAACCAGGTGGTAAACAAATTTCCAAGTTGCCACGTAACCGCGGGCATGGATTCTCAAAAAGATCTATCCCTGCAGGGGTCCTCCAACTCATCCATCACAAACTAACCTCACGTCACGCTGGAATAACCTCGACCATGGAAAACTTGTGATCTCCTTGGAAATTCCATTGGAACACCTCAGCCTCGGGATAGCCCAAAGTATCCTCGGCGAAAGGACGTGGATGTCTCCTAGAGGGGGATGAATAGGCGGTTTAAAGTAATTATGGTTTAGGCTTGAACAAATGCGGAATAAAACTATTGTTTAATTAGTCAAGCACAAAACCTAAAACAACTAGGCTCACCTATGTGCACCAACAACTTATGCTAAGCAAGATAGACAACTAAGAGATAGCAAGATATATAATAAGTAACAATATGGTTATCACAATGTAAAGTACATAAGTAAAGGGCTTGGGTAAGAGATAACCGAGGCACGCGGAGATGACTATGCATCCCAAAGTTCACACCCTTGCGGATGCTAATCTCCGTTCGGAGCGATGTGGAGGCACAATGCTCCCCAAGAAGCCACTAGGGCCACCGTAATCTCCTCACACCCTCGCACAATGCAAGATATCGTGATTCCACTAAGGGACCCTTGAGGGCGGTCACCTAACCCGTACAAATGTTAACCCTTGGGGGCGATTACCGGTACTCGTACACTTTGGCAACACTTGGGGGCGGTCACCAGTACCCGTACAAATTGCTCAGGGCAATCTCCACAACCTATTTGGAGACCCCGATGCTTTCCCGAAGCTTTACACCACAATGATTGAGCTCCGAGACACCAACAACCGTCTAGGGTGCCAAGGCTTCTAAAAGCAACAAGCTCTAGGGTGCTCAAACACCCAAGAGTAATAAGCTTCTCAACTTCTCACTTCCACGTATCATCGTGGAGAACTAAAACCTATGCACCAAATGCAATGGCAAGGGCACATGGAGTGCCCAAGTCCTTCTCTCCCAAATCCCACCACAACAAGTACTGCTATGGAGGAAATGAGAGGAAGACGGAAGAAGAACACAAAGAACTCCAAGATCAAGATCCAAGGGGTTTCCCTCAAATGGAGGAGAAAGTGATTGGTGGAAATGTGGATCTATATCTCCTCTCTCTTTTTCCTCGAGAACTAGCAAGAATCATTGGAGGAATTCAGAGTTAGCAAGATCTAAGATGGTCAACAATGGGGGGCAAACACAAGCTCAAAGGATGGGGGAACCATTGGGGAAGAAGACCCCCTTAAATAGGTCCCCACAAATCTGCCCATTATGTGTAGAAACACACAGGGACTGAGCACGGGCGGTGGCGTGGCAAAGTCATGAGCGGTACAACCGCTGTGAGCGCCGGTAGTACCGGTCAAACTAAGTTGACCGGAACAAATGGGCCACCACCGCCCAAGAACCGCAGCATAATAGAACCTAGACCGGTGGAGGGACGGTACTGGGTCGGTACAACCACCCGAAGCCACTCGACACGATTGGCCAGATCCTAGGCCGTACAACCGCCCAGAGGCAGCGGTACAACCGCTGGCAAGATCATGTGAGCAGCAACCCCAGGTTATTACCCCTGGGTGGTACTTGTACCATACAAACCGGCCAAGCGGTACAACCGCTCGGACCAGCGGTACAACCGCATCAAGAAAACAGGTAAGACTAGAACTGTCATAACTTCTGCAAATGAGCTCCGAATTGAGCAAACTCAAGCTTGTTTGATTAAGGATGACAAGAGCAATCCAACAGCCACGGTCTGAACTAATCATCAATGGAATACCATGGAGCAAGAAAACTCTGGACATATATAGATCTGCCAGCTGACTAGCAGTGATAGTTTCCTTGACAGCTAGGAAGTGTGCAAATTTGGATAGAAGAGGCAGTATAAAATTACCAATGATATAGAGATGTTAAACCTCTATGAATGAAGACCCGACAAAAACTCCAACATCAAAAACATCATAGAAGATGCATATGGACTCCGTTTTCGATGAACTTGAGCTTTTCATGAAACCGACCATACACTCAAGAACTCACAAAGAGAAAATCCAACCAAGAACCAAGAAAGATGATGATGCCAAGGATGCAATGGTTTGAGATCTCAACGAGAGATACGATCAAGCTACTCACTTGAGAGCCCCCTTAATAGTATGCCTATCAATCCTATATCCCGGTCTCCCAACTACCACCATGAGACCGGTAAAATAGAAAACCATATCAAGGTCAAACCTTTACATTGCACATAGTCCACTTGATCTATATGATGACGATCTTGTCCTCCTCAAGATGGACCACCTTTCATGATTGCATCGGCTCGATGAAGACTAGTAAATTGCTCCCCCATACTCCACTATGGGTGAGCCACTCTTTGCCACGTCTTCACAAGTCCATTGTCACCACAATGAACGATAATCTTAAAGCATGATCTCTCTGTGATGCTTCACTTGAACTTGCACATCGCAACCTTGATGACGATCACCACTTGATGTCATCCTCCAAGGAAGCATACCTAGCCCACAAAGAACACTCACAAGGAACATGGGTTAGTACACAAAGCTTAATGGACAATGCTTACCATACCATGGGATCACTTGATCCCTCTCGGTACATCTTGTACACTTTGTGTGTTGATCAACTTGATTCATTCTTTGACTTAGTCTTGATCAACCTTGTATCTTATCTTCTCTCTTCAAAAGATGATGTCTTGAAGGTAAGCATGAATGCTCACACAATCTTCTTCTTCAAGGCATGCTTGCAATAAGCTCAACTCTCACATAACCCATCTTTGGTTAAACCTTGAATACCACCCTGGAAACAATATGAACTCCTTGAAACAACCACATGTACTTCAAGAAGTGCCTATGGACAAATACTTCAAATATAACTCAAGGCAACCATTAGTGCATAGGGACTGTCAACAGTTACCAAAACCACATATGCAGAAATATGCTCTAACACTCAGGATCCCACGCATAAGATATTTGAGAAAGGTAAAAAAAGTACAGCAAGACCGCCCGATGTGTCGACGAACCCGATAGGAGATGCGTATCTCGTTCTCAATACACAACTAGATAAGCAAGTGTACGGTGCCCTAATAGAAATCACCCAAGTTGCCCTGGGGTGGCCCCGCATAGTGCTCTAGTTTGGACCAACACTCATGAGGAACACTAGCACGGGTTGTTGATTAATTATGCACGGGGTTGCAAAGCCCTATGCATTTTTTACTAGGTTATTAAGCAAATGTAGTACCAAAGTTGGGTCTTGCCAGACAAGCTTTAATCTAAAATGAATAGTCAATGGGGTCCCCATAACAACCCCTAGCATGTTAGAAGCGCAAAATATGGAGCATAACACCGGTAACAAGTAACTATGGAGGCAAAAGTGGAACAAAATACTGAGCAAAAGGCCAAGCCTTCCAACTTTACCAAGATAAATAGGTGCATTAATTAAATAGCAATAATATTGTGATATCTCCAAATATCCATGTTATCACATGGAAAGAACCTGCAGCTGCATCTAAGAATGCTATAAGACGGGCTAAGGAGCGGTAACTTAGCCAAAGAAGGTTTTGCTAGGTAGTGGAGGAGTTAGAGGATTTCATGGAAAATTAGGAGGCTTGACATGTAAGTGGTAGGTAACAAAACATAATGATAAGAGCATGACATCTAGCATAGCACAAATAGTGTTGGTATCCGGGTACGATCATCTTGCCTGTTGGGTCTTCAAGGGGATACAGAGCTGGGTCCTAGTAGACATTCTCTCCTATATACTCGTACTCAGGCTTAACACTCGGGTCTACCCAAATAGAAACAACACCCAGTAATCATACAAACCAAGTGCAATGCTCAAACAAAGACGATGCATGGCCATATTGATGCAAATAACATGGCAATCCTATGTTAGTCATGTTTCGCATGCAAATATTAAGTTATTTAGTATTCTGGACCGAACTCCATGTTTAGTTGTTTGAACATGCATGAACATGGAAAATATGGATGCATCATGTAAAATCGATGCAAATGCATATGTAGAACGTTGCAAACGGAGTAACGAAGCTCACGATACGCTCACGGCAAGGTACGAACATTAAAGGAGACAAATGCAAAGATGAAGAAGGCCATGGGATATTCCTTGGTATTCCAAGGATGCCAGTGGATAGGAAATAATAATCTATCAAGAATAGACCCAAATATCATGCAAAACAATGTAGTATAGCTCCCAGAAATCACAAAACAATCCAACACACAATTTGTCCACAAACAGCAACATGTCATCTTGCAACACATATAACTAGAGCTACACCAAGTTTCAAATCACAACCATGGCATGTACAGTAAGTATACATAATGCTCACCAATTAATCTATCTACAAACACATGAACGGAAGCATGGATCAATGGCAATAGAGCTCACAAGATGGCATGTTGAAAGAGTTTTTTAGGGGCTTAGTGAAAATTCCAGTTTTACAGATTCTGAGGTAACATGATCGCATCTTGACAGCAACAATTATATATGCTAGAGGTAATCTCATGGCTTTAAAATTAACGGGGCGACCGAGGACAACATGTACTAAAACTAATTACATTATGACAACATCAAAATATGCATATATCAATGGCTTTCATCCTCACAAAACATAACATGGTGCCAACCTCAATGGAGCAATAGATTCATGGGAATCATCATGAGAACATGGCAAGAAAATAACAGATTCTAAGACTGGGCATTTTGAGCACTTGAAAACAACATTTTTGGTGGCATGTTGACAACAAGAATTCCACCCATATAATGATCTAACATGGCATGCAAAAATACCAAGGGCTAGCACATACACAAATGAGCATATTTCATGTTGACAAGTTCATCATACAATGCAAGAATTAACTCATGTGAAAAAGGAAAAACATATTAACACAAGACAACCTTTTAACAAACTTTCTCAAATGACAAAACCAACACCACCATTGGATTCACTGAATTTTTCTACCTCCAAATCATCTATCACATGCCTATGGTCCTATTGACAAAACTACCACAAACTCAATTCATAATCTGCAAAATTAACATATAACATGTCATATGCCAAAACTAGCATATCCTAAGATTCCCTAGCCAGATGAGGAAATATCCAAAAATGGTAAATTTCCTTAAAAGGAAATAACACAGAAAACATTGAAAACTCATAACACAAATAAATAAAGAAAAACAAGGCCCACATGGCACTGACCTAGGGGTCCTGCGGGGTTGCCCCCACTCTCAACGCTGGAACAATTAAATGGGAAAAAGGAGGGGAGCTGGGGGTCGAACCCATGACCTCACGATCATCTCCCTAGCGTGCTACCATTGCACAACTGGCCCGGTACTCGAGAGAACGCAGCGTGCACCTCTAATACAAACAACAATGGGGCGAACTCTCTGCCCGACGACAGAGGAGAGGTGACGATAGCGGCAAGCCTTTTAGCGACCGTCGAGGACAGCTGACAGTGCTGGGGTTGCAGAACCTAACACCCAAGGTACGCAGGCATGGGCACTACGATGCACGATAGCGAGGAGCTCGAGCTTGAACTCCGGCTCGGCTCGGGCGATGGCAGGGAGCGAAGCTAGCGGGGCAAGGGCGTGGCTTGCAAGGATGTAGAGAACAAGCTATGGGACCAGCGCGAGCTGCAGGGCGTTGTTATATGTGTGCGAGGAGAAAACATCTAGGGGCGCCGGATCGGAGAGACGAACTGAACCGACCCACTAGCAGAAAAACCAAACAGACAACTATAGCTTGCAGAGCACGGAGATCGCCATGATGACATGGATAGGACAAGGCCTACACCGATCCATCAGCCATGAAACTAAGAAGACAGGAGGAGGGTTGTAGCTATCTCACCTAGGACAAGAGAATAGGGTCGGAGGGGCGATGGAGATGACACGATGAACGGAAGAGCTTCTTCACGTCTCGGATTCGAGCGCAGCCAAGTAGACGCCAACGGTGAGGGAGCTCCGAGGTTGATAGCATCGCGTGCGTAGATGAAGCTGACAGAGGGAGTCTAGCGCTTCGATCCACACCGTCGGGGAGGAAGGAGACGATGCGCATGGGCTAGCGCGATCACGAGTTCGAGCTCGGCCAGAGTATGGAGATCATGGAGTTGACGTGTCTTGGCTAGTCTTACCTGATGGTGGAGGGGGAAGGAGAAGGATGAAATGGAGGGAGGGGAGGACCTAGGGCACCGGGGACGCGATATATAGGAGGCTAGGGCTCCCGTCGATCGTCAAATCACCGCGCTAGGCGACATGGCGCTTCTGGATCGGGTGTCATACAGGTTGAAGACGAACACGATGCTAGAAGGGTTGGATAGGCCGTGGGAGGCGCACTAGCCTGGCCCTTGCGGGGAGGCAAGGCCCAATTGGCACTGCTCTCTCTATCCCTGTGAGGCTAAATGTTTACTTTATTTAAACGCGAGAAAATCAAGAAAAACACAGTGAAAAGAGAGAGATGTGTAGGCATGAAATAAAAACATATTTGAACTCACAAAAATATTCTCTATTTAATAAAAATAGTTTTGGTATTTTTGGAGCAAACAAATATAATTCACTAAAAAAAGCTTTAGGGATGTTTTGCAAGGAAACAAATGGCAAACTATTCCAAACCAGAATGAGAGCTAACTAACAATTATTATCAGGATATTTAGAATAATTGCAACATTTTATTAGATGGAAAAAGGGCAAGTAAATCACCACATATATAACATTGTTAATAAAAGGGGTTTAGGCATGGTTTTGTAAAAGTGTCTTTGGCGGGGATCCACACACACAAACTCACTTGCTTGAATGCTCTCCACGCATACACTCACACTAACAACAAGCAAATAAGCACATCATGCAACAATACTTTATGTGATGATGCCATGATGCATAGGAATGCCATGAAGCAATCCTATTACGGACACCGCATGATGGCAAAATAGAAGGTTCACACATGACACATTACAAATATGCCAAGGGAATACCCTTGGGCTGGTACAACACCACATTTCCAACACGCTTGATCACCTCCAGCCGGACACACTTTCCTGGGTCATGCCCGACCTCGAGATATCAACACGTCATCGCACTACCTAGGCTCAACGGAGAGGCCAACCCATCGGTCTAAATCCTAAGCGTGCAGGGGTCATGGGCCCACTCACCCCTTGCACTCCTGCATGATGTCTGGGCGGCCGAGGTCAGTCATACAAGAACAATGTCGTCGTGGACAACTAGGGCGCGTGCCGCTCCATTGCTGACGTCCAAAGAGTTTCGTATGATACAACGATGCTGAGAACCCATAACTAGTCCCACGTGAAGCTTAGTGCAAAAAGGTTAAATGACCAACTCAGATCAAATACCCAAACCCTTAGCATTTTATTAAGTTTGGTGACGAGCGTGACCCACCATGTGCGGCCCCGTCCCCCCGTCTCAAGGTCTTGTGGAAAGGGCCTCACCTGTCGGGCCACACCTCATCGTCATCAAACCGAGGGTACCCCTTAGGCCTGACCCATCACCAACATCTCGGCGTAACCAAGTCAACTAACCGTGTGTATAAGATATCCAGGCGGGACCTAAGGAATCAGCCTCAAGGTTACTGCTCGATGTAATCGTCAAGGTGGACTCAAAGGAATCACCCTTGGGGGTCCCACACTTGAGGGGGTTGCACGACAGAGTCGACATCAGGAGTGGTGGAGAGGTATCGCCCTCTGTTTACCAGCACCGACTAACTACACTACAGAGCTTACATCATGAGTACTTCACGAGGTGTCACCCTCGGTACTCGATAGTAGTTATGTAGAGTCGTACAACTAAGGGGGTGTGAGGTGCTATCTCGGACCTGGGTTGTCCATCATGATGATAGAGTAACTGATAATTAAAGCGGGGCAATTGAGACCAAGGGGTCACAGGGGTCACTAATCAACCTACGATAAGCAGTTTATCAAAGCAGTAGGTACAATAGTAGTTTATCAAAAAAGGCTATGCATCAGAATAGGAGCTACACTACAGGAATCAACAACTTTGCCATCCTCCATAGCGTACGACAAAGGAATGCATGGCGGACGGCAAAGGCTTTGCCATCTGCCAGCAGACGGCCAACCGTCCAGCCGAATAAGCTACGATAAAGGGCGCTTTGCCGTATGCTGGCAGACGACAAAGATGCTTAGGTCTTTGTTGTCTGCTAGCGGATGGCAAAGGCCGTGGATGGCACATGTGGCAGCGTACGTCCGTTAAGGCGTTAACGGCATGCTTTGCCGTCTGCTGGCACACGACAAAGATGCAAGTTCTTTGTCCTCTGCCAGCGGACGACAAAGCAACGATTTCTTTGCTGGCCTATGTGGTTTCTTTCCCATCAGCTGGCAGACGACAAAGATGCAAAGTTCTTTGCCGTCTACCAGCAGATGGCAAAGAAACCACATAGGCCAGGCTAGTGCCACCCCAGGTTGCACAGGTAGCTGCCACATGGCAGCTTTGCCATCTGCTGGCTGACAGCAAAGCTCTTTGCCGTCTGCCAGCAGACGGCAAAGAACCTGTATAGCCCCTAGTTTTTTCTGTTTTTTCTTAAATTCTATTCAATTTCACAGAATTTCATACATATATATACACACATTTCAAAATTCTTTGAACAAGCGTACCGACACATATCCAACAACAAGTTACCAACACATATCCAACAACAAGTTTCCAACAACATATCCAACAAGTTTCCAACAACATATCCAACAACAAGTTTCCAACAACATATTCAACAAGTTTCCAACAACATATTCAACAACAAAGTTCATCATACACAATCAAAACAAAAAGGAAGCACAAGGAGAAGAGTAGAATCCATCAACGCAAGCTTCCTCACCTAAAGCAAATCTGCAAATTGGGAAAGAAGAAAGTTAGAAGAAGAAGAAGAAGAAGAAGACTAGCTAGAAGATGAAGAAGGAAAAGAATAAGAAAAATGAGAAGAAGAAGAGGAAGAGGAAGAGGAAGAAATGTTCTTCTCTTTCTTTTTCTCCTCTCCTCTTCTTTATCTACTTCTTCTTATGCTAACTAAGGTAGGTAAAAATGCCATTTTTAGCTAAGCTAGGTAAAAATGCTAAATGTAGGTCATTTTAGAGCTAAGCTAGGTAAATAGGTCATTTTGGAGCTTCGTAAGGATATTATGTCATTGTCGAGGAAAATAAGCTAAGTATAGGTCAGTTTTGAGCAAACCTAGGTAGTTATGCCATTTTTGAGGCAACTAATCATATTTACTCATTTTGGAGGACAAAATGGCAAGTGTAGGTCATTTTAGAGCTATTCTAGTTATAATTGGTCATTTTGGAGCTTCGTAAGGTTATTTTGTCATTTTGGAGGGAAATAAGCTAAGTCTATGTCATTTTGGAGCTAAACCAAGGTTATCATGCAATTTTTTACCTAAGTATGCTTGTCATAAATGAACTAAAGAAGCTAAGTATAGGTCATTTTGAGCTAACCTAGGTAGTTATGCCATTTTTGAGCTAACTAAACATATTTACTCATTTTGGAGGACAAAATGGCAAGTGTAAGTCATTTTAGTGCTATCTTAGTTATAATCGGTCATTTTGCACGTAGGTAAGGTTATTTTGTCATTTTGGAGGAAAATAAGCTAAGTCTATGGCATTTTGGAGCTAAACCAAGGTTATCATGCCATTTTTTACCTAAGTATGCTTAGTATATCATAAATGAACTAAAGAGGCTAAGTATAGGTCATTTTGGAGCTAAAATGGGTCATTTCTTAAGCTAAGTATGCATTTGTTAAGCAAAACACTTGGGAAAACTTACCATCATCGCGGAGGTGAAGGACCAGTCGGGTTTGCGCCAGGGTGAGATGGAGAAGGACCGGTCGGGGTTGCGATAGATGCGGAAGGATCGGTCGATCCTTGTCGGGAGGCACGCTGCACCAAAGATCATTTGCAATGTCTCCTTAGCATGATGCAACTCAAATGTGAATACTAGTAACTAATGACCATTCAAATGAAACTCACCGTGCGTGCTATAGCAATATGGGGCATCGACGGAGGGGTCTGACCATTGTTCTGGCACATGGTCTGCACATTTTGTTTTCACGAGTTAGTCATATTAGTTAGTGATGAAACAAACATTACGTGCATGATTTGGCTAATATGGAGGAGAAACTTACCACGAGGAGCTCGTGTAGGGCCCGATGAGACGCGTCGTTCCGGTTCCTCTCCTCCTCCAACAGCCTAGCCGTCCTCTCCTCCATGTCCCTCTCCCTCTGCACCGCCTGCTTGTTTGCCTCCGCTAGAAGCTCCTGGGCCCTAGCCTCGATGGTAAGCTCCATTATCCGTGGACGAGGCCTTATCTCAGGATCGGAGCTCGTCTGGCGCTTATTGATCTCCGAGAGGGTTCTAGGACAACGTATCCGTCCATCCTCAACGGCCATCGAGCCATGGGGCCTCCCGCCACTAGATATCATCACGAGCTCTGGATCAAAAGGACTCTGGCTCCAGTTGAAGTCCTCCCGTTTCCTCGCCTTCCCCTCATCTCTATACCTCACGAGCTTGTTGTCGGAGGAGATGTTGCTGAAGCTCTCTGGATGATCGAGGTCATCCTCAGAGAATGCCTTGGCCTTCTTGTATGAGGCAGTATGGGCCATGGCATAGAGTTCTAACAACGGTGGCACCTCCTTCTTATTTTGTCGCACCTAAAAGAGAGGAACAAAATATTAGTTAAGGGCTCAAGCAAGCATGAAGAATGAAATTGCATGAATCATGAAGCAAACCACATACCCAGTGATCCCCGTACTCAAATAGGTTGGAGCTCCCTTGATGGTGTGGCACACCTTTCATTTGGGCACGCTTATCCTTGGCCTTGTTGTGGTCGGCTAGCCATTTGGGAGAGCACCCCTCATCCACCAATGCCTCCCAACAGTCCATCCTATCCGCACACCATCTCGGGGGCACCTAAGTTAGACAAGAGAAATTTCAACGCTACGCCTACGAATCAAATCAAGGAAACTAAGTACAAGGCCTTAAGAATAGGTAATTACCTTCATGTACTTCTCCTTACTCAGAAAATTTTGTGCGGCACTTCTTCTTGGCCCTCTTAATGTTAGTCGAGGCGTAGTAGTCTCGAATAGCCTGCACCCGAGCCTCGTGCCGTAAGTTCTGAAGTAGGCGCTTGCACTCGGCTACGAGAACAATAGCCGCCTTCGCCTCGTCTTCATCAAGACACCTGTAGAAGGTCTGCAATCAAACAAGATAACACTGATTAGTACAATCACTAGGTGTTGTTGATTCTTAATTCTAAGGAGAAATTACCCAAAACCGACGGATCACAATGTCGGCCACCGTCTCGCACAAGACACCGTCGACCCTCTCCTCTGGCGGGGCCGGGGCAGCCATGTACAGCTCCCAGGTCAGTGCTACCTGTGGAACCTCACCCTCACCAGACAACCGGACCTTCCCCAAGAAGTGGTGCTGGAGAAGCACACCAAGGACCTGGTTGGGCCTGCGAACACCAAGGTCGTGTTTCCAACCCCTGCAGTATGACAAGGCCAACACATTAGATATTAATTTGAAGAAGTATGAAGGCAAAAGGTTAAAAAGAGTAAATGCACTTACTTCTCCGCATTAGGCATAATCAACCACCTCTGATCGCGGGTCATCGGCATGGGCGGGAGCTTTGTACAACCACGCTGGTAGACCTTCTTACCCTCCTCAACCAGCTCGCCCTTGCTATAACTATCCTTAGAAAAGTTGTCCTCGCCAACATCAACATGGCCACTAGCCTCCGGAGTCACGTGGGACGAAGACTCTGGGACCGGAGTCTCCTGGGACGAAGACTCTGGGACCAGAGTCTCCTGGGACGAAGGCTCGGTGACCCGAGGCTCGTCGGCCTGAGGCTCGGTGACCGGAGTCCGAGACGGGTCCAAGTCATACGGGTCCACCTGAGACGGAGCACTCCTGTGGTCGGGATAATCAGCTAGGGGTGGCGGCAAGGAAGGCGCAATAGCCTTCCTACCTCTAGCACCTCTTGTCGTCTTCCCCCGACCTCTCCCGATCGAAGAAGAAGCACCCGCCGGTGTCTGCATACTGTGTACCAGCGCTCTCCGGAGTTGCTGGGCTAGAATAATAGCACCCCTCCCAGCACGCGCCGAGGAAGGAGGCTCAAAGCACTCTCAACCCGCGCCCACCATCTGTCAACACCTACAATGACAAAAGAGTGAACAAAATTAGTTCAACATAAAAAATGGAATACCTAATAACATGAACTAATTAATAATATATATGTACATAATAATAATTAAATACCTGACATTACTCATATTAATCTTCATCATCTATATATGCTCCAGGATCAATAAATGCATAATCATCATCACTATCAGTAATGACATGCTCATCAGCATCATCAATAAATGCATCAACATGTGGAAGACCTCCTTTATGTAATCGGTCAAGCATTGACAGGTCATCCACAGCAGTAACCTCTTCTTCATCCGTCTCTTCTTGTTCCGGCTAAGGGGTGAAGTCGGATTCACTTTAGCTGTCTACCTCAATGTTTTGTGGTGAAGTAGAGCGGTTCTTGAAACGTTTTTTGGAAACACGTGTTTCTTGGAAGAATTCTCCTTCATATGTGTCTGGGTTAATGTGAGGTTCATAATCATCTTCATTGAGGGGAGGTGGTTTAAAATGTGGCGGCACATCATAAATGACATCCCAACCATTCAGATTTGGATCCGTTTGGCAGGCCCACGGTAGATAGAAAACTTGGGTCGCCTGTTGAGCCGTAATATAGACATCAGGAACATCTAAATGGGTGCTTTGTTTGATTTTGACTAGCCCTATTGTTCACGAGTCCCTCTAGTCCCCTTCGGCTGGAACCAATAACATTTGAAGACTACGACGTTCGGTGGGTTTTCATCAAAGAATGTAAGTTCATAAATTGCTTCAACTCTTCCATAATACTTGACCCCTCCTTCGCCGACAGCGGAGACACAACAATTTGTAGACGTTCGGTCGGCCATAGATAGCTCTTTACCAAAAGTACGAAAGCGATACCCGTTGATGTCGTATTGGTCAAACGATCGGACCTTATAGTCAAAACCATTAGCAACTTGTCTCAATTCTGAGTCCATAGACTCTGCATTAGCTTACAAGTTTAATAAGAAAGGATTGTTGCATTAGTCGCAAACTAGATGAAGAAATGAAATTGTCTAATGGAAATTACCATTTGCTGAACCAAGAGATGAAACCAAGATAGCCGCCTCCATGCTTTGCCAGAAGCTCATACTCTTTGATGGAATCCTTTTGGATCACCGCTCCATCCGAGAATTTGGCGACATGTCGACTGTATCACATATCTGGGAATAAGAGCATTTCAAAGGAATTAGAAGTTGCAAAACAATGTACCGAGAACTTACTTGATGTAGGGCCGCTCTTCTATTAGGTTGTTGAATATATACAACGAAATGGTCCGCCATTCTTCGACATCCAACGCTATTGCTTTCGAAGCACCGGCTGGTGCGAGCTTCCCTTTGAATAGGATGAGGTTGGATCGACCTTTTTCACGGTCGCCATCATTGTACCGAGGCTTCGGATTATGCAAATGATGATTCTTGTCTGTGAAGTGTGTTGTCACGAAGTTTGCCGCCTCCTCAGTAATGAATGCCTCGCCCATCGATGCTTCAATTGTACGTTTATTTTTACATTTTGCTCGAACCGTCTTTTGCATACTCTCAGTTGCAAAGCACCAACAGTTTTGCACGGCCCCCCCCAATCTTGCGTCAGTCGGGAGATGCAAAATCAAATGCCGCATTGGATTAAGGAAGCCCGGTGGAAAGATATTTTATAACTTGCAGATCAACTTTGGCGCTAACTCTTCCAGTTCTTCTAGCACGTCAGGCGATAGCTCTTTCGCACAAAGAGCATGGAAGAAATAGCTCAGCTCTGCTAGTACTAGGCATTCATCCTCAGGGATAAAGCCACGCAACAGCACCAACATTACCCGCTCAAGGCATATGTGCCAATCATGTCTCTTGAGACCAAATATTTTCAATTTGTCAAGACTCGCTCCCCTGTTTAGATTCGCTGCATACCCATCGGGGAACATCAACTACATTTTCACCCACAAGATCATTTCCCTCATAGCTAGCCTTCCATGATTGAACCATTCCTTTGGCTTCCTCCAGTTATTCTTTCCTTTCGGTTGTCGTATGTTTTGTAACGGTCTATCACATAGGGCCTCTTGATCTACTCTAGCCTTAGGATTATCCTTTGACTTCCCCTCTATGCCGAACAATGTACCAAAAAGGGCCTCCGCAATATTCTTTTCAGTGTGCATCACGTTGATGTTGTATGGGCAAAGGAGGTCTTTAAAGTAAGGAAGATCCCATAAACATATCTTGTTAGTCCAGGCGTGTTTCGTATTATACCCTTTGAAATACTATGGACGATTTGGATCTGGATCAAGAGCGTTTATCTGATCCAGTATCTGTTGGCCTGTCAACATAGGTGGTGCAATGTTTTTGACAACTCTATGATAAAATTCTTCTTTTCTTTTCTGAACTTATGGTCAGGATCCAGGAACTGTCTATGCATGTCGAAGAAAGAAAACTTGCGACCCACCTGCAGCCAACGGAACTCAAGAGCTGCCTTGCATGTGGGGAACGGGAACCTTCCATGAACACACCAGCCAATGAATAGTGCATACGCCAGCAAGTCATGTGACGAGTACATGTACCACACATGCATTTTGAAGTTCTTTTTGGTAGCGGCGTCGTATGTCTTGATCCCATTATCCCAGGCTTCTTGCAATTCATCCTTAAGTGGCTACATGTACACATTCATATTGTTCCCCGGATATTTGGGCCCTGGAATTATCAACGTCAGGAAAATGTTCTTTCTTTTCATAATCTCTCCGGGGGAGATTGACTGGAATGACAAATATAGGCAAACAATTGTATTGTGCTGCCATCATACCATACACATTGAACCCATCCGTGCTGACGACAACTCGAGGATGCATTGGATCTATCGCTTTATCCTTATGTAATGCATCGAAGTGCTTCCACGCAAAAGCGTCTGAAGTGTGTCCCAACATCGGATTCCCATCTGCATCTAGTTCTGTTGTTTTGCCCAATTTATGTCACGTCATCTGTTTGGCCGTCTCTTCGACCATGAAAAGACGTTGAAGTCTTTGTATGATTGGCAAATACCGAAGAACCTTGACTGGGATTTTGGTCTGACTCTTCTCACCCATACCGTTGTCTACCAGAACATACTTGGAAGCATTGCAAATGGGACAATAGTTGAAGCCCGCATACTCAAGCCTAAATAAGGCACATCCATTCTCACAGGCATCTATCTTCTCATAGGGCATCTTAAGCGCATGTAGGATTTTGTCCGACTGGTACAGGTTTGCTGGCAATACATGGCCTTTGGGTAGAAAGCGTCCAAATATTGTCATCATCGTGTCATACCATTCTCTGCCCAGGTTGAACTGAGCCTTCAGAGCCATTACTTGTGTGATGGCATCCAGCTGACAAAGCTCAGTGTGCTCGTGGAGAGGACGTTTTGAAGACTCCAACATTTCATAGAAGGCCTTCGCAAATTCCTCCATCTCATCATTTGAATCCCAAGCATCATCAAAGTCTTGCACCATGTCTTCGATCCCGGTACCATGCTCATTGGTGTAACGACGAACCACCTCAGCTCTGGCACGCTGGGCAGACTCACCATGAAATGTCCATACCATATAATTAAGCGTAAAACCCCACTTATGCGGGTGTTCGATCATTTCAAACTCTGACTTCTTCTTAAAGTTGTCACAATCGACACAAGGGCACCAGGTAATTTTCTGTCCATTTGCAAATGCGATTCTCACAAACTCCTTGGTTTTTGTTACCCATTCACGGGTCATGTCTTTCTGACTAGTGTGACCGGTGTACATCCACCCACGATCACTCATCTTGCCTAGCTACTGGACACACAAAAAATATATACATAATTCAGCAAACCATATTCATTAGTTAATAGAGTTTGTCAGTTTTATTATGCCGATGCAACCTAGACGCTAGTAGGTAAAGATAGGTCCTAATCCCACCCGAGTATGTGTAGATTGGGTTCGTTTTCCCATGCTCTGCTCCAGATCCGACGCACAATTTCGTTAGCACCTCCCCGCTGTTCTCTTGATACACATCTCCACAATAAGCAAAGAGGATGTGTACCTGGAGAACAACAGGGAGGCACTGATGAAATTCTGCATCGGATCTGGAGCACAACATATGGGACAACGAACCCAATCTACACATACTTGGGCTCTCCATGGATAACGTTGGACAATTCAAAAGAATCACGATTATAAATATGCCAATGAATGCATATTTATAGATGTAACCCTTTCGAACGGGAGACGCATAGTGGTCACGCATACTGATGATTGAAGACACCTATAGCTAGCAAGTTTCATCGGCACGAAGACCGGAACAAGCAATTTTTTAAGGGTGCCGGGGGAGAAGATGTCATTTGTGCTCACCCACTAACGAAGGGGCGGAGCTCGTCAAACACATGGGGAGGTCATCGAACACTAGACCATCGCAGCGACGAAACAACTACACATTTAAATCCACCTGATCAACATAAATATAATGTTTTGTATAACAAAATCGAAAAATATATGACCTAACTCATAACTCACAAATATATGACCCCGTCGGCCTCTAGAAGGCCGAAGAGCACCTTTTTCGGGATCGGGGTGTCGGGGGTGTCATGTCGGGGTCGGGGTGTCGGGGGTGTCGTGTCGGGGTAGGGGTGTTGTGTCGGGGTCGGGGGTGCCATGTCGGGGTGTCAGGGTGTCGTGTCGGGGGTCGGGGTGTCGGTGGTGTCATGTCGGGGTCGACCCTCGACTCCTTTTCCCCTAGATCCTCGGGGGTCGAGGGTCTTCTTCTTGTTCTTCTTCTTCTTCTTCTTCTTCTTCTGCTCCTCATATTCTTCTTCTTCCTTCTCCTCCTCCTTTTCTTCTTCTTATCCTCTTCTCCTCCTTTTCTTCTTCTTCTTCTTCTTCTTCTTTTTCTTCTTCTTCCTCTTCTCCTTCTTCTTCTTCTTCTTCAGCGATCCTCGACCCTCGACCCCTTGGCGACCTGCGATCCTCAACCCGGTTCTATCGGCGTCGACGCACCCCGTCGGCGATCCTCGACCCGGTTTTCCTTTTTCCTTTTCTTCTTCTCCTCTTATCCTCCTTTTGTTCTTCTTCTTCCTTTTCTTCTCCTTCTCCTCCTACTCCTCCTCCTCGTCTTCTTCTTCTTCTTCTTCTTCTTCTTCTTCTTCTTCTTCTTCTTCTTCAGCGATCCTCGACCCTCGACCCCTTGGTGACCGGCAATCCTCAACCCGGTTCTGTCGGCGCCGACGCACCCCGTCGGCGATCCTCGACCCGGTTTTCCTTTTTCCTTTTATTCTTATCCTCTTCTCCTCCTTTTGTTCTTCTTCTTCCTTTTCTTCTCCTTCTCCTCCTCCTCCTCCTCCTCCTGCTCCTCTTCTCCTTCTCCTTCTTCTTCTCTCTCTACTTCTCTCTTCTTTCCCTTCTTCTTCTTCTTCTTCTTCTTCTTCTTCTTCTTCTTCTTCTTTTCTTCTCCTCCTCTTCCTCCTCCTTTTCTTCTTCTTTTTCTTCTTATTCTTCTCCTTCTCCTTCTCCTCCTCTTCTTCTTCTTTTCTTTCCTTCTTCTTCTTCTTCTTCATTTCCTCTCCTCCTCCTCCTCCTAAAAACCTAACTAACTTACTAACTTAACAGAAAAAACTAACTAACTAACTTATTTTGTCTAACCTAATATACTATACTAAACTAAACCTAAATCGAAAACAACAGAAAAATCTAAAAAAACAGAAAAAACATAAAAATCTAAACCTAAACTCACCGGGATCGGGGAGAAGAGTCGCCGCCGGTGGGGGTCGAGGCGGCGCCGGGGTGCGGCGGTGGGGCTTAGCGGCGGTGCGTTGGTGTCGACGGGCGGGGTGGCCGGGGCGGGGCCGGTGGAGGGGGGCCGGTGGAAAGGGCAGGGGAGGGGCAACATCGCCGCAGGGGAGGTGGTGGGACGAGGCCAGTGGAGGAGGCCGAGGCAGGGAAGGGGGTGGGGCGGGGCCAGGGCGACGGTCGCGGTGTGGGTCGAGGCGGTGGCGGGGTGCGGCGGGAGGGGGCAGAGCGGCGGGTCATCGGTGGCGGCGGGTCGGAGCAGCGTGGGGTCAGGGCAGCGGTGGGGAGTGCTTGGGGGCGATGGCGGGGTGCTGTCGGGGGCTGTGGCGGGGTGCGGTCGGAGAGAGAGAGAGAGAGAGAGAGAGAGAGAGAGAGAGAGAGAGAGAAGAGGGGGTGGGTCGTTAGGGCCATTATGGTAGTGGCTTATTTGCCGTCAGCTAGCAGACGGCAAAGAGGTGGGGTGGGTTGTTGCAATAAGTTGGCCTCCACCGGGCCCCACCCCACCGCTTTGCCGTCAATTGGCAGACGACAAAGAATCTTTGCCGTCAGCTGGCATACGGCAAAGAATTTGCTAATGGCAAAGCCACTCGTTGTTGTTTGCTAGCTATTTGTCGTCTGTTTTCTGCTAGTTGATGGCAAAACCACTCTTTATCGTCCGCTAGCAGACGACAAAGATGTGGCAGATGGCAAATCTTCTTATTCTAGTAGTGCTACCTATAATAGTAGCAAAAACTAATGCAAGCATGAGGGTGAAGTGAACTGGGTGATATCTGAATGATCAAGGGGGGTTTCTTGCCTTGCTGCTCTGTTGCAAAGGCTAGATCGTCAGTGGTGTAGTCATACCCGGCAACAACGTCAGTCTTAGGGTCTACCGGTAAGAAGACGGGGGAGAAACAATAAATATAAAGCAGGCAGATGCAACACGATGCATGACATGGAAATATACAGAGCTAGGCATGCACTAATGCAGCATTACATATCACAAACGGAGCTAGAGAATATTTGAGGATATTTCCTGGGTCTCTGGCTTTTACCGGACAAACAAATTCGATGAAGAAGTTCCATGTATGTTATGGTAGGAGCACATGACAAACGAACGGACTGCGTATTTGGATTTGTGGGATTTTTCTGATCAACTTTCATGTATAAAATATTTTCATCTCACTTACGGTTTATTTTATATTAATTTTAAAGGGTTAATAATATTCAGAAATATTATTTTAATTCAAAAATAGAATTATGACATTAGGAGGATGTCATGCTAACATCGGTAGTCAACGGTCTCAATTGACTAGTCGAACTAGCTAGTGGGTCCCACTGTGAGTGACACAGTTACTTATAGTTTAATTAACATTAATCAAATTAATTAGGGGTGGGAAGCGCGACGACGTGGCAAGGGGGACTAGACGGGCGCGAGCGGGGATGGGTCGGGGCACAGCGGCCGAGCTGGGGCGGCGGTGAGCGCGGCCAACCGATGGTGGGCGCGGGCGCGTGGGAGGGGCTCACGGGCGCGATGGGCATGCCCGGGGCGGGGCACAATGACGAGTGTGATGGGGCACGGGGGCCTGGCGAGCACGGACGACCGACGTGGCATGGGGAAAGGGAGGGGAGCGGTGGTTGCCGGGCCTCATCGATGTTCATGAGGAGGATGGCGGCGAGGCGTGATGTAGCCGGGTGGGGAGGGGGATAAGGAGGTCCGGTGGCGCAAGGAGGGCCGGTGGGGGAATTCCGGCGATGGCGGGTCGACGTGGGGTGGCGTCGGTGCCTGTGCGGGGTGTCGGGGCTCGCCCCAATCTGGATCAGGGGAGGGGTGGGGAACCGAGGGAGTGGGGGAGTGGGGATGAGCGTGGGTGTCGGTGGGGGTGGGGGTTGACCCCTTGTAGCGCCGGTGTGGGTCGGCAGGGGGAGGTGGTTAGGTGGGTCAGGCCCCAGTTGGGCTGGCGAGTGGAGGGGTGTGTTCGCTTTTTTTGTTTTGTCTTTAGTTTTCTTTCCTTTTATTAGTTTCTCTCTTTTTATTTAATCTTATTTATTTATCAGACCATTGTACTTAAGACAATAGGTGACCTTTCCAATAATTAATATTATAATTTTAGACAAAATCACAAAAATTTTGGTACCCAACTCAGAATGTTTGAAAATTACATAATCAAGGGGATTTAATAATTATTTTGGCCACTGCTAAAATAGATTTGAGGCACTAAACACCTGCAAAAATTGTGGGTGGCATTTTTAGAAATGCCCAGTGAATATTTGAAACCTATGCATGATTTTTATTTACTAGTTTGCAAAGCATTTAATTTCATTCTTCAAATGATTTTTAATTGCGAGGAATTTAAATGAGGGTTCAGTCCAATAGTGATCATAATTGGATTAGCTTAATCCTCAGATTATTGTAGGTTGATTATAGAGATTACTGTAGCACCAAATGAGGGTGTCACAATTCTCCCCTACTAAATGATATTCTTGTCTCGAGAATTAAGAAGTAGAAGGAAAGAGCCCGGGGTATTCCGCACGAAGATGATCTTCGCGTTCTCAGGTGGCTTCATCTTGAGAATGATTTGACCACTACACTTTCAAGAACTTGGTAACCTTGTGACGAGTCCGTCGTTCAGTTTCATCAAGGATGCAGACCGGATGCTCTTTATAAGAAAGGTCTTCTTGCACCTCAAGCATATCATGATCCACTGCTCGGATGGGTTCCTTAAAGAAGCAGCGAAGCTGTCACACATGGAAAACATCGTGAACCTGAGAAAGGTTTGACGGTAGTTCCAATTGATATGCCACTTTACCATGCATCTCTAGAATAGTAAAAGGACCGATATATCGAGGAGCCAGCTTGCACTTGATACCAAAACAGTGTGCACCTCTCATTGGTGTGACTCGAAGATAAGCCTTTTCGCCAGGTTGATAGACCATATCTTTGTGATGATGGTCATACTGACTCTTCTGACGAGATTGGGCAACCTTCAGATTTGCATGAATAATGCGGACTTGATCTTCGGCATGTTGGATAATATCCAGACCGGTAAGTGGTACGTTCCCCAATTCTTGACCAATTCAAAGGAGTTCGACACTTTCATCCATACAATACTTCAAAATGGGCCATCTTCAGACTAGCTTGATAGCTATTGTTGTAGGAGAACTCGGCATACGGGAGAGATTCCTCCCATTTCTTGCTGAAAGAAATGACACAAGCTCAAAGCATTTCTTCGAGAATCTAGTTGACTCTTTCAACTTGTCCCTGGGATTGAGGATGAAAAGTGGTGCTAAAGGACAAATGAGTTCCCATAGCCTCTTGGAAACTTGCCCAGAATCTTGAAGTGAATAAACTTCCATGGTCTGAACTAATCACCAATGGAATAGCATGGAGGGAGACAACTCTCGACATATATAGATCTGGTAGCTGACTAGAAGTGATAGTTTCCTTGACAACCAGGAAGTGTGCAACTTTGGACAAATGGTCAATGACGACAAGAATAGCATCATTACCTTTCTGCGATCTTGGAAAACCAGTGATGAAGTCCATTTTAACATGGTCCCATTTTCACTCAGGAATAGAAATAGGTTGTAGAGTTCCAGCAGGCCTTTGATGTTCTCCCTTGATTTGACGGCAAATGTCGCATTCTGAAACATAGCATGCAATGTCTTCCTTCATGTTTGCCACCAGAACCTTTGACGGATGTCTTGGTACATCTTGGTACTACCCGGATGTATGGACAAAGGTGTATCATGAGCTTCTTTCAGTAATTCTATCAGTCATATTCAGCTTTTCCTCCCTCGATGGAACCAATAAGCGACCCTTGAAGTACACGACACCATCACTAGCAATAGTGAAGCACAGGGGTCTACCTTCCGCAACATAGCATCAAATCTTTTCAACTACATTGTCATAGTGTTGCATGGTTTTGATTCTGACCACGAGATCTGGCACAACAACCAGATTATTAAGGAAACCCTTTTTAACAACCTGGAGGTTCATCTTGCAGAACTCTAGAATAGGGGGAGCGAGATAACCCTAACAAACAATATGCAAGTTCAGCTTGTGGAATTCTTTCTGAAGCAGGGGGTGAACCTTATGAACCTGGAGATGGATGCAGTAAGACTTGCGGCTCAAAGCATCAGCCATTACATTAGACTTGCCAAGTGTATAAGAAATTTACAGTTCTAATCTTCTATGCACTCCATCCATCTCTATTGATGGAGGTTCAAATCCGGCAGAGTAAACAGGTGCTTCAGACTTTGGTGATTGGTGTAGATCTCACAAAGATTACCAATAAGGTATTGTCGCCACTCTTTCAGTGCATGTATTACCATAGCAAGCTCGAGATCATGAACTGGGTAGTTCTCTTCATGATGGCGCAATTGACGTGAGGCATAAGAAATCACTTTGCGTTCTTGCAATAGGACATATCCTATTCCCTGACGCGAAGCGTCACAATAAATTACAAAGTCTTTACGAGTATCCAGAGGAGCAAGCACTGGAGCAGATGTCAGCTTGTCCTTAAGTGCTTGAATGCTCTCCTGACATTTTTCTGTCCACTCATATTTAACACCTTTGTGAAGAAGATTGGTTAAGGGCTTTACAATCTTGGAGAAGTTCTCGATGAATCGACGGTAGTAGCTAGCGAGTCCGAGAAAACTTCTGACTTGCTTGACATTCTTCGTGGGAGTCCAGTAGAGAATAACCTGAACTCGTTCAGGGTTGACCGCAATACCATCCTTGGATATCACATGACCATGTTAGGTCACTTCGGGCATCCAGAACTCACACTTGGAATACTTGGCATATAGCTGATATTCGTGAAGCCTCTCTAGTACAAGACGAAGATGTTCAGTGTGCTCTTCTTTATTCTTGGAAAATACCAAAATATCATCCAGATAAAGCATGATGAATTTGTCAAGGTAGTCCATGAATATATAGTTCATCTTCACGAGAGAAGGTTGCTGGAGCATTTGTTAAACCGAAAGACATGATGGTGTACTCGTATGTACCATAGCGGGTAACAAAATGCGGTGTTGGGAATATCTTCTTCACAAACACGGATCTGATGGTAACCAACCTCAAGTCGAGTTTAGAGAATATCGGGGAACCATCAAGTTGATCATACAAATCATTGATCCGAGGAAGCGTATATTTGTTCTGAATTGTAGCTTGGTCGATGGGTCGATAATCTTGGACTAGACGATTTATCCCATCCTTCTTTTTAACGAAGAGAGAAGGTGATCCCCAAGCAGATGAACTTGGACGAATGAAACCCAGACGAAGCAAATTGTCAATTTCTTGCTTAAGTTCAAGGTTTTCATGTGGTGGCATCTTATAAGGACGCTTCGCTATAGGAGTGGTGCCCGGTACCAAGTCGGTGACAAACTCGACAATCCTAGCCGGGGGGATCCCTAGGAGTTATCCCACAAAGACATCTTGGAAATCCCGGACAACTAGAATGTTTTCAATCCCCTCAAGAGGTGACGCATTTAATGCATTCAAGGCATATAGCCGAGCTTCAGCATTCCGAACAAGATGCGGATGATAGCTTACTATCTCATTCGAAGGATCCAGGAGGTGGAAAGTTTTTGTGGCACAAATGATGGAAGCAATCTGAGCCTTCAACCAATCCATTCCAAGAATGAGATCAATATTGGAAGACTTCAGCATTATGGGGGAGGCAAAGAATTCCAACCCTTCAATTTCAATGGGAACATTGTGACTAATCACTGAGGTTCGATATTGGCCCGCGGGGGTGTTTACCACTATTGGAACGTCCATCTCATCACTCTTAATGTCATGCATGTATGCAAAAAATTTCGACATGAAAGAATGTGATGCTCCTGTATCAAACAATATAGAAGCTGGTACTGAGTTAACAAGAAGTGTACCCATCATAGTAGCAGGCTGGTCTTGAGCTTCAATCATCTCAATGTTGTTATCCTAGCCACGACCATTAGCAGGCCTGCCATTGTTGTTGGGGGTCTGGTTGGAAGGAAGTGCAAGTTGATTCGGATTCTGCCTGCAGTCTCTGGCACAGTATCCTAGATCACAACACTTGAAGCATAGCCCATCCTTAGGACGAGAAGGGGAACATGATCTCATGGTGGCGGAGCTGGAAGTCTAGGCTGCCTTGGTGGTGGAGGAGGTAGACGAGGTGCACCATAGGACGGCCTTGGAGCAGGAGTAGATGCATGGTACATGTTGTGGGGAATCCAGATCTTGCGCTTCTGACTTGCTGAGCCCAAAGATGAGCCCATATCACGGTTGTGCTTGTTGCTATATTTGGGTCTTGCGGACCTGTTTCCACTTGAATGGACTTGTTCATCATGATGGCAAAGTTTTCAAAGTCCTAAAGAAGGATGCTAGCTTGATATCCGGGTGGAGGCCTTCACGTACAAGCATCAGTCGCAACGTCTTCTTCAGCATAGCGGGACAAGTCCAAAAACTCCGACTAATAACATCAACATTCTTGTAGCCCTGGACGAGATTGTGAAACTCACACTTCTTCTTGTCAATCATTTCTTGAGGAATATGGCGAGCACAGAATGTAGCTTGGAACTCCGGCCAGGTGATGATTGTTCCAATAGGTTGTCAACACCTGTGACTATCCAACCATTGAGCAACGGGACCCTTCAGAAAGTACGACGCAAAGGTGACGTAGCTAGCCATTGGGGCGCGTGCGGACTCTAGTTCATAGGTGATGTCATGAAGCCAGTCATCAGCGTCAAGCAACTGAGTTGAGATGCGATAGGTAGGGAAAATGGAGTGGAAACTTTTTGCTTTTCCAGAGGAAAAATGGAAACAAAAAGGAAATATGGAAATGGAAATGGAAATTTGCAAAACGGAAGTGAAATGCAATGGTGTTTTCTGGTGGAATGGACATGGAAATGAAACTTTCCGTTTCCACGAATATGGAATTTCTGTTTTTTACTATAGGCCTATGTCTACTTTGTAGCCCAAGCACAAAACAACACATGGTGAGCAAAATGAGTAGAATGGATCTCATCTACTACGACACATGTACTCAACTAGATCCTATACGTAATTATCTAGTACTACTACAATACTATGCTAAGTTGCAACATAACCATATTATTTTGTAGCCATGTTAACAATTTATTAAAATGTTTCGTTTTTGTGTGTATTTCTCTATGATTCATGCAGTTTAAAATTCGGTCAATGAACACTTAGGTTTCTGTTTCTGCTTTGTATTCGCCCCATGTCCGTTTCCGATAGTATCTATTTTCGTATTCATTTCCGGGGTTTCCGTATTCATTTCCGCTTCTGCAAAAAAAATATGAAAACAAATGTGGTAGCACCCAGTTCCGTCCGTTTCCGCTCCGTTTTCATCCCTAGCGGTAGGTAGCAGTGTCGAGGCGCATAAAGTCTTGTAGAATTATTGGGGCTGGATGTTAATTCATGTTCAGCCTTGGAAATTGATTAATAAGCCCTTGCATAAACTGGCGATTCAGTTCAAACTGATGCATGATACCAGCCATGTATTCAGGTGGTGGTGGGTGATCGGTACCACGATAACGTCCAGCTGGCCTAACCATTCTGTCAAAAATTTAACAGTGGTAGCCTAGCATCGAGTAATTGGATAAACAATGAATCATTCTTGAAGTAAATTGCACAGAGAAGGAAGTGCAGTAGATATGATATAGTAGTTTCAATTCAACATACACATCCATCCATAGGTCTATTACAAACTATAAGTCTATTACAAAATAGATGATAGGTCTGGCATGAAATTAACTTAGACAACTAGGCGGCACGCTGAAAGCACAATATGCTCCCTTGGTGGTTTTGATAATTCATGACAACATACATTGTCTCTTGGACTAATACTTTCATCTAGTGTATTTCAGATAAAGTCCATAGAGAGAGATGGGTTGGCAAAAAAAGGGTGTGGAGAATATCCCCATGAAGAAGAAGTAGAAGGAATAGCATTGGCAAAACTTCAAGCAAGAGGACTCTACATTTTACTTTCTGAGAAATCACCTTGAGTCCATAGGAAAGCCAATACTATTAAAAGGGGGTAAGGTACTATTGGTGAACAAGATGCTCATACGTGCACAAGTGATAGTTACCAAAAACAACCACAAGATGTTCCACAAAAGTTTGTCCAAAGCCAAATATCCAAAATTGGTGCAACCAACAATTCCCACTCGGTGCCACCGATTCCTAAACTCAGACAGACCGATGCCAAACCCTAGCATTCGGTGCAACCGATTCCACTTTGGTGCCACTGAGTTTGGGTTGCCAACTTCCCGTTACCTCGATTCACAAAATCGGTCCCACCAAGTTTGTTTGATTGGCATCACTGAGTTGCGCAATCAGACCATTGGTCACCTAATAGGTACAACCGAGATTTATGTATCGGTCTCACCGAGATTAAAAAGTTGTCACCTTTTGATCACTTCGGTACCACCGAGATTCACATATCGGTGTCACCGAGTTGGTCACTTAAGGTGTAACGATTGGATTTTTGGAGAAGCCTATATACCCCTCCACCACCACCACCTACTCGCAAGAGAATCACTCAGAACAGATCCCCACTTATCCCAACTGATTTTCTGAGAGAGAGCCACCTACTCATGTGTTGAGATCATGCCATTCCATTCCAGTCATTACCCTCCGTCGGTTGAAGACTCCATAAACATGGACGTACGATAGCACCACCTACCGGAACCATGGGAAAAATCTTTGTGTACTACATGCATTTGATCTCCCTATCTCAACTCCTTACTTCCATGTGCAATGTCTTTACTCTCTGTTGCTATACTTGATGACTTGCATGTGTAGGGTGTGCTAGACTTGCTATAATTGCTAAAATTTGCCAACACTTAACTTTGCACCTTGTGTAGATTTTAAATTCCTGCTAGTAGTCTATTCACTCGCACTCTAGACATACTCTTCTAGTGATCCCTCAATTGGTATCAGAGCATTGGTATCCATTGCTTCGGTTTCATCACCGTGGAGGAAGATGGATGTGTCTAGTGTGGATAGTTTGAGTTGTAGAGTGCCCACTCTTGATGGAGAATACTATAGTCAATCGAATAATGCTATGATTGGTCTATTGGACAAATTCCATTTGTGAAAACATATTGAAAATCCTTATGTGTTCCCCATTGATGAATTGCATCCCACACATGAAGAGGAAATTGACATGAATGGTAACCTTAGAACTGTCAATCTTATTGTTAGAGGTTTACCAAGATTTGTGCTTTCTCAATTGAAGAACTTTGCATGTGCTTATACTTTGTGGAATGATTTGGAGAAACGATATCAAAATCTTTCATTAAGTAATCTTGATGAAATTCTTCATAAAATTGTTGCTTTTCACAAAATGAAGCCTAGTGATACAAACTTTGATAAATGCCTATTTGAGCTTCGTGATCTTATGTGTGCTAAAGGAGATGTCACAACTATCAACAACATTATTATTGAATCCATTCACATTCATTAACTTGAACATTGTCACGGTTACAATACTAACGAGTCTCTTGGTTTCTAGGACGAGGAGATTCTACCAAATGATGACAATGAAGAACATGGCTACTATGAAGAAGATGAGTTGTTCGACATCGAGCATGAGAAGATCATGAAGAATATGAGTCTCATGGAAAACTTCAAGGATTACATGTCTGGTGGAAAGGAGTGGATTCTCGACAGTGGATGCACCGATCACATGACTCGAGATAAAGACATGTTCCAAGAGATCACGCCTAATCAAGGTTCTCAGAGGTATGTGACCTTTGGAGACAAATCTAAGGGTAAGGTACTTGGCCTTGGTAATGTGGCCACATCTCATGATAGCTCTATTCAAAATGTGATGTTTGTTGAATCCCTTCGCTACAATCTTGTTTCTGTATCTAGACTAGCAGACTTCGGTTTCAATGTGCTATTTACCAAAGTATATTGCCAAGTGTTTCGTGATGATAATCATAAAATTTTCTTTACCGATACTCGTAGAGGTGGTCTATACATTGTCGATTTCACTAAAAAGGCCCAACCTCATACTTTTCTTATTGCAAAATCATCTAAAGGATGGCTATGGCATAGAAGGCTAGGACATGTAGGCATGCGCAATCTAGATAAGCTTATCAAGGGCGGTCACTTTCTTGGTGTTAAAGATGTTATCTTTGACAAAGATAGACTTTGTCGCTTGTCAAGCAAGAAAGCAAGTAGGTGGAAGTCATCCGGTCAAGAACATCATGACCACTAGGAGGCCACTCGAGTTACTTCATATGGATCTATTTGGTCCTAATGCTTACAAGAGTCTCGGTGGAAACTCTTGTGGTCTAGCTATAGTTGATGATCTTTCCAGATTTACGTGGGTATTCTTTCTTGATGATAAGTCACGGGTTCAAAAGATCTTCGAGAACTTTGCACGCATAGCACAAAATCAATTTGAAGTGAATATCAAGAATATTCAAAGCGATAATGGTTTGGAGTTCAAGAACACCCATCTAGATACCTTTCTTGATGAAGACGGTATTTGACATGAGTTCTTGGCTACGTAGACACCTCAACAATGGAGTTGTTGATAGGAAGGACCGAACCCTCATTGAGATGGCAACAACGATGCTTGAGAAATACAAGACGCCAAGACACTTTTAGGCATAAGCCATGGAGACAGCATGTCATGCCACAAACCGACTCTACTTGCACAAGCTTCTCGGTAAAACGGCATACGAGCTGCTCACCGGTAACAAACCCCAAGTTGGATACTTTTAGGTATTCAGCTCTAAGTGCTACTTTCTTGATAAGCATCGCCATTCTAAATTTTCTCCTAGATCTCCTGAAGGTTTCCTACTCGGTTACGGGTCGAACTCTCACACCAACCGTGTCTACAACAAATTCACTCGAAAAGTTGAAGAGACGGTAGATGTGAAATTTGATGAATCTAATGGTTCACAAGTCAAACAATTGCCAAATGATGTAGGTGACAAAGATGCTTCGGAAGCTATCCAAGATTTGCCCATTAGCAAGATTCATTGCATGGAGGTGAAGGAAAGTACTTCATCAACCCAAATAAAAGCTCCTACTTCAGATCAAGGCTATTGACAAAATGACACGGAAGCATCCACGAGTGGTACGCAGCAAGATATAGAGGAGGAGGAAGTACATCATGAAGATCCACCACAACCTCCTTCGCCACCACCTCAAGGAGATGGTCGCATCGACAACAATGAAGATGATGAGATGATGAAGAAGAATCTCCACCATCCAACAAGCCAAAGCTACCCCATGTTATAGCATAAGTGACCAAGAACCATCCCTTAAACCAAATCTTTGGTGATATACAATCAGGGAGGATCACTCACTCTAAAACTCTCTTAGCTAACTTTTGTTAGCATTATTCTTTCATCTCTAGCATTGAACCCTTGAAGTTTGAACAACCTCTTGAGGACGCTGATTGGGTGAATGCTATGCATGAAGAGCTTCACAACTTCAAGAGGAACGAAGTGTGGACACTCGTGGAGATGCCCAAGGACGAGCAAAACATCATTGGCATGAAATGGGTGTTTCGGAACAAGCAAGATGAAGACGGTCAAGTTGTATGCAACAAGGCTCGCCTCATAGCCCAAGGATATACGCAAGTCAAAGGTATGGACTACGGTGAGACCTATGGCCCTGTTGCTAGACTAGAAGCCATTCGAATTCTTCTTGCTTATGTCAATCATCATGACATCACTCTTTACCAAATGGATATTAAAAGTGCATCTTTAAATGGTGAGATTGAAGAAGAGGTCTATGTTAAGCAACCACCTGGATTTGTAAATCCTAAGAAACCTGACCACGTTTACAAACTTCACAAAGCTTTATATGGTCTTAAGCAAGCTCCTCGCGCTTGGTATAAATGCCTAATGAAGTTTCTTATTGAAAAAGGTTTTTAAACTGGTAAAATTGACACAACATTATTCACAAAGAGAGTTAATGGTGAAGCATTTGTGTGCCAAATTTATGTGGATGATATTATCTTTGGATCTACTAACCAACAATTTAATGAGAAATTTGGAAGGTTGATGTCAGAGAAGTATGGGATGTCTATGATGTGTGAGATGAAATTCTTCCTTGGTCTACAAATCAAGCAAACGAGAGAAGGTACATTCATCCCTCAAACCAAGTACACCAAGGACTTGATCAAGAAGTTCAACAAGCAAGAGTGCAAAGGTATGAAAACTCCCATGACCACTAGCGGACACGATGATCTCACTAAGGAGGGTAAACCGGTTGATCAAAAGGTTTATCAATCAATGATTGGTTCATTTGTTTATCTATGTGCCTCCCATCATGATTTTATGCTTAGTGTCTGCATGTGTGCCCGATATCAAGCTATACCTAAAGAGTGTCATCTTAAGGCTATGAAATGCACTGTGAGATACTTGATACATACACCAAACTTTGGCATTTGGTATCCCAAGGGGTCTTCTTTTAATCTCGTTGGCTAATCCGACTCGGACTATGCCGGTGACAAGGTTGACAGAAAATCCACCTAGGGTGCATGTCAATTTCTTGGTAGATCTCTTGTGTCTTGGTCCTCCAAGAAACAAAACTCGGTATCTCTATCTACCATCGAAGCTGAATATATTGCTGCCGGATCATGTTGTGCGCAATTATTATGGATAACACAAATGCTTAAAGATTATTGAATGTATGTGAAAAGTGTGCCATTAGTTTGTGACAATGAGAGTGCTATTAAGATTGGTCATGATCCTGCGCAACATTCTCGAACCAAGCATATTCAAGTTTGACATCATTTCATGCGTGATCATGTTGCCAAAGGAGACATTAATCTTAAGTATGTTCGTACTAACAAACAATTGTCTGATATCTTTACTAAGCCACTTGATGAAAAAGTGTTTTGTAACTTGAGGAGTGAGTTGAACATCGATGATGCTTCAAACTTGAGTGAAGCTCACTCGGATGCATGCAAGGGGATGAGCTTTCATAACCATTACATGCTACTATTATCTTGAATATCATATATCTTGGAATTCTATGCTCCCTTGTTTTGCATCTAACACTTTTGTAGGTACTTGGAAGAACAACACTCCACAAGATTGCAAACCACTCATATCTTAGGCAATCTTGTCATGAACAAGTATCCACATCCTCTCTTTGATGATGAAAGGAAGAAGACAAAAAAACATATCCTTGACACATATTTCTCAATTGGTATCAACTCACAATTGGTATTATGTAATTTGTATATATTATGTTGTTCCTTGCGTGACTAACCTACGTAGGTTAAAAGTGAACAAAAACAACAAGGATTGCTCCCAAGTATTGTTGCTTGGCTCCTAAGTCAATATACTCTAATCTCCCATCATCTAGTTAAGTATCTTGTTTGGTTCATTCTCTATTTTGCAATATTTCTTGCAACCAATCAAATCTTCTCTAGTTGATACCTCTTTGTAAAGTGATTTACATTTACTTTACAAAATCCTTTTGACACTTTGTTATAAATTTTCAAATAAATTTGCAAGTTTCTCAAACATTGCCAAGTTTTTGTTTTATCCTTGGAGCCTCCGATCCAAATGACTCGGTTATACCGAATTAGCAGATGAGTGCATAACAACATATCGGTACCACCAACTTGTTTGTCTCGAAGTCACTAATCTGATATCTTTTCAGTCCGAGTTCATGTCAGTAAATCTTTATTTCCTTAGTAATTCCATTATGTTATTTTTAGTTCTTTGATGATCCCTTCATAATTAAAAAAGGGGGAGATATAAACTCAAGGATCCAAAACTCAAAGGAGGAGAAGTCCTACAAACTCTTAGTTTAGCCAAAAGGAGAGAAATTATTTTCCATGATTCCCTCAGTTTTTTTGTTCCCTACATTTAGTGACCCTAGTCCTCAAGGATCCCTTCCTAATCAGTGATCCCTGTATCTAACCCTATGTATGACCTTTCTGGAAAGTAATGCCAAAGGGGATAAATACCAAAGCTTCAAAGCTAAAGGGGGAGATACATGCTTATGCAAAGGGGGAGATATAATCTAGGGGGAGAGGAGAATATCAAAGTGTGTACTTATATAGACAAGGTGAGAATACCAAAGTAGGGGAGAAAATATGTTTGGGAGAAAGATGTGTTTATTTCATTGACTACTCATGTTAGACTTATCTCACCCTATCCAATCCCAATATCTACATGCTAAGATTCAGGGGGACATGATGATCTACTACTTTCATATCTAGGGGAGAAAGTTCTAAATGTTCTTTGAGACATATCAATCCTAAGGAATTATATCCTCTATATGTTCTCCATATCTTGGTACTTTTGAGTTCTATTGCTTTTGATTGGTAGAATACCCTTGTGTTTCCTAACATTGTTTTCTCAAGTGCATTTCTACTACTAGAATGCTCAAGAACTCAAGGTAAGTATATGCATCATATCTTCGATCAAGATGATCTCTTGCTTCTTGCACATATTGTTTGCAAGAGTGAAGTCTTGAACAAGGATACACCTCATTCGTATATATTTGATGCATATAGCCAAAATACACATGACTCTTTATATTCCTTCTACTACATGTGTGTCCATGCATTCCAAAGCAACTATCATTTAAAGGGATTGCACACAGTTAGGGGGATCAAGTATAGCTCATGTGTCTCTCAAAGTCTTCATTATATACATTCATCTCTTTATTTGAAGCTTTGATTGTATGTTTTCATCAATTACCAAATAGGGCACAATATGCTCCCTTGATTCTTTTGATAATTCATGACAACATACATTGTCTCTTGGACTAATACATTCATCTAGTGTATTTCGGATAGAGTCCATAGAGAGAGATGGGTTGGCAAAAAAGTGTGTGGCAAATATCCGCACGAAGAAGAAGGAGAAGGAATAGCATTGGCAAAGCTTCAAGCAAGAGGACTCTACATTTTACTTTGTGAGAAATCACCTTGAGTCCACAGGAAAGCCAATACTATTAAAAGGGGGTAAGGTACTGTTGGTGAACAAGATGCTCATACATGCACAAGTAATAGTCACCAAAAACACCCAGAAGCTCTTCCAGAAAAGTCTATCCAAAGCCAAATATCCAAAATCGGTGCAACCAACAATTCCCACTCGGTGCCACCGATTCCTACACTCAGACAGACCCATGCCAAACCCTAGCATTCGGTGCAACCGATTCCACTTCGGTGCACCGAGTTTGGGTTGCCAACTACATGTTACCACGATTCACGTCCCACCTAGTTTGTTGGATCGGCGTCACCGAGTTGCGCAATCTGACCGTTGGTCACCTAATTGGTACAACCGAGATTTATGTATCGGTCTCACCCAGATTCAAAAGTTGTGACCTTTTGATCACTTTGGTACCAACGAGATTCACATATCGGTGTCAGCGAGTTGGTCACTTAAGGTGTAACGGTTGTATTTTTCGAGATGCCTATATATACCCCTCCACCACCACCTACTCGCAAGAGAAGCATTCAGAACAGATCCCCACTTATCCCAACTGATTTTCTGAGAGAGAGCCACCTACTCATGTGTTGAGATCATGCCATTCCATTCCAACCATATGAATCTTGATCTCTAGCCTCCCCAAGTTTCTTTCCACCCAATCAATCTCTTCCACCAAAGCCAAATTTGTGAGAGAGTGATTGTCTGTTGAGGAGTCTATCATCTTGAAGCATAAGAGCAAGGAGTTCATCAACATTATTGAGCCTATTACGTTTTGGAGGGTGGTGCCTCCTAGATTAGTTAGGTGTCTCTTGGGAGCCTTCTACTTCGCGTTTTGGAGTGAACCAAGAAGTTTGTAAGGGCAAGGAGATCACCTACTTTGTGAAGATCTACCCCAATTTAGGCTAGTCCTCCGTGGACGTAGGCCATCATGGTATAGTCAAGTTTGCTTCTTCGTGGAACCCTCCATGGGTAGAGCCCTCCGCGGACTCTCGCGACCGTTACCCTCTGTGGATTGAAGACTCCATAAACATGGACGTACGATGGCACCACCTATTGGAACCACAGGAATAATCTTCGTGTCCTTCATGCGTTTGATCTCCCTATCTCAACTCCTTACTTCCATGTGCAATGTCTTTACTTTCCGCTGCTATACTTGGTGACTTGGAGACTTGCATGTGTAGGGTGTGCTAGACTAGCTATAGTTGCTAAAATCTACCAACAGTTAACTTTGCACCTTGTGTAGATTTTAAATTCCCACTAGTAGTCTATTCACCCCCCTCTAGACTCTTCTAGTGACCCCTCACACGCAAGCACGCGATAGAGAGATGCAACAATTAGGTATAGCGATACACAACATCAACGTCGGGGACAACCACTGAAGCCAGGTAACTGTCCATGATCACATATGTTAAACATGGGAATGGGATTCTACATCCCATGAAGACTCTCATGCAACAACTGGTGCCCTACGGGGAGCGCGGGCCCGCGTGCAGGAGTACGACCTCAAACAGCAGGCCACTCAAGACCTAGTGGTAGCTCTTTCCTGCATGGGTAAAGGATGTACTCCGGATACATCCTTGCTCTGACTGTCGGCATCAACTGCACCATAGTGTCGTGAAGACGAGTACGGGTGGCATACATCTCAAAAGTCAGAGCTCGGACAGTACAATCCAGTGCCTCATTGTACTAAACCAGAAACTGTGTGTCATAATGATGACTCACGTAGGGAGTATAGACCGTAGTGTAGGATCGGTCACTATGCTACCACACGAAGTGGGTGAAGGGAGCAGTGTCGGATCAAGTCTCATCCCTAAAGGGGACATACGTAATATATCTGAATCCAGTCTCCTCCAACCGGGGTGCTCTTGACGGAGGCGAGTGATAGCAGTGTATGCAGCATCATTGACTGTCATATCAACGGTCAAACCAACATCGCAGTAGGTGTGCAGCTCCGTGATGGAGAGGATCTGCCGATCCCAGATATCAACCTCAGCTTGGTACTTCTCCTGGTTGTACTCGCGGTAGTCCTCGTAAATAGTGTACTTGGGGTACCAGCGATATCCTAGCCTGGTCAAGAGCTCGACCAGAATGGCCGGGAACCCAGGGGTGTCGATGGTCATAGTCAGGCAAACGAGCTGCCTTGTGGGGCGCATCTGTAACAAGGAGATTCAAGATGTCAAATGGTAGTGTGTGTGTGTGTCATAACTTCAAAGGAACAATTGTCGATAAGAAAACTCTCCGGTGGATGTGATCACGAGAACCTAATGTTAGAGTTAGCAAAATCTTTGACCCGAAAGAGAAGAAACATCAAAACCCGGAGTATAGACGAGGAATAAAAGATCCTAATACCACTCGATTGAGATGTGGGCCCGTAAGCCACACAACAATGTTAGCAAAAAATCAAGTACTAGACTCAACCTCAGCCAAAGAGTTGGAAAGGGGGCTACCTATAGGCAGTCGGTTCTAATACCAAGTTGTGACGCCCCCAATTTGACCGTACGCTAATCATACATGCAAACGTGTATGACCAAGATTTGAGACTCAATGATCGATATCACAACATAAATCTAGACACAAAATAAAAGTCATAGACCTTCATATTACAAGCCAAGGGCCTCGAGGGATCGAATACAAAGCTCGACAAGCACGAATTAGCAGAAGCAAATAATATCTGAGTACAGAAAGAAGTTAAACAACTTTTTGCCTTTAGAACGCTAGCAGAAACATAACACGAATTGAAACACGCGAGGCCTCCTCCCTGGGAACCTCCTATCCTACTATTGGCCGGGGGCAACCTCCACATAGTAGTAAGCTCCAGCGCTGGTGTAGTAGTCACCAGCGGCGTACTCCATCTCTGGGGATCCATCGTCTGAATGCGGCAATCGTATCGAGGGGGGAAGAGAAAGCAAAGCAACGGTGAGTACTCATCCAAAGTATTTGGAAGACTGACATCATAACTATGCTAAGTAACATTATCAAGGACTGGGGGTTATATCTGGACTGACTGCAAAAGAGCAAGAATGATGTGGAAGGCCTAGTCATATCGAAGACTAGCATCTTCAACATCTTGCAACATTAGAAGAGAGTAGACTGGAAACTCATATATAGCAAATTTTATTGTAGCAATTTTATTAAATAACCACGCCCAGAGATTCTTCCTCGACTCCCTACGAGAAAGCAATCTCGGAGCCAACATTCATTTCAATTTTAGGTCTCAGCTATAGTTGAAGTAGATCAAGGTACGATTCCAAGTCATCCTGTTACCGTGGACACGGTTGTTTGAATAGTTGAATTCATCCTTGCAGGGGTGCACCACATTTCCAACACGCTTGGTCACCTCCGGCCAGAAACACTTTCCTAGGTCATGCCCGACCTCATGATATCAAAATGTCGTCACCCTACCTAGGCTCAATAGAGAGGCCAGCCTGCCGGTCTAAATCCTAATCGTGCAGGGGTCATGGGCCCACTCACCCTTTGCAATCCTGCATGATCCGTGGGCGGCCGAGGTCAGTCCTAGCACCTCTTATACAAGAACAATGCCACTCCGGACCACTCGGGCGCACGCCGCTCCACTGCTGACGTCCGAAGAGTTCGGTTGATACACCGATGCTAAGAACCCATAACTTGTCCCACGCGAAGGCTAGTGCGAAAAAGGTCAAATGACCAACTCAGATCAAATACTCAAACCCTTAGCATTTTAATAAGTATGGTGACTAGCGCGACCCACCATGTGTGGCCCCGTCGCCCCGTCTCCTAGTCTTGTGGCAAGGGCCTCACTTGCCCGATAACCACTCGTCGTCATCAAACCATGGGTACCCCTCAGGGCCGACCCATCACCAACATCTTACCATAACGAAGTCAAGTAACCGTGTGTATAAGGCATCAAGGCGGGACCTAAGGAATCACCCTCAAGGTTTCCACTCGATGTAACCGTCAAGGGGGACTTAAAGGAATCACCATCGAGGGTCCCACACTTGAGGGGGTACATGGCAGAGTCGACATCGGGAGTGGCGGAGAGGTATCACACTTTCTTTACCATGACCGTCAAGCTAACATCATGAGTACTTCACGAGGTGTCACCCTCGGTACTCGATAGTAGTTCTCCACTGTCGTGCAACTAAGGGGGTGTGCGGTGCTGTGTCTGGCCTGGCTCATTGATCGTGATGATCGAGTAACTAATAATTAAAGCGGGGCAACTTAGACTAAGGCGTCACAAGGGTCACTAATCAACCTATGATAAGTAGTTTATTAAAGCAGTACGTACTGTAGTAGTTTATCCGAAACAGGCTATGCATCAGAATAGGAGATATCTATAACAGTAGCAAAAACTAATGCAAGCATGAGGGAAGATATAACTAGGTGATATCGGAATAGTCAAGGGGGGTTGCTTGCCTTGTTGCTCTGTTGCAAAGGCCTGATCGTCAGTGGCGTAGTCATACCCGACAACAACGTCAGTCTCTGGGTCTACGAGTAAGAAGAGGGGGAAGAAACAATAAATGTAAAGTAGGCAAATGCAACATGATACATGACATGACAATATGCAGAGCTAGGCATGCACTAATGCAACATTACACATCACGGACAGAGTGGGAGAATATGTGACGATATTTCCCGGGTCTCTGGCTTTTATCGAACAAATGAATTCGATAGACAAGTTCCATGTTCGTTATGATAGGAGCACGTGACAAACGAACGGACCGCGTACTCTGATTCGTGAGATTTTTCTGATTAACTTTCATGTATAAAATATTTACCTCTAACTTACGGTTTATTTTATATTAATTTTTAAAGTTTTAATAATATTAAAAAAATAGATTATTTTAATTGAAAAATGGAATCATGGCATGATGTCATGCTAACATCACTAGTCAGTGACAATGGGCCCCACTGTCAGTGACAATGGGCCCCACTCTCAATTGACTGGTCAAACTGACCAGTGGGCCCCACTGTCAGTGACAATGTATTAATTATAGATTAATTAACATTAATCTGGTCTATTAGGGGTGGGAAGCGCGGCGGCGTTGCGAGGGGGGCAAGCGGGCACCGGTCGGGGGTGCGGTGGCCGAGCTAGGGTCGCGGTGAGCGCGGCCGGCCGGTGGAGGGCACAGGCGCATGGGAGGGGCTCGGGGGCGCGCTGGGCGCGGCCGGTAAGGGGCGAGATGGCGTGGGCGGTGGGTGGAGGGGGCGTGGCGAGCGCGGATGGCCCGCACGGCAAGGGAAAAGGGAGGGGGGCGGTGGTGGCCGGGCCTTACTGGCGTTCGTGAGGTGGGCAGCGATGCGCGATGTAGCCGGGTGGGGAGGGGGATGAGGAGGTGCAACGGTGCGAGGAGGGTCAGCGGGGGCGTTCCGGCGATAGCGGGTCAACGTGGGGTGGCGTCGGCGCCGGTGCGGGCCATCGGGGCTCGCCCCAATTTGGATCGAGGGTGGGGTGTAGGAACCGGGGGAGTGGGGGAGTGGGGATCAGGGTGGGAGGAACCGGGGGAGTGGGGGAGTGGGGATCAGGGTGGGTGTCGATGGGGGTGGGGGTTGACCCCTTGTAGCGCCGTGGTGGGCCGGCAGGGGGAGGTGGTTAGGTGGGGCGGGGCCTAGTTGGGCCGGCGAGGGGAGGGGGTGTTTTCCATTTTTGTTTTGCCTTTAGTTTTCTTTCCTTTTATTAGTTTCTCTGTTTCTATTTAATCTTATTTATTTATTAGACCATTTGACTTAAGAAAATAGGTGACCTGGCCAATAATTCATATTATAATTTTAGATAACACCACAGAAGTTTTGGTACCAATTGCGAATGTTTGAAAATTGCATAATCAAAAGGGGATCTAATAATTCTTTTGACCAGTGCTAAAATAAATTGAGGCACTAAACACCCGTAGAAATTGTGGGTGGCATTTTTAGAAATGTCGAGTAAATATTTGAAACCTACGAATGAATTTTATTTACTGGTTTGCAAAACTTTTAATTTTACTTTTCAAATGATTTTGAATTGCAATTAATTTGAATCAGGGTTGATTCCAAGAGTGATCATAATTGGATTAGCATAATCCTCAGATTATTGTAGCTTGATTACAGAGATTACTGCAACACCAAATCAGGGTGTCACACAGACCATAGTGGATACGAGGCATCAAGCCCTAACAAATCTAACATCTATTACATATGAATTCTCATCCAATTCTCATCTACCTCCATGTACCTACATAACAATTACTCATACATGGATGAGAGCATCAGGAAATTCCTATTGGAGAAGGGTTGGAGATGAAGACAATGACCAATGCCCCTCTCCAAAGCCCAAAACATACTCCAAATCGGATATCCAAAAGAATAGGAGATGTCACTGGCTCTATATCGTATAACACATTAGAGATTTTCTACGATTTTTTTGGAATATATGGGGTTTATAGGTGAAGGAATCATCAAAACTAGGCGACGAAGGGCCCCATGCGGCCACCTGGTGTGATGCTACTTGGCGTACGTGTTGGGTTTTCCTCGATGAGGAAAGGATGAAGTAGTATACTAGCTAATAGTATTTTCCTCAGTTAAGAACCAAGGTTATGGAACCAACAAGACAAAACACACATAACACCTACACTACCTGCACACACACACCTAGGAAATGCTCGCACCCATCAAAGACAAGAGTGTTGTCAATCCCCCTATTCTCACCGATTGCAAGGATTAATTCTGGTTGGGATAGGTATGGAATATAATAAAATAAAATGAAAGATAAGGAAAATTGCAAGCAATTTGTATTTTTTTAGTATTGATAGGAAAAGTGGATTTGGGGGCCATAACATTCATGAGAGGCATCTCTCTCATGAGCGTATGATCTATGGGTAGACAAATTACTGTTGGGCAATTGATAGAGAAGTGCATAGTTATGACTATGATTGTTCATGTCATGATTCATATGTAGGCATTACTATTATGACAAGTGTACCGGTAAACTTACTGATGCTTGCTACTATTTCACCCAAGATCGCCATCTATCATGCATCTCAAAGTATTAAGTTCATGAAAAACAAAATAATGCTTTAAGCAAGATGGCGTAATGTAGACAAGGTGATCGATATATTCGGAATCATCGTTTTTGTTGGGACCCCGATCCTAAGACATATCAATCCAGCCCGTAACACATCACACCACTTTGCGGCCTCACGCACGGTAACCCACGGCTGCCACCTTACCTTGGCTGGGACCGTTTGCGTCTTTTGGCTCACGGATATGAACATGTCGCTAGCATTCACACATCAAATAACCCAGGTCGACATGACTAGTTATAGACCCAAGTGGCACAACCTATAGGGACAGGCATACGTAACCTAGCAATGCAGGTGTCGTTCATCATCGTGTGTAGACGAGTCATGGAAAGCTACAAGGACTCCATTATGCCGTGGGACATAAATGTCATCACCGCACGTAGACGAGTCGTAGCAGGCTACATGGACTCCATTACACTGCGAGACATTTCCTCCAAGGGACAGACACAACAGCAAAGAAGGATACATGTCGGTCAATCAATGTGTCCGGAGCAGTAGCAAGCTACCAAGGCTCGATGGAAGAACAAAGAGGCATTTCCCCGTAAAGAAGGCTACTAAAGGCACACAAGTAGGTGTCGAATCCCACGCATACCAATGCATTTCAATCATAAACACACTATGCACGATATGCGTAGATACAACATGGCATCACAACAAAACTCTACAACATAACATTTATTTAGAAGGATCCAAGGAGCCAACATAGTATAATGTTACAAACAAAAGGGGTCACAAGACCCAACATTCAGAGCATACAAACAACAAGCGGAAGTTACATGTCTGAGTACAGACATCTACAAAGGCGGCTAGAAGAGCCTGAAAAGCTACAACGACCCTACCATAGGAACCAGACCTCTGTTTGGGTTACTAAGCTAATCCGTCGATGTCAACGTCAGAAGAAACATAATTGAACTCAACGTCTATCTCTGCAAAAATATAAATAAGCAACAATGAGTACAAAGGTACTCCGCAAGTCTTACATCAGAACTATCTACGTATGCATCATGTATCAATGAACGGGATTGTGGGGTTTACTGCAGAATGTCAGCTTTGTCCTTTGGCTATCCTAGAATACGACAAAGTAACCAATGTATCACTACTCTCTCGTCTCCCTACAAGAGAGCACACACGATTCCACATGTTCACCATCTCAATACACCACTATGGATCCTCTCTCGTCTTCCTATGAGAAGCCATCCATAGAACTCACACTTGTTTGGTGCATTTTAGAGTTTCCACTTAAAGTTGTCTATGAACAATGCAAGTATCCAAGTAGTCCATATCCGCAGACGCGGCTATTCCAATAGATAATTTACACTGCAGGGGTGTACTTCGTCACACATGCTCCCACCACTTATCGCCATGTGCACGTAAAAAGGCACCTCGGCAACCTTCAAGCAGAAGCCCAGCGAGGGAGTCGGCCACAGACGTTAACCTTCAACGAGTCACGTCCAAGGTAGTCGCCTATCTGAGTTGGAACCCATAATGGAAGTCCATCCGAGGTTTCCAACATGGCCTCAAACGTTGCGAGTAGGGCCCCAAGCCGGTCCCGATTGGGCCGTTCATCCACTTTGCAGGATGTGCCACACCTATCAATGTTTCGAACTACTGCGACTCCTGGACTGAGAACAGGGTAGGTTAATAATCCGAGAGGGCTTGAGTTACCGGATCCCAATATGCGGTAGTAGCTTGTCTTGGAACACAAACACGGAACTCAGCTCCTATGAGCGGTTTCAATGATACAACCCACCATGTACTCCTACATGGCCACTCATCGCTACCTTTACAAAAACAGGTTCATCACTTAACTCTCATCATCAGGACACATTCATTTCACTTTGGTTCATCTCCCAAATGAATCAGACCTGATACAACTCTAAGCATAGCAAGCATAATAGGGTTATAGCAAAACATGGCTCAAGCATCTACCAAGTATGCTAGGTTGCTTGGTTTAGCTATTTACTGTGATAGTGATAGGTCATGCAAAGGAGTGGGTTCATTTATCGCTACACAAGTAGCAGTTGAACACGTTGTCCTAATGCATTGAAATGAGATCAAGAGCGAGAGATGGGATTGTATCGGATATGCTCAAGGGGGGTTGCTTGTCCGGTTATCAGAAGAACTCAGTTGTTCTTCAATGTCGTTGATAACTACGTCTCGCAAGTAATACCTTCAATGTTCATGCACCTAGTGAGAATGGTTTGTTGAATCTTGATCGTAGTAATACACATGTTCATAACATTGATGCCAAAAGATACAAAGTTAATAATGATAGTACCACATACTTGTGCATTGCCGCTGAATGTCATGTTGGTATAAAACGCATCAAGAAACTCCATGCTAATGGATCTTTGGACTCATTCGATTTCGAATCGGTTGAGACATGCAAACCATGCCTCTTGGGCAAGATGACTAAGGACCCCTTTTCCAGATGGATGGAGCGAGCAAGTGATTTATTGGAAATGATACATGTTGATGTATGCAATCCAATAAGTCTTGTAGCGTGTGGTGGATATCGCTATTTTCTTACCTTCACTCATGATTTGATTAGATATAGTATATATTTACTTAATTAAACACAAGTCTGAATCGTTTAAAAAGTTCAAGCAAATTCAGAGTGAAGTTTAAGATCATCGTGACAAGAAGATAAAATGTCCGCGATATGATCGTGGAAGTGAATATCTGAGTTACGAGTTTGGTATACAACTTAACACAATGTGAAAGTTGTTTCACAACTCACACCACCTGGAACACCATAGTGTGATGGTGTGTCCGAACGTCATAGCCGTGCTCTATTGGATATGGTGCGAATTATGATGTCTCTTATCCTTTTACCACTATCATTTTGGGGTTATGCATTAGAGACAACTACATTCACTTTAGATAGGGCACCATCTAAATCCGTTGAGATGACACCGTGTGAATTATGGTTTGATAGAAACCTAAGCTATCATTTCTTAATGTTTGGGCGACAACACTTATGTGAAAAAGGTTTTCACCTAATGAGCTCGAACCCAAAGCAGACAAATGCATCTTCATAGAATACCCTAAAGACAGTTGGGTAAACCTTCTATCTCAGATCCAAGCATAAAGTGTTTGTTGCTAAAACTGGGTCCTTTCTCGGGAAAGAGTTTCTCTTGAAAGATTTGAGTGGGAGGAAGATAGAACTTGATGAGGTTGTTGAACCTTTGTTCAACCAGAGAGTAGCGCAACGCAGGAATTTGTTTCTGTGAAGCCTACGTTAGTTGAAGAGGAAGTTAATGCTGATGATCATGAAGCTTCGGATCAAGTTACCGTCGAACCTCGTAGGTCGACAAGGATGAGTACTGCTCCTGAGTGGTACGACAACCCTGTCTTGGAGGTCATGTTGTTGGACAACGATGAACCTATGAGCTATGGAGAAGCGATGATGGACCTGGATTCCGACAAATGGTTAGAGGTCATGAAATTCGAGAAAGGATCCATATATGAAAACCAAGTATAGACTTTCATAGACTTGCTCGTTGGACGGCAGGTTGTTGAGTACAAATGGATCTATAAAATGAAGATAGACGCTAATGGTGACTGTCACCATTTATAAAGCTCGACTTGTCGCAAAGAAGTTTCCGGCAAGTTCAAGGAGTTGACTACGATGAGACTTTCTCACTCATAGTGATGCTAAATTCCGCTGGAATTATGTTAGCAGTTGTTGCATTTTTCAATTATGAAATCTGGCAAATGGATGACAAAACATCATTTCCTTCCTTAAGGAAAGGTTGTATGAGATACAACCAGAAGGTTTTGTCAGTCCTAAGGATGCTAAAAGGTGAGCAAGCTTTAGCGATCCTTCCATGTACAGAAGCAAGCATCTCGGAGTTGGAATATACACTTTGATAAGGTGATCAAAGTTTCTAAATCTATACAAAGTTCATGAGAAACTTGTATTTGCAATAAAGTGACTGGGACCACTATAGAGTTTCTGATAAGTATATGTGGATGACATATTGCTATTCGGAAATGATGTAGAATTTCTGGAAAGCATAAACGGTTGTTTGAAAAGAGTTTAGTTGGATCGGATTCGACAAAGGCGGTCCTTGAGAAGGTTGAAAAGCAACTAGTTTATCACCATTGTGGTTTTTGCGTAGATGAGAATTGTTCTTGCTAGATACCCATAGCAGCCACGTAAAACATGCAACAACAATTAGAGGACGTCTAACTTGTTTTTGCAGGGTATGTTGTGATATGATATGGCCAATTACATGATGTGATATATGTGATGTATGAGATGATCATGTGATGTATAGATTATCACGACTTGCATGTCAATGAGTACGGCAACCGGCATGAGCCATAGGGTTGTCTTTAATTATTGTATGACCTGCGTGTCAATCATTAAGCTCTATGTAATGCTTTACTTTATCGCTAAACGGTAGCAATAGTAATAGATGCATGTTGGGCGCGACAACCCCAATGGCGACACGTTGATGGAGATCAAGATGATGGAGATCATAGTGTCTTGCCGGTGACGATGGAGATCATGCCGGTGCTTTCAAGATGGAGATCAAAAGCACAAGTTCATGGCCATATCATGTCACTTATGATTTGCATGTGATATTAATCCTTTTATGCACCTTGTTTTGTTAGGACGACGGTAGCATTATAAGGTGATCCCTCACTTAAATTTCAAGATGAATTGTGTTCTCCCCGAGTGTGCACCGTTGCAAAAGTTCGTCGTGTTGAGACACCACGTGATGACCGGGTGTGATAGACTCTACGTTCACATACAACGGGTGCAAGCCAGTGTTGCACATGCAGAACACTCGAGTTAAACTTGACGAGCCTAGCATGTACAAACATGGCCTCAGACCACAAGAGACCGAAAGGTCGAACATGAGTCATATAGTAGATATGATCAACATGATGATGTTCACCATTGAAACCACCTCAACTCACGTGATGATTGGACTTGAGTTGGTGAATATGGATCATGTATCACTCGAATGACTGGAGGGATGTCAATTTGAGTGGGAGTTCTTAAGTAATATGATTAATTGAACTCATTATCATGAACATAGTCGGTAGTGTCTTTGCAAACTTTGTTGTAGATTACTAGCTCACGTTGTAGCTCCCTTGAATATTTATATGTTCCTAGAGAAATAGAGTTGAAAGATGATGGTAGAAAAATTGCGGACTGGGTCCATGATTTGAGGATTGTCCTCATTGCTGCACAGAAGGCTTATGTCCTTAATGCACCGCTCGGTGCGCCAACCCCTCTAGCGTCATCTGTAGATGTTGTGAACATCTGATAGGTACGTTCTGATGACTACTTGATAGTTTAGTGTGTCATGCATTACGGCTTAGAATTGAGGCTCCGAAACATTTTGAACGTCATGGAACATATGAGATGTTCTAAGAGCTGAAATTAGGATCTCAGGCTCGTGCCCGTGTTGCGAGATATGAGATCTCCAACAAGATTCTTTGCCTATAAGATGAAGGAGAATAGCTCAATTGTTGAGCATGTGCTCAGATTGTTTGGGTGCAACAATCACTTGAATCGAGTGGGAGTTGATCTTCCAGATAAGATAGTGATTGATATTGTTCTCCAAGTCACTGTCACTAAGCTACTAGAAGTTGGTGATGAACTATGAACGCCAGGGATAGAAATAATGATCCCTGAGCTGTTCGCGATGTTTGACACCGCGAAGGTAGAAATCAAGAAGGAGCATCAAGTGTTGATGGTTAGTAAAACCACTAGTTTCGAGAAAGGCAAGGGCAAGGAGGGAAACTTCATGGATAGCAAGTCAGTTGCTGCTCCAGTGAAGCAATCCAAAGTTGAACCCAAACCCGAGACTAAGTGCTTCGATTATGAGGAGAGCAGTCGCTGAAGCGGAACAACCCTAGATACTTGGTAGATAAGAAGGCTGGCAATGTCGACAGAAGTATATTTGATATACGTGTTAATGATGTGTACCTTGCGAGTACTCCTAGAAGCACCTAGGTATTGGATACCTGTTCGGTTGCTAAATGTTAGTAACACGAAATAAAAGCTATGGAATAAACGGAGAACTAGCTAAGGGTGAGGTGACGATTTGTGTTGGAAATGTTTCCAAGGTTGATGTGATCAACATTGCACGCTCTCTCTACCTTCAGGATTAGTGACGAACCTAAATAAATGTTATTTGTTGTTTTGCATTGAGCATGAACATGATTAGATCGTGTTTATTGCAACACGGTTATTCATTTAAGTTAGAGAATAATGGTTATTCTATTTACATGAATAATACCTTCAATGGTCATGCACCTAGTGAGAATGGTTTGTTGAATCTTGATCGTAGTAATACACATGTTCATAACATTGATGCCAAAAGATACAAAGTTAATAATGATAGTACCACATACTTGTGGCATTTCCCATGAATGTCATGTTGGTATCAAACGCATGAAGAAACTCCATGCTGATGGATCTTTGGACTCATTCGATTTTGAATCGGTTGAGACATGCAAACCATGCCTCTTGGGCAAGATGACTAAGGACCCCATTTCTAGATGGATGGAGCGGGCAAGTGATTTATTGGAAATGATACCTGTTGATGTATGCAATCCAATGAGTCTTGTAGCGTGCGGTGGATATCGTTATTTTCTTACCTTCACTCATGATTTGAGTAGATATAGTGTATATTTACTTAATGAAACACAAGTTTGAATCGTTTGAAAAGTTCAAGCAAATTCAGAGTGAAGTTTAAGATCATCGTGACAAGAAGATAAAATGTCCGCAATATGATCGTCGAAGTGAATATCTGAGTTACGAGTTTGGTATACAACTTAAGACAATGTGAAAGTTGTTTCACAACTCACACCACCTGGAACACCATAGTGTGATGGTGTGTCCGACGTCATAGTCGTGCTCTATTGGATATGGTGCGAATTATGATGTCCCTTATCCTTTTACCACTATCGTTTTGGGGTTATGCATTAGAGACAACTACATTCACATTAGATAGGGCACCATCTAAATCCGTTGAGATGACATCGTGTGAATTATGGTTTGATAGAAACCTAAGCTATCATTTCTTAATGTTTGGGGCTGCAACACTTACGTGAAAAAGGTTTTCACCTAATGAGCTCGAATCCAAAGCGGACAAATGCATCTTCATAGAATACCCTAAGGACAGTTGGGTAAACCTTCTATCTCAGATTCGAGCATAAAGTGTTTGTTGCTAAAACTGGGTCCTTTCTTGGAAAAGAGTTTCTCTCGAAAGATTTGAGTGGGAGGAAGATAGAACTTGATGAGGTTGTTGAACCTTTGTTCAACCAGAGAGTAGCGCAGCGCAGGAATTTGTTTCTGTGAAGCCTACGTTAGTTGAAGAGGAAGTTAATGATGATGATCATGAAGCTTCAGATCAAGTTACTGTCGAACCTCGTAGGTCGACAAGGATGTGTACTTCTCCTGAGCGGTACGACAACCCTGTCTTGGAGGTCATGTTGTTGGACAACGATGAACCTACGAGCTATGGAGAAGCGATGATGGACCCGGATTTCGACAAATGGTTAGAGGCCATGAAATCCGAGAAAGGATCCATATATGAAAACCAAGTATAGACTTTGGTAGACTTGCTCGTTGGACGGCAGGTCATTGAGTACAAATGGATCTGTAAAATGAAGACAGACGCTGATGGTGAATGTCACCATTTATAAAGCTCGACTTGTCGCAAAGAAGTTTCCGGCAAGTTCAAGGAGTTGACTACGATGAGACTTTCTCACTCATAGCGATGCTAAAGTCTGCTGGAATTATGTTAGCAGTTGCTGCATTTTTCAATTATGAAATCTGGCAGATGGATGCCAAAGCATCATTTCCTTCTTTAAGGAAAGGTTGTATGAGATACAACCAGAAGGTTTTGTCAGTCCTAAGGATGCTAAAAGGTGAGCAAGCTTTAGCGATCCTTCTATGGATAGAAGCAAGCATCTCGGAGTTGGAATATACACTTTGATAAGATGATCAAAGTTTTTAAATCTATACAAAGTTTATGAGAAACTTGTATTTGCAATAAAGTGAGTGGGAGCACTATAGAGTTTCTGATAAGTATATGTGGATGACATATTGCTATTCGGAAATGATGTAGAATTTCTGGAAAGCATAAACGGTTGTTTGAAAAGAGTTTTTCAATGGAAGACCTAGATAAAGCTACCTAATTGTTGAACATCAAGATCTATAGAGATAGATAAAGATGCTAGATGAGACTTTCAATGAGTACATACCTTGACAAGATTTTGAAGGAGTTCAAAATGGATCAGTCAGAGAAAGAGTTCTCGCCTGATTTGTAAGGTGTGAAGATGAGTGAGACTCAAAGCTCGACAACGGAGAAGAAAGAGAAAGGATGAACGTCATCCCCTATGCCTTAGCCATAGGCTCTATATTATGCCATGCTATGTACCGCACCTGGTGTGTGCCTTGACATGAGTCAGTCAAGGGGTACAAAAGTGATCCAGGAGTGGATTGCTGGACAGTGGTCAAGATTATCCTTAGTGACTAAAAGACTATGGAGATGTTTCTCGATTATGGAGGTGATAAAGAGTTCGCCGTAAAGAGTTACATCGATACAAGCTTTAACACCAATCCGGATGACTCGTAGTAGCAATCTGGATACATATAGTGGAGCAGCCATTTGGAATAGTACCAACAGGAGTGTGGTAGCAGTGTTTACGGTTTGACACAGAGATTTGCAAAGTACACTTAGATCTGAATGTCGCAGACCTGTGGACTATAAGACCTCTCTCACATGCAAAGCATGATCGAGCCCCAGAATTCATTGGGTGTTAGATTCATACCAATGCATATCACATGGTGATGTGAACTAGATTATTGACTCTAGTGCAAGTGGGAGACTGTTGGAAATATGCCCTAGAGGCAATAATAAATTAGTTATTATCATATTTCCTTGTTCATGTAAATCGTTTATTATCCATGCTATAATTGTATTGAGCGGAGACTTAGATGCATGTGTGGATACATAGACAAAACCATGTCCCTAGTATGCCTCTAATAGACTAGCTCATTGATTAAAGATGGTTAAGGTTTCCTAGACATGGACATGAGATGTCATTTGTTAACGGGATTACATCATTAGGAGAATGGTGTGATGGACAAGACCCAAACTACAAACGTAGCATATGATCGTGTCAGTTTATTGCTACTGTTTTCTGCATGTCAAGTATATGTTCCTATGACCATGAGATCATGCAACTCACTGAGACCGGAGGAGTGCCTTGTGTGTATCAAACATTGCAACATAACTGGGTGAATATAAAGGTACTCTACAGGTATCCCCGAGGGTGTCTGTTGAGTTGGCATGGATCAAGACTGGAATTTGTTACTCCGTGTGACGGGGAGGTATCTTTGGGCCCACTCGGTAATACAACATCACAACAAGCCTTGCAAGCAATGTGACTTAGTGTTAGTCACGGGATCTTGTATTACGGAACGAGTAAAGAGACTTGCCGGTAACGAGGTTGAACTAGGTATGGAGATACCGACGATCGAATCTCGGGCAAGTAACATACCGAAGAACAAAGGGAACATCTTACGGCATTAACTGAATCCTTGACATAGAGGTTCGACCGATAAAGATCTTTGTAGAATATTTAGGAACCAATATGGGCATCCAGGTCCTGCTATTGGTTATTGACCGTAGAGGTGTCTCGGTCATGTCTACATAGTTCTCGAACCCGCAGGGTCTGCACACTTAAGGTTTGGTGACATTTCGGTAGTATAGAGTTATGTATGGTGGTGACCGAAGTTTGTTCGGAGTCCCAGATGAGACCCCGGACATCACGAGGAGCTCCAGAATGGTCTGTAGGTAAAGATTGATATATAGGAAGTCCTGTTTTGGTCGCCGGAAAAGTTTTGGGCTAATCGGTAGTGTACCGGGAGTGCCGGTAGTGTACCTGGAGGCCATCGGGAGGGGTATTTTTGACCCAAGAGGCTACATGGGATGTGGGAGAGTAAATACCAGCCCTTTGTGGGCTGGTGGAAGTCCCACACAAGGCCCATGCGGCTGGGAAGAAAAGCCCAAAGGGAAAAAGGTGGAAAAAGGCAAAAAAGGGGAGGAATCCTAGTCCTACTAGGATTGGAGGAGGAGTCCTCCTCTCCTCCCCACTTCGGCCGACCCAAGGAGGCTTGGCCCTTGTGCCAAGTCCTCTCCTCCTCTCATCCTATATATACTAGAGGATTTTAGGGTTTTTTCATAGAATTTTTAGCCACGTGCTGCCCGTTCCTCTAGTGCATAGTTTCTCCTCTAGATCTGATTTCTACAGTGCTTAGGCGAAGCCCTGCCGGAATTGCTCCACCACCATCACCGCGGCGTCGTCACGCTGCCGATGAACTCGTCTACCTCTCTTCACCCTCTTTCTGGATCAAGAAGGGGGAGATCGTCATTGAGCTGTACGTGTGCTGAACGCGGAGGTGTTGTCCATTCCGCGCTAGATCGAAAGGACCGCGATCAAGATCGCGAGACGAATCGTGATGTGTTTGCAGGACAGATCGTGATGAATTCGTGGGATGGATCGTGATTGGATCGCGGGATGGATCGTGATGAGTTCGTGGGATGGATCGGGATTGGATCGCGCGACGGATCGTGATGAGATCATGGGACGCTCGGCGATTTGGATCGCGAAGACGTTCGACTACACCAACCGCGTTTCTTAACGCTTCTCGCTTAGCGATCTACAAGGGTATGTAGATCCACTCTCCCTCTCGTATATGCTTACCACCATGGATAGATCTTTCGTGTGCGTAGGAATTTTTTTTCTTTCCCATGCGATGTTCCCCAACAGGCTAATCCCCACGCTGACGAGGTCCTTGACCCGAAGTGGGGCCCAGTGTCAGCGGCTAATGACCAATTAGGCGGAGAGGGTTAGCACTAATTGGTCGGCCACGTTGGCGCCCGCCGGAGGTTGGCCGGCGGTGACCAAATCTGCGGTGGAGGCTCGCTGTAGATGGTCGGAAACATGCTACAGGGCACGGTTCGGCGCACGGAAAGCACTGGGAAGGAGCCCATGCTCGACCGCATCTACCGGAGGGGTCAGGAGGGCACGGGGCTGCCGGAGGGCTCACCGGTGAGCTCTCTCGTGGCGGCTCCCATACGGTCACGGCGAGGGGTACGACTAGAGGGCGGGAGAGACCACGGGGAGAGGGGGAGAGGGACGGCAAGCTCATGGGGAGGCTGTAGGGGGGATCAGCGGGCTCGGTGGCGACCCGGCTGCGGCAAATCGACGACGATGCTCTGGCGGCCGTGGCAGGGAAGATGGCGATGGACGCTGATGAGGCGCTCCCTGTGGCTTCTGGCTCCACGGGGAGGACCAGATCGAGGCGTTGGAGACGCTGGACGGCTCAGGGAGGCGCGGGGTGGCCGGAGGTCGCGGCGGCAGCGAGCGGCATGGACGGCGGCGCTCAGGCGAGGAGGAGAAAGTAGAGGAGTGAGAGAGGAATGAGAGGGAGAGAGTGGCCGGGGGGAACGCCGTGGCACTTCCAGGCGAGGCCAACAACAATTAGGCAAGGAGGAGGTGGCCGGGCGCGTGGCCGAGCGCGTGGCCGAGCACGCCGAGCACACTCCCTCGTGCCTTCTGGCACGAGATTGAGGATGACTGGCCACTGGGCTAGTTGGGCCAGCTGGGCCGCAGGTAAGCCAGGTAATCCTCTGCTTTCCCTTTTATTTTCTGTTTTTGTTTTATTTCTAACATTTGTTCTAGCAAAATAAAATATCAAGCCATTTTATAAAATCCTGAAAATTATTATATGACCTAGACATAAATGACTTATGCCACATAATGAAATTCAGAATTCTTTGACATATATTTCATATATATAAATATATATATCCAATGCAAATAGAGTTAATTTAATTCAAAAGCCCAATATAAAATATTTCTGTGATCCCAAAATATTGGTTGACAATTTTATCTCAATCCAATATTTTATTAGAGAACTAGGAACATTTTCTTGGAACTGTTTGAAGCTATTTTTATAATGCTTATTGGACGAAATTTTGAATTACGAGGCTTGATCATTCCTCATTTCATCTTCATTTGAAAATAAAAATGCATGCATGAATGCACTTGCAATCATAAAGAAACTAGGGTTGTGACAACTCACCCTCACTAGACAAGAATCTCGTCCCGAGATTCAAAAGTAGTCAGGAAGAGTGTTGGGTACTCAAGCCGAAGACGATCTTCGCGCTCCCAGGTTGCTTCATCCTTGGCATGGTGCGACCACTAAACCTTCAGAAACTTGATGCTGCTACGTCGAGTGCTGCGCTCGGTTTCATCAAGAACATGAACAGGATATTCTCGATAAGAGAGATCATCTTGAAGATCAAGCCTGAGTTGAGAAACGTGGAACACATCGTGAACTTTGGAAACCTGCGGGGATAGTTCCAATTGGTAGGTAACCTCTCCTCATTTAGCAAGAAAGAAAAAAGGACCAATGCAACGAGGAGCCAATTTGCCTTTCATACCAAAACGATGGGTGCCCTTCAAAGGTGACACCCGAAGGTAAGCCTTCTCATCAACTTCATAACTTACATCCTTCTAACGACAATCATATTGGCTCTTTTGACGAGATTGGGCGGTTTTCAAATTATCAGGATTGATGCAAACTTGCTCTTCTGCATCCTGGATCATATCCGGTCCAAAGAATTGTCTTTCACCGGTTTCTGACCAGTTTAATGGCGTTTGACATCTTCGTCCATACAGAACTTCGAAAGGAGCTTTGCCCAGACTAGATTGAAAGCTATTGTTATAAGCAAATTCGGCAAATGGAAGACATTTCTCCCAGTTCATTCCGAATGAGATAACACAGGCTCTGAGCATATCCTCAAGAATTTGATTGACTCTTTCTACTTGACCACTTGACTGAGGGTGATAAGCGGTTCCCATAGCATTCTAGAAACTTTCCCAAAATCGAGAAGTGAAAAGACTTCCATGATCTGAATTGATCTCTAGAGGAACACCATGAAGAGAAACTTTTTGAGAAATATACAAATCTGCTAACTGACTAGCAGTTATACTTTTTCGAACTAGAAGGAAATGAGCAACTTTTGAAAGGTGATCGATAACCACGAAGATGGCATCATTCCCTTTCTTATTCTTTGGAAACCGGTGATGAAATCCATACCGACCTTGTCCCATTTCCACTCGGGAATAGCCAAGGGCTAAAGGGTGCCAGCAGACCTTTGATGCTCTGCATTAACACGACGACAAACACCGAAGTTAGCAATGAATTAAGTAATTTCTCTCTTCATCCGGGTCCACCAAAACATCTGGCATAGGTCCTGATACATGTTAGTACTACCGGGATGGATCGTGGGAGGAGGTTATGAGCTTCCTTGAGAATCAGTTCTCAAAGTTGTTGCTTTTTGGGAACCACCAAGCGGTCCTCAAATAAAACAACACCTTGATCATTTACCGAGAAAGAGCGAGCAACTCCCTTAGCGATGTTGCTCTTGATACGAGAAATTCTCGTATCCTGCTTCTGGGCAGCTATGATCTGATCCTCAAGAGTTGGTTTCGCCACCAAAGTAGAAAGGAATCCTCAAGGAACAATGTGAAGGTTTAACTTAAGAAAATCCTTGTGGAGAAGTGATTGACTTTGTAGCAACATGAGATTGTTACAATAGGATTTATGACTTACTGCATCAGCCATGACATTGGCTTTGCCTGCGGTGTAAGATATTCCTAAGTCATAGTCCGTAATCAACTCAATCCACCGTCTTTGCCTGAGATTCAAATCCGGTTGGGTGAATATATATTTGAGACTCTGGTGATCACTAAATATTTCACAATGATTACCCAAAAGGTAATGCCGCCAAGTGACTAGTGCATGGACTACTGAGTTCTAGATCGTTTGTTGGATAATTTTCCTCATGTGGACGCAACTGTCGGGATGCGTAGGCAATCACATGACGATCTTGCATAAGAATGAAACCTAGACCTTGTCGGGAAGCATCATAGTAGATAACAAAGTCCTTTGTGAAATCCAGGGGTACAAGTACCGGGGAAGTAGTCAATCGTCTTTTCAACTCCGGAAAACATTCCTCACATTTTGGAGTCCACTCGAACTTCTTATCTTTCTTGAGGAGTTCTGTTAGAGGTTTGGCAACTTTGGAGAAGTTCTCAACGAAGCGGCGACAATAGCTCGCTAAGCCAAGGAAACTCCTAACTTGCTTCACTGATTCAGGTTGAGTCCAATCAAGGACAGCTTGAACTCTCTTGGGATTGACAGCAATACCTTTCATAGAAATTACGTGACCCAGATAGGTCACTTCTGGCAACCATAATTCACACTTGGAGAATTTGGCGTAAAGGCGGTGCTCTCGGAGTTTCATCAATACCAGCCTAAGATGCTTAGCATGTTCTTCTTTGTTCTTCGAGTATATGAGGATATCATCAAGGTAAACCATGACAAATTTGTCCAAATACTCCATGAAGATCGAATTCATTAAGCGGGAGAAAGTGGCTGGTGCATTGGTTAGACCGAAGGACATGACGGTGTACTCGTATTGGCCATAACGAGTGACAAAAGTCGTCTTTGGAATGTCCCCGTTCCTGATTTTGGTTTGATGATAACCTAATCTCAAATCCATCTTGGAAAAGACTAGATCTAGCAAGCTGATCATACACATCGTCGATCCTGGGGAGCGGATATTTGTTCTTTATCGTGACTAGATTAACCGGCCGATAATCGACAACCATCCGGTCCGTACCATCCTTCTTCTTGACGAAGAGGACAGGACAAGCCCATGGAGAAGAACTAGGACGGATGAAACCTTTCTTCAAAGATTCATCGAGTTGGGTCTTAAGCTCAGCTAGCTCTTAGGGAGACATCTTATAGGACCTTGTAGCAATTGGAGCGGTTCCTGGAACAAGTTCTATGATGAGCTCTACTTCTCTGTCAGGTGAAACACCTTGCAATTCTTCTGGAAACACATCCAAGAAGTCACGGACTACCGAAATGTTTTCAAGGTCTCGAAGAGGATTGGCATTGAGGGAATAAATCATACCCTCTGGATGCGGGTTTGGATATTAACTATCTGGCCAGAAGGATGGGTAAGCTGAACAGACCTAGAGAAACAATCAATTGTGGTATGATGAGCTGTCATCCAGTCCATCCCCAAAATGATATTGATGTCTGAAGTTTTAAGGGCTATCAGAGAGGCAAGAAACATTAAACCATCAACAAGGATTTGGTTCCCATGGCTTACTGCATTAGTTTGCCATTTGGAACCTGGACTTTGAATTACTAATGGAGAGGACATAACCTCGAAAGCAATGTTATGCAAGGAGGCATAACATTCAGAGATGAAGGAGTGGGATGCTCCTGAGTCAAACAAAACCGAGGCTGGATGAGAATTGACAAGAAGCGTCTTAAGCACGACATTAGCATCATCTTTAGCTTCTTCTGCAGTTACATGGTGCACACATCCACGGGTATAAATAACTGAACTGCAATTGGGCTTCTTGGTTGGCGGCTTGCAACGAACAACACCACTTGTTTAACAAGGTGGAACATTTTCTCACAAAGGGCAATTCTATGAGTAATGTCCAGGCTGACTGCACTTGAAGCATGTCCCATGAATGGGACGTGGATCCGGGTTGAGCACTCGGTTGATGAGGTTCTTCTGCGGAGCACATGGCATCGACAGACGAGGCGCCACATAGGATGGCCTCGGTGCATACCTCGGAGGAAGAGCGGCATCCGGGATCCATATCCTATGCTTCTGGGATGTAGACGTTGAAGATGATCCAACATCACGGCTGTGCTTGCGAGATTCCTCATAGGTCATCCTGCTCGTCTCTGCTTGGAATGCTTTGTTCACAAGAACTTGGAAGCTAACGAACTCATGTAAACTGAGGTCATGACGGAGCTTCGGGTTAAGGCCTTTCCTGAACCCTGCTTGCTTCTTGGCATCTGTGGATACTTTTTCTGGGGCATAGTGCGCGAGGCGTTCAAATTCACAGCTATAGGCATCCACATCCATCTTGCCTTGGATCAGAACACAGAACTCTTCTTGCTTACGATCTAGTAGAGCCTGTGGAATATGATGCTCACGAGAAGCCTCACAAAATTCCTTCCATGATGTAGCTTGGCCTGCAGGACGCATAGCCTCGAAATTCTCCCACCATAAACTAGCAGAACCTTCAAGGTGATATGCGGCATACGTGACCTTGTCTCCTTCAGCCATGTTTGCCTAACGCAGCTTGTTGTTGATACTTCGGAGCCAATCATCTGTGTCTAGTGGCTCAATGGAGTGATGGAAGGTGGGAGGTTGCAACTTGATGAAGTCTCTGATGGATACTAGCTCATTGCGATGACGTGCTGTATTCTGCTCGATGTGCTCCAACAAATGGTTGGTGGCATGCTTGTTCCTCTCAACTTCTAGCATGAACTCCGTCAACAAAGGCGGGTTGTGAGGATCTTCTTCATCCCTACCATCTTCGTGGTTCTGACTATGACCAACAGATCTCCGATTGACTGGCGACATCGTGAAGGAAACAGCAAGGGTTCAGAATCAAGGGAGAATACTAACACATAAAGAATCCTAGGTGAACTCGGACACAATAACGGCTGTACGGGCATGAAATATGAGGCAACCTGCACAAGATTTGGCCAGCATAACACCTCAACATCATGGTTCGAGGCACAAAGAGAACATAGGCATCACTTCTCATAACTCTGATGGGACAAACTGGTCAAAAAACCATTCTATGAGTCTGTGGTCTAGTAACTCATCATCCTAGTACTTAAGTAGAGGAGCCTAGTTCTTAATCCCCGTAGAAAAGAAGAGAGTGACCCAGAATAGAGTAACTGGAGGAAAGGAGTAAAAAGAGCCTTAAGTTCCCTTCCACAATCAATTCCCTTATATATAACTAAAGCATTTATAGACTCAACATCGACCAGTTTGGCTTCGTAAACCTACAGGCACTTCAGCTCTGATACCAACGTTGTCGGGACCCCGATCCTAAGACATATGAAACCAGCCTGTAACACATCACACCACTTTGCGGCCGCACGCACAGTAACCCATGGCTGCCACCTTACCTTGGCCGGGACTGTTTGCACCTTTTGGCTCACGGATATGAACATGTGGCTAGCATTCAAACATTAAAGAACCTGGGTTGACATGACAAGTTTTAGACCCAAGTGGCACAACCATACAGGGACAGACATACGTAACCCAGCAATGCAGGTGTCGGTCATCAGCGTGTGTAGACGAGTCATAGCAAGCTACAAGGACTCCATTACACCGTGGGAAATAAATGTCATCACCACACGTAGATGAGTCGTAGCAGGCTACAGGGACTCCATTACACTGCGAGACATTTCCTCGAAGGGACAGACACAGTAGCAAAGAAGGATACATGCCTGTCAATCAATGTGTCCGGAGCAGTAGCAAGCTACCAAGGCTCGGTGGAAGCACAAAGAGGCATTTACCCGTAAAGAAAAAGGCACACAACTACGTGTCGAATCCCACGCATACTAATGCATTTCAATCATACACACACTATGCACGATATGCGTAGATACAACATGGCATCACAACAACACTCTACAACATAATATTTATTTAAAAGGCTCTGAGGAGCCAACATAGTATAATGTTACAAACAGAAGGGGTCACAAGACCCAACATTCAGAGCATACAAACAACAAGTGGAAGTTACATGTCTGAGTACAGACATCTACAAAGGTGGCTAGAAGAGCCTGAAAAGCTACAACGACCCTACCATAGGAGCTAGACCTCTGTCTGGGTTACTAAGCTAATCCGTCGATGTCAACGTCAGAAGAAACATAACTGAACTCAATGTCTTTCTCTGCAAAAATGTAAATAAGCAACAATGAGTACAAAGGTACCCAACAGGTCTTACATCAGAACTATCTACATATGCATCATGTATCAATGAGTGGGATTGTGGGGTTTACTGCAGAATGCCATCTTTGACCTTTGGCTATCCTAGACTACGACAAAGTAACCAACGTATCACTACTCTCTCGTCTCCCTACAAGAGAACACACACGAGTCCACATGTTCACCATCTCAATACACCACTATGGATCCTCTCTCGTCTTCCTACGACAAGCCATCCATAGCACTCACACTTGTTTGGTGCATTTTAGAGTTTCCACTTAAAGTTGTCTATGAACAATGCAAGTATCCAAGTAGTCCATATCCGCAGACGTGGCTATTCGAATAGATAATTTACCCTGTAGGGGTGTACTTCGTCACACATGCTCCCGCCACTTATCGCCATGTGCAGGTAAAAAGGCACCTCGACAACCTTCAAGCGGAATCCTAGCGAGGGAGTCAGCCACGGACGTTAACCTTCAACAACTCACGTCCAAGGCAGTCGCCTATGTGAGTTGGAACCCATAATGGAAGTCCGGCTAAGGTTTCCAACATGGCCTCAAACGTTGCGAGCAGGGCCCCAAGCCGGTCCTGATTGGGTCGTTCATCCACTTTGCAGGCCGTGCCACACCTATCAACGTTTCGAACTACTGCGACTCCTGGACTGAGAACCGGGTAGGTTAATAGGCCAAGAGAGCTCCAGTTACTGGAGCCCAATGTGCGGTAGTAGCTAGTCTTGGAACACAAACACGGAACTCAGCTCCGATGAGCGGTTTCAATGAGACAACCCAACATGTACTCCTACATGGCCTCTCATCGCTACCTTTACCAAAACAGGTTCATCACTTAACTCTCATCATCAGGACATATTCATTTCACTCCGGTTCATCTCCCAGATGAATCAGACCTGACACAACTCTAAGCATAGCAAGCATAACAGGGTTATAGCAATACATGGCTCAAGCATCTATCGGGTGTGCTAGGTTGCTTTGTTTAGCTATTTACTATGACAATGAGGGGTCATGCAAAGGAGTGGCTTCATTTATCACAACACAAGTATCAGTTGAACATGTTGTCCTAATGCATTGACACGAGATCGAGAGCGAGAGATGGGATTGTATCCGATATGCTCAAGGGAGGTTGCTTTTCTCGTTATCAGAAGAACTCAGTTGTTCTTCAATGTCATCGTTAACTACGTCTCACAAGTCTATCGACAAGATCAAACAAGGTACAATTTAAGCAAGGCAATGCTGCACAATGATGCATAATAATAGCATGGCAGAATGTTACTGGTTTGAGCTAATGCATCTATCAACATGTTAAATGAAGATGGTTTGAACCCAAGGTTCAAATTCAACTCCATAAGTGAAGTGGGCTATTGTGTTTTGAACAAAATGTCCAATTTTGCCTATTTAGATTGATCTAACATGTATGAAAATGCCACCATTAGATTCATTGGATTTTTCTGATAAATTTTCTTGTATAAATTATTTTAATCTGACTTACAGATTATTTTCTATGAATTTTTGAAGTTTTTATTAATTTCTGGAATTTCCTAAATTATTTTAAATCTAGAAATTCATTAACTACATCAGCATGACGTCATCACGATGTCAGTCAGTCAAAGGCGCCAGGTCGGGGTCAAACCTGACAACCCGGACCCACACGTCAGTGCCACAGGGCTAATCCTCGCGCTGACCGGGGGTTTGACCCGAAGTGGGGCCTGCTGTCAGCGGTTAATGACCAATTAGGCGGGGCGGGTTAGCACTAACCGGCCGGCCACGTCATCACCCGCCAGAGGTTGGCCGGCGGTGACCAAATCCATGGCGAAGGCTCGCCGGAGATGGCCGGAAACACGCTACAGGGCACGGTTCGGCACGCGCGGAAAGCACTGGGAGGGAGCCCGTGCTCGACCGCATCTATCGGAGGGGTCAGGATGGCACGGGGCTGCCGGAGGGCTCGCCGGTGAGCTCTCTTGCGGCGGTGCCCATACGGTCACGACGAGGGGGATGGCTAGAGGGCGAGAGAGACCATGGGGAGAGGGGGAGAGGGACGGCGAGCTGACGGGGAGGCTGCAAGGGGATCAGCGGGCTCGGGGACGACCCGGCTGTGCCGAATCAACGATGAAGCTCCGACAGACGAGGCGGGGAAGACGGCGATGGACAGTGATGAGGGGCTCCCGGTGGCTTCTGGCTCCACGGGGAGGACCAGATCGAGGCGGCGGAGACGCTGGATGACTCGGGGAGGCGAGGGGTGGCCAGAGGCCACGGCAGTAGCAAGCGGCGTCGACGGCGGTGCTCGGGCGAGGAGGAGAAAGCAGAGGAGAGGGAGAGGAATGAGAGGGAGAGAGCAGTAGGGGGAATGCCGTGGCACTTCCAGGCGAGCCCAGCAGGAAGCAGGCAGGGAGGAGGTGGTCGGGCGCGTGGCCGAGCGCGCCGAGCACACTCCCGCGTGCCTTTTGGCACGAGGTTGAGGATGACTGGCCACTGGGCTAGTTGGGCCAGCTGGGCTGCAGGTAAGCCAGGTAATCCTCTTTTTCCCGTTTATTTTCTATGTTTTTATTTCTGACATTTGTTCTGGCAAAATAAAATGTCAAGCCATTTTATAAAATCCTGAAAATTATTATATGACCTAGACATAAATGACTTATGCCACATAATGAAATTCAGAATTATTTGACATATATGTCATATATATAAATATATATCCAATGCAAATAGAGTTAATTTAATTCAAAATCCCAATATAAAATATTTCTGTGATCCCAAAATATTGGTTGACAATTTTATCTCAATCCAATATTTCATTAAAGAACGAGGAACATTTTCTTGGAACTGTTTGAAGCAATTTTTATAATGCTTATTTGACAAAATTTTGAATTATGAGGCTTGATCATTCCTCATTTCATCTTCATTTTAAAATAAAAATTCATGCATGAATGCACTTGCAATCATAAAGAAACTAGGGCTATGATAGTTTTATCCGTAGTGGCAACAATACAATATGTGCCTTGCAATTTCGACGATCATAGAGTAAGGACACTACAAAATTGATCCCAATACTATGCACCACTCCCTCTGATGATATACTCATTAACGTGGCCAAAGAAAACTTATAGATAAGGAAGCATACATAGCTATAAAATCGCACCTAATAGATCTGAAAACACTCAATTAATTTCAATGAATAATCTGATCATAAACCCACAATTCACCGGATCCCAACAAACACACCGCAAGAGTTGCATCGAATAGGTCTCAGCAGAGATTGTTGTATTGAAAATCATAGGAGAGAGAGAGAGAGATAAAGAGAGAGAGATCTAGATACCGCTTTCGACCCATAGGTCCTGTAGCAAATACTCACGCATCTTCGTGAAGGTAGGAAAGTTGAATATGGCCTGCGTGATAGATTCACCCTCCGGTAGAGCATTGAAAAAGCATCCAGATTGGATCGCAGAAGAACAGATGACTGCGGCGGCAATAAATTGATTTAGGTCTCTCTTGGTGGTTTCCAAATATGTGAATATATAGCGCTAGATGTAGGTCAGACAAAACCTTAGAATCCCCACAAGCTCACAAGGCGCGCCCTACCCCTGGGGGTGCGTCATACTTGTGATCTGCATTGGGTTTTCTGTGAAGAGGAACAGGTAATTGTAGCACAGTACAAGTAAGTATTTCCCTCAATTAATAACAAGGGTTTATCAAACCAATAGGAATACCAATCCACAAGTGTCTTCAGCGGTTGCACACAAAAGAGCAAACAAATTGCACCCAACGCGGGCAAGAGGGTTTTCAATCCCCTTGATCTCGTTATCTGCAAGCAAGTGAAGCATGTAGATAATTGTAAATTGCAAAATGAATAAAAGACAAATAATGGGAACAAGGTAAAGATAGGTTTGTAAATATATAAGTGAATAGACTCGAGGGCCATAGTTTTCCCTAGCGACATCTCTGATGAATATAAGCATACGGTGGGTAAACAAATTACTGTTGGACAATTGACAGAAAAGCACATAGTTATCTGATATTCACGGAAATGATTGTGTGTATATAGGCATCACTTACAAAACAAATAGGCCGACTCCTGCATGCACCTATTACTATTACTCTACTTGAAGAGCGCTTCTATGCTTGCCTCCCTATGTATTATGTTCATGACAAACAGAGTAATGCTTAGAGAACGATGACATGATGTAGACAAAGTAAACTAAATCAATATGAATAAACCCCATTGTTGTATCCTTAGTGGAAACAACACAAAGACATATCTTGTCCCCTTCTATCACTAGGATATAGAAACCCGTCGGGTCGAACCCACTACAACGCACCCCTCTCACTAAAGAAAGATCAATCTACTTGGCCAAAGCAAATCAATAGATTAGAGAGATTTACGAAGCTATAATCATCATTCAAAATAAGAATCATAATAATTTCATACAAGACTCCAATACTTTTCATGAATAATCTGAACATAAACCCATAATTCATCGAATCCCAACAAATGCACCGCATAAAAGAATTACATCGGAATGATCAAAGCGAAGATGCGATGATCATTGTATTAAAGATCAAAAGAGAGAGAGATAGACCTCTAGGTACTAACTACGGACCCTTAGGTCTGTGGTGAACTACTCACACATCATCATGAGAACAACAAGGTTGATGAAGAGACCCTCCATGATCAATTCTCCCTTTGGCAGGGTGCCGAAACGGAGCTCCAGATGAGATCGATGTGGAACAGAGACTTGCGGGGCAGAAGACAAAGTGTTTCGGGATGTCCCCTAGGGTTTTTATAATATATGTGAATTTATAGTCTAGAGAACGAGGGTAGGAGGGCAACCAGGAAGGGTCAGGTCATTAGAGCGTGACCACCCCCCTAGGCGCGCCATGTTGGCTTGTACCTCCCTCGTGTGGCCTTCGATCTTCTCCAAAAGCTTCCAAGTCTTCTTTTGGTCCAGAAAAATCATAAAAAATGTTTTGGGGCAATTGGACTTAATTTGGTATTGTAAACCTGAAAATAAAAAACATGGAAACATGAACTGGCACATGGCACTATGTCAATAGGGTTGTGCTAAAAAATAATATAAACTGGTAAATTATTACTCAAAAAGTATCATAGAATTATAATATAATATCATGTAACAATCAAAAGTTATTGATACATTGGAGACGTATCAAGCATCCTCAAGCTTAATTCCAACTTGTCCTCGAGTAGGTAAATGATAAAAACATAATTTTTAATGTGACATGCTACCCAGTCACTACTACAGAATGGTCGAAAGATGACTGTCGGATTCTGGGCTCCACAAAACCCTTAAGGTTCGAACACAGGGGTGTGTGCGACGATCCCTTGCAGCCTCGCCCGACCTACCTCACAACTCGATGAACGCAACAACGAACTCGCACGATGACGAGGAAGAGGATGAACATGACAGTTTACCCAGGTTCGTGACGCTGCCAAGCGTAATACCCTACTCCTTCTTTGGTGGATTACCTCTCAAGGAGGTGGTGTGGATGAACTATTACAGTGTTTCAGATCCTCATGAGGGCTCCCCTTGAGGTGTTCGGGACTCTCTGCGACTTGGTGATGGATGAGTGGTGGAATGGAGTCGGATCCCTCTCTACGGTGTAGCTTACCTCTATATATAGCAGTGGCTTGGGTCCTCTTCCCTTATAGCAATGGAGGGAAGGGATCCCACAATGGCCAAATTTGAAGGGGCACAGGAGCACGTGCTCGCCCTGCCCAAAGGAGGTCTCCGCCTGCAAAGTAGCCGTCGACGGTGGAGGGATGGGCTCAGCGATGACATCCGCCATGTGGGGCGGGTAGTTGCGGTCTTATCACACCCGAATGGAAACCTTTCGGGGGTGCTTTGGGAACCCGCGTATGTCCTTGCTCCCTTTGCACCAAAGGGGAAACTGCACCGTCTGGCGCACTGGCGCCCGCCTGTCCTTCCTTGCGTCACCCTTGACTCCCGAGGCCAGGCCTTGCATAGAGATCTCTGCCACTCCAGAGGGGGCCTGAGGAGGGACATCCCTTGCCGGTCTTGACGTTGTTCCTCCTCGCAAATCTAGGGCCCTTGTGAGGGCCTTGTCTTGAGTGGGGCTACGTCCGGCTATGCTTGGTCGATGAAGTGGGCCATCCCTTGGGCTGCAGGCATGCAGGTCTGGGTACCCCCATTCCCAGAACACCGAAAGTAGACCCCGGGCCCAAGGCGCGCTTGAGCTGGCCTCTGGACGAAGCCTGGGGGACGGCCCCAAGCACCACGGGCCCCCAAACGCCTGTGGGCCAGGCTTAGCGCGCATCGCGCGATTGATGTCGGGTGTCCTTCGCCCCTTCGGCCTCCGCATGAATCGATAAGAGCCTGACTTCCAGCGATGTGCTATTACTGCTTCCCTTTCTTCCGCATCTGCTCTTGCTTTCTAGGTCTCTAGCTCAAGCAGGCGCCTCCCCAGATCTATCGCCGCTCTGTCTTTCTCCTTGCTTCCTTGGCCTCGCAAGCTTCTCGATGGCGCCCGCTGGAAAGCAAAAGCCAGAGGCGTAGGGCTCTTCCCCCGCCCCCATCTCGCGGGCGCTCTTAGGTCCACTATTGCCAAGGACGAGGACCTCCTCCCCGTGCTCCCATGGCGGCGGATGGATCCATCGAGCAGGGGCGGACCTTGATATGGGGTGGCTCCCGGCGAAACGGTCCTCGTTTGAAGCGGTCTACCCCTTCTTCCTCCATGGCGTCTTTGGCGGGCTCGTCCGTGTCATGCCCAAGATGCGGTCCTATCCTTATTTCGGCACGAGGGCCTCGACAGGGATAGAAGTGCATCTCGTCGTGTTGAAAGAATGGATATCATTACAAGTACATGTACAGAAGAGATGGGTATATGGAATTGGCTTACACTTGCCACAAGCTACATCAGAGTCACATCAATACAACAACATACTCAAACATCATACAGAAGAGCAGGGTCCGACTACGGACGAAATCAAACGATAAAATGACATCCACCCTTGCTATCCGAGGATGCTGCCTAGAACCCATCCTAGATCAAAGAAGAAGAAGAAGAAGAACTCCAAATCAAGCGAACATCATGCTCACGTGAATTCCTCACATTACCTGTACCTGCAACTGTTGTTGTAGGAATCTGTGAGCCATAGGGACTCAGCAATCTCATTTCCAAGGGTATCAAGACTATTAAAGCTTAATGGGTGAGGTATGGTTAAGTGGTGAGGCTGCAGCAAGCGACTAAGCATTTTTTTGAGTGGCTAACTAACGAGTACATAATGTAAAGTATGGTGGTCTACGCATAACGGACGTGAACTAGCAATGATCACTAACTGATCCTGAACACCTACTTACGTCAAACATAACCCCACCATGTTCTCTTTCGGATAAGAACTCACGAGAAGAGACAGTCACAGTTACACACACATTTGGTGTATTTTATTAGAGTTTACTTCAAGTTTGCTATGACCGGGTGTTAAACAAAATATCCAAGTTTTCCACATAACCGCGGGCACGGCTTCTCAAAAAGATTTAACCCTGCAGGGGTGCTCCAACTCATCCATCACAAATTAACCATACGTAGCGGGAATAACCTCAACCACGGATCTCGTGATCTTCCTAGGCAATTCCAAAGGAAATCCGACACCTCGAGATAGCCCAAAGAATATCAGAGTTCCTCACTCAAGACGTTCGAGAAAGGTAAAACAAATCCAGCAAGGCCACCCGGCGTGTCGACAAACCCGATAGGATTCGCGTATCTCGTTCTCAGGACACGACCAGATGAGCGCAGCATACAGTGTCCTGATAGAAATCTCCCGAGTTGCCCCGGGTTGGCCCCGCAAATGACTCTAGTTTGGACCAACACTCATGAGGAGCACTGGCTCGGTGGTTGATTAAATTATCCGCGGGTGCTGACGGGTCCCTATGCAATTTTATTAGTTATTAGGCAAATATAGTACCAATGTTGGGCCTTGCCAGACAAGCTTTATCCTAAAACGAAAATCAAGGGGGTCCCCATAACAACCCCGAGCATGTGAGGAGCGCTCAATTATGGAAAAAAAAACACCAGTTCACAAGTAACTAGGGGCGGCAAGAGAGGAACAAAACACCGAGCAAAAGGCCAAGCCTTCCACCTTTACTAAGTATATATGTGCATTAAATTAAATAGCATCAATATTGGTATATAACAAAAGAATGTCCATGTTGACACATGGAAGAAATTGCACATGCAGCTAGAAATGCTATAAGAAGGGCTGAGCAATCGGTAACATAGCCAAACAAAGGTTGTTGGGATGTGGAGGGGTCAAAGGCTTATCTTGGCAATGTTGGGAGGCTTGACAAACAAGTGGTAGGTAGCGAGACATAGCGATAAAAACGAGACATCTAGCATGGCAATGATAGTAATGGTATCCAGGGAAATGTGTCATCTTGCCTGAGATCCCGCTCGTAAGAAGAACGAGTCCATGAAGAGGACGGGCCAACGTAGTCGAACGAATCCTCACACTCTGAACGCTTTCGGAACTCTATCAAAAAGAAGCAATCCGGAAACAACAATAAACACAATATACACGACAACATATGCATGACATGATGCGCAAACAAATATGACTCATGTCCGGTTTGAATATGCAAGGCATGACAAACAAGAACAACAAACAACTACTACACATTTAGTGAAGTTCAATATGCAACGAGTTGCATATTGACGAAACTCCACGTTCGAATTATTTAGTTCACTCTCGTTAGGTACAAGGCAATATTAAATGTTGTTAGGCATGGCAAGAGGTGAAGCATAAGCAAACTATACTATCTAGGTATTTGAAATGAGGTCAGAAACAACTTATAGTATTTCCGAAATGACCCCATATGTTAATTTCGAAATTGGTCCAGATCTGAACTAATCATATTTATATTTGTTAAAAAACAGAATAAAGCATACCATGCAATTCTACACGTCATTCTAGTCGATTTACATATATAGAACATCTCAAACGGAGCTACGGTCTAAAAGATATGAGCAACACAAGATGCACATGGCATGAATGCAAATGCATGGAAATTACCGTCACAAACATTTCAAATCATGAATGCAGCAAGTTATTATGAAACTACTTGACATTCTAAGCAAGTTCCGTAAATGGCATGTCCAAAACAGAGCTACGGTTCAACCACAAACACCAAAACAAGTTTTATAAGAAATGGGGCAGTAGCATATAACACACAAACACACTAACTAAGCATGGGGCAGTAGCATATAACACACACTTCATTTCATCTCCATATATCATATTCAAAACGTGCATGGATCACATGGTAAGAAGCTCACAAGGTAGCTACTTGAAAACGGTTTCAGACTTAGTGAAAATAGCAGTTTTTATCACGAAGGCATATTGACAATAGTAAATCTATATGCTACAGGGCATATTATAGCATGAAAATTAACAACATACTAAAGGACATTATCTACTACAAATAACTCCATTACACCAACCCCAAAGGAGTTCTTGATCACTAGCAAAACACATGGCAAGACAGCAACAAAATATTACAGATTCTAGACATGGAAATATTTTGGACCCTCAAAACAGCATTATTTATAGCAAGTTGTCAACAAGAAAATAACACCTATACATGCATTTCTATGGGAAGCAAAATGTCCAGGGGCTAGGACACATATCAAAGGGCATATCTCATGTTCAAAATTATTTCAAATCTTGCATGTATTAAACCACACGAAAATAACAAAAGGGCATCACAGCAAAATGACATGCAACAAAATGCTCACATGACAAACTAAACGCGTAGATAAATTCTATGGATTTTTCTACCCCGAAAATATACATAAAATGCATAGGATCATGTAGGGAACTATGTCACATTTAATTACGCAAGTTATGGCATAATTTATTAGCAAGGTCATTTATGCAATAAAATGCAACATCTCATTAAACAGTTTTTTATCATGCATGACAAAGGGATATAAATAATCTACACATTTTACATATTTCAAATTTATAGTTTTTAACCTAAGATGCATGGATAATAATTGTGCATGTTGCAACATAATGACATACATGCAAAATGAGAGAAAATGACATGTTAAACATTTTTAAAACATGGATGAATAAGGCATATTATGAATCTAGACAAAATTATAAACGTTCTACATGTATAAAACATTTGGATCCGATGCATGGTTATTTATATTAGCATGTTAAAATGATGCATTTTTCTGAAAATATGCAATGCCATGGATAAACGATAATTCACAGAACGTAAAAAAAAGAGCCGGGCCGAAACAGTTGGGCGCTGGATGGCTAAACCGCGCCTGGGGCGAAGCATAGCAACAGGGAGGTGGGCTGGGCAGAGGCTCACCTAGTGGGCCTGGCCCAGTCGAAGAGGAGGCCGGGCAGTGCAGGCGAGGGAGCTGGGCCGGTGGCCCACGTGCGGGCGTCGCACGCGAGCGCGGGGCTTCGTCCTGTCGTCCTCCTCCTCACAGGGACGAACGACGGTAGAGCAAGGCTGCCGGCGGCATAGCCGAGCAAGGAGGCCAACGGGGAGCTTTGGGGATGGGGAGATCCGGCCACTCCGCACCGGATCCGAGCAACGACGGCGGCTCGGAAGCTCCGGTGAGGCCATGGACGGCCATGGAGGTCTGCACCACGGGAGAGAGAGGAGAAGAGGGGTTAGGCGCAGGGGAGGAGCAGGGAAAGAGGAGAGGGGCGGCAAGGCAAGGAACTCGTTCAACGGCGGCGCGGTTTCGTGAGGAGCTCCGGCGACCGGAGACGGCGAGGCCAGGCGCAGGGCTGGCACGGGGAGCTGCGGGAGCTCGGGGAGGCAGCGGGGCTCGGGCGCTCGCAGGGAGCGATGGTGGTAGTGCTCAGCCCAAATCGGGCCGGGCGGGCTCAGATGGGGCTGGGCGGGCCCGACGGCTGGAGGGAGGAGGCTGGCTCGGCTGGGGCTTGGTTGGCTCAGAAATCGAGGAGGATTAGGGTTAGCTGCCAAATTAGGTAGGGAAGGGGATCTATTTATAGCTTTAGGGGCTAGGGTTGATGGTTCCGGAGCCGATTTCGGCCGTGCGATCGTAATCGGACAGCCGGATCGGGGCAAGGGTGGTGGCTGTGTGTCGAGCGGGCTAAGAAGACACGAGAGAGAGAGAATGACGGCCCGTGACACGAGGTTTGAAAACACCGAAAAACATCCGATAATAAACCGATGACCGCACTACTACGGTTGACCGATGGGGTATCAAACAAACTCGAAACGCGACGAAATTCGACAGGCGGTCTACCTATAATATAACAAGACCGCACGCCGAGTTTTGACCCAATCCAAGAATATTTTTAGCGTGCCTTTTAAAACATTTTTAAAATGATGCCGCGGGCGCGTGCATGTGTGGTTGGTCTCAAAATGGTCAGCGACGAGAACGGAGAGAACCAGCAACTACGAACGGATGCAAGTTTTGAAAACGAGTGATGATCCTATGCAGATGATGCGAATGATGTGACGATGAATGCGACAACCAGACAAAACACAGACGAGAATGGAAATAAAAGGGGAATCTTCTGGAATCTTCTGGAGCGTCGGTCCTGAGTTGTTACAACTCTCCTCCACTACACGAGGATCTCGTCCCGAGATCTAGAATTAGAAGGGGAAGAGAAAGAGCAAGAGGTAAAAGTTAGTTGCTTCTCTGACAACGAGTGAAACCAATGAAAATATGAAGGTTGGAAAGAGATGAAGAACGACACAAGGAACAAGCAAGAATTCACAAGAAATTTCGGCAGCACTTCGGTAGGATAGAGGGACAAAATTAGATATGATGGAAAGAAATTGAAAGAGATACGTCAAACTTTGGTTGGATTAGAATCAAAAATTCATAAGATGGAAGGGTCATGAAAATATTTCACAACACTCCGGTTAATGAATAAGCGAGAAAGAACATGATCTTGATCAAACTAGATGAGAGTTGACAAGAGCAACACCACTATGCCTCCAAAACAAAAGAATAGAGCTAGATCTTTGGAGAGAAAAGAATGGAGAAGAAACTAACAACTTCTACCTCCATTGAACTTGAGAAACATCTTACAGGAAGAGATTGAACGGGGTTATTGAAAAAATCAACAACGAAAGAATAGCTTGTTATGGGCTTGTGGGAAACATATCAAAATTATTAGGTGACACCCTGCCACAACAGAAACAATTGATTGCTTGAGAGCAAGAAGATATGCAAAACTTCTTTCAAGAAGAAGAGGAGGAGAAAACTTGAATCATTTATGACACCATGATAGCAACAATCCTTAGGAAATGCTTTAGGTGAAATCCAACCCAAGATAACTCCGAGAAGACAAGACGGGTTTACTTATCTCATTCTTGAAATTTTTCCTTCGAGACTCCTCATGATCAAGAATTTAATAACACAATCTCAAAAGACAATGGACAAGGAATTGAACTTAAAAATCCAAGAAAAGAACACTTGAGCACCTCCAACAAGAATCTTGAAGAGGACTTGAAAATGAAAGAAATCTTGATGAACCACCATGAAGAACCTCCAGAAGAACTCTAAAACGAAAGGACGATAGAAAGAATTGAAGGATGCAAAAAGAATAAGATTGAGGCCTTGCTATGAATTAGATGAAGCTTAGCAACAAGATACTTGAGAAAAACTAGGGACTCCGGAAAAGAAAGATGACCACTTGGGATAAGGAATTTAATATCATGAACAACTCCGGAAGAAGGATTGAAATCACTTGGATGAAACAAGAATAAGAATTGTGTTATGCTTATCCTTCATCAAGTTAAATTGATGACAATCAACGGATTTTGCACACCACTTATTCGTGTTGAAAATGAATTGAGAGAGATTGGGCACAACTTGAAGAAGTCTTAAACGAACCACCGAAAGAATTCACAAACGAATGAGGATACCACGATTGAACAAAGATACATGGGAACGAAGAGATCACGATCCACCTAATGGAAAACTTGAACGAAGCACCGGAAAGAATAGAAACTAAAGAGGACACATGAGAATGAAGAGATAAAGATTTGCCTAAAAGAAACTGAGAAAAAAGGCACCGGAATAATTGATATGAACGAAGGAACAAAATTGAGAACAATTTGAGAACGAAAGCTGAAAGGTGAGAACGAAGAAATCTTCTGAAACAATGGCCTTCGGAGGATCAAGAAATGAAAACAAGTCTAAATGCACCGGATAGATATAGGAGGAATTTCTCATGATCAAAAACAATTTGAGATGACAGCACAAAGCTGAGACCATGAATCTTCAAGAGAATGAGCAAAGATTTAAGAGAACCAATCCTTCGATCTTCAACACTGAGGATGATGACGAGAAACACCACCACGAATTACTGAAACACTCCGGAACAATGAATAAGGAAAGGTTGAGCCAACAATAAAAATGATTTAGAGCGATCTTTGAGAAGGCACATGACTGATGAGATTCATTCTTACACCATATTTGAAAAGAACTTGAGGACATCTCCGGAAAGATTAGAAGAGACAGGTAGGATCCTGGGGAAAACACCTGTGGGTTATGGGACCACTCAAAAGAAACCACCATTGAAACAATTGATTAAGAGAGATTGCACCGGAAAATTAAGAACTTGATGAGGTGAGAACCTCAAAATAATTTCAGAGGATATGAATGAAAATGAAAGTCTTCTGAGATATCTTCAACACTCCGGATAGAATAGACAGGGATGAATAAACAAGAGAAGTTTGGATAAGAATTTGCAACATGGGAATGCATTGAACGAGTGAGAAAGGATATGATGAGCACCAAAGCTTGAACTGAATCCACTTGAAAAGAAAAACAAGATGAATAGTAATAAATGATAACTTGAGAATTGAGCATCTTCATAAACAATCATCGGAGAAGAATAACAACGAGAACAAGGAATATGAGGATAGATCTTGAAATGAAACTCTTGACAATCTCCATAGAAATCACCGGATACTAGACAAACGAAATGATAGTGGAAGCATTACATGAATAGAAAATACACTTGGATGAGAATTTAATCATTGAAGAAAAAGGGTGGGATGGTGGGAAAAACAAAGAAAATAGAAAAGACACTTGGATGAGAATTTAATCATTGAAGAAAAAGGGTGGGATGGTGGGAAAAACAAAGAAAACTTGGAACAGATGAGACAACTCCGGAACGAAATATGAGGATTGATCTTGCAATATTGGAGCTGATAGAATTATCTTGAAGAGAAGCACACTAGTAGGAAAAGAATTGATATGATAACTTGATTGGGCAAAAGAATTTGTGTTCCCACATAATTATGAGAACACTACTTAGCAAGATATGAAATCACGACTTGGCATCAAAGCAACTTGAATTACCATATTCAAAACAAAAGACAGGATGAGGCTTACGAAACAAGCCAGAACAAATACATACCCACTATGCACTTGTTGGAAAGATAATCCTAGGTACCTACTTGAATTCCCACCTAAGAACTTCCGAAAACTTTCTGGTTATGCAATCTAGTGTGGGGGATACAAGGAGAAAATATCTCACACAACTAACAAACGAACACCCCAACTGTATCCATCCTTCAACACATAACCAGAGGCTTTTGCAAATTCATCTACTCGAATCCTCGAACTCACAACGATACTAAACCATGGTGGTACCCCGGACGCCTTGCCAGTATTGGGTGACTCCGATCTTATCTCACCACGATAAGTATTGAAGAAATTTTGAACATCCTCCGTCCTAAGATACTAAGAAAATTGAATGATAACGGTGTGCCAAGAATCCCTTGGAGCTCAACTCCCACAAGAAATCAAGTCAGATAGGAGGCACCAAGACAGAACTCCATCGCATCAGCATCATATAGTTTTCAAAATACGCGCATGATCCTACAAAAATTTGAGCGAGAAGAGGAGTAGAATCAAAATTCCTAAGTCGAATACCTCACCAGAGCATATAAGAGGAGTAAAAAGAATCCTACTCTCCGATATAACTAGACTCAAAATAGTTTTTTTAATAGACTCGACTCGGAGAAGTTCGATCAACCAAGGGGGATCCTAGGTCGGTACAGGCTCTGATACCAAATTGTCATGCCCAAGATGCGGTCCTATCCTTATTTCGGCACGAGTGCCTCGACAGGGATAGAAGTGCATCTCGTCGTGTTGCAAGAATGGATATCATTACAAGTACATGTACAGAAGAGATGAGTATATGGAATTGGCTTACACTCTCCACAAGCTACATCAGAGTCACATCAATACAACAACATACTCAAACATCATACAGAAGAGCAGGGTCCGACTACGGACGAAATCAAACGATAAAATGACATCCACCCTTGCTATCCCAGGCTGCTGCCTGGAACCCATCCTAGATCGATGAAGAAGAAGAAGAAGAACTCCAAATCAAACAAACATCACGCTCACGTCAATTCATCGCATTACCTGCACCTGCAACAATTGTTGTAGGAATTTGTGAGCCACAGGGACTCAGCAATCTCATTTCCAAGGGTATCAAGACTACTAAAGCTTAATGGGTGAGGTATGGTTAAGTGGTGAGGCTGTAGCAAGCGACTAAGCATTTTTTTAGTGGCTAACTAACGAGTACAGAAAGTAAAGTATGGTGGTCTACGCATAACGGACGTGAACTAGCAATGATCACTAACTGATCCTGAACACCTACTTACATCAAACATAACCCCACCGTGTTCTCTTTCGGATAAGAACTCACGAGAAGAGACAGTCACGGTTACACACACAGTTGGTGTATTTTATTAGAGTTTACTTCAAGTTTGCTATGACCGGGTGTTAAACAAAATATCGAAGTTTGGCACATAACCGCGGGCACGGCTTCTCAAAAAGATTTAACCCTATAGGGGTGCTCCAACTCATCCATCACGAATTAACCATACGCAGCGGGAATAACCTCAACCACGGATCTCGTGATCTTCCTAGGCAATTCGAAAGGAAATCCAACACCTCGAGATACCCCAAAGAATATCAGAGTTCCTCACTCAAGACGTTCGAGAAAGGTAAAACAAATCCAGCAAGGCCACCCGGCGTGTCGACGAACCCGATAGGAGCCGCGTATCTCGTTCTCAGGACACGACCAGATGAGCGCAGCATACAGTGGCCTGATAGAAATCTCCCGAGTTGTTCCAGGTTGGCCCCGCACATGAGTCTAGTTTGGACCAACACTCATGAGGAGCACTGGCTCGATGGTTGATTAAATTATCCGCGGGTGCTGACGGGTCCCTATGTAATTTTATTAGTTATTAGGCAAATGTAGTACCAATGTTGGGCCTTGCCAGACAAGCTTTATCTTTAATCGAAAATTAAGGGGGTCCTGTTAATAACCCCAAGCATGTTAAGAGTGCTCAATTATGGAACGAAACACTAGTTCGCAAGTAACTAGGGGCGTGGAACAAAACACCGAGCAAAAGGCCAAGCCTTCCACCTTTACCAAGTATATATGTGCATTAAATTAAATAACAGGAATATTGTGATATAACAAAAGAATGTCCATGTTGACACATGGAAGAAATTGCACATACAGCTAGAAACGCTATAAGAAGGGTTGAGCAAGCGGTAACATAGCCAAACAAAGGTTGCTGGGATGTGGAGGGGTCAAAGGCTTATCATGGCAATGTTGGGAGGCTTGACAAACAAGTGGTAGGTAGCGAGACATAGCGTGAAAAACGAGACATCTAGCATGGCAATGATAGTAATGGTATCCAGGGAAATGTGTCATCTTGCCTGAGGTCCTGCTCGAAAGAAGAACAAGTCCATGAAGAAGATGGGCAACGTAGTCGAACGAATCCTCACACTCTGAACGCTTTCGGAACTCTGTCAAGAAGAAGCAATCCGGAAACAACAATCAACACAAGATACACGACAACATATGCATGACATGATGCACAAACAAATATGATGCATGTCCGGTTCAAATATGCAAGGCATGACAAGCAAGAACAACAAACAACTACTACACATTTAGTAAAGTTCAATATGCAACGAGTTGCATATTGACGAAACTCCACGTTTGAATTATTTAATTCACTCTCGTTAGGTACACGGCAATATAAAATGTTGTTAGGCATGGCAAGAGGTGAAGCATAAGGAAACTATACTATCTAGGCATTTTAAATGAGGTCAGAAACAACTTGTAGTATTTCCGAAATGACCCCATATGTTAATTTCGAAATTGGTCCAGATCTGAACTAATCATATTTTATATTTGTTAAAAAACATAATAAAGCATACCATTCAATTGTACACATCATTCTTGTCGATTTACATATATAGAACATCTCAAACGGAGCTACGGTCTAAAAGATATGAGCAACACAAGATGCACATGACATGAATGCAATTGCATGGAAATTACCGTCACAAACATTTTCAAATCATGAATGCAGCAAGTTATTATGAAACTACATGAGATTCTAAGCAAGTTTCATAAATGACATGTCCAAAATAGAGCTACGGTTCAACCACAAACACCATAACAAGTTTTATAAGAAATCTGCCCATAACAACAACTTAGCATTTTGCACACATGAAAACAACAAGCTACAATATTCTAAAACACAAAAACTAAGCATGGGGCAGTAGCATATAACACACACTTCATTTCATCTCCATATATCATATTCAAAACGTGCATGGATCACATGGTAAGAAGCTCACAAGGTAGCTACTTGAAAACGGTTTCAGACTTAGTGAAAACAGCAGTAAATCTATATGCTATAGGGCATATTATAGCATGAAAATTAACAACATAATAAAGGACATTATCTACTACAAATAACTCCATTACACCAACCCCAAAGGAGTTCTAGATCACTAGCAAAACACATGGCAAGACAGCAACAAAATATTACAGATTCTAGACAGAAATATTTTGGACCCTCAAAACAGCAGTATTTATAGCAAGTTGTCAACAAGAAAATAACACCTATACATGCATTTCTAAGGGAAGCAAAATGTCCAGGGGCTAGGACACATATCAAAGGGCATATCTCATGTTCAAAATTATTTCAAATCTTGCATGTATTAAATCACACAAAAATAACAAAAGGACATCACAGCAAAATGACATGCAACAAAATGCTCACATGACAAAACTAAATGCCCAGATAAATTCTATGGATTTTTCAACCCCGAAAACATACATAAAATGCATAGGATCATGTAGGGAACCATGTCACATTTAATTACGCAAGTTATGGCATAATTTATTAGCAAGGTCATTTATGCAATAAAATGCAACATCTCATTAAACAGTTTTTTTATCATGCATGACAAAGAGATATAAATAATCTACACATTTTACATATTTCAAATTTATAGTTTTTAACCTAAGATGCACGGATCATAATTATGCCCATTGCAACATAATGACATACATGCAAACTGAGAGAAAATGACATGTTAAACATTTTTAAAACATGGATGAATATGGCATATTATGAATCTACACAAAATTCTAAATGTTCTACATGTATAAAACATTTGGATCCGATGCATGGTTATTTATATTAGCATGTTAAAATGATGCATTTTTCTGAAAATATGCAATGCCATGGATAAATGATAATTCACAGAACGTAAAAAAACAGCCATGCCGAAACAGTTGGGCGCTGGATGGCTAAACCGCGTAGAGGGCGATGCATAGCAGCAGGGAGGTGGGCTGGGCAGAGGCTCACCTAGTGGGCCTGGCCCAGTCGGAGAGGAGGCCGGGCAGTGCAGGCGAGGGAGCTAGGCCGGTGGCCCACGTGCGGGCGTCGCACGTGAGCGCGGGGCTTCGTCCTATCGTCCTCCTCCTCGCAGGGACGAACGACGGTGGAGCAAGGCCGCCGGCGGCGCAGCCGAGCAAGGAGGCCGGCGGGGAGCTTCGGGGACGGGGAGATCCGGCCACTCCGCACCGGATCCGAGCGACGGTGGCAGCTCGAAAGCTCCGACGAGGCCATGGACGGCCATGGAGGTCTGCACCACGAGAGAGAGAGGAGAGGGGGGATTAGGCATAGGGGAGGAGAAGGGAAAAGAGGAGAGGGGCAACAAGGCAGGGAACTCGTCCGGCATCGGCGCGGTTCCGCGAGGAGCTCCGGCAACCGGAGACGGCGAGGCTAGGCGCGGGGCTGGCACGGGGAGCTGCGGGAGCTCGGGGAGGCAGCGGGGCTCGGGCGCTCGCAGGGAGCGATGGCGGCGGCGCTCGGCCCAGATCGGGCCCGGGCGGGCTCAGATGGGCCTGGGCAGGCCCGGCGGCTGGAGGGAGGAGGTTGGCTCGGCTGGGGCTTGGTTGGCTCGGAAATCGAGGAGGATTAGGGTTAGTTGCCAAATTAGGTTGGGGAGGGGATGTATTTATTGTTTTAGGGGCTAGGGTTGATGGTTCCGGAGACGATTTCGTCCATGCGATCGTAATCGGACTGCCGGATCGGGGCAAGGGTGGTGGCTGTGTGTGGAGCGGGCTAAGAAGACACGAGAGAGAGAATGACGGCCCGTGACACGAGGTTTGAAAACATTGAAAAACATCCGATAATAAACCGATGACCACACTAGTACGGTTGACCGATGGGGTATCAAACAAACTCGGAACGCGACAAAATCCGACAAGCGGTCTACCTACAACATAACAAGACCGCACGCCGAGTTTCAACCCAATCCAAGAATATTTTTAGCGTGCCTTTTAAAACTTTTTTAAAATGATGTCGCGGACTCGTGCATGTGTGGTTGGTCTCAAAATGGTCAGCGACGAGAATGGAGAGAACCGGTAACTACGAAAGGATGCAAGTTTTGAAAACGAGTGATGATGCTATGCAAATGATGCGAATGATGCGACGATGAATGCAACAACCAGACGAAACACAGACGAGAATAGAAATAAAAGGGGAATCTTCTGGAGCGTCGGTCCCGGGCTGTTACATCCTGCCCTTCTATGTGTTCTTCACCGCCATCCTCGACCACTACGGGATCCAGGCCCTTCATCTCCAACCCAACTCCTTCTTGCTCCTCTCTATCTTTCCCTTCTACTGCGAGGCCTTTGTGGGCGTGCGGCCTTCGGTGGCCCTCTTTCGCCATTTCTTTAGCTTGCGTTTGCATGATGGTGCTTAATGGTCGGCATGCGTCTCCTTTGTCGCGGTCCAGAACGGCAACATGCTCTTGAAGGCCGGGAAGAAGGTGGAGAACGTCAGGCACCGCTGGGTCCTCATGGATCTCAAGAGCACCAACCTGTGATTGGATCTGCCCGAAGGGCTGCCAGAGAAGACCTCTACATGGAGGTTCGTGAAGCTTTCTGACCCCCGGGCCGAGCCTGTCCTGGAGTGCTCCTCCCACAATATTAGCGCCATGAAGCTAACAGGTGGGGTGATAGTGAAAGAGTTCCTGGCACAGTGCATGGCACCCCTCCAGGCCCATTCTAGGCCCTCTTGGGACTATCAGGGCAACGACGATAATCTTAGGCTTCGGTCCGCGTGCATAACCCCCAAGGAATTGAGCAGGGCTATGGCGACCCTGCTCAACAGTGACCCTGATGGCCTCCTTGAGGCCCACGCCCCGCTGTAGTGCCGTGGCGACGGGGCCGATCTGGTTGCCGCGATGCCTGTCTTCAACAAATTGGGGCTTGTCCCTGCGGAGGGCCCTGGTTCCCCGATGATGGTGTCCTCCGGTGACACCTCGTCTGGAGAGGACTCGGAGAAAACCACCGACCGCGGCCTAGCAGGGGCGTCTCCCCGTCATAGGGCACCCTTCTACGTGAGCTTGGGGATGACGATGATGCTGGTGAAGCTTCTGCAGCGGGATCCGCTCGCGTCGCCAAGGCCCCCAGAGGTCTTAGGTCGGCCCCTCGTGCCACGTGGTCCGCCTGCGTGTCGACTGCCTGATAGCGCTGAGTGGAGTCTTCCCCGGTGCGTCCTGCCTCTACAGGCAAGGTGGTCGAAGTGTTGGCCTCGCCCTCGCCCGGACCGCAACTCGCGGGCGAGGCGAGGCCATAGTAATTCCTTCGGCGGCCGCCCTCGCAGGCAGTGCCCCGGCTCCCCCGCGTGGTGGTGCCCCCACCGAGGGAGGCTTGGGCGCCTCCATCGTTGCCAGGGCGGAGAGGAAGAGGAAGTGGGTCAACGTTGAGGAGTAAGTCGAGCGGCTTGGTTTTGTTCGCATACCTATGGCTTGTGCATTGATGCCCTTCCTTTGCTTTGTGACCAGGGATGCCGCTATGCCAAATATGAGGAGGAAGAAGGTCGGCGTTAAGCCGAAGCCGACTCCCGGCGCGCCGCCTGCCCACGCCGACCCGCCGTCACCTATTGCTGAAAGCAAGGGGGCTCGCGAGGCTGCCTCCCTGGTCGTCATCGCGAAGCCCCCTGAGCCCCTATTGCCCACCGGCGTGGTCGCTCCTGCCCTCGAGAGTGTGGTGACGCTGATGTCCGGAGGGCCAGCCGGTCATTGATTCATCCGTGTCCGTGGTCGCCGAGCGGCCTCTAGAGCCACCTGATCCTCACGTCGTTGCCCCAGCGGAGTCGCCCCCTACGATCGCATAGGCAACTCCTCCGGAGGGGCCCTTGATGCCTCCGGAGGATGGCCACGACATCTTGGACGGGGCCTTCGCTGCTCTGGATCAGGTATGTGGCATCCTCATGGGTGTCGACGATCGCCCCGCGAGTGGGTGCCCACAACTCCTCTTAGGATGGCTCCAGGTCATCGCCTCCGTTGTGCGGCTTGGGGTTAGTCTAAGGATTCCATGGTGAAGAGCGAGAAGGAAGTCGTGGCCACCTGGGCAGCCCGCGCAAAGGCGCTGATAGAGGCGGCATCTACCGCCAAGTGTAGCGAAGAGACAAAAGCCCGTTTGAAGGTCTTCCATGAGGAGCAGGCCAAACTTGCGAGGCAGCTTCATCGGCGGGAGGAGGACCTCGAGGTCCGCGAGGCCAAGCTTGCCGTTCGGGACTCTAAGCTGCCCCACGTGGCGAGCCGCCAGGACGCGGAGCGGGTGCGCCTGGGTACTGATAGGGAGGAAATTTCTTCGAAGAAGGCCCTTCTTCACTCCAGGGAGGGAACTCTTGTCGCGGCCATGGAGAAAAATGTCACGGGGCTGAGCGCCTTCCCAGCCATCGAGCTCAAGCCTCGCTGAGTGCTCCATGTCCTTTGCCAGGATGGTTTCACGGAGCCCCTGGCGGCTCTGGAGAGCGGCTTCACGGTGCTCGCCTCGAATCTTATCGAGGCGCTGGAGGGGGCCACCGTCAAGGTGGAGAGGGTTCTCGAGAGTGAGTGATGCGACCTCTTTTCTGAGGCCACAACACGCGTCTTCAGCCATCTTCATCTTCACGTCCCGGGGTTTTACTTCGACTCCTTGATTCGCCCGGTCGCCCCTGAGGTCCGCGCCAGTGCTGCGGTAGTGGTGATGGGCATCGTGGAGACGCTGGTGAAGAGCTTCACCCCTGTCACTGTTTCTCCGCCTCCGGATGCTGCAGGGGTTGGTGGCGAGCAAGACGACACCGACAATGTTAACGACGAGCCCCCCATGGACGGGACGAGTGGTGGCAGAGGTTCCTTCTGAATCCTCTCTCCTCCTACTTTCGTGCAATGCACATTGTGCCTCACGGAGGCGTTAAATTTGTTTGTGTTCGCGAAAACTTTTAATGCTTGTAATAACTGTTTGATTGTGTGATTGCTCTCTTCGCCTTGTTTCCTTCTTGCCTGCTCTGATGCTCTGCGTTGGCAGGGCCCGGCCCGCGCATACCTCAACCGCTTTTGGGCCGACCGGATCACTAAGGACGGTCCAATGGGTGAGGGGCTACGAGTCCAATTAGACTCCTGAGTCACGATGCTCAGGAGTCCTCCTTGACATGCGAGCAGCCCTCGTGAAGGGGACACGGTGGAGATCGGGTTAACTTGAAACTTTAGAAGACCTTTAGCGCTCTACGTCGATAGGGCCCGGCCCATGCATACCTCAACTGCCATGGGGCCAATCGGATCACCAAGGACGGTCCAAGGGGTGAGGGGCTACAGGTCCAGTTAGGCTCCTGAGTCGCGATGCTCAGGAGTCCCCCTTGACGTACGAGCCCCAGCGTCCTCCCTAAGTTTTTTTGAACAGTTTTTTAGCGCTTCAAGCTTTGTCTCGGCATGGCCCGGCCAGCGCATACCTCAATCGCCGTTGGGCTGACCGGATGACCAAGGACGGTCCAACGAGTGAGGGGATATGGGTCCAGTTAGTGTTGGGGAACGTTGCATGGGAAACAAAAAATTTCCTACGCACACGCAAGATCTATCCAAGGTGATGAGCATCTACAAGAGGGAGAGTGGATCTACATACCCTTGTAGATCGCTAAGCGGGAAGCGTTAAGAAACGCAGTTGGTGTAGTCGAACGTCTTCGCGATCCAAATCGCCGAGCGTCCCGTGACCTCATCACGATCCGTCCTGTGAACTCATAACGATCCGTCCCGCGAACTCATCACGATCCGTTTCGTGATCTTGATCACGATCCGTCCCGCGAACTCATCACGATCCGTCCCGCGAACTTGTCACGAACCGTCTCGCGATCTTGATCATGGTCCTTCCGATCTAGCACCGAACGGACGACACCTTCGCATTCAGCACACGTGCAGCTTGATGACGATCTCCACCGTCTTGATCCAGCAAGAGGAAGTGGAGAGGAAGAAGAGTTCACCGGCAGTGTGACGGTGCTCCGGCGATGGTGGTGGAGCAATTCCGGCAGGGCTTCGCCTAAGCACTGTAGAAAACCGATCTAGAGGAGAAACTATGCACTAGAGGAACGGGTAGCACGTGGCTGAAAATTCTGTGCCAAAACCCTAAAATCCTCTAGTATATATAGGAGGAGAGGAGGAGGAGTCTTGGCTGCCAAAAAGCCAGCCCTTGTGTCGACCAAAGTGGGGAGGAGAGGAGGACTCCTCCTCCAATCCTAGTAGGACTACGATTCCTCCTTTTTTTGGCCTTTTTCCACCTTTTTTCCTTTGGGTTTTTCTCCCAGCTGCACGGGCCTTTTGTGGGACTTCCACCAGCCCACAAAAGGCTGGTATTTACTCTCCCACAGCCCATGAAGCCTCTTGGGTCGAAATACCCCTCCCGGTGGTCTCCCGGTACACTACCGACACTCCCGGTACATTACCGATTAGCCCGAAACTTTTCCGGCGACCAAAATGGGACTTCCTATATAAGAATATTTACCTCCGGACCATTACGGAGCTCCTCGTGACGTCCGAGATCTCATCTGGGACTCTGAACAATCTTCGGTCACCACCATACATAACTCTATACAACCGAAACGTCACCAAACCTTAAGTGTGCAGACCCTGTGGGTTCGAGAACTATGTAGACATGACCGAGACACCTCTACAGTCAATAACCAATGGCGGGACCTGGATGTACACATTGGTTCCTACATGTTCTATGAAGATCTTTATCGGTCGAACCTCTATGTCAAGGATTCAGTTAATCCCGTATGATGTTCCCTTTGTTGTTCGGTATGTTACTTGCCCGAGATTCGATCGTCGGTATCTCCATACCTAGTTCAACCTCGTTACCGGCAAGTCTCTTTACTCGTTCTGTAATACAAGATCACGCAACTAACAATTAGTCACATTGCTTGCAAGGCTCATTGTGATGTTGTATTACCGAGTGGGCCCCGAGATACCTCTCCATCACACGGAGTAACAAATCCTAGTCTTGATCCATGCCAACTCAACAGACACGCTCGGAGATACCTGTAGAGCACCTTTATAGTCACCCAGTTCCGTTGCGACGTTTGATACACACAAGGCACTCCTCCGATGTCCATGAGTTGCATGATCTCATGGTCATAGGAACATATACTTGACATGCAGAAAATAGTAGCAATAAACTGACACGATCATATGCTACGTTTGTAGTTTGGGTCTTGTCCATCACATCATTCTCCTAATGATGTGATCTCGTTATCAAATGACATCTCATGTCCATGGCTAGGAAACCTTAACCGTCTTTGATCAACGAGCTAGTCCATTAGAGGCATACTAGGGACATGGTTTTGTCTATGTATCCACACATGCATCTAAGTCTTCGATCAATACAATTTATAGCATGGATAATAAACGATTATCATGAACAAGGAAATATGATAATAACTAATTTATTATTACCTCTAGGGCATATTTCCAATAGTTAGGCTCCTGAGTCGCGATGGTTAGGAGTCCCCCTTGACATACGAGCGGCTCTCATACCTTTCCTCGCTAGCTTTTCCGAAGATGGGCGTGTGAAGACCAGGTTCGGCAGACCTAGGAAGGTGGCGTGTACCAGGCTTGGCCGGGTGGCAGCCCCCGTATAGCCCCCTCCCACGTGCATCCCCAGGGAATGTAGTGAAAGTACGTTATATCGACTAGAGGGGGGTGAATAGGCGATTTTTACAAATTCATCACTTGAGGAATTTAAACTTTGAGGAATATGAAATGTGATGAATAACTAGCAGCAGATTAAGTACTCAAGTGCATGTGAAATATAGCGACAACATAGTCATCATGATGAAATAAAACATGCACAGATTACAAGTAGCGTGATACAGGATAAGGAGGTGAGGAACAAGGTAACTTGAAGAATTTGACGTGAGGAAATTGTGAAAGTCTTCAGTCAAATTCTTCAAATAGTAATGATCAATTTCATCAACAAGTATACGAGGAATAAAGGGGTTGAAGAAATAGAACCAGGTAGCTTGATGAAGACAATGGTTTGATGACCCACTTCCAACTGCTGTCACAGTCGTACATCTGGTTTGGAGCGCCCTGACATTTAAACCACAGGATACACAGTCCTTATCGTATTCTCCTTGAGCTAAGGTCACAAAGTCCTCGCCCAACACTCGTGGTAAGTCTTCAGGGTAGACTTCCAAAACCTTCACAAACTTGTCACCTAGCGATCCACAATTGACTCTTGGATGCTCTAGACCATTGTCACTCCATGATCCCCAATTGACTGCAGGATGCACTAGGCCATGATGCCTAACCGTCTGGAGGATGCACAGTCCTCAAAGGTAACAAGCATCGGTTCCACACAAGAATTTCTTCAGTGATGTTCAATCACTTTGGGTTTGGTGGTTTGGTTGTGGGTTTTTCCTCACTGATGATTTTCTCTCAAAGTCCTCGGAGGATGGGTTGCTCTCAAATGACAAGTGTCAGTTCTCTCTCGGAGCAGCCAACCAACTAGTGGTTGTGGGGGTGGCTATTTATAGCCAAGGTGCAACCTGACATGACCGTTATGTGGATGTGATGATTAGGGACAGCTGGCGCTAAGCACAACAATGGTCAGAATTTCAGACCATGAAAGTCCTCTGGCTTATCATGTTCCTCACTTGTAGGCAATTCGCACTGGCGAAATCCTAACTCATCAGTCAGATCAATTTCCTCAGAAACCAGAAGAACATCGTCTCTGTCACTGAAGAACTTGAGTGAACTGCAAGAGATTTCCAAAAGGCTTCACTTGAAGGATTGGATAGGTTGAGGCTTTTGGAGTTGAGCATCAGTTGGAAATTTTCCTTAGTATTACCTCGGCCCCCTTTAACAGTACGGTGTTTCCTATGACTCAAAAAAAGGAAATGAAACTATGAAAACAAAAGTCTTCACGCTTCATAGTCCTCGTTCATATCTTCAAGGTCACACCAACTTCTTCATTTTCAAAGTCTTCAGGGAATACCAAAGTCTTTAGCAAAGTCTTCACCAAAGTATTTAGTTGAAGACATACATTTTTAGGGGTCGATAATCTCCGAATATATCAAACTCCTCATCTACTTATAGAGCATGTGTACACTCACAAACACAATAGTTCCTTAACCTATAAGTCTTCAATAAACCAAAATCACTAAGGGGCACTAGATGCACTTACAATCTCCCCCTTTTTGGTGATTGATGACAAATATGTTAAGTTTTCAACGGGGATAATACTATGAAGTGTAAATATTGAGTTTGAGGAATTTGATTGCAAGATATAGAAGAACTCCCCCTGAAGATGTGCATATTTGAGGAATTTGCTTTGGACTGCAAATGCACATGGTAGGTTCAAAACATGGAGAACTCCCCCTATATCTTGTAATTCGTACACGCATTCAACATATGATATGAAGAATTTGGAATGCATGATGAAAATGGTGTCTGACGAAATTCAGCATGCATGCATTAAGTTGCTTGAGGAAATAAGCATGTGGAAATCAGTTCAAAAGAGTCAGACCACCATCGAACTTAAGTTTACAACTCAAACAATAAAAGCTTCAGAAGAGCGAGAGTTGTAACTTAGACCAAAATAAGCCCATATATAGAGACCCACTTGAAGACTAACTCAAATTTTCTCCCCCTTTGTCATCAAAGACAAAAAGGGACGAAAAGGTGAGGACTAACGCGCTTGAAGAATTTCATCTTGTTGGTGAAGAAGGAGCACCAGCGTTGTCGGGGCCGTTTGTCGATGCAGGGCCCACCGCAGTGTCGTCAATGTCCTTAGCTTCATCCGTCTCACGCGATGAAGAATATGAACTTGTGACCATCAGAGGAACTTGAACCTTCTTGAATTTCTTGTGAGGAGGTTGAGACCAGTGAAAGTTTTGCTGAAAGTCCATGTCCTTGAGTTCCTCAAGAATCTTGAGGTATGTGATAATGGCCCATGCGCGATCGAAGATTTCATGCACATAGTAGTGGTTTTTCCTCATAGAGTTCTGCATCACTATCATCTTCTGAACAATGGAAGCCAACTGACGCTTTACCCACTTGTGATTGTGATCGACCTTCTGATGAAGACTTATGAGAAGCTTACGATGAGTCATCACACGAGGGGCAGACTCTTGAGGTTTTTTGTGCTGAGGCCTTTGCTTCGGTATCCTGAGTTGCGGTGTCATCATTGGTGGAGAAAGATGCAGCTTTGCGAAACTGATCATCCACTTGATGAGTGCCTTCATCAATATCAGCCTTGCCTTTTCCTTCAACTGAGGCAATTGTGCTCTTGAGGACTTCAATCGGGAGCAAGAAGCCGAAGTGATTCTAGAAGTCCACCTTGAAGGGAACTGAAGACCTTGATCTAATGAACTTCATGATCCAGGGAGCATAAGGCTTTAGTTCAAATGGGGCTAGAGCAGCATTTTCCAAAGTCCTCATGAAGAAATCATGGAAGTTGATGGGAATCCCATGAATAATGTTGAACAACATATTCTTCATGACTCCCTCCACTTCTTCTCCAGAGTTGTGGCCCTTCTGAGGACATAGGGTATTGGTGAGAATGCAGTAGACTGTCCTGGGCACATACAGCAAATCCTTCACAAGGAAGATTGTCCTTTGAGGTTTTCCAGGGGCCAAAGGCTTCATCAGCACTTGCATCAGTTGATTGGGTAGTGCAGGTTTGTCAAACAAGTGGCGTGCTTCTTCTGAGGGAATTGGGACATGGGCTGACCGAAGCAATTCAGATGCTGGAGCTATGAGGTGAGTAGATCCGGTCATCCAGTCCAAGACCCAGGAGTTGATGTTAGAGGCATCACCTGTGATGTGCAGTGTGGCATAGAATTGAAGAATTAGCTCTTCATTCCAGTCACAGATATCCACACAGAAGGGAAGGATTCCTGCATCATGAAGAACTGAAAGCACCGGTGTGAAGGATGGAATTGTTTCCATATCAGCATGAGAAATTTGGTGGTGCTCGAAGACTTTCTTCTTGTCGAACAACACTGATGCATAGTAATTCATCTGAGTTGGAGTCCAGAATCTGGTTCGACCGACCCTTGCTGAGTCATACGAATTGGGACCAGTGAAGAATATGTGCTCATTGAAGAAATTTGACTTGAGGAATTTGGGGCGCTTTGAGCCTTTGAATGGCATTCCTGGCTTCGACTGAAGGTTTGGCTTGAAGCGGCCCTTGATCTCTTTAGGCACAGCAGGAATTTCTTCAGACTGAGGAATTTAGGGAGCAATTTCCTCAATAGCAGTTGGAGCAGTAGAGTCATCAGCTGATGCAGCTAGATTTTCTTCAATGGCTAGAGCGGCCATGTCATCAGATCCTTCGCAATTTCTTCAGTCTGGGTAGGGGACTGAGGAATCTACGACAGAGGACTGGTCATTGGGGAATTTGAGTGAGCAGTTTCCCAATATTCGTCATTGATGACAAGAGTGGTGTTGCCAATGTCCACATCCTCATCAATTTCTTCAACGCCGGCCTCTTCAGTAGTAAACTGTGGCTAGGACAAAGATGCATATGGAGTTGAAGCATTTGCTTCCACTTCAATGGCTTCATCAATCTGCTCTGTCATAGCAGTAGAATGATCTTCTTCATCCACATCATCTGGGATGACATAGTCAACCCCAAATGGAATAATCTCATAGGCTGGTGCTGAGAAGATTGGAGCGACATCTAATGGTTTAGTTGAAGATTTTGGCAGAGTTTTCAACTTTTTCACGGCCGAGGAGTCAGAAGTTGAAGCTTTTCTCTTTAGAGCCTTCTTGTCAGCAGCCTTCGTTTTCTTCACTTCTGATGCAGAAGGAAGGTTGATTGTCTTCATCATTGAAGATTTTGGGGTGTCAGAGGAGGGTGAAGGGGCAGTAGTTTCTTCAGGCACGACTGATGCAGTCATCCTTGTAGGTTCAGTTTCATCATGCGCACCAGTGGAGGGTGCCCTGGCATGTTCTTTAGCGGTTTGACTTTCTGCAGCAGTGCTGGTAGTTTCCTCGGTAGGCTGAGCAGTTTCCTCAGCCTGAGGAATTTGTGGCTGGGAGCGAGATGCAACCTTTGAGTTGTGATCAATGATGACTTTATCAGCAATTTTAACGAAGGGAACCTTGGCGCCTTGCCAATCAGCATAGTATGAATTGAATTCATCACTGAGGCCGTTGATCTCACACCTCACCTTCACAAGTTCCTCAGGAGACAAATTCAGAACATTTTTCTTCAAGTAATGCTCTTTCTTGTACTGAGCCTTCTTGGTTTGTCTGGCCTTCTCATACTTCCATTTTTCTTCAGTGATGAAGGCAGTGAGTACATGATCTGGACCAGGAGGCAGCTTCAAGTCATCAATAGGTGTTTTGGGATCCTTGTGCCATTTGTCAATGAAGTTCAGCAAAAATTTTGGATCAAGCAAAAGAGGAATTTTAGATCCCTTTGCTGCAGCCACTCGTTGTTGCTTGTTTCTGATGTTTGCTACCATTTCCTCATCTTAGCTTCATACGAGGAATCTGATGGTATTGTGAACACCACCTTCTTGGGTTGAGGACTTGGTCGAATGCCTCGTCCAGCAGTTGCTTTCATTTTCCTCAGAGAAGGACCGCTTGAGGAATGTGCTTGGGCTAAAGAACATCCTGATGCCCCTGAAGCAATTGAGAATCCCTCAGTCCTTTGGCATGATGCAAGATGCACAGAAGTTCAGGACTTAGCTGCAGCAGCCGAGGACTGAGCAACTATTGATCTAGCGGCTAAGGCCTTTCAGGGCTGAGCTTGAGGAATCTATTGTGATGACTTTGATGATGAAGGATTTGTCTTCACAGTAGATTTCTTCATCATCATTTTCTTTGGAGCACTTGTAGAGGCTCCGGCAGTGGCAACAGCAGCAAAGTCTTCATTGAATTTCTTCACTGCAGCTTCGGCAATCCTCTGAAGTTTGAGTTGACACTTTGCCCACTCAGCAGGAAAGTCTTCACCGCGAGCAACACTTGTGGATACAACTTTTTGATCATCAGCAGGAGGAGCCCTATTGCAAGCGGGTTTGAGAGCGAATTTCTTCATATATTTGGGAGTGACATAGTGATATTCTTTCCACTCCCTCACCCACCTCCGTTCAATCCTCTAAATTCTGTTTTTCCTCTGTTCTTTTGTCTCTTTTCCATGTATGGATTCATCTGGTGTATAGTAACCAACATACAAATGTTCAGGAATCTCAAAAGTAGTATTCTGTTTAGCTTTCTTTCCACCTTTCTGTGGCTTCTTCCCTTCAGCCATTTTCTTCAGCTGAGGATTTTGAACTCTTGAGGACTCTGAAGAAGTGCACAGTTTTTCCTCAAGAAATGCTGCAAATGAGTTAAGTTGATGAGAACCTAGTGATTCATCAGCGGACATGTTTGTACCTGTGAACAAAATATAGGTGCGAGGAATTTGAAGAGGTCATATGCGTTCTCAGACATTTTTCAATAAAATCAGGTGTGAGCAATTTGACCATTTGTGTCTTGAGGAATTTGACTAAGTGTTCTTTGTCTTAGGTTCTAAAGTTGTGCAAATTTTGAGGATTCACACAATTGAGCAATCTTGAAGAAAATCATAACTTAGGGAAAGTCATCAAGTGTATGAACATGTAAGGTGCTTTAGAGTAAGATTCTTGAAGAATAAACACCTTTGTGAAGATTTAGGAAAACTTGAAGATCAAACTAGGGCAGTAAAAATAGATTTTATTTACCCTGGTGAAGAACACGACAAACTAAGAGATGAGATTGAGGATGTTCGTTAGTCTAGATCTCCCACGCACTAGCTCAGCAGAGGGAGACAGCTACAGCGGTGGTGGGATGAAGACTTCCGCGGCAGATGCGAGTACGGCGACAGTGAGGTTGAGCCAGTGAAGCTCTTCCACACCGGCGGCGATAATTTTAGCGGCGGTGCTAGGTCGGATCTCGGGAGAGAGTAGGAGCTCGGAGTAACCGAGCACAGTGAAAGGGGAGGGGTATTTATAGTGGAGATGAAAAAAAATCCGTCCGAAGATTTTGGACCAGATGGCCCCTGACCCTTGCTCTCCCCGTGACATGTGTCACCCACTTTCTGAGTAGTGTCAATAGTGGGGGATCGTGGGTTATCTAGTCGTAGGAATCGGAACCATTTGAGTGGGAAACGCCGATAATTTTGACAGAAACAAAAATAAGTTTTTGTTCGCAAATTCTTCAGCTGCCAAGGACACAGTGAAGACTTTGAACGAGTTTCAAAGTAGAACGCATATGAAGAATTTGTGAACAGACTGGGTTGAGTTTAGCATAGAGGGGGATAGGGTCCAATCACACTCACTTAGATGAAAATCAACTTGAAGAATTAGCAATAAGTGAATGTTGTTGAGGACATCGAAAACTCAAATAAATACATATATAGTCAATGAAGAACAAGAGTTTCATAGTTTGAAGAATTTGAAAACTTGATGAATTTGAAAAGTTGAGGAATTTGCAAACATGAGGAATTTGAAGATTTGAAGAATTTGCAAACTTGAGGAATTTGAAGAATTGAAGAATTTGCAAAATGACGAAAAAATCAACTTTGAAGAAATTCAACTATGGTTGGTGGTGTGACCCACCGTATAAGAATGATGACTTCAGACACCACGTATAATTTGTCATAGGGTTATGAGAATCAAATTCTTCATTAATTTCTTCACACTTAGAGGGTTATTCTTCATTGGTTGAAGAAAAATGTTACTTCGTGTGTTGCACATCTAAGTCATCAATTTTGCATAAGGGTTAGGATGTGTGTCCTTTTTCAAAGAACATTCGAAGATTCTAAGATATTTAGCTCACACCGCGACTTGCAAAATCTATTTTCATCCAAGGGCTTTATGAATATGTCGGCCAGTTATTCTTCAGTAGGGATGTGGTCGATGGCGATGTCGCCCTTGAATACATGATCTCGAAGAAAGTGATGAAAAATCTGGATGTGCTTGGTCTTGGAATGCTGAACTGGGTTGTAAGCAATCTTGATGGCACTCTCGTTGTCGTAGTAGAGAGGCACATTCTTCAAGTTGATGTCGCAGTCCTTGAGGGCTTGCTTCATTCACAGCAGCTGAGCGCAACATGAACCAGCAGTAATGTACTCAGCTTCCACAGTAGATAGTGACACAAAGTTCCGCTTCTTCGAGGACCAGCAGACTAAGGATTGTCTGAGAAAATGACATGTGCCTGAGGTTGACTTGCGATCCACACGATCTCCAGCATAGTCAGCATCAAAGTATCCGACAGGGTGAAGATTTGAGCCCTTGGGATACCATAATCCAAGTGTTGGTGTGTGAGCTAAGTATCGAAGAATATCTTTCACGAACTTATGGTGTGATTCCTTCGGTGTTTCTTGGAATCGGGCACACATGCAAACACTCAGCATAATATCAGGCCTAGATGCACATAGATACAATAATGAGCCAATCATGGAGTGATATAGCTTCTGATCGAAATCTTTACCATTTTTGTTAGTGCAGAGGTGGCCTTTCGAAGGCATTGGAGTTTTGATGCCTTTGCAATCTTGCATGTCGAATTTCCTCGGAACATCCTTGAGGTATTTCTCTTGTGAGATGAAGATGTCGTTGTCTTGCTGACGAATTTGAAGACCTAAGAAGAATTTCAACTCTCCCATCATAGACATTAGATATTCTTCACTCATCATATAGGCAAATTCATCACTGTAACGTTTGTCAGTACAACCAAAGATAATATCGTCTATGTATATTTGGCATATGAACAGTTCATTGTCATGGGATTTTGTGAAAAGAGTTGGGTCAAGTGAACCTGGTTTGAAGCCTTTCTTCATGAGGAATTCCTTCAAAGTGTCGTACCATGCCCGAGGGGCTTGCTTGAGGCAATAGAGGGCCTTATTGAGTCTGAAGACTTTGTCAGGATACTTAGGGTCTTCAAAACCTGGGGGTTGAGCAACATATACTTCTTCCTCAAGCTTACCATTGAGGAATGCACTTTTCACATCCATTTGATATAATATGATATCATGATGGTTAGCATAAGCAGGCAATATGCGAATAGCTTCAAGTCTAGCAACAGGTGCAAATGTTTCATCAAAGTCAATTCCCTCAACCTGTGTGTAGCCTTGAGCTACAAAACGAGCCTTATTCCTTACCACAAGGCCATTTTTGTCTTGCTTGTTTTGGTAGATCCACTTGCTTCCTATGATTTTATGGTTGCGAGGATCTGGCCGCTTGACAAGTTCCCACACGTTGTTCATCCTGAATTGATGCAATTCCTCTTGCATATCTTGAATCCACTTAGGATCCTTGAAAGCTTCATCAACTTTGGTGGGCTCTATGATAGAGACAAAGGCAAAGTGCCCACAAAAGTTAGTCAAATGTGAAGCTCTTGAGCGAGTGAGGGGACCTGGTGCATTGATGTCATCGATGATTTTGTCAATATGTACTTCATTTGCAACTCTTGGGTGAGCAGGTTGACGTGGCTCAGGATTTTCTTCAGCACCATTTTCTTCAGGTGTATCTGCATGAATGTCTTCATTCGTTGGAATGACTTCCTCAGTGGGTATGACGTCTTCAGTAGCCTTCAGCTTAATGGATTCCTAAGTAGATTGTTCATCTAACACAAAAGGCAGGTACTCTCTTTGCGAGCCATCAGTTTCATCGAACCACACATCTACAGTTCCAACAACCTTGTGGTGGTAGGTGTTGAAGACTCTGTAGGTGTGCAAGTCCTTTCCGTAACCAAGCATAAAACCTTCATGTGCTTTCAGTGCAAATTTAGAACTATGGTGAGGATCTCTAATCCAGCATTTTGCACTCAAGACTTTGAGATAACTTACATTGGGTTTCTTGCCAGTCATAAGTTCATACGAAGTCTTCTTGAAGAATTTGTGAAGATATACCCTGTTCGTGATGTGGCATGCAATATCAATTGCCTCAGGCCAGAAGCGACGAGGAGTCATGTATTCATCAAGCATGGTGCGAGCCATCTCAATAAGAGTCCTTTTCTTGCACTCCACGACACCGTTCTGCTGAGGAGTATAAGGTGCAGATAACTCATTATTAATACCAAGTTCATCAAGATATTCATCAAGATTGGTGTCTTGAACTCAGTGCCATTATTACTCTTGGTATGCTTGATCTTGACGCCAAAGTTCGTGGAAGCCCTTGAAGCAAATCGTCTAAAGACATCCTGCACTTCAGACTTGTACAGAATAATATTCACCCAAGTGTAACGAGAGTAATCATCAACAATGACAAAGCCATACAAACTTGAAGAATTTGTTAGTGTGGAGTAATGAGTGGGGCCAAAGATATCCATGTGAAGCAATTCAAAGGGTCGAGTCGTGGTCATGATTGTCTTTGAAGGATGCTTGGATCTGGTCATCTTCCCAGACTCACATGCACCACAGAGGTGCTTCTTGAGGAATTTGACACCTTCAATGCAAATGACATGCTTTTTCTTCACGAGCGTGTGCAAGTTCCTCATACCAGCATGTCCAAGTCGTCGATGCCACAACCATCCTTCTGAGGACTTTGCGAGTAGGCATATGGTAGGCTAAGGACCTGTAGAGAAATCAACAATATACAAGTCTCCTCTCCTAAAGCCTTCGAAGACTTTGGAATTGTTAGACTCCATGATGACAATACAGCGATATTTTCCAAATACGATGTGAGAGCCTGGCTTAATAGGAATGATAGACTACTCATATCAACAAGGAATTCCTTCTTTTTCGGGAGCCCATGCGAAAAGAACTCCAAAGTTAAGCGTGCTTGGCTTGGAGCGATTCTAGGATGGGTGACTGACCGAGAAGTTGGTCCCGGGTGCACATGAGTGAGGACAAAGTGTGCAGGAAAGACTAGTGTTGGTCTGTGGGGCTAGTCTAGATCCCGCCAGGCATAACGGGGTGTTACATATGAAAACTATATCAAGATCACGGCTTGGAGCGATTCTAGGATGGGTGACCGACCGGGAAGTTGGTTCTGCGTGCACATGAGTGAGGACAAAGTGCGCAGGAAAGACTAGTGTTGGTCTGTGGGGCTAGTCTAGATCCCGTCAGGCATAACGGGGTGTTACATACGACAACCATATCAAGATCACAAAGCATTGAGACAGACATAAGTTTGAACCCAAGGGATTCGACAAGCATCACCTTTTCCATGGTTCGGTCCTTTGAGATTGCAACCTTACCTAGACCCAATACCTTGCTTTTTCCTTTGTCTGCGTAGGTGATATGCTTCATATGAGATGGAGCAAGTGGCAAATTCATCAGAAGATTCTTGACACAGTCATGTGGTTTGTGCATCCACTATCGAGGACCCACTCAGTAGCTTTTGGAGGTTCACCCTGCAGATGAATTAGTACAACTTACGAACTCATATGCTTCAGCCTGAAGAATATGACATCAATTTCATCAGACAGAATTTCATCACGCAAGATAGTAAGCGAGTAGTGTGAGGACGTGACAAATGACGAATACATTTCATCATGGTTAGCTTGCGTCCTTTCGAGCATTTCCTCAGGTCTCCAGCAAATTCATCAGATGTTCAAATTCATCTGGAGACCTGACTCTGCATAAGAAATTAGTTCAATTTCTTCACCACCCACATCTGGAGGGGTGGTAAAGAGTTCATCATTCTGCGAGCACCATAACATAAGGAAGGCATTGAATCAAGTGCGCCTCGTTTCACAAGACAAGGGTTAGAGTACTCATATGAGTAAGTAGAGAAATTTTTCGAGGACTTATGAACATAATGGTTTGAAGAATAATGCACATATTCATAACTCTTAGATTTTTCCTGCAAAGCAGAGGCATTAGTACGAGAATGATATTTTTTACAATTTGAGGAATTTGGTCCAAGTGAAGACTTTGGTCCATATGAGGAATTTGATCTGGGGTTCCTGTTCTTCATGAGTGGGGTTGTGAGGACATTCACTTGAAGATTTTGTAGGTAGTTCTTGGGAACCCAGATTTTCTTCATAGGAGAACCGTTCATGTAGTTAGTTCCAACAAATCTGGCAAATACTTCACCTTTCTGATTTTTGAAGAATTTGTAGTTGGAGTCAAGTGACTCATCAGAGGAATATGAAGTTTCACAAGTAAAGCCAGATAAAGTGGATGGATCTACAGGAGGTCCTTTCACAGCAACCCATGAGGTTTTCGGGTACTGCTCAGGTGTCCAGTAGGATCCATTAGCGTTGAGTTTCCTCTCAAAGGCAATACCCTCTTTAGGGTTCCTATTCATAATCTGCTTTTTGAGGACATCGCAAAGGGTTTGATGCCCTTTGAGACTTTTGTACATGACTGTCACATACAGTTCCTTCAACCCTGCATTTTTGTCAGTGATACTTGTGGTATCCTCAGATGAGGAATTTGAGACCACTGGAATAGTTGAAGAATTTGCAGCAATAGAAGCATTTGAACATTCAGGTGAAGAATTAGCAGTTTCACGTTTAATGCATTTCAAACAAGGTGGAACGAATTCTTCCTGAGCGGTACTGATCTGTTGAGCCTGTAAGGAAACGTTTTCCCTTTGGAGATCCTCATGTGACAATCTTAGTTTCTCAAGATCTTGCTTTATTTGAAGAAATTCATAAGAAAGCTTCTCATGATGGGCTAAGAGAGCATTATGATGGCTTTGAAGGTTATCATACTTTGTCTGAAGACTTTTGAGATCGTCAGACAGAGTTTGAGTCTGATCCACTTCATCGTTCAATAGATCATCACTTTTGTCTAGCATTTTCTGAAGCTTTTCAAGTGCAGTTTGTTGCTTAGTGGCAAGTTTAACAAGTTTAGCATAGATAGGTTTCACATATTCATCAGATTCACCTTCACTTGATTCAGATGAGGAATGATGTTTGTGTAACTTTGAGCCTTTTGCCATGAGGCAATAGATGGGAGCATAATCATCATTGCTGATGTCAGAGTCATTGGAGTAGTCATTTTCTTCATCGTTGAATATGGACTTGCTGACGAAAGCAGTGGCGAGAGCAAGGCTTGCAACACCATATTCTGATTCCACCTCAGATTCTTCCTCTTCTTCATATTCTTCAGATTCTTCTTCAGAATCCATTTCCTTTCCAACAAACACTCGAGCCTTTCTAGAACCATTCTTCTTGTGCTTTGAGGACTTTGAAGATGAGGACTTTGCAGATGAGGACTTTGAAGATTTCTTCTTTTTTCTTCGACTCATCAGAACTGTCATCCTCATATTTCTTCTTCTTCTTTGAATCTTTTTCTCAGAGAGGACAGTTAGAGATAAAGTGACTAGGTTTCTTGCAACAGTGATAGATTCTTTTCTTTTAGTCATCTGAGGAATCTGATTTCCTCAAACCACTCTTTGATGACTTTCCTAATCCACCTAACCTTGAGAACTTCTAGAATTTCCTCGCGAGCATTGCTAGTTCTTCAGGATCACCAAGGCTACTATCAGAATCTTCGTCTTGGGATGAGGAAATTGCTTTTGCCTTCAAAGCATGAGATCTTCCATAGCTTGGCCCATAGAGGTCTCTCTTCTCAACTTGTTGGAATTCATGAGTATTGGGCTTCTCAAGAATATCAGCAGGATCAAGTCACTTGTAGTCTCCACGTTCTTGAATCATCAAAGCCAGTGTACCGAATGAGGAGTCAAGAGATCATAGTAGTTTCTTCACCACTTCATGGTCGGTGATATGGGTGGCACCCAGTGCTTGAAGCTCATTGGAGATATCAGTGAGACGATCAAAAGTTTGTTGAACATTTTCATTGTCGAGTCTCTCGAAGCGGTTGAAGAGATTGCGAAGAACATCAACATGAGAGTCACGTTGAGTGGAAACACCTTCGTTGACTTTGGACAGCCTATCCTAGATAAGCTTAGCAGACTCCAAATAACTCATTTTGCCATACTGACCTTTGCTCAGATGGACACATATGATAATCTTTGCTTCAGAATCGAGTTGCTTGAATCTCTTCGTATCAGCAGCAGTAACAGTCGGAGAAATGCGGGGAACACCATTTTCCACAATGTACTAGAGATCATTGTCAATTGCCTCAAGATGCATGCGCATCTTGTTCTTCTAGTAGGGATAGTCCGTCCCATTGAAGGTAGGACATCATGCGGAAACCTTGATCATACCTGCAGTCGACATAACTAGAAGTCCAGGTGGTTAAACCAAAATCACACAGCACAAGGGAGTACCTTGCTCTAATACCAATTGAAAGTGCGTTATATCGACTAGAGGGGGTGAATAGGCGATTTTTACAAATTCATCACTTGAGGAATTTCAACTTTGAGGAATTTAAAATGTGATGAATAACTAGCAGCGGATTAAGTACTCAAGTGCATGAAAAATATAGCGACAGCGTAGTCATCATAATGAAATGAAACATGCACAGATTACAAGTAGCGTGATACAGGATAAGCAGGTGAGGAACAAGGTAACTTGAAGAATTTGAGGTGAGGAAATTGTGAAAGTCTTCAGTCAAATTCTTCAAACAGTAACGACCAATTTCATCAACAAGTATACGAGGAATAAAGGGGTTGAGGAAATAGAACCAGGTAGCTCGATGAAGATAATGGTTTGATGACCTAGTTCCAACTGTTGTGACAGTCGTATGTCTAGTTTGGAGCGGCCTGGTATTTAAACCAGAGGACATACAGTCCCAGGACACACAGTCCTTACCGTATTCTCCTTGAGCTAAGGTCACAAAGTCCTCGCCCAACACTCGTGGTAAGTCTTCAGGGTAGACTTCCAAAACCCTCACAAACTGGTCACCCGGCGATCCACAATTGACTGATGGATGCTCTAGACCAAGGTCACTCCATAATCCCCAATTGACTACAGGATGCACTAGACCATGACGCCTAACCGTCTCGAGGATGCACAATCCTCAAAGGTAACAAGCATCGGTTCCACATAGGAATTTCTTCAGTGATGCTCAATTACTTTGGGTTTGGTGGTTTGGTTGCGGATTTTCCTCACTGATGATTTTCTCTCAAAGTCCTCGGAGGATGGGTTGCTCTTAAATGACAAGTGTCAGTTCTCTCTCGGAGCAGCCAACCAACTAGTGGTTGTGGGGGTGGCTATTTATAGCCAGGGTGCAACCTGATATGATAATACATAAATGTCCTCAATGATATGACCGTTATGTGGATGCGATGATTGGGGACAGTTGGCGCTAAGCACAGCAACGGTCGGAATTTCGAACAATGAAAGTCCTCAGGCTTATCATGTTCCTCACTTGTAGGCAATTCGCACTGGTAAAATCCTAACTCCTTAGTCAGATCAATTTCGTGAGAGACCAGAAGAACATCGTCTCTGTCATTGAAGAACTTGACTGAACTGCAAGAGATTTCCAAAAGGCTTCACTCGAAGGATTGGATAGGTTGAGGCTTTTGGAGTTGAGCATCAGTTGGAAATTTTCCTTAGTATTACCTCGGCCCCCTTTAACACTACGGTGATTCCTATGACTCAAAGAAAGGAAATGAAACTATGAAAACAAAAGTCTTCACGTTTCATAGTCCTTGTTCATATCTTCAAGGTCACACCAACTTCTTCATTTTCAAAGTATTGAGGGAATACCAGTCTTCACCAAAGTCTTCAGTTGAAGACATGCATTTTTAGGGATCAGTAATCTCCGAATATATCAAACTCCTCATCGCCTTATAGAGCACGTGTACACTCACAAACACATTAGCTCCTTAACCTATAAGTCTTAAATACACCAAAATCACTAACGGGCACTAGATGCACTTACACTCAGCGAGAAGGGGGCCACTAGGGACCTTCCTGAGGTTGGATGCAGCCGTTGGGGGTGCCCTCAGTTGTTTACCCCCCCCCCCTACGCGCGGGGCGTGGGGCTTCCACACTGCATGGCATAGCCATTAGAGGGTCGTGTTGACCGCCCACACTGAGTTGTGGCTTCCACATTGTATGGGCATAGTAATTGGTGGACCGTGTTGACTGGTAGCACAAGGTTGTGGCTTCCACATTGCGTGGGCATAGTCATTAGTGGACTGTGTTAACTTCTCTGCCAGCGTTGGGCTGTGGCTGTCACATTGCGTGGGAAGGGACCCCTCCGCGTCCTCGGGGGGCCCGGGCGTGTACAACCCATAGAGTTCATACGCGTGGCTGGCACGGCAGAACTGTGAGGTGTATTTGGGAGCTCGTGAGGGCACTTTGGCCTCGCGAGGTCCCTACCTCAAAGGCGGTTTGCACCTGAGTCTTCTCGTAGATGGGGTTGTCCGAGGCCCTGTTGATTTCTTCTTCTTGAGTGGGCCAGGTTGGGAGTCCTTTTGGCACTCTACGTCTATAGGTCCTAGTCCTGCACATTTCCCCACCACCGTTAGGTATGACCAAAAACCAAGGACGCACTTCATGGGGAGAGGCCCCGACACTCCTGACGCCGATCAGAAACCAAGGACAACATCAGGGGGTCGAGTGGCATTATGACCAGTAAGGCTCCTAAGGAGCCGCCTTTGACGCTCAAGTGGCTCTACGCCTGCAGATCCCAGTCTCGCACATTTCCCTACCACCACAGTATACAATCGGAAACCAAGGACGCAACTGCGGGGCAAGGCCCCAACAACCTCGATGCCGACTGGATCACCAAGGAAGACACCAAGGGGGCCGGTGTCTATGTGACCGCTAAGGCTCTTGAGGCGTGGTGCACAGGAGCCCCCTTTGATGCCCGAGTGACCCCCATTCCACCCTATCTGCTGCTGCCTTAGGAGTACATGGGGCCTCCCGAGACTCCGCGCTGAGGCACCGCTCTACGGCCGGAGCCCCGAGTGGGGGTCGACCGCCCAAAGATGCAAGTCCCTGAGGCGACAGGGCCTTGCATCCCAGTGTCGGGGTGCCCCGGGAAGGGCCATAGCACACAACCCCTTGCAAAACACCAACTCGGATAAGGTGGTGTGGTGCATTCACGTCAGCAAGGAGCCATGCAAGCAAGGCAGAAGGTTAGAAAACAAACCAGATACATGAGAAACTATTGAAATACGCGTAAACGAATGGAGTGCAGAGGTGTGTCCTGATCGCCTAAGGATAATGCGGAATGGCGGGCTCCCTCAAAGGGAGTAAACCAAAAAATTACCTGTTAACAGCCAACAAAATGGTCACCTGGTAGCCACGCTGCTGAAGAGCCAAAACTGCAGTCATAGCCTAATCTCTCACCTCCACGAGCCCGACCTTCATGGGTCCGTCGTCTCTCAAGGTGTCACACCCTCTATTTGTATCACCTTGATATGTTGGGTTTATAAAATTTTGACCCAACTAAAACTTTTTCAGAGTGCTTGTGCTTGTTTGCAATGATGTTTGCTTGCTTAATGATTGAGATATGGCACTCCTAGATTCTAATCCCTTTCATATTCATCTCCCTTGTCCCAAACCTCTTCCCAAATTACCATGCCATGTGAATAGTGCCCAAAACAATTTTTATCAAATTTTGTTTTTAACCAAAAATGATTTATTGAAATTAGGTGTTCAAAACCCCCTGAAATGAGGTTTGCACTGCAATTCCTCAAATTGGGTGGATTCTTCTTCCCCAAAGACTTTAATTCAAACCTACTATATATAAGACTTTTCAAAACCACCAAATGTTAATTTTAAAGATTATTCTTATATTTTATTCAAAGGCTTTTTCTTAAGGCCAGAAATGGTCTTTCCTAGGGAAAAATTATTTAAATACTTTGAAAATATTTGAGAAACCTTAAGGAAACTCAGTGGGCATATATTTTCCATATACATGAGTTTCAACACAAGCGCATGTTCAAATCATGGGAAAAACTCCTCAAAACCCTTTCTGTTCAAATCAAACTTTTGGAATATTTCTATAATAAATATTCTCAATAAATTCTCGGAATATTTCATCAAGTCAACACTATCATAAGTGATGATCTTGCAAAGTTTCATCTCAATCCAAGTTTATTTGGTTCATCAAACCATCCCAAAACCCTTCCTGTTCAGATTCATATTTGAGCAACTTTACATTGTGAAGTGTCTCCCCTTGACCCCAAATTTTGTGGGCATGCTCTAATGACCAAATAGTGATGCTACATTAAGTGGTGCATCAAGGGTAAAAGCCTAGCTTCACTAGATCTACAGAAACCTGATTCTACTAATTTCAAGGGTTTACCAAGTTTCCATTGTCAAATTTTCACCCTTGGGCTCAAACTTGGTGAATCATCTCATTTTTACCTAGCATTTGACCCTGGTGAATATCTCAGTAAGTTGGTAAACTTATCTTGCCTAAATCACTACCAAACACCTTCTAGTGAATTGGTAAAACCTCTAGTTTCACACCTTACTCTTTTACCCTTGCCCCCAAATTTTTACCACACCTCCAGGAAATGCCCAAGCACGCTCAGTAAGAATCCCAAGTCACCAAGCCTCTGGTAGGTGGAGTAAAACCCCCATTTACCCCCCTGGACAGCACCAGTTCCTCCCTCTCTCCCCTTTCCTTCTCTTCTAAGGCACTCCAGAGCATCCAATGCCCTATTCTCCTTTGTTTACCTCCCCTGGAATCCTCTGGACATAGGTGGTCGTGCAGAAAATGCAAAGGGCATGCCTTGGCATGCAAGGCTCATGCTCTAGAGCGTGCTACAGTGTGCACCCACACTGTAGCCGCAGGTGCCCGATGCCGCCCAGCTTGGCCAACGAGAGGGCTCACACGCGCGCGCCCCTGCCTCTCTCTTCTCTTTCCCCTACCTAGACCTCACCCACGAGCGCCCTAGACACGCCCCTTTCCTCCCCTGCGGCTTGTAGCAAGCAGCCCGTGCTCACCGGCGCACCGCGTCCACGGTGAGCCAGCGCCTGCCTATAAAGAGGGCCTCCCTGAGACCCTGCCCCTCTCTCCTCACTCCCTCCTCCCCTCTGCTCAGCCCGCTCTCCCCTGTGGTCGGGAGCCCTCTCCCGAACCAAACCCTTGCTGCCGTCGGGCATCTCCCATCGCCGGCGTTCCCCTCTCCCCCGGTGATCCCCTTGGCCACCCACCGACACGCAAGGGCCCCCTGAGCATGCCGGTGCTCTCCGTTCCAGCCGTCGCGGCCTGGAGCCCCCTTCGGTGAGCCCCCCTCCAATCCTATTGCAAGGAGAGGGATGATGGGTGGGGCCCTATTGGGAGACGTAGTAGTATATCAAAAAATTACCTATGATCACCAAGATCTATCTATGGAGAAACCAGAAAAAAGTGAGGAGAGATTTCATCTTCATACCTTTGAAGATTGCTAAGCGGAAGCATTACAAGAACGCGGTTGGTGGAGTCGTATTTCTAGCGATTCAGATCGCGGTGGACTCGGATCTAAGCGCGGAACAATGGCGCCTCCACGTTCAACACATGTGCAACCCGATGACGTCTCCTACGCCTTGATCCAGCAAGGAGGAAGGAGAGGTTGAGGGAGAGCTCCGGCAGAACGACGGCGTGGTGACGGTGGAGCTACATGGACTCCGGCAGGGCTTCGCCAAGCGCTATGGAGAACGAGGAAGAGGAAGGGTAGGGCTGCGCCGAGAGAGACAAGTCATGTCTCAAATCAGCCCAAAACCTTGGATATATATAGGAGGAGGGAGAGGTAGGGCTGCCTTGGCCCGTCCTCCAAGGAGGAGAGGTTCGGCCGAACCTAGGGAGGAGTCCACCTCCCACAAGGGAGGTGGATCTCTTCCTTTTGAATCCTTTTCAGCCTTATCTCTTATCCCTAGCCGCATGGGCCCTTCCGGAAGGTCTTGGCCAGCCCAATAAGGTTTGGTACACCTCCTCTAAGGTCCCACGAAGTCCTTTGGTCTTCACCCCCTCCCGGGGGTCCTCCGGCACCCTCCCGGCACTCCCGGTACACTACCGATGAGCCCGAAAACTTTCCGGTGACCAAAACTGGACTTCCTGTATATCAATCTTTACCTTCGGACCATTCCGGAGCTCCTCATGATGTCCGGGATCTCATCCGGGACTCCAAACAACCTTCGGTAATCACATATACCATTTCACTATAACCCTAGCGTCATCGAACCTTAAGTGTGTAGACCCTACGGGTTCGGAAGACACGTAGACATGACCGAGACACCTCACCGGTCAATAACCAACAGCGGGATCTGGATACCCATGTTGGCTCCCACATGCTCCACGATGATCTCATCGAATGAACCACGATGTCGGGGATTCAATCAATCCCGTATACAATTCCCTTTGTCTACCGGTATGATACTTGCCCGAGATTCGATCGTCGGTATCTCTATACCTTGTTCAATCTCGTTACCGGCAAGTCTCTTTACTCGTTCTATAACACATCATCATGTGGCTAACTCCTTAGTCACATTGAGCTCATTCTGATGATGTCTTACCGGGTGGGCCCAGAGATACCTCTCCGTCACACGGAGTGACAAATCCCAGTCTCGGTTCGTGCCAACCCAACAGACACTTTCGGAGATAACCGTAGTGCACCTTTATAGCCACCTAGTTACATTGTGACGTTTAGCACACCCAAAGAATTCCTACGGTATCCGGGAGTTGCACAATCTCATAGTCTAAGGAAATGATACTTGACATTCAAAAGCTTTAGCAAACGAACTACACGATCTTGTGCTATGCTCAGGATTGGGTCTTGTCCATCACATCATTCTCCTAATGATGTGATCCCGTTATCAACGACATCCAATGTCCATGGTCATGAAACCGTGACCATCTATTGATCAACGAGCTAGCCAACTAGAGGCTCACTAGGGACATGTTGTGGTCTATGTATTCACACATGTATGACGGTTTCCGGTTAACACAATTATAGCATGAACAATAGACAATTATCATGAACAAGGAAATACAATAATAACTATTTTATTATTGCCTCTAGGGCATATTTCCAACAGTCTTGCACTTGCACTAGAGTCAATAATCTAGTTACATTGTGATGAATCGAACACTCATAGCATTCTGGTGTTGATCATGTTTTGCTCGTGAGAGAGGTTTAGTCAACGGATCTACGACATTCAGATCCGTATGCACTTTACAAATATCTATATCTCCCTCCTGAATGTAATCACGAATGGAGTTGAAGCAGCGCTTGATGTGTCTTGTCTTCTTGTGAAACCTGGGCTCCTTCGCAACGGCAATAGCTCCAGTGTTGTCACAGAATAGAGTCATCGGGCCCGATGCACTTGGAAATACTCCTAGGTCGGTGATGAACTCCTTCATCCAGACTCCTTCCTTTGTTGCTTTCAAAGCAGCTATGTACTCCGCTTCACATGTAGATGCCGCCACAACGCTTTGATTGCTGCTGCACCAGTTGACTGCCCCTCCGTTCAAAACATACACGTATCCGGTTTGCGACTTGGAGTCGTCCGGATCTATGTCAACACTAGCATCGACGTAACCCTTTACGACGAGCTCTTCGGCACCTCCATATACGAGAAACATGTCCTTTGTCCTTTTTAGGTACTTTAGAATATTCTTGACCGTTGTCTAGTGTTCCGCTCCGGGATCACTTTGGTACCTCCCTACCAAACTTATGGCAAGGTTCACATCAGGTCTATACACAGCATGGCATACATAATAGAGCCTATGGCTGAAGCATAGGGGATGTCACTCATCTCTTCTCTATCCTTTGCCATGGTCGGGTATTGAGTCGTACTCAATCTCACACCTTGTAACATAGGCAAGAACCCCTTCTTGGACTGATCCATATTGAACTTCTTCAATATCTTGTCAAGGTATGTGCTTTGTGAAAGACCTATGAGGCGTCTAGATCTATCTCTATAGATCTTAATACCTAATATGTAAGCAACTTCTCCAAGGTCCTTCATTGAAAAACACTTATTCAAGTAGGCCTTTACACTTTCCAAGAGTTCTATATCATTTCCCATTATCAGTATGGCATCCACATATAATATGAGAAATGCTACAGAGCTCCCACTCACTTTCTTGTAAATAGAGGGTTCTCCATAAACCTGTACAAACCCAAACGCTTTCATTACCTCATTAAAGCAAATGTTCCAACTCCGAGATGCTTGCACCAGCCCATAGATGGAGCACTGGAGCTTGCATACTTTGTTAGCATCTTTAGGATCGACAAAACCTTCCGGCTGCATCATATATAGTTCTTCCTTGAGGAAGCCATTAAGGAATGTCGTTTTGACGTCCATTTGCCAGATCTCATAATCATAAAATGCGGCAATTGCTAACATGATTCGGACAGACTTCAGCATCGCCATGGGTGAGAAAGTCTCATCGTAGTCAACTCCTTGAACTTGTCGATAACCCTTAGAGCTAGGCCGAGCCTTATAGATGGTTACATTACCATCCATGTCAGTCTTCTTAAATATCCATTTATTTTCAATGGCTCGCTTATCATCAGGCAAGTCCACCAAAGTCCATACTTTGTTCTCGTACATGGATCATATCTCGGATTTCATGGCCTCAAGCCATTTGTTGGAATCCGGGCCCGCCATCGCTTCTTCATAGTTCGAAGGTTCACCATTGTCCAACAACATGATCTCCAAGACAGGGTTGCCATACCACTCTGGTGCGGAACGTGTCCTAGTGGACCTTCGACGTTCAATAGTAACTTGATTTGAAGTTTCATGATCATCATCATTAACTTCCTCTCCAGCCAGTGTAGGCTCCATAGAAACAACTTCATGTGTTGTGCTACTCTTCGGTTTGAGTGGAGGTACAATTACCTCATCAAGTTCTATTTTCCTCCCACTTACTTCTTTCAAGAGAAACTCTTTCTCGAGAAAGGATCCATTCTTGGCAACAAAGACTTTGCCTTCGGATCTAAGGTAGAAGGTATACCCAATAGTATCTTTGGGATATCCTATGAAGACACACTTTTCCGCTTTGGATTCGAGCTTCTCAGGTTGAAGTTTCTTCACATAAGCATCGCATCCCCAAACTTTTAGAAACGACAGCTTAGGTTTGTTTCCAAACCATAGTTCATACGGTGTCGTCTCAATGGACTTTGACGGTGCCCTATTTAAAGTGAATGCGATAGTCTCTAATGCATATCCCCAAAATGATAGTGGTAAGTTGGTAAGAGACATCATAGAGCGCACCATATCCAACAGAGTGCAATTACGACGTTCAGACACACCATTTCGTTGAGTTGTGCCAGGCGGCGTGAGTTGTGAAACAATTCCACATTTCCTTAGGTGCATGCCAAACTCGTGACTTAAATATTCTGCGCCATGATCAGATCGTAGGCACTTTATTCTCCTGTCACGTTGATTCTCTACCTCACTCTGAAATTCCTTGAACCTTCCAAAGGTTTCAGACTTGTGTTTCATCAAGTAGACATACCCATATCTTCTCAAGTCATCAGTGAGGGTGAGAACATAACGGTAGCCACTGCAAGCCTCGATGCTCATTGGACCGCATACATCGGTATGTATTATCTCCAAAAAGTCAGTTGCTCGCTCCATTGTTTCGGAGAACGGAGACATTTTTCATCTTGCCCATGAGGCATGGTTCACACGTGTCAAATGATTCAAAATCAAGAGACTCCAAAAGTCCATCAGCATGGAGCTTCTTCATGCGTTTGACACCAATATGACTAAGGCTGCAATGCCACATGTAAGTGGGACTATCGTTATCAACCTTACACTTTTTGGTACTCACACTATGGACATGTGTAACATCACGTTCGAGATTCATCAAAAATAAACCATTGACCAGCGGGGCATGACCATAAAACATTTCTCTCATATAAATAGAACAACCATTATTCTCATATTTAAATGAGTAGCCATCTCGCATCAAACGAGATCTAGATACAATGTTCATGCTCAAAGCTGGTACTAAATAACAATTACTAAGGTTTAACACTAATCCCGAAGGTAGATGTAGAGGTAGCGTGCCAACGGCGATCACATCGACCTTGAAACCATTCCCGACGCGCATCATCACCTCGTCCTTTGCCAGCCTCCGCTTATTCCGCAACTCCTTCTTGGAGTTACAAATGTGAGCAACTACACCGGTATCAAATACCCACGAGCTACTACGAGTGCTGGTTAGGTACACATCAATAACAAGTATATCACATATACCTTTAACGTTGCCGGCCTTCTTATTCGCTAAGTACTTGGGGCAGTTCCGCTTCCAATGACCGGTACCCTTGCAATAAAAGCACTCAGTCTCAGGCTTGGGTCCATGCTTGTTCTTCTTTCCGGCAACTTGCTTACCGGGCGCGGCAACAGCTTTGTCGTCCTTCTTGAAGTTCTTCTTACCCTTGCCTTTCTTGAAACTAGTGGTCTTATTCACCATCAACACTTGATGCTCCTTTTTGATCTCGACCTCTGCTGATTTCAGCATCGAGTACAACTCAGGAATGGACTTCTCCATACCCTGCATGTTGTAGTTCATCATAAAGCTCTTGTAGCTAGGTGGAAGCGACTGGAGGATTCTGTCAATGACTGAGTCATTCGGGAGATTAACTCCTAGCCGAGTCAAGCGGTTGTGCAACCCAGACATTTTGAGTATGTGCTCACTAACAAAAGTGTTTTCCTCCATCTTACAACTGAAGAACTTGTCGGAGACATCATATCTCTCGACCCGGGCATGAGCTTGGAAAACAAGTTTTAGCTCTTGGAACATCTCATATGCTCTATGTTGCTCAAAACGCTTTTGTAGCCCCGGTTCTAAACTGTAAAGCATGCCACACTGAACAAGGGAGTAATCATCGTAGCGTGACTGCCAGGCGTTCATAACATCTTGACCTGCTGGGAAAATGGGTGCGTCACCTAGAGGTGCATCAAGAACATATAATATCTTGGAAGCTATGAGGATGATCCTGAAGCTACGGACCCAGTCCGCATAGTTGCTTCCATCATCTTTCAGCTTGGTTTTCTCTAGGAACACGTTGAAATTGAGGGTGACATTAGCGTTGGCCATTGGATCTACCATATAGATTGTAAAGACAATTTTAGACTAAGTTCACATAATAAAATTATTTAATGAACTCCCACTCAGATAGACATCTCTCTAGTTATCCAAGTGATACATGATCCATGTCAACTAGCCCGTGTCCGATCATCGCGTGAGACGGACTAGTCATCCATGGTGAACATCTCCATGTTGATCGTATCTTCTATATAACTCATGTTCGGCCTTTTGGTCTTCTGTGTTTCGAGGCCATGTCTGTACATGTTAGGCTAGTCAAGTCAACCTAAGTGTATTGCGTGTGTAAATCTAGCTTACACTCGTTGTATGCGAACGTTAGAACCTATCACACCCGATCATCACGTGGTGCTTCGAAACAACGATCCTTAGCAACAGTGCACAGTTAGGGTGAACACTTTTCTTGAAATTTTATTGAGAGATCATCTTATTTACTACCATCATCCTAAGCAAATAAGATGTAAACATGATAAACATCACATGCAATCAATATAGTGACATGATATGGCCAATATCATCTTGCTCCTTTCATCTCCATCTTCAAGGCACCATGATCATCACTGTCACCGGCACGACACCGTGATCTCCATCATCATGATCTCCATCATCGTGTCTTCATGAAGTTGTCTCGCCAACTATTACTTCTACTACTATGGCTAACGTTTAGCAATAAAGTAAAGTAATTACATGGCGTTTATGATTGACACGTAGATCATACAATAAAATAAGACAACTCCTATGGCTCTTGCTAGTTGTCATACTCATCGACATGCAAGTTGTGAATCCTATTACAAGAACATGATCAATCTCATACATCACAATGCATCACATCACATCCTTTGGCCATATCACATCACAAGGCATATGCTGCAAAAACAAGTTAGACGTCCTCTAATTTGTAGTTGCGAGTTTTTACGGGGCTGCTATAGGTTTCTAGCAAGAACGTTTCTTACCTACGCCAAAACCACAACGTGATATGCCAATTGCTATTTACCCTTCATAAGGACCCTTTTCATCGAATCCAATCCGACTAAGGTGGGAGAGACAGACACCCGCTAGCCACCTTATGCAACAAGTGCATGTCATGCTGTGGAACCAGTCTCACATAAGCGTACGTGTAAAGTGGGTCTGGGCTGCTTGATCCCACAATACTGTCGAATCAAGATAAGACTAGTAGTGGTAAACAAATTAACAAGATCAATGCCCACAACTGCTTTGTGTTCTACTCATGCATAGATTCTACGCATAGACCTAGCTCTGATACCACTATTGGGAGACATAGTAGTAAATCAAAAAAATTCCTACGATCACCAGGATCTATCTATGGAGAAACCAGCAACGAGTGGGGAGAGATTGCATCTTCATACCTTTGAAGATCGCTAAGCGGAAGCGTTACAAGAACACGGTTGGTGGAGCCGTATTCATAGCGATTCAGATCGCGGTAGACTCTGATCTAAGCGCCGAACAACGGCGCCTCCGTGTTCAACACACGTGCATCCCGATGACGTCTCCTACGCCTTGATCTATCAAGGAGGAAGGAGAGTTTGAGGGAGAGTTCCGGCAGCACGACGGCGTGGTGACGGTGGAGCTACGTGGACTCCGGTAGGGCTTCGCCAAGCGCTACGGAGAACGACGAAGAGGAAGGGTAGGGCTGCGCCGAGAGAGAGAAGTCGTGTCTCAAATCAGCCCAAAACCTTGGATATATATAGGAGGAGGGAGAGGGAGGGCTTCCTTGGCCCCTCCTCCAAGGAGGAGAGGTTCGGCCAAACCTAGGGAGGAGTCCACCTCCCACAAGGGAGGTGGATCTCTTCCTTTTGAATCCTTTTCAGCCTTATCTCTTATCCCTAGCCGCATGAGCCCTTCCGGAAGGTCTTGGCCAGCCCAATAAGGGATATTACACCTCCTCTAAGTGCCCACGAAGTCCTTTGGTCGTCACCCCCTCCCGGGGGTCCTCCCGCACCCTCCTGGCACTCTCGGTACACTACCGATGAGCCCGAAAACTTTCCGGTGACCAAAACTGGACTTCCTATATATCAATCTTTACCTCCAGACCATTACGGAGCTCCTCGTGATGTCCAGGATCTCATCTGGGACTCCGAACAACCTTCGGTAATCACGTATACCATTTCCCTATAACCCTAGGGTCATCGAACCTTAAGTGTGTAGACCCTATGGGTTCGGAAGACACGTAGACATGACCGAGACACCTCTCCGGTCAATAACCAACAACGGGATATGGATACCCATGTTGGCTCCCACATGCTCCATGATGTTCTCATCGGATGAACCACGATGTCGGGGATTCAATCAATCCCGTATACAATTCCCTTTGTCTACCGGTATGATACTTGCCCGAGATTCAATCGTCGGTATCTCTATACCTTGTTCAATCTCGTTACTGGCAAGTCTCTTTACTCGTTCCGCAACACATCATCCCGTGGCTAACTCCTTAGTCACATTGATCTCATTATGATGATGTCTTACCGAGTGGTCCGAGAGATACCTCTTCGTCACACGGAGTGACAAATCCCAGTCTCGATTCGTGCCAACCCAACAGACACTTTTGGAGATACCCGTAGTGCACCTTTATAGCCACCCAGTTACGTTGTGACGTTTAGCACACCCAAAGCATTCCTATGGTATCTGAGATTTGCATAATCTCATGGTCCTAGGAAATGATACTTGACATTGAAAAGCTTTAGCAAACAAACTACACGATCTTGTGCTATGCTCAAGATTGGGTCTTGTCCATCACATCATTCTCCTAATGATGTGATCCCGTTATCAATGACATCCAATGTCCATGGTCATGAAACCGTGACCATCTATTGATCAACGAGCTAGCCAACTAGAGGCTCACTAGGGACATGTTGTGGTCTATGTATTCACACATGTATTACGGTTTCCGTTTAACATAATTATAGCATGAACAATAGATAATTATCATGAACAAGGAAATATAATAATAACCATTTTATTATTGCCTCTAGGTCATATTTCCAATAGGCCCACCTGTCATCCCCTTGCGCCCTCCTCTCTTGCTGGCAAGCAGGGCCCGCGGGCAAGTTTGAAAACAAACCAGTCGCGCGCAACGCCTCCGCCTGGGTCGGATATCCCCCCTGGGCTAGCTCGGCTCCGGTACTGTGGCCCGAGAGGGCACAATAACCCTTATTTTTTTCTGTTTAGTCTTCCAAAAATTCCACAGATTTATATATTCATCTAAATCCAAATATTTTTCCACCTAAATTCTTAGAATAATTCATAGAATTTATTAGTACATATGTAAAAATGTTTGAAAATATTAAATATGCCATTTTATTTTTAAACCTATATTTAGGCATCGTTTTTCCTCTATTAATTAGTTTCCAAAATATTTTTAACAACAATACCGTAGGAGAATATTTTTATTATGAAATTTAGTATTTATAAGAATAGCTTAGCATATTTCATAGTAGTTTGTGTGCTCTGTTTCTGTGTGTTGCTTGTTTTTATCGCTTTTATTCGCGACGATAGATTGCGCAGTTGACGAAGAAGTTGGACCCGAAGACTTCGAAGACCCCGGAGACTTTGTTGATCCAAGAAAGCAGCCCTTTGACCATGTTAAGAAACTTTTCCATGCATGACATATAGCACTTGTTGTTTCGATTATTTGATCATGATGTGGTATTTCCCCTTTGGTGGGATGCCTCTGATACTTTTACCATTGACACTTGAATCAGGCATGACCCTACCACCTTAGGAGGGTTGTGTGGGTGGGAGTAGTTAGGTTGCTAGTAGATGCTACGCAAGTGGGAACGGATTTATGCATAGTGATGGGAAGGATGATATGATTTCAAAGGCTTTTTGAAAGCCCCGTCGGGTGCCACTAATGCTCGAGGGAGATAATGATAAGTTGGGCAACCACTTGAGAAAGAAGTGGTGTGCCAGAGCAAGTGAGTGTGTGTGTTTTCGAAAACGGATAAGATTTAAGGTCTGGTAACCGTCCCAACCTTACATGCGCAACCACGATACCCCTTATGGGACGGGGCTTTGTTGATTCCTATGGTTGGTGCTAGCAATGAGCCGGCACTACTAGTGGCAAGTGTGAAGTGGTCACTCTTGAGACGGGGTCGTCCCAGAGTGGAAGGTCATGCGCTGTCTTTACAGGCATCGGACATACCGTTGCGTTCACTCATGGATTATATGAGTGATGTATATCATGAGGGATGGCACCAATGAGTGGACTCTTTGTTTAGTATCACCATGGGAAAGGCATTGTTCGGGTGCTTACCTTAGGTATGTTATATACCATGAGTCATGGATGACATGGAAGTTCCCCGAGTCTTGTGGGTAAAGTGTGCAACCTCTGCATAGTGTAAAACTATTCGAATAGCCGCGTCCGTGGTCGCGGACAGTTGGAGGTCCTTCTTAAACTATGTCCGAATGTTTTCGTCAAACTTGGTGTGAGGTTGGGTGTGATGGTGACAAAGAGGTCACATGAGCTAAGTCCGATGACTTAGTATGGGAAATGAACTAAGTCCGACGACTTAGCGTGATGAATGAACATGAGGTGTTCAGCCCTACTTATGATGATAACTCTATCTTGTTCATATGGTTATTTTCCTATTGTTTATGCATGCCTACTAGTTACTTGATCATGTCATTGCATTTAAAACTAGCTTTCTACAAATTACCTACTTAGTGCTATATCATGCATCATTATTACCTTGTTCGACAACTTGGGTTGCTTGCGAGTACATTCAAAGTACTCACTGGCTTGCCACTGGTTATTTCATTGGCCAGGCATGGAAGAGCAGGAGTATGTTGAAGAGTTCGTTGGTGACGAACATGCGAACTAGGATGCTTCCCAGTCAGAAGGCATGTAGGTTAAGGCAGATGGCATGGGTTCACGCTTTCGATCAAGATTTCCGCTCTTTGTTTTATTTAAGTGTTTGGCCTTGTGGCCCTGTCTATGTAAGACTAGACATTCATGGTCTTTATTTGTGTAAGACGCTAAATGTGGATGTAAGACTCTTGTTATTCAGCTTCTGTGTGTTCAGTGAGAATTGATCTCTGGGATCATTGTACACGTGCATTCGGTGATCACGACTTATGAGTCGGGTCCCCACAGAGCTGGTACCAGAGCCATCCTGACTATAGGAAGCCCTTAGTTAGCATGGACGTTAGTTAGGATGGAAATCGCTTTCAAACTACACCTAGCACCTATACTTAGGGAATTCTGCACTATTTACCTCTTGTTTTCTTCACACAACACTTTGCTGACTCTCCTACTTTCAAACCTCTGTAGATGGCCATCGTACCTGAAGCCTTCCTAACATCCGGCTTTCCCTTACTCCTTGGGGATAGCCTGGAGAAGTGCCAGTTTCACCAACCACCCATTTTCCTCTACCACGAGCACTGGGTCGATGCCGTGATGAAGGAGTACCACATAGATGTGGTCATGAAGGCAAACGACTCCCCGACTAGTTGGTTCTTTGATGGACCAGGGATGGAGACCATGATACTCGCAGTCGAGACAGCTACACGCAAGGCACTTCTGCACCTTCAAGACATCATTCCAGAGATGGCTGACGAGCCAGCTACTCGCTACCTTCCTTTCAGGAAGGATGATCTTGGCGAGAGTTGGACACTGGTTCTGACCCAGGAGGATGGCACACCACTTAGGTTCCAGACCTACTTCAGCTTCTCCGTCGATAGTCTGGTTCACCACTTGATCAAGGAGTCTGTCACGCTTCGCGAGGAACTTCACCACATCTGGGAGCTACTTCAGCAAGCCAAGACGAAGCCAGACAAGATCAAGAAGGATGGAGCCCCTAATGGACGACCAGCTGTCGCTTATAGAGGAGGAGTACCCCAGCTAGTGATGCACCCACACATCGTCATCGCATGAGTGCGAAGGAGTACCATGAGCTCATCACCGACACGCTAGCAAAGCGTCGTCGGGATGGACCTCCTCATTCCCCGACCCCTTCGATCAGGAATGATCCCCATTTAGATGATGAACAGGAGGAAGACCCAGAGGAGCATGACTACGATACCGAGCAGTCCACCACCTGAGTCCGAGAACTCCTAGGGTAGGATCAGCCATGTACCCCTCATGCAAAGTCAAGTCCGTGTAATGGTTCATATGAAACCATGTGTGCTTGTTGTTTGTTTTGTTGTTTGTATTCTGATGCAAGTCACGCTTTTGCCTTAGGCAACATGTAAGCAACTCCATCATATATCGTAATATATGTTGGTTTTTCGACCTTTGTTGTGAACACACTTGCACTTGACCGACCCCCTTAGGCGCGCTTTCCCGTTATTGCTTTTCCTCTCGTCTATTCGAGTTGTTTGACTTGGCTGCTCCAAACAGGATGGTGACTGCTACCTGCAACAACTCCTTCACCAACCCTGAAGCCAGCAACTCAAGCTAGCAACAAGGAGCTGGTGGGGCTGCTCATGCTGGAGGACACCAGGAGCAGCCACAAGGCGACATTCCCCCGCCACCACCTCCACCGGAGAACATGACCATAGCTCAGTTTCTCCAAGTTCTCTAGGAGGAGAGCCAAGCCAACGATGTTGCTATCGAGAAGATGGCTCAGGCCCTTGTGAACAACCAGCAGCAAGGCAGGAACGGCAAGGCCGCTCCACTCTGTCTAAGTTCAAGAGGAATTCGCCCCCAACCTTCACCGAGACTGTTGAACCATTGGATGCTGATGACTGGATCCGCACCATCGTGGACCTCCTTGCATTGGTCAATTGCAATGAGGACCGTGAGAAGGTGTTGTATGCCTCTCATTGCCTTGGAGGTATTGCACGAGCTTGGTGGGATGGATTCAAGGTCATGCAAGGAGAATGTGTGATCACATGGAATGACTTCAAGGAAGGATTTCACACCGCCCACATTCCTTCTGGGATCATGGCTATCAAGAAGAGAGAATTCTGAGCGCTAAAGCAAGGAAGTAGCTCTGTCAAGGAGTACCTGCAGAAGTTCAACCTGCTGTCAAGGTATGCACCTGAAGATGTCAGCACAGAGGTTGCCAAGAAGGAACGCTTCATGGAAGGACTTCAACAGGTCCTGCAGTATCAGCTCATCGTCTGCGACTATCGCACCTGCTTCTACTTGGTGAACAAGGCCCTCATGCTGGAAGACAAGCGTCGTGCCATATATGACACTCGCAAGCGCAAGATGATCAGCAAGGGTAGCTCAAGCAACCAGAAGCCTCGCCCCTTGCAGCTAGCCCCAGCCAAGCCAACCTATCAGCCATAGCAGGCTAGACCTCCTGCACCTCGTCCGAGCTACCAACCTTAGTAGTATGCCAATCCTAGGCCAGCTTACAACAACAACCCCAATAACAACAATGGTGGCATAAACTTCAAAAACAACCCTGGGCAAGTCACTTGCTTTGGATGTGGTCAGTCCGGACACATCTCTAAGCTTTGATCCAACAGGAATCCAGATGCACCGTGCCCCAATGCACCAAACCAAGGTCAAGCTCGTGGAGCACCACCAAGGAACACAGCTCCCCGCAACCAAACTAACAATGGCAAGGGTCATGTGAATCATGTCACCATAGAGGAAGCCCAGGAAGACCTGGATGTCCTACTGGGTACGTTCCTCGTCAACTCAACCCCAGCAACAGTACTGTTTGATTGTGGAGCTTCGCATTCTTTTGTCACCCAAAAGTTTGCATTAGAGAGTGGGATGCAGCCTGCACCCCTGGGTAGTCGTATGTTGATACAAACCCGGGGATCAGTTATGAAGTCCGGGATAGGGTTTAAGGGAGTGAAGATTGACATCAATGGGGTAGACTTCCTAGCAGACCTCATAGTTCTAGATTCACTCGGCTTGGATGTCATCCTTGGCATGAATTGGTTGACCAAGCACCAGGGCATGTTAGACTATGCCAAGAGGATTGTCACCATGACCAATAGCCAAGGAGTGGAAGTCAAGTATGTTCCCAACACTGCCTCCACTCAAAACCCTCAGGCTAACTGTCTAACGGGAGTTGAGTTGGATCAAGTCCCAGTGGTATGTGAGTACCCGGATATGTTTCCTGATCAGCTACCCGGAATGCCTCCTGACCGCGACATTGAGTTCATCATTGAGCTTATGCCCAGATAAGGCCCATCTATAAGAAGGCCAACGGGATGGGATCCGAAGAGTTGGCTGAATTAAATAAGCAACTAGCAGAGCAGCTCAGAAAAGGATTTATTCGCCCTAGTGCCTCTCCTTGGGGATTGCCTGTTCTATTTGTGTCAAAGAGAGATGGAACTATCAGTCTTTGTGTCGATTACCGTTCTCTCAATGAAGTCACGATTAAGAACAAGTACCACTCCCCAAGATTGAAGACCTGTTTGATCAGTTAAACGGAGCCAAGGTGTTCTCCAAGATCGACCTCAGGTCGGCGTACTACCAGCTGAAGATCAGACCCCAAGACATTCCGAAGACGGTGTTTGTAACATGGTATGGCCTATATGAATACACGATCATGTCTTTTGGGTTAACCAATGCCCCTGCCTACTTCATGTACCTCATGAATAAGGTCTTGATGGAGTACTTGGACAAGTTCGTTGTTGTCTTCATTGATGACATACTCGTCTTCTCCAAGTCTGAAGAAGAACATGAGGAACACTTGAGATTGGTCCTAGAGAAGCTTCGAAAGCACCAGTTTTATGCCAAGTTCAGCAAGTGTGAATTCTGGCTACATGAAGTTGGATTCTTGGGTCATGTGTTGACTGCAGAAGGATTATCAGTGGATCCTGTCAAGATTGAAGCCGTGACGGAATGGCAAACCCCAACCACCGGGAAGGAAGTCAGGAGCTTCCTTGGACTCGCGGGATATTACCGCAAGTTCGTGGAAGGATTCTCGAGCATTGCCCGACCCATGACCCAGCTTTTGAAGAAGGACAAGAAGTTCGAATGGACAGCTAAGTGCAAGGAAAGCTTCCAAGAACTCAAGAAGAGATTGACCACAACCCCAGTTTTAGCCACCCCCGATATTCACAAGGATTTTGTGATATATTGTGATGCATCAAGAACCGGGCTTGGAGGTGTTCTGGTGCAAGAAGGCAGAGTCATAGCATATCTATCTAGACAGCTACGACCACATGAAGAGAACTACGCAACTCATGATCTCGAGTTGGCAGCCGTGGTTCATGCCTTGAAGACATGGCGGCATTACCTTCTGGGGAAGCGATGTGAAATATTCACCGACCACAAGAATTTGAAGTATATCTTCACTCAAAGGAAATTGAACATGAGGCAGCAAAGATGGTTGGAGTTGATCAAGGATTATGACCTTAATGTTCAGTACCACCCCGGAAAGGCCAACGTGGTAGCAGACGCCTTAAGTAGAAAGGCTTGTTCCTTGGATGCTATGATTAAGGAAAGGCTACCCTCCCTATATGAAGAACTTGAAAGCTTTGGCTTGGAACTGGTTGCACCCGGATTCCTCGCCAACCTCGAAGCAAAGCCTACCTTGATGGATGATATCAAAGAAGCCCAGAAGGGACATGAGGGCATTGAAGGCATCAAGAGGAACATCAAGGCAGGCAAGGCCCCAGGATTCTTGGTGGATGAACAAGGAGTTGTATGGTTCGGGAATCGCATTTGCGTACCCAACAAGGAGGAGCTCAAGAACCTGATCCTGCAAGAAGCTCTTGACACTCCTTACTACATCCATCCTGGAGGAACCAAGATGTATCAAGACCTCAAGGCAAGATTCTGGTGGCATGGCATGAAACGGGAGATAGGCACCTTTCTCGCCAAGTGTGACATATGCCAGAGAGTCAAGGATGAGCACCAGTGACCCGCTGGACTATTGCAACCTCTCAAAGTGCCTAAATGGAAGTGGGACAAAGTCGGGATGTATTTCATCACTGGTTTACCAAAGTCAAGCAAGGGACATGATTCCATTTGGGTCATTGTCGACCACCTCACAAAGGTAGCCCATTTCATTCCCGTCAGGACCACCTATGACGGTAACAAGCTAGCCAATCTCTACATTGAGCGTATCGTGAGTCTTCACAGAGTTCCAAGGAGATCGTGTCGGATCAAGGCACCCAGATCACCTCGAGATTCTAGAAGATGTTTCAAGAAGCTATGGGAACCAAGCTCTCCTTTAGCATTGCTTTTCACCCTCAGACCGGTGGGCAAACAGAACGAGTAAATCAGATGCTCGAAGATATGCTCCGCGCCTGTGTTTTGGCATATGGATCCAAGTGGGAAAATTGCCTACCGTTCGCCGAGTTCTCCTACAGCAACAGCTATCAGTCGGGTCTTCAGATGGCACCATTCGAGGTGTTGTATGGGCGCAAGTGTCGTACTCCCCTCAACTGGTCAGAGACCGGAGAAGCATTAGTTTTTGGACCAGACATCCTCCATGAAGCAGAAGAGCAAGTACAACTCGTCCGAGAACATCTGGAGACCGCCAAATAAAGACAGAAGAGTTGCACCGACTCTCACCCCCAAGAAGTGAGCTTTAACAACGGAGATCATGTCTATCTTCGAGTCACACCTCTTAAAGGAACCAATCATTTCCACGTCAAGGGAAAGCTTGCACCAAGATCCATCAGCCCCTTCAAGATCACAGCAAGACGAGGAGAAGTTGCCTATCAGCTAGAGCTACCTTCCGAGCTATCGGATGTGCACAACGTATTTCATGTGTCACAACTCCGGAAGTGTCTGCAAGTTCCCAACCGCCCCGACCTCTACAAGGACATTGACCATCAAGCCATCGATCTTAAGCTAGACCTCACTAATCGCGAGAGGCCAGTTCATATTTTGGATGATGCCGAGCGCTGCACCCGGAGCCACACCATCAAGTACTTCAAGGTCCAGTGGAGCAACCACACTGAAGCTGAAGCAACCTGGGAGCGTGAAGATTATCTTAGATCTGAGTCCCCTTATCTTTTTAGCGCTTAGCCTAGGAATATCGGGGACGAGATTCTTGTAAGGGGGGAAGGTCTGTCACACCCTGTGTTTGTATCACCTTGATATGTTGGGTTTATAAAATTTGGAGCCAACTAAAGTTTTTCACAGTGCTTGTGCTTGTTTGCAATGATATTTGCTTGCTTGATGATTGAGATATGGCACTCCTAGATTCTATTCCCCTTCATATTCATCTCCCTTGTCCCAAACCTCTTACCCAATGATCATGCCATGTGAATAGTGCACAAAACTATTTTTATAAAATTTTGTTTTAACCAAAAATGATTTATTCAAATTAGGTTTTCAAAACCCCCTGAAATAGGTTTGCACTACAAGTCCTCAAATTGGGGGGAATCTTCTTCCCCAAAGACTTTAATTCAAACCTACTATATATAAGGCTTTACAAAACCACCAAATATTAATTTTAAAGATTATTCTTATATTTTATTCAAAGGCTATTTCTTAAAGTCACAAATGGTCTTTCCTAGGGAAAATTATTTAAATGCTTTGAAAATATTTGAGAAAATTTAGAGAAACCTAGTGGGCATATATTTTCCATATATATGAGTTTCAACACAAGGGCATGTTCAAATCATGGGCAAAACCCCTCAAAACCCTTTCTGTTCAAATCAAACTTTTGGAATATTTCTATAAGAAATATTCTCAATAAATTCCAGGAACATTTCAGCAAGTCAACACTATCATAAGTGATGATCTTGCAAAGTTTTATCTCAATCCAAGTTGATTTGGTTCATCAAACCATCCCAAAACCCTTCCTGTTTAGATTCATATTTGAGCAACTTTACATTGTGAAGTGTCTCCCCTTGACCAAAAAATTTTGTGGGCATGCTCTAATGACCAAATAGTGATGCTGCACTGAGTGGTGCATCAAGGGTAAAAGCCTAGCATCACTAGATCTATAGAAACCTGATTCTATAAATTTCTAGGGTTTACCAAGTTTCCATTGTCAACTTTTCACCCTTGTGCTCAAACTTGGTGAATCATCTCATTTTTACCTAGCATTTGACCCTGGTAAATATCTCAGTAAGTTGGTAAACTTATCTTGCCCAAATCACTACCAAACACCTTCTGGTGAATTGGTAAAACCTCTAGTTTCACCCCTTACTATTTTACCCTTGCCCCCAAATTTTTACCACACCTCCAGGCAATGCCCAAGCACCCTCAGTAAGAATGCCAAGTCACCAAGCCTCTGGTAGGTGGGGTAAAAACCCCATTTACCCCCTAGACAGCACCATTTCCTCCCTCTCTCCCCTTTCCTTCTCTTCTAAGGCACTCCAGAGCCTCCAATGCCCTATTCTCCTTTGTTTACCTCCCCTGGAATCCTCTAGGCACAGGTGGCCATGCAGAAAATGCCAAGGGCATGCCTTGGCATGCAAGGCTCGTGCTCTGGAGCATGCTATAGTGCGCACCCGCACTATATCCCCTGGCCAATGGGCATTCCCGACAGCCTCGGGCCGCCCCACATTGTCCCCTTGTCCCCCTCGACCTTGCGCAACCCTCTGGGCGGTCGGCCCCCTCCTCTCTCTCTCCGATGACCCCCGTGCGCGTGCCCGATGTCGCCCAGCTCGGCCAACCAGAGGGCTCGCACGCGCGCGCCCCCGCATCTCTCTTCGCTTTCCCCCTGCCTAGACCTCACCCACGAGCACCCTAGACACGCCCCTTTCCTCCCTTGCAGCCTGTAGCGAGCAGCCCGTGATCACCGATGCACTGTGTCCATGGTGAGCCGGTGCCCGCCTATAAAGAGGGCCTCCCTGAGCCCCTGCCCCTCTCTCCTCACTCCCTCCTCCCCTCCGCTTCCTCTCCGTGCTCAGCCCGCTCTCCCCCGTGGTCGGGAGCCCTCTCCCGAACCAAACCCTTGTCGCTGCCAGGCATCTCACCTCGCCGGCATTCCCCTCTCCCCGGCGATCCCCTCGGCCACCCACCAACGTGCTAGGGCCCCCTGAGCACGCAGGTGCCCTTTGTTCCAGCCACCACGGGCTGGAGCCCCCTCCGGTGAGCCCCCTCTGCTCCTCTCGCGAGGAGAGGGATGACAGGTGGGGCCCACCTGTCATCCCCTCGCGCCCCTCCTCTCTCCTTGGCAAGCAGGGCCCGTGGGCAGGTTTGAAAACAAACCTGTCATGCGCGGCGCCTCCGCCTGGGCCGGATCTCCCCCCTGGGTCGGCTCGGCTCCGGTACTGTGGCCCGAGAGGGCACGGTACCCCTTCTCTTTTTATTTTCTGTTTAATCTTCCAAAAATTCCACAGATTTATATATTCATCTAAATCGAAATATTTTTCCACCTAAATTCTTAGAATAATCCATAAACTTTATTAGTGGCATATGTAAAAATGTTTGAAAATATTTTATATGCTATTTTATTTTAAAACTTATATTTAGGCATATTTTTGCCTCTGTTAATTAGTTTCCAAAATTCTTTCCACAACAAAACCCGAGGAGAATATTTTTAGTATGACATTTAGTATTTATTAGAATAGGTTAGCATTTTTATAGTAGTTTGTGTGCTCTGTTTCTGTGTGTTGCTTATTTTTACCGCTTTTATTCGTGACGATAGATTGCGCGGTTGACGAAGAAGTTGGACCCGAAGACTTTGAAGACCCCGGAGACTTTGTTGAGCCGGGCAAGCAGCCCTTTGACCATGTTAAGAAACTTTTCCATGCATGACATATAGCATTTGTTGTTTCGATTATTTGATCATGATGTGGTATTTCCCCTTCGGTGGGATGCCTTCGATACTTTTACCATTGACACTTGCATCAGGCATGACCCTACCACCTTATGAGGGTTGTGCGGGTGGGAGTAGTTAGGTTGCTAGTAGATGCTACGCAAGTGGGAAGGGATTTATGCATAGTGATGGGAAGGATGATATGATTTCAAAGGCTTTTCGAAAACCCCGTCGGGTGCCACTAATTCTCAAGAGAGATGATGATAAGTTGGGCGACCACTTGAGAAAGAAGTGGTGTGCCAGAGCAAGTGAGTGTGTGTGTTTTCGAAAACGGATTAGATTTAAGGTCAGCTGACCGTCCCAACCTTACATGCGCAACAACGATACCCCTTATGGGATGGGGCTTTGTTGATTACTATGGTTGGTGCTAGCTAGGATCCCACATTACTAGTGGCAAGTGTGAAGTGGTCACTCTTGAGACGGGGTCGTCCTAGAGTGGAAGGTCATGCGTTGTCTTTACAGGCACCGGGCACACCATTGCGTGCCCTCATGGATGATACGAGTGATTTATATCATGAAAGATGGCACCAATGAGTGGACTCTTTGTTTAGTATCACCATGGGAAAGGCATTGTTCGGGTGCTTACCTCAGGTATGTTATATACTGTGAGTCGTGGATGACACAGAAGTTCCCCGAGTCTTGTGGGTAAAGTGTGCAACCTCTGCAGAGTGTAAAACTATTCGAATAGCCGCGTCCGTGGTCATGGACAATTGGAGGCCCTTCTTAAACTATGTCTGAATGTTTTTCGTAAAACTTGGTGTGAGTTTGGGTGTGATGGTGACAAAGAGGTCACATGAGCTAAGTTCGATGACTTAGTATGGGAATTGAACTAAGTCCGATTACTTAGCGTGATGAATTAACATGAGGTGTTCAACCCCTACTTATGATGATAATTGTATCTTGTTCATATGGTTATCTGCCTATTGTTGATGCATGCCTACTAGTTACTTGATCATGTCGTTGCATTTAAAACTAGCTTTCTGCAAATTACCTACTTAGTGCTATATCATGCATCATTATTACCTTTTTCCACAACTTGGGTTGCTTGCGAGTACATTCAAAGTACTCATTGGCTTGCCACTAGTTATTTAATTGCCTAGGCATGGAAGAACATGAGTATGTTGAAGAGTTCTTTGGTGACGAACATGCGAACTAGGACGCTTCCCAGTTAGAATGCATGTAGGTTAAGGCAGATGGCATGGGTTCACGCTTTCAATCAAGATTTCTGCAGCTTGTTCTATTTAAGTGTTTGGCCTTGTGGCCCTATCTATGTAAGACTAGAGCTTCATGGTCTTTATTTGTGTAAGACGCTAAATGTGGATGTAAGACTTTTGTTATCAGCTTCTATGTGTTCAATGAGCATTGATCTCTGGGATCACTGTACACGTGCATTCGGTGATCATGACTTATGTGTCAGGGTCCCCACACGAGGCTCGGAACCTTGGCCTGGTCTGAGCATCTCCTCCAACTCCTCGTCGCGCCTCGCGAGGCAAGGCATGAGCATGGCTCGGTAAAGGCGCTGGAACGTGAGGCCTGTGTTCACTAGTCTGAAGGGCATGCAGACGTAGGTGTTCGGGTTGACCCTCCCATGATTGGCACACACTGGCCAGAAGGGGCCCTGGGCCGCAGCACTATTAATCGCGAGAGCGTTGACGCAGACACACGGTCGTTCGGCCATGCCGATGACGGTGGTTGCAATTGGTGGTGTTGGGGAGCCCCCGCCTTGCATGGTCTGTGCTTGTCAAAGCTCCTTGATCGCTCTGATGACAGACTCTTGAGAGCTCGGCGCCTCGTGCCGGGCTCCCGGCTTAGGCCGATGCACTTCGGACCGCGCCTTCAAGTTGTGCTCGAGCGCCTCCCTTGTCTCACTGGTTGAGCCTGAAGCTCCTTGGGTGGGAGCCCCCAGGCCCAACCCAAGAGTGGCACCGAGCGCGCCTTCCTATGAGATGGGGGATGGGGGCCCATCCCTGGGCGTAGAGCTAGAGGCCCCTGGGCACCCTGTGGAAGTGAGCTAGTTCTTCTTATTGTGCGGGTCCTCACGGGGCGAGGCGTCCTCCTTGTCGTCCGAGCATTTGGCCGCCACGGCACGACAAGCATGCTCGAGGGTGCAGACAGCATCCTTTTCGTCGCAAGAAATGGTAATGATGCCACCACTCCCTGACATCTTGACGACGTTGTAGCCGTGGTGGGTCACCACCAAGAACTTGGCAAGGGCCGGGTACCCGAGGATCGCGTTGTACGGAAGGTGGATGTGCGTGATGTCGAAGACGATGATCTCGGTGTGGTAGTTCTTGAGCCCACCGAAGGTGATAGGCAGACGCAGCTGCCCGATGGGTATGGTGGATCCGTACGTGAACCCTGAGAAAGGCTTGGTCAACATGAGTTGTTCGTACGGCACCTGGAGCGTCTCGAAGGTCTCAATGGAGAGGACGTTGATCCCCGCTCCATTGTCGATGAGGGTCTTGGTGACGAGGACATCGCTAATGGTTGGAGTGCACAACATGGACGAGCACTTGAGATGGTCCCTTGACTCAAAGGTGATGGCGGTCTGGGACCAGTTGAGGGGGCGCATTGCTTCGAGCTTCGGGAGATCCGCATTCACCTCCCGTGCGAATTGCTTGAAGGCATGGTTTCATGCGGGGGCCTGGACGCCGCCCAGGATACAGGCCACGGCCCTGATCTCCTAGAAGACCCGAACCCCATCATCATGCATGCCCTCTTCCTTCCTTCTAGGTGGAGGTGGTAGCGCTGGTAGGCCGACCTCATGATGGCGAACATCACGAGGCTGGCCATGTCAAGACCCCTTTGGAGAGTCGTTCATGCCAGCGGTCCTCACGAGGTTGGTCACGCCAGCGGTCGTCTCGAGCTTGATCGCACTTGCGGTCCCCCTGGGGCTGATGGCATCACCCTTGACGAGGTTCCCGGTTGTCCCAGCGGCCCCCACCACGGCCACCACCGCATCCGAAGCCTCGGTCAACTCGTCCGGGGCGCCTGTTGAAGTGCTCGGAGCGGATCAGCCTGAGTTCCTGGCAATCGGTAGTGTCATCGTTGTTGGTGCCATGGGAGATGCAGGTGGGTCTCCCTCTCGGGGGGTGTTCCTCATCCCGGCTACGCTTCGCGTCAGGTTCAGCCGCAAGCACTATCGGGGCCTTGCGCTTCGCCTCCTTGGCCTTGGTATTCTTTTCTTGTGGCTCCATCGCCGGAGGCCCGCACAGCAACAGGCTGCCCTCCTCTGCCTTGGCGCACTTGTTCCCCAAATTGAACATCTCCAAGGCAGAGCACAGTTTGTCATTCATGGAGAGCTCCTCCTTCATCTTGAGGTCAGTGACTCCATCGGTGGATGCTGAGATGATGGCTTCATCTGAAGCCCTCAGGATCTTGAGGCGCGTGGTCGTGAAGCGTTGTATAAACTTGTGCAGGGTCTCCCCGTCTAGCTGCATGATTCGCTGTAGGTCATTCACGGTGGGCACGCGGTCACGGGTGCCTTGGAAGTTAGCGATGAAGCATTTCCGTAGGCCTTCCCAGGAGGTGATACATGCCTCCTGGAGATTGAAGAGCCAGTAGAGCGCTCCGCCCTTGAGCGCCATGGGGAACCAGCATGCCATGACCTTGTCATCTCTGTCGGCTACCTGGATGCTCAAGGAGTAGAGCTGGAGGAACCTGGCTAGATCTAGGGTGCCATCGTAGCACGGGGGTAGGTCAGGCTTGAACTTGCAACGCTACGCGGTTGGGTGGAACTCCGGGGTGATGGCGAGGCACCCCACCGCCTCCACGGGTGCTGCATGCGCAGGAGGGTCCTGGTCTTGGCGCTCCAGCGGGGCCACCTCAAGTGTTACCTGGTCATGGCGTTGAGTCGGCAGCGCGGGGAATGCGCGCGCGTCACCATGCGATCGATGAACCACCTGGCAACTTACCTCATCTCCCAGCCTTACAAGTGGTTCGCGAGGCCAGTCATAGGGGTGTGCTTCTTGCCTGGGCTCGGGTCGACGTCACGATGCAGTGATGGAGGTTGCACGTTGTCCGCCATGTCGTTCGCCAGGGAATGTTGCGGTCGAAGCGAGTAGGAGAGTGCCGAGGCGTCGCCGGCTGCACTGACGAGCTCCGCGATGCACCGAAGCCAGTCGTCAAAGCGGTCGGTGGCGGGGCGGTAGCAAAGCAGCTCGTTAGACATGGCAAGCACGCCCTGGCAGCGCACCGTCCCGGGATGAATATGGGAGGACAACCTGGAAGCTGGGACGACTGACGAAGTGGCGGTGTGGCTGTCGCGCTGCTCGGTGACTGGCTGGGAGGTGTCCTGTTACTCATGGGCATCGGGGCCCATGGCAGCGTTTGGCACAGGCAAAGGCGACCTACATGCACCAGCACAGCCCATAGGAGCCGTCTGAGCGAGATGGGTGGCTCGGCCCTCAGCGCGAGGTCGGTGAGCGTCAGACATCGGAAGAGCGATGTGGGAGAGGATCTTGTCTTGAGGGAGACTCCGACACACCCCTACCTGGCATGCCAAATATCAAATTTCGGAGTCCACAAAACCCTTAAGGTTCAAACACATGGGCATGTGCAAAGATCCCCTGCAGCCTCGCCCGACCTAGCTCACTACTCGATGAATGAAACAACAAATTCACACAATGACGAGGAAGAGGATGAACACGACAGTTTACGTAGGTTCGGGCCGCTACGAAGCGTAATACTCCACTCCTGCTTTGGTGGATTGCCTCTCAAGGAGGTTGTGTGGATGAACTATTACAGTGTTTCAGAGCCTCATGAGGGCTCCCGTTGAGGTGTTTGGGGACCTCTGCAACTTGGTGATGGATGAGTAGTGGAATGGATTCCAATCCCTCTCTACGGTGCAGCCTACCCTCTATATGTAGCGGTGGCTCGGGTCCTCTTCCCTTATCGCAATGGCGGGAAGGGATCCCACAATGGCCAAATTTGAAGGGGGACAGGAGTACGTGCTCGCTCAGCCCAAAGGTGGTCTCCGCCTGCAAAGTAGCCGTCGACGGCACAGGGATGGGCTCAGCGATGACATCCGCCCAGCGGGGCGATTGGTTGCGGTCTTGTTACACTGGAATGGAAACCTTTGGGGGTGCTTTGGGAACCCCACGTACGTCCTTGCTCCCTTTGCACCAAAGGGGAAACTGTGCCGTCTGGCGCGCTAGCACCCACCTGTCCTTCCTTGTGTCACCTTTGACTCCCGAGGCCAAGCCTTGCATAGAGATCTCCGCCGCTCCGGAGGGGGCTGTTGGAAATATGCCCTAGAGGCAATAAATAAAGTGTTTATTATTGTATTTCCTTGTTCATATAATTGTTTATTATCCATGCTATAATTGTATTAATTGGAAACATGGATACATGTGTGGAAACATAGACAAACACAATGTCCCTAGTGTGCCTCTAGTGAACTAGCTCGTTGATCGAAAGATGGTTAAGGTTTCCTAGCCATGGACATGAGATGTCATTTGATAACGGGATCACATCATTAGGAGAATGATGTGATGGACAAGACCCAAACAACAAACGTAGCTTATGATCGTGTCAGTTTATTGCTACTATTTTATGCATGTCAAGTATATGTTCCTATGACCATGAGATCATGAAACTCACACATATCAGAGGTGTACCTTGTGTGTATCATACGTTGCAACGTAACTGGGTGACTATAAAGGTGCTCTACAGGTGTCTCCGAGGGTGTCTGTTGAGTTGGCATGGATCAAGACTGGGATTTGTTACTCCGTGTGATGGAGAGGTATCTCAGGGCCCACTCGGTAATACAACATCACAATAAGCCTTGCAAGCAATGTGACTAAGTGTTAGTTGCGAGATCTTGTATTACGGAACGAGTAAAGAGACTTGCCAGTAAAGATGTTGAACTAGGTATGGAGATACCGACGATCGAATCTCGGGCAAGTAACATACCGAAGAACAAAGGGAAGATCATACGGGATTAACTAAATCCTTGACATAGAGGTTTGACCGATAAAGATCTTCGTAGAATATGTAGGAACCAATGTGGACATCCAGGTCCTACCATTGTTTATTGACCGTAGAGGTGTCTCGGTCATGTCTACATAGTTCTCGAACCCGCAGGGTCTGCACACTTAAGGTTTGGTGACGTTTCGGTAGTATAGAGTTATGTATGGTGGTGACCGAAGTTTGTTCGGAGTCCCGGATGAGATCCCAGACATCACTAGGAGCTCCGGAATGGTCTGGAGGTAAAGATACATATATAGGAAGTCCTGTTTTGGTCGCCGGAAAAGTTTCGGGCTCATCGGTAGTGTACCGGGAGTGCCGGGAGTGTACCGGGAGGCCTCCGGGAGGGGTATTTCGACCCAAGAGGCTTCATGGGCTGTGGGAGAGTGAATATCAGCCCTTAGTGGACTGGTGGAAACTCCCACACAAGGCCCATGTGGCTGGAGGAAAAAAACCAATAGGAAAAGGTGGAGTAAAAGGAAAAAAGGAGCAATCCTAGTCCTACTAGGATTGGAGGAGGAATCCTCCTCTCCTAGTAGGTTCAGCCGAACTAGCTAGCCTTGGAGGCCAAGGCTGCCTCCTCTCCTCCTCTCCTCCTATATATACTAGAGGTTTTTGGGTTTTTGCACTAGTTTTTTCAGCCACGTGCTACCCGTTCCTCCAGTGCATAGTTTCTCCTCTAGATCGGTTTTCTGCAGTGCTTAGGCGAACCCCTGCCGGAATTGCTCCACCACCATCGCCGGAGCGCCGTCAGGCTGCCGGAGAACTCTTCTTCCTCTCCACTCCTTCTTGCTAGATCAAGACAGTGGAGATCATCATCAAGCCGTACGTGTGCTGAACGCGGAGGTGCCGTCCGTTCGGTGCTAGATCGAAAGGATCGTGATCAAGTTCGTGGGACGGATCGTGATCAAGTTCGTGGGACGGATCGTGATCGGATTGCGGGACGGATCATGATTGGATCGCGGGAGGCATGGCGATTTGCATCGCGAAGACGTTCGACTACACCAACCATGTTTCTTAACGCTTCCCGCTTAGCGATCTACAAGGTTATGTAGATCCACTCTCCCTCTCGTAGATGCTCATCACCATGGATAGATCTGCATGTGCGTAGGAAATTTTTTGTTTCCCATGCAACGTTCCCCAACAGTGGCATCATGAGCTAGGTCTATGTGTAGATGAGATCTCGAGTAGAACACAAAAGGTTTGTGGGCGTGGATGCTTAGATTGCTTCCTCCCTTCCTCGGATTTTGGTTTAGCGGTATTGTGAGATGAAGCGGCCCGGACCAACATTACTCGTACACTTACGAGAGACCGGTTCCCTCGACGCAACTTGTTGCCTAGATGGCTTGCGGGTGGCAGTTTATCTCACTTTAGTTGGATCGGATTCGACAAAGGCGGTCCTTGAGAAGGTTGAAAAGAAAATTATGTATCACCGTTGTGGTTTATGCGTAGGTGAGAATCGTTCTTGCTAGAAACCTGTAGCAGCCACGTAAAACATGCAACAACAATTAGAGGACATCTAACTTCTTTTTGCAGGGTATGTTGTGATGTGATATGGCAAATTACATGATGTGATATATGTGATGTATGATATGATCATGTGATGTATAGAATTTCACGACTTGCATGTCGATGAGTACGGCAACCGGCAGGAGCCATAGGGTTGTCTTTAATTATTGTATGACCTGCGTGTCAATCATTAAGCGCTATGTAATGCTTTACTTTATCGCTAAACGGTAGCAACAGTAGTAGAAGCATGTTGGGCACGACAACCCCGATGGCGACACGTTGATGCAGATCAAGATGATGGAGATCATGGTGTCTTGCCGGTGATGATGGAGATCATGTCGGTGCTTTCAAGATGGAGATCTAAAGCACAAGTTCATGGCCATATAATGTCACTTATGAATTGCATGTGAATTTAATCCTTTTATGCACCTTGTTTTGCTTAGTACGACGGTAGCATTATAAGGTGATCCCTCACTTAAATTTCAAGATAAATTGTGTTCTCCCCGAGTGTGCACCGTTGTGAAAGTTCGTCGTGTTGAGACACCACGTGATGATCAGGTGTGATAGACTCTACGTTCACATACAACTGGTGCAAGCCAGTGTTGCACGCGCAGAACACTCGGGTTAAACTTGACGAGCCTAGCATGTACAGACATGGCCTCGGAACACAAGAGACCGAAAGGTCAAACATGAGTCATATAGTAGATATGATCAACATAATGATGTTCACCATTGAAGCCACCTCAACTCACGTGATGATTGGACTTGAGTTGGTGGATTTGGATCATGTGACACTCAGATGACCTGAGGGATGTCAATTTGAGTGGGAGATTTAGTAATTTGATTAACTAAACTCATTATCTTGAGCAATAGTCTAAGTAAACTTTGCATATTTATGTTGTAGATCAATGGCTCGTGCAGTAGCACCCCTGAATTTTAATGCGTTCCTAGAGAAAGCTAAGTTGAAAGATGATGGAAGTAACTTTGTTGACTGGGCCCGTAATCTGAGGATTATCCTCACGGCTTCCCAGAAATCATATGTCCCTGATGTACCGCTTGGTGACCAACCAGAAGGCATAACCTCTGAAGATGTTAAGAACGCTTGGGAGGCACGTACTGGAGATTACTAAAGGTTCAGTGTGCAATATTTTATGGCTTAGAACCAGGACTTCAAAGATGTTTTGAACGTCATGGAGCATATGAGATGTTCCAGGAGTTGAAGTTTATCTTTCAGAAGAACGCCCGGATCGAGAGGTATGAAACCTTCGATAAGTTATATGCTTGCAAGATGGAGGAGAACGGGTCTATCAGTGAACATATACTCAGAATGTCTGGGTATTCAACTCGTCTAGCGGAGTTGGGAATTGCCCTTCCACCAGAGGCGATCACTGACAGAGTTCTTCAATCACTGCCACCTAGTTACAAAAGCTTTGTGATGAACTATAACATGCACGGGATGAACAAGTCAGTCGCCGAGCTGTTTGCGATGCTAAAAATCGCTGAGTCTGAAATCCAGAAAGAACATCAAGTGTTGATGGTTAATAAAACCACTAGTTTCAAGAAAAATGGCAAAGTCAAGGGCAAGGGCAAGAAGGGTAAAACCAAGAAGGATGGCAAAGCAGTTGCTACTCCTATAAAGAAGCCCAAGCATGGACCCAAGCCAGAAACTGAGTGCTTTCATTGCAAGGGAACTGATCACTAGAAGCGGAACTGCCCCAAGTACCTGGCTGACAAGAAGGCGGCCAATGACAAACAAGGTATATATGATATACATGTTATTGATGTGTACCTTACTAGCTCTCGTAGTAGTGCCTGGGTATTTAATACCAGTTCGGTTGCTCACATTTGCAACTCAAAGCAGAAACTACGGAATAAACGAAGGCTGGCAAAGGATGAAGTGACAATGCGCATGGGAAATGGTTCCAAGGTTGATGTGATCGCCGTCGGCACGCTCTCTCTTCGATTACCATCGGAGTTAGTGATGAACCTGAATAATTGTTATTTAGTGCCTATGTTAAGCATGAACATTATATCTGGATCTTGTTTATTGTGAGACGGTTACTCATTTAAATCAAAGAATAAAGGTTGTTCTATTTCTATGAGTAATATATTTTATGGTCATGCACCCAATGTTAGGGGTTTATTCATATTGAATCTTGATAGTGATGACACACATGTTCATAACATTGATGCCAAAAGATGAAGAGTTGATAATGATAGTACCACTTTCTTGTGGCACTGCCGTTTAGGTCATATTGGTGTAAAACGCATGAGGAAGCTCCATGCTGATGGACTTTTGGAGTCACTTGATTTTGAATCACTTGACACATGTGAACCATGCCTTATGGGCAAGATGACTAAAATGCCATTCTTTGGAACAATGGAACGGGCGAGTGACTTATTGGAAATCATACATACTGATGTGTGCGGTCCAATGAATGTTACAGCACGTGGTGGATATCGTTATTTTCTCACCTTCACTGATGACTTAAGTAGATATGGGTATATTTACTTAATGAAACACAAGTCTGAAACGTTTGAAAAGTTCAAGCAATTTCAGAGTGAAGTTGAGAATCATCGTAACAAGAAGATTAAGTTCCTACGATCTGATCAAGGAGGTGAATATCTGAGTTATGAGTTTGGCAATCACTTAAGACAGTGTGGAATTGTTTCACACTTGAAACCACCCGGAACACCATAGCGTAATGGTGTGTCCGAACGTCGTAATCGAACCTTATTAGATATAGTGCGTTCTATGATGTCTCTTGCTGATTTGCCACTATCGTCTTGGGGTTATGCATTAGAGACAGCTGCATTCACTTTAAATAGGGCACCATCAAAATCCGCTAAGACAACGCCATATGAACTATGGTTTGGCAACAAGCCAAAGTTGTCGTTTCTCAAAGTTTGGGGATGTGATGCTTATGTCAAAAAGCTTCAGCCCGAAAAGCTGGAACCCAAAGCAGAGAAATGTGTCTTCATAGGATACCCGAAAGAGACAGTCGGGTATACCTTCTATCTCAGATCCGAAGGCAAAGTGTTTGTCGCTAAGAACGGAACATTTCTTGAGAAAGAGTTTCTCTCGAAAGAATTGAGTGGGAGGAAAATAGAGCTTGATGAGGTTATTGAACCTTTACTTCAACCAGAAAGTAGCATAGCACAGAAAGATGTTTCTGTGGAACCTACGACGGTAGAAGAGGAAGTTAATGATGATGATCATGAAGCTTCGGATCAAGCTACTATTGAACCTCATAGGTAGACAAGGCCGCGTACTACCCCTGAGTGGTACGGCAACCCTGTCTTGGAGGTTATGTTGTTGGACAACAATGAACCTACGAGCTATGGAGGAGAAGTGATGGGACCGGATTCCGAGAAATGGTTAGAGGCCATGAAATCCGAGATGGGATCCATGTATGAAAACAAAGTATGGACTTTGGAAGAATTACCTGAAGGGCGAAAGGCCATTCAGAACAAATGGATCTTTAAGAAGAAGACAGACGCGGACGGTAATGTCACCATCTATAAAGCTCGACTTGTGGCAAAGGGTTTTTCACAAGTTCAAGGAGTTGACTACAATGAGACTTTCTCACCCGTAGCGATGCTTAAGTCTGTCAGAATCATGTTAGCAATAGCTACTTATTTTGACTATGAAATTTGGCAGATGGATGTCAAAATAGCGTTCCTCAACGGTTTCCTTGAGGAAGAGTTGTATATGATGCAATCCAAAGGTTTTGTCGATCCAGAGAATGCTGACAAAGTTTGCAAACTCCAGCGATGCATTTATGGACTGGTGCAAGCATCTCGGAGTTGGAATAAGCGCTTTGATGAGGTGATCAAAGCGTTTGAGTTTATAAAAGTTTACGGAGAAGCTTGTATTTACAAGAAAGTGAGTGGGAGCTCTATAGCGTTTCTAGTATTATATGCGGATGACATATTGTTGATTGGAAACAATATAGAAATGCTGGAAAGCGTGAAGGAATATTTGAACAAGAGTTTTTCAATGAAGGACCTAGTAGAAGCTGATTTCATATTAGGCATTAAGATCTATAGAGATAGATCGAGACGCTTAATAGCACTTTCACAGAGCACATACCTTGATAAAGTTTTGAAGAAGTTCAAAATGGAACAGTCCAAGAAGGGGTTCTTGCCTATGTTACAAGGTGTGAAGTTGATTAAGACTCAATGCCTAGTAACTGCAGAAGATAGAGAAAAGATGAGTGTCATCCCCTATGCTTCAGCCATAGGCTCTATGATGTATGCAATGTTGTGCACAAGACCCGATGTCAGCCTTGCCATAAGTATGGCCGGAAGGTTTCAAAGTGATCCTGGAATGGAGCACTGGCAAGCGGTCAAGAATATCCTTAAGTACCTGAAAAGGACTAAGGAAATGTTTCTCGTTTATGGAGGTGATGAAGAGCTCGTCGTAAAGGGTTACGTCGATGCAAGCTTTGACACTGATCCGGACGACTCTAAGTCGCAAACCGGATATGTATTTATTCTTAACGGGGGAGCGGTAAGCTAGTGCGGTTCCAAGCAAGGCGTGGTAGCTGATTCTACGTGCGAAACAGAATACATCGCAGCCTCGGAGGCGGCGAAGGAAGGTGTCTGGATGAAGCAGTTCATGACAGATCTTGGAGTAGTGCCCAGTGCACTGAATCCAATGAACCTGTTCTGTGACAACACTGGTGCCATTGCTCTGGCCAAGGAACCAAGGTTTCACAAGAGGACCAGACACATAAAGCGATGCTTCAACTCCATCCGCGATTACATCGTGGAAAAAGACATAAATATGTGCAAAGTGCACACGAATCTGAATGTTGCAGACTCGTTGACTAAACCTCTTCCAAGGGCTAAACATGATCAACACCATAACTGCATGGGTGTTCGATTCATTACAATGTAAATCACATAGTGATGTGAAACTAGATTATTGACTCTAGTGCAAGTGGGAGACTGTTGGAAATATGCCCTAGAGGCAATAAATAAAGTGTTTATTATTGTATTTCCTTGTTCATGATAATCGTTTATTATCCATGCTATAATTGTATTAATTGGAAACATGGATACATGTGTGGATACATAGACAAACACAATGTCCCTAGTGTGCCTCTAGTGAACTAGCTCGTTGATCGTAAGATGGTTAAGGTTTCCTAGCCATGGACATGAGATGTCATTTGATAACGGGATCACATCATTAGGAGAACGATGTGATGGACAAGACCCAAACAACAAACGTAGCTTATGATCATGTCAGTTTATTGCTACTGTTTTCTGCATGTCAAGTATATGTTCCTATGACCATGAGATCATGCAACTCACAGATATCGGAGGAGTGCCTTGTGTGTATAAAATGTCACAACGTAACTGGGTGACTATAAAGGTGCTCTACAGGTGTCTCCGAGGGTGTCTGTTGAGTTGGCATGGATCAAGACTGGGATTTGTTACTCCGTGTGACGGAGAGGTATCTCACGGCCCACTCGGTAATACAACATCACAATAAGCCTTGCAAGCAATGTGACTAAGTGTTAGTTGCGAGATCTTGTATTACGGAACGATTAAAGAGACTTGCCAGTAACGATGTTGAACTAGGTATGGAGATACCGATGATCGAATCTCGGGCAAGTAACATACCGAAGAACAAAGGGAACATCATACGCGATTAACTGAATCCTTGACATAGAGGTTTGACCGATAAAGATCTTTGTAGAATATGTAGGAACCAATGTGGACATCTAGGTCCTGCCATTGGTTATTGACCGTAGAGGTGTCTCGGTCATGTCTACATAGTTCTCGAACCCGCATGGTCTGCACACTTAAGGTTTGGTGACGTTTCGGTAGTATAGAGTTATGTATGGTGGTGACCGAAGTTTGTTCGGAGTCCTGGATGAGATCCCGGACGTTACGAGGAGCTCCGGAATGGTCCGGAGGTAAAGATTGATATATAGGAAGTCCTGTTTTGGTCGCCGGAAAAGTTTCGGGCTCATCGGTAGTGTACCGGGAGTACCGGTATTGTACCGAGAGGCCTCCGGGAGGGGTATTTCGACCCAAGAGACTTCATGGGCTGTGGGAGAGTGAATATCAGCCCTTAGTGGGCTGGTGGAAACTCCCACACAAGGCCCATGTGGCTGGAGTAAAAAACCCAATATGAAAAGGTGGAAAAAAAAGGCAAAAAGGAGCAATCCTAGTCCTACTAGGATTGGAGGAGGAATCCTCCTCTCCTAGTAGGTTCGGCCGAACCAGCTAGCCTTGGAGGCCAAGGCTGCCTCCTCTCCTCCTCTCCTCCTATATATACTATAGGGTTTTGGGTTTTTGCACTAGTTTTTTCAGCCACGTGCTACCCGTTCCTCCAGTGCATAGTTTCTCCTCTAGATCGGTTTTCTGCAGTGCTTAGGCGAAGCCCTGCCGGAATTGCTCTACCACCATCGTGATCAAGTTTGTGGGACGGATCGTGATCAAGTTCGTGGGACGGATCGTGATCAAGTTCGTGGGATGGATCGTGATCGGATCGCGGGACGGATCATGATTGGATCGCAGGACGGATCGTGATTGGATCGCGGGACGCACGGCGATTTGGATCGCGAAGACCTTTGACTACACCAACCGCGTTTCTTAACGCTTCCCGCTTAGCGATCTACAAGGGTATGTAGATCCACTCTCCCTCTCATAGATGCTCATCACCATGGATAGATCTGCGTGTGCGTAGGAAAATTTTTGTTTCCCATGCAACGTTCCCCAACAGGGGCATGAGGAGGCCCATCCCTTGCCGGTCTTGACGTTGTTCCTCCTCGCGAGTCTAGGGCCCTCACGAGGGCCTTGTCTTGAGTGGGGCTACGCCCGGCTGTGCTTGGTCGATGAAGTGGGCCATGCCCTGGGCCGCAGGCAGGTAGGTCTGGATACCCCCGTTCACAAAAAGCTGACAATGACACATCAATCAGAGACCCTTCGATGAAATTGTGTGCGATGCACTCACAAACGGTATAGTTAAGCTTCATCGCTAAATGGCACGAACTTTGTGCGAAGGTGGAGCCATCAAATATGATTCAGAAAGTAGTTGCATGTGCAATCTACTACAGACATTTTTTTTCTTATGAACCATTAGTGATTAGATAAGATAACAGAAACAGTTACCAAAACTACATACGTGTGCGAAGTATAGCATACAGTTCACTTCGATAAACTATGTGTGCTGATACAGCAGAACACAAACGATTCGGCATAACAAGATGTGTGCGATATACAGCAAATAGGTGAGTAATGAGAATTATGTGCAAACACGGTATACAACAGAGAAAATTGGTGATAATAACATGTGTGTGTGTTGTGGGGAGACGTTGCTGGTATACAACTATCAGCGATTGATGAAATCATCACCGACGAGTTTCGTAGTTTAGCCTGTGTGTATTGTGATTTGCTCGGTCTACACAACATCAATGTTGCACCTACAGAACAACAACATATGTACTAATAAGAACATGATTACATAAACAAAAAAGAACAGAATGCAATTTCAAATATTGTATCACAAATACCAGAAATATTATAAGATTCAAATTTCGGCATAACAAGGCCCAAATTCAAAGATTACAAGGTACAAACTGACTTTAGAAATCAAATCCAATCTTCAGGATCCATGGAATGAAATATTTCTACGAAGGGATCATCCACCGAGAAGTCATATTTTGGCTCGATAGAATCGCTTCCAAATAATCTGTCATATGAACTTCCGAAGTGAAAATCAACTTCTGCAGAGCCTTTTCCATTCCGCTGTAGACGCCTCCGCTAGTTAGTAAACCATCCATTGTGGCACACTAAATATAGTGCAAACCTCATTACCTTGAGCAACCTTGCTTTCCTAACAAAGAAATTGGAAATTGAATCTCTAGATTGGTGCTTCGGTACTCATTCAAAGTATTTTCCATGAGATGGAATTCAAGGCATTCGATGGGATTGTTATATTACGCCACCTTTTCCACTCCAACTCTTGCTTGTATCTGCAAACGAAGACAACATATCAGTGCTTAGATGCAGTATCGAACACTACGGGCCTCTTTGATTTGCGTGATTTGTAAAATACACTAACTGATTGACATGCCATCTTTGATTGTTCATGATTAATGTATAGTACACCTATCACTATAATCATGGGTAAAAGTACCAACAAATTGAACTCCATTTTGGTTAAGAATTAATAGGAAAGGAATCACCTCGACATATAGCTTCTCCATGCATGGAAAGCATATAAGTAATTTAACAACTTCATACAGATTGGGGCCGATAGATTGTAGTGCCAAGATCTTCACTGTGTGCGGAGACAATGCAAGGCTTGTGGGAATCATTTTTTGGATGACAGCTGAACGTAGATCAACAAAAACTAGATAAAATGGGATGTACAATAATAAGAATGAGAAGAAGATTGTTGTACCTGAACGGGTATGGATCTAGCTGTAACAAGTTCAGAGAATTCAACACAAAAATATCCCAACACTGTCAATATCGGTTCGCCAATGACACTTATTATTGTTCGACCTTCTTTATCAAGTACAAACAATCTCTCGAGGAAAGGCGCATTCTAAATGACTGTATCATGAAAATCCCCAACTGGCAGTGTGTTGCGATACCAGCCATGCACATAATCATTCGGAGATTCGTCATAGTGATCCGGAGGCTACTGAACCCAAACATTATATGAAGACGAAGTTACTCAAGCGTCTTATAGCCGCCAAGTAGGTGCTCCAAACCTGACTTCGAGATGCTAAATCCAATGAGCTCGAGGTGTTTCAGTTTAGGGAGATGAAGAGCATGTGCGACATTAATCTTGGCAAAAAGGCATTGCATGAACGTAGGGCGGCATAGCGTGGGCACGAGGCGGAGGACAGATGGAGGCAGCGAGCGCCCATGTCTAGCAACAAAGTTGAGCTCCTCGAGCTGATCTAGGGTGGGGGGTAAGAAGCACTCATGAAACTTGGGTTCAGCCTTGTAGTTTGAACGGAAAGTGCCGATAGCAAGGCGTCTGACGGATGCAGTGTGCGTAGCGAGGACGTGGGACAATGCGTCCAAGCGTTTGCGATCCCCGCTGCAGAGCTCGTCGTCGTCGAGGATATCAATGGGGGTGGAGTGCCATAGGAGGCGCCAACGCCTGGAGAGGATGGTGGTCTGGACGGCAGATTTGATGGGGAGGAGGGACATGCTCGTTACCAACATATCGTCGGGGATGCTGTTAATGAAGTCCACGCTCGCCGAAGGATTGTGTGGTTCAGTCTCCACCCGCCCCTGCTTGTTGGCCGCCACATCGTCCATCGAAAAAGGAGGTAACCCGCGGCGGCGGCCCTTATAGATAAGACCGTAGGATAAGGTGTAGCACTAATGGAGTGGGTGGAAGTCCAAGGTCAAAGGGCTTGATTCCCGGTGAGCCCACTGCGCCAACATGGCAGACTACTCGCACGCATCCCTTTGAGCCTGCATGGCGGACTCCTCGCACGTGTCTCGTCTAATCAAACGTGCACCCACAGCATAGGCAGGGCCGACCTCTCATAGCGGCAGGGCCATGCGTCTGCTCGATGAGCCTATTCCCAAATGGTTTCTAAAGACCATAAAGTGTTCCATGATTGGGAACTAAAACCATCAATTAATAATGAGCTTGTTTCCTTTCGCATTCCAAATTAGCATGCGCTAATTTTTTTCGTGAATCAGTTCACACCTACCAAACCTAATCGTGTTGTAACTTAGTGGGTGTTTACTATAGTAGGGTATAAAAGCACAAACACGTACTCAAAAATTACCACAACCACCACCAAAAAAACTGGCCTTTCTTTGTTAGTCATTCATTCCGTCTTCCATGGCCAGTGGGAGGGGGGTTTATGGGTCGAGATATAACCAAGGAAGAAAGACCAAAGCCGCGGAAGGAACCGAGAGGTCTCACCGCCGCACCGCGGAAGCACCAGAGAGGTCCAGCCACACCGCTTTGGTCGTAGCGGCGATGTCCGGTGGCGTCACAGATGCCGATGAGCATCTTCCGCGGAGAGGCAACGACTCCCAGAGTCCCAAGCGCATTCGCCTAGGAGGCGAACTGGACGAGTTGACAGTCTTTGATTCCTCAGCCAGCGATGACATGTGTGCTAAGCTCGATAGGAAGGATGCCATGATCGATGACTTCGTGAAGCTGCTGGAGAAGAGTGACGCCTTGTTTGACAGGGCGACCGGCCTCATGGAGAAACTTGTGGAGGAGAATGACGCCTGGAAGAAACTGCTCGAGAAGAAAAGTTCCTCGGAGGGGAGGCTAAAAGAAATCGCCGAGGAACTTTTGGAAGACTTGGTGAAGCTCTACATCGAGCATGAAGGGTTGGTGAAGGAATCCGTGGAGCGTGTGAAGGAACTCCATGCGTACGCGACCCAAACCATCGATGCTCTCGAGCAAAGAGCCCGCGCCATAGCCGCAATGCGGAAGATGTCGGATTAGAAGTGACAGGAGAAGGAGGTCATGGAGGAGATGAAGAAGGAGATCGAGGAACCCCGCGCCCATCAATCAATGAAGAATTAGATAGGAGCGGGCCAGATCATTTTCTTTGTCTTCCTTCTTCTACCTCTTCCTTCTTATTTTGCCACTGTGTCTTTGCGAGTTGCCACATGTGGCATTTTTTATTACCATGCATATATGAGAGTTCTCGGCTAGGCACGAACAAAACGATGATCCCAAGCAAACTAGTCCCTTCGTCCAAGCGCCTTAACCACATGAAAAAAGTGGGTAGGACGACATTAATTCAGAAGTTGGGAGCGAGGCGAGCGGGGGGGTGGAGGTCAAAGTATTGCTTCCCGATGAGCATGCGTAGTAGACTCTCATGCGTCCCGTCGAGCATTCATGGCTGATAGCTCTCACGTATCGTGTCAATCCTGTGCGGCGAACAGCTCGCACATGTCCTGTTGAGCCTACGTGGTGGAAAGCTTGCATGTGTCCTGTCATCAACCTACAGCTACACGCACAGCTCCCCCATATCAAGTACTCCCTCCGTTTCTTTTTAGTTAGCATATAAATTTGGTCAAATTCAAAATTTGTAAAGTTTGACTACCTTTATAGAAAAAAAATTATAATTTAAATTCAATATTATTAGATGCGTCGTCAAATTAACTTGCATACTATATAACCTTAGCATTGTAGACGTTGATATGTTTTGTATGTATGGGAATTCAACAAACCAATATTATCAATGATTGCGACCGAGCTATCATGCCTAAATGTTTCTAATTCATTCACATTCGTATGAAAAGGGCCCTAGAAACCTCAACTAATGTATAAAAAGGGTCGAATTGGTGCAATAGAGGACACATTGAATGTAGTTTCGTCACAAAAGGTGACATGTTCCCTATGGAAACCACGAGGTCAGAGCATGTGCCTATAGATCAAAGTTTGAACTATGCATATTAAGTCCCTAGAAAACTCAATTAATGTATAAAAGGGGCCGAATCGGTGGACTACCGACTCATTGAATGTTGTTTCACCAACAAAGGTGACATGTTCCCTATCGAAATGACAAGGCTTCTTGAATAAGCTTTGGCTTGTAAGATGCATGTCCCAATATTTGTCCCAAATTTGTCAAAAAACAAAATGCACACCCTAGATGTGTCGTGGCATGATACTGTGTAAGTTTCATGAATTCCTGGCGAGCTTTGGGGTTTCTCGGACTTTGAAACCAAGATTATCAATGTTTGCAATCTAGTCATGACACCGAGATGTTTGTAATTCAGTGACCATCAATGCATGGGATCTAAGCATGGACACAATGACACACGATGGTTTTTAATCCATTTTGGTGCGCTAGAGCCCGTTCTTGTAATTCAAACTTGAGTTCTTCACATTAAGTGCATGCCTAGAAAACTCAAATGTCGTTTTGACAACAAAGGTGACCTGTCCCATATCGAAACCACCATGCTTCTCGTGGGAAGCTCTAATTTTTAAGAGGATTGTCCCAAAACTTATATACAATGTCCTATAAGTGTCGTGTCGACACAAAAGTTTCAATAATTTCAGACGAGTTCCGAATTTATGGGGATTTAAAAAGCAATGTTTCTAAATGTCTGCATCCTAGTCAATATGCCAAGATGTTTATAGTCATTGCATGAGACCTAAATAGGGACCTAAGGGCATATAAATGAATTTGTAACCGATTTTGGTGCCCTCGAGCATGTGCCTATAGTTCATATTTGAATTATGCACATTAAATGTATATAGAAAAGCTCAATTAATGTATAAAGGGCCCCAAACGAGTCATGAATAATTCCACATTTTAGCATTGTACTTGTATTAGCCTATGTTGCATGTAGAAAAAGTACTGACGCAAGAAGAAACATCGAATGTTGTTCCCTCCACAGAGGTGACATGTTCCGTATCGAAACCACGATGGTTCTTGATAGAAGTTTTGGTGCGCACGAGACTTGTCCCAAATTGGAGAAAAAATTACATGTCGTAAAAGTGTCGTGTCATGAGAATAGGGTAAGTTTCAAGAACTTCAGACGAGTTGTGGATTTATGATGATTTAATAGCCAAGTTTCTTAATGTTTGTGTCCTCGTCATGACTTCGAGGTGTTTGTAATCCATTCATATTCATTGCATTGGACCTAAACAAGGAACCCAAGGACACAAATACCTTTTTTTAACCCATTTTGGTGACACGAAGCATATTCTTTTAATTCAAATTTGAATTGTGCACATTAAATGTCTACAAATTTGATTAGTGTAGTATACAAAAAGCTAAACGAACCATGAATAATTTACAACAGTTCTATATGCCCGTTTAAAGCTCGTGCGTGTGTAAGCATGGTGTGCGTGTGTCATGCTAGCTCGAGCTTCCTTCTTTTAGAAGTTACCCAATTTGTATAAAAACGAAGTTCTATCCAAATACGCTTCTCCCGCCACTCCCCCAATCGGTCTCCTGCCACTCCCCAAATCGGTTTCCCGCCGAAGCACCAGCCCCGTCGTCAACCTCCTGGACAAGGAGGACGAGACAGAGCAGTCTCAAGAGCAGGCAAAAGCGGCATCACGCCATCGAGCATGAGTAAGACGTCATCATCAGCCCTCATGCCACCATCGCACACGGTTTCTAGTACTACCAGAAACGTCTACGATGCGTATCTGGTCCCACCAGGTGCCCATCGAGGCACGCCTTGTATATGATAGGAGGCAATGCTTACCAGCAAGATGCAACTTTATAGCCCGTAACCCTTTCGAATGGAACTCGAAAGTTAAGCGTGCTTTCGGTGGAGTAGTCAAGGATGGGTGACCGGTTGGGAAGTTGCTAGATTTCAAGGTTCATTTAGGCGGTGTGATACGATCACTATAGGAATAAATAAAATGCTTGTAGTGATATGTCATTCCGGCTAAATATATCTTGAGATCCTTGTTCTGAAAATATCCATGATTTTATTTTGCTTCTTTTGCTATTTTGAAAATGTCAAGGATCGAGTGTGTGTGTGTACCAATGCCTGTGTGTGGACCATGTGCCTACATTGTGCGGTTTCTGATGAAAAACCTATCGGTGGGCCCTTAGGGTTTGCCATGCCTTTTACTAACAACGCTAGAAGGCCAAGGATGTGTGACATGTGCGTGTGTGTGAACCCATATGCTTGTGTGCGGACCATGTGTCTATAGTGTGCGGTTTTTGATGACAAACCTATTTGTGTGCCTTTAGGGTGTGTCATGCCTTTTATTGACAATGCTGGAAGGCAAAGGATGGTGATGTGTGGGGGTGCGCGTGTGCGTGTGTGTGTATGTGTGGACCGTGTGCCTACATTGTGTGGTTTTCGACAACAAACCTATGGGCGGACTCTTAGAGTCTTTCATGCCTTTTATTGACAACACTAGAAGGCTAAGGATGGGTGACGGTGTGTGCGTGTGTGCGTGTCTGTGTGTCGGGGGGTGAGTGTGGGGGGGTGTGGGTGAGTGTGTGGGGGTGTGGGGGTGTTTGTGTGTGTTTGTGTGTGTGTGGACCATGCATTTGTCCATTGTGTGGTTTTCGACGACACGCTTATATAACGATGGGCCGCTATATATCATCCATTAGTGACAACGCTGGAACTTCACCCTCCTACGTGTCATGTGTGTGTGGGGTGGTGGGGGTGGTGGGAGAGGAACGATATATATATATATAACACTATTCTGATCACGGGATCAGAATATTATTCTAATCACGGGTTGAACTTCCTGAGTTACACAACCTGAACTTCCCTCTGTAGGAACCCGACCTTCGGGCTATCTTCGCAACTGTGTCTCCCAGCGCGAATTATTCTAGTCAGTCGTGTTCTATGTGATGTAAGTGTAATCTGGAAACGGTTTTTAGCAACTAAATGCCCATTTTAAATAGGTATCTCGCTCGTTGGCGGATTTTGCTCTCAGGAAGTGATGAACTTGCGTCTGTTGCAATTTTACTGCCTGAGTTGTTCGACCTGAACTTCCCTTGGTGAGAGGTTGAACTTCCCGTAACACTGTCCAAATGAGGCTTGCAATATACCGTTGGAAAGTTGTGGACATGACATTCATGACCTAAGTTGAATTTTTGTCCAAATCTAAATGGTTTAAGAGCAGTTTTGAAAAACCATTTTTCTTCACACAAAAACGTGAATCGTATTTTCGATCTCATTTCTAAATAGTTTATCGGAATGAGGAAAATGAGATTGCGTTTGATAGGTGCTATAAATCCGCTCATTTCACATGTTGAACATTTTTAGAAATTCCCTACGAATTAAGAGGAATTTTAAAAAAAGTGGAATTTTAGAAACCAAACAACCGGGTTCGTATTTTAGGGTTAATTTGAAAAAAGCTAGTCCTACCGATGCATATGAGATGGCGTTGGAATTCTTATGAAAATACACATTTTTTCATATAAAATGTTTGTTGTAACTATGAACGGTTTAAAGTAATTTGGAAAATGGCCAAATCTGTACCGAGTTCATATTTTCGGGTTATTTTCTCAATAGTCTGTCGGAATGAGGCAAATGATTTGGCATTCAAAAGCTTGAACAAATGCGAAACTTTTTTGTCTAGATTGTTTTTCCCAATTCATTATGGTTTTAAGTCAATTTTGAAAATGCCGAAAAACGTTTTTTTGCTGTAATTTCTACAAACTTTGTCGGAATGGGGCAAAAAATATACTGTTGAAAAGCTATGGAAAATGCGTAACTTTTCCATGTAGGTGGTTTTCTCTCAGTCCTAGCCGTTTTCAAGCAATTTTGAAGACGGCAAGATCACGCGTTGTGTCTTTTATCGCGAAACAAAGTCTTCGAAAATGCACCGCGTGAAGAACTTGAACTTAATCAACACGTCTACCTGAACTTCACTCTGTTTCTTCACGTGCTATTTTTCGCTTGTTGCTCTCCATCCACTTGACGGAATTGAGCAAGTGATATACCGATGGATAGCTGTTGTAAACACGCAACTTTTTCGTCTTTATCATTTTCTTCATACCCGCGACGGTTTAGAAGATTTTCATCCGAAATTTATTTAGCATAGTAGTTGAACTTCCTACTGTTTCCACGTTGAACTTCTACCGCGTATTTTTGTTTGTAATTTTTCACCCATTCGTTAGTGTGACACAAATGATATTCATTTTTGTACAAACTTCTCTCACAATATTTTTCTAACTTTCTCCGACCGAGAACTTGAACTTATAGCAAGAAAAAAACTGGACCTGGCCTTTTTATTCATTTTTCTCTCTCACGAGAATGGGTGAGAAATACATAGTGAACCACACTCACAAGAAGTTTTGAACCTTCCTGTGTCGAGCACGTGAACTTATAGCAACAAATTTTGTATACTTTGTCTTTTTATTCCTTTTTCTCATATGAAAACACACACCATGCAACACGTGAACTTCTGGTTGTTTTCACCTTGAACTTTTGTGTTATTTTAATTTGAACTTCACATTTTCTATTTTTGAGTAAAGAATTCTAGTAATGAGAAAAAATTTGAGTTTTTCACAAACTTCGAACTTCTCTTCTGTTTTAATTGGAACTTCTTCATTTATTATTTAGTAACGAGAAAAATCTGAGTAGTTTATATACTTCGAATTTGTCTGTTATTTTTTTAAATGTAGAGAAGTTCATTTTTTTAAAGTACTTCGATGTTTACTTAAAAATCATTTATTTAAGAAATATTGGACCGTTCGTTATATAATTTGAGTTTTCTATACACATCAAACTTTCTCGGACAGAGCACGTCAACTTCTTTCAACAAACCTTTTAAGCTTTTGTTTTTCTATTTTTTTATTCTCATCTGAAACACATTTCGTGTAATACTTGAACATCTCGATATTTTCACTATGAACTTCTGTCACATTCTTATTTGAAGTTCTCACTTTTCCTAGTTTAGTAATGAAAAAAATCCGGGTTGGTTTACACGTCGAACTACTCCATTATTTTAATTTGAACTTCTTAAATTTTTAGTTTGAACTTCTATGTATTTATTTTAGAAATGGACAAAATAAAACTAATATGTTTTTCGTGTAAGGAATTTCACGAGTTTAATTTGAACTTCTCAGCATTTTTAGTTTAAACTTCTTCATTTTATTCTTTAGTAACGAGAAAAAAAATCTGAGTTTTGTATATACTTTGAACTTCTCTATTATTTTAGTTTGAACTTCTTAGTCTTATCCTTAAGAAGGAAAATCTGAGGGTTTTTTATAAATATTGAACTTCTTAAATTTTCTAATTTGGACTTCTTGGTTTATTTCTTTTAACATTGAAATATCCTAGTTTTCTTAATAAATATTGGACTGTCCTTTATTTAAATTTGAACTTCAAGAGTTTTTTAACTTTAGAAACGATGACAAGCTTTTTATGATTTTTGAACTTCTCTCTTTTTAAATTCCGAACTCTTGTTTTTTATTGTTGCACTTCTTGTTTTTCATCCTTTTTTTGGGTGAGTGTACAAAATTTTCATGTAGAGCATTTTGTTTCAAATTTGTAATGGAATAAGAAAATTATTTTAAAACACCAAAAACATCTTCTTTTTTTGTAGTTCTGAACATGTAAATACATGGTCAACCTCTCTCACAAGAGTTTTTGATCTTTCCTGGGCCAAGCACTTGAACTTCTAGCAACAAAAAATTTAGACTTTGCATTTTTTTTATTTTCTCATACAAAATGCACACCGTTAAAATTTAGACTTCCGCTAGTTAGTGGTCTGAGTTTTTTATAGACATCAAAGTGCTCTATTTTTAAAAAAATTTCATACACATTTTTACAAAAAGAAACGCAATATGTGGCCACTAAGAAGAAATATTGATGTGCTTCGTTACTTAATTTTGAACTTCTAGGGGTCATGCTAGAAATGGAGAAAAAAAATATAAAAATTGGAACTGCTCTATTATTTCAATTTGACCTTCTTAGTTTTATTTTTAGATACAAAAAAATCATTTTTGTAAATACTGAAGCATTTTTGTCATTTTAACTTTAAATTCTTTGTTTTTTATTTTTTTTAATAAATATCGAGTTGTGATGTCATATTAATTTCAACTTATTATGTTTTCTTAAGACTAACATCTTTTTGGTCGATGCATTTTCTCAGAATGATTTATTTTTCTCGACAAGCTTGTACAAAGTGCATGTTGGTATACATATGATATACAAATTAGCTGGGCGTGGGGCAGTTTCAAGGCGTTGACTGTGCTTGCACCGAAATACAAAACTACACAAAACAATTTTCGTTGAGGCATTAACACGAATGCTGAGTGCATCCTACAGTGCCATTGCTCCTCGCCAGCGGCTTCTTTAGAATGCCAGAAGTGTTCAGAGAGAAAACAGTAGTAGCCTGAAAATGACAAGGCGCACAAAAAACATTCAGAGAGACAAATGTGTAGAGAGATTTAACAGCCATAGCCTGAACACATTGCCTCAACACATGGAGATGCAATTTTAGAGAAAAATACCCACGCCGTTCTCCATAAGTCAAAAATCTAGTTGTTCCCATAGCCTTCATGGCCCATCATGGAGCTCCTGCGGACGCATTCTAGTAGTTGGTAGTGGGAGAAACCGCGAGAACAGCCGAGTAGCACACAGCCGACATACTGCGAAGGATCTGCACGAGCGAACGAACGAGGAGGCACTGCACACGCAGATGAGGTTGGACTGCGTGACGATCGTTGTTGGACCGTGCACGATGGCCGGATTCCGAAGGCTGGCGGCACACGGGTTGGCCGCTGGATCCCGGTGGCCGGTGACGGGCGGGTTAGCCGCTGGATCTCGGAGCCAGGTAGTGCGTTGGGCAGCGGCGGGATCCCAGAGCCAGCAAAGCATGGGTTAGCGACGGCTTCCCGGAGCCGGTGGTGTGTGGGGCGGCAGCAGGGTACTGGAGGCCAGCGGCTCGCGTGCTACAGCAAGATGCAGGTTGTTCGTGGTGCCTAGGGTGCGGGGTGGGATGGATGGGCTGGATCCCGGTGACCGGCGGCGTGCGGGGATGTGGAAGATCTGCCATGCCGGAGAGAGGGCAAGGAGAAAGAAAGAGGAGGTGGGGAGGCCGGGGCGGCGGTGCACCAGGAGGTGGCGGGGAGGCCGGGGCCGCGGCGAGCCGGAAGGTGGCAGGCGCGGGAGGCGCGCCGAAGCTGGACAGGAGGCGCGCCGGAGTCGGGTGGGCGGCGGCCGGTGGTGGGCTGGTGGGTTGGTAGGGAGGATTGGGGAGGTTGCGGGCTAAGGTGGGTTTGGAAGTTCGGGAGGACCCTGTCGGGCCCTATATAGGAATGCTATGATCAGAACAGTTATTCTAATACCATGATGGCATGATTATAATGGTTATATATATATGTTCAGTTATTTCAGCTAGGTGCATGTCACATGTGTATCATTGTGTATTAATTTTTGAAAAAACAGACCACGCCATTTTCGCATACATTTGGTCATATGCAGGGATGGTGTTCTTCTACTCCACTTAATTGATCTTCGATGACACGCCAACTTGTTGGACCACGTGATCTATATATCCTTCTTGTCCGATAACAATATGTAATGGTTTGGCCATATTACAGTATAAATTCTCTTGGTTGTCTTACAAAAATTCAGACATGGATAAATGTGTGAGAAAGTCTGAACCAGGTCATGTGTTCATAGGACCCCATATATCCTTCAGCACAGTGTAGTGGGTAACACCTTATATTATGTTTGTCATGAAACCCTTTTCCGTCACATTGGACACTTTTAGACATGCACATATGAAGCATGTGCCACACACTAAAGTTGCACATTGCGAATTTAAACATGACAACACCATGTTCATACATATATATACTTCATCCAAACCTAATTACAAGTCTTTTTTTAGAAATTTCACTATGAACTACACATATATTTAGGAACAGGGGGAGTATATATTTGGTCCACTAGCGGGCATGGTTGTGTTTTGACCCTCTCTTGCGGGTTTTTTGTAGTTTATCCCAAAGATCATGTATTATGTAAAATAGCAAACGAAACTGGCAAAACAACCGTATGTGATTGTACACCGAGCAGACACGAGTGTGCTACTCTAACCGTGTGCGATGCCCGTACATAGAAAAATCGGCCTTGCCTAGTGGTGGTGGTGGCGAACTATCGGCGAAAAAATTAGCTCTTAGCCGCCGCTGGTGAGATCTTTTAATGGAACTGTTGCTCAACCATGGGGATGTGCATGGCACCGTCCTGATAGTGTTGGACGACGACGTGATAGACTATTTCGACGTGTTGGCCGCCATGGCGGGCAGCGACAAACAACCAGCTGACACGGACGACGACGACGGGATAGAGGATTCCGATGAGCTATCCTCCATGTCAGTCCACGGTCAACCATCATCTACCATGGCTACCGCGGACGACGATGACCCCGAGTTTTAGCATCGGATGCAAATGGCCATTGCTTTGTGCATAAAGGATTCGGTCCTTGATGCGTTCCTGCACGACGAGGACGAGCTATGTCTCAGTGTTGGTGTGGAACAATCTATCGCATCTGCGGATGCCATCCTCAACGTGGCTAGGGATGTGAAGCGGCAGAAACGGCGGGAGAGTGCAGAGAGGAAGCGGAACTCAGATGCAAAGGGCAAAAAGAGGCAGGAGCAGGACCAGAAGGTGGCGGTGCAGGTCGCCGCATGCCTCTCAAACATGTTGGAGGCCAGTGCAGGCCTTGCAGTAGCGGCGGCAGCCCTGGCAACAACGGCGACGATGACGAGGGACGCAGCTCTAGCGAAATTGGCACCCGTCTGTATCCCGATGGCCCACCTAGATGTCACGACATCTTCGTCGATAGCGGCAGACCTGGCGAGAGTTGCCGCTGTAAGGGCATATTTCTCCCTAAGTGGTTTTGGTGATTGATGACAATGCCTTTGCGGACTAATCGTGTGCATTGAGCATTTCAGATATCTCGGGTCTAGGCACAAGACGATTCAGTGCCCCTCGGAATCTCTTGAAGACAGTTGTTCTATGTGTTTCTTTTTGGTGGATTTTATTCGTAGGAAAGCCATACTATCAAGAGGGGGTCCGCATCGAAAAGGTCTAGGTGGAATCAACACGTGCACATCTATTTCCTTGCACCTCCTTTCCCTCTCTTCAATGGAGCCCCAACCCGTTTTCCCTCTCTATGCAAAAGGAACGCCTGTGAGGTGTTTGGGTTTAGTGGCCCGCGATAGTACCGCTCCAGGGAGCGATAGTACCGCAGGTGCCAGCGGTAGTACCGCTCCGTGGAGCGGTAGTACCGCTGTCTCCTGCCCTGGCCACCACACCTGCGGTAGTAGGCGCGGATGTAATTTTTTACTTCCTCCCTACTATCGTAGTACCGCTATTCTCGTCCGGTACTATCGTGCGGACTTTTTTCGCATAGTTTCCCTATGCGGAGGTTGGCACGGAAGTAATTTTTTACTTCCGTGCACCTCCAGTGGCTGCCTTTGCCAACAATGCGGTAGTACCGCACGGGCTCGCGGTAGTACCGCTCTAGCGGTTCTACCGCTTGCTAACAGGCAGGGCCAGCTACTCCCGTGCTAGTGGTAGTACCTCACAAGGCTGCGGTAGTACCGCAAGCCATCGCGGTAGTACCGTGACTTTTACGGTAGTACCGTGATGAGCGGGGCTAAGTGAGTGGATAACGGTTGGATCTTGTCCCCCACTATAAAAGGGAGGTCTTCTTCTCCAAGAAGCTTACCTCTTCCTTCCCAAAACTCCATTGTTGCTCCAAGCTCCATTTTTGCCCGGTCTCTCTCCCTAGCCAATAGGTTGAGAAGGCCCCAATCTACACTTCCACCAAGAGAAATTTGATTCCCCCCACTAATCCCTTGCGGATCTTGTTACTCTTGGGTGTTTGAGCACCCTAGACGACTGAGGTCACCTCAGAGCCACATTCCATTGTGGTGAAGCTTCATGGTGTCGTTGGGAGCCTCCAATTCAGTTGTGGATATTGCCACAACCTTGTTTGTAAAGGTTCGGTCGCCGCCTTCAAGGGCACCAATAGTGGAATCACGACATCTCGCATTGTGTGAGGGCGTGAGGAGAATACGGTGGCCCTAGTGGCTTCTTGGGGAGCATTGTGCCTCCACACCGTTCCAACGGAGACGTACTTTCCCACAAGGGAAGGAACTTCGGTAACACATCCTCGTCTCTACCGGCTCCACTTTTGGTTATCTCGCATCTTTACTTCTTGCAAGCATTTATTGTGTCATATCCCATGCTTGCTTGTGTACTTGTAGTGGTTAACATCATATAGGTTGTCCACCTAGTTGCACATCTAGCTAACTTATTTGATGCTAAACCTTAATTATTAAAGAAAAGATAAAAAGTGTTAGTTGCCTTCACCCCCCTCTAGTCAACCATATCGATCATTTCAATTGGTAGCAGAGCTACGTCTCTTTATTAAGGGTTTCACCACCCGAAGAGTATGGCTGGCAAAGAGGCTCGTGTGGGAGAACTTCCCGAGGCCATGGGTGTGAACACGGTCTCACGCGAGGATTTGAACGAGGCTTTGACCTTACTCAAATCCTTCATGGCTACCAAGGTTCAATCCATGTTTAAAGATTTCCTTAATACTCTCAAAATGTCTACCGATGCGAGGCAAGTGGTCAAACCCACTAACTCGTCATCGGATGCCAACTCCGGTAAGGAGGGGGCTAGTGCCGACAAAGATAATCATGCTCAAAGAGTTAACGGGTCAGGGAGCTTTGCCTCTGTTCCCCCTCCCGTGGTCTATGGAGGACCGGTGCACCCACCTCATATAGTCAATCTCGGTCCTCCTCCTAAACTTTTTAAGAATGATTTTGCTAACTGGGTTTTTAGTATCAAGTCTCATTTAGATCACAACTCAATTCATCTCATGAGAGTCATTGAAGAAGGATGCTATCCTCATGATCCACGCAATCTTACTCCAAGAGAACAAGCGGATAAACAGCTAAATTCTTCCGCCTTGTTCATACTCCAAGTTGCGATTCCTCTTGAAGATCTACCTCACCTGCGGCCCTTCACTGTTGCTAAAGAATGTTGGGAACACATCATCTCCATGTACAAGGGCAGCTCAAGTATTCAACGGTCAAACTATGAAGTTGTTCTTGATCAGTCAGATGAGTTCATGATGATAGAGGATGAGGAACCGCGTGAGCTCTATAGAAGGGTGACCGCTCTCGCTGTTTCCCTCAAGGATCATGGCAGCAAGGATGTGGATGATACTTGGATCATGCGTAAGTTCTTGAAGGCTATCATGCCCTACAACAAGGCCATGTCCGCTGTCATTCGTCAAAGTCCATACTTTCACACCTTATCATCTGGTGATGTGTTGGATGAATTCATTGCAATGAACATCCTCAACACGACAGCCAACAATGCTCTTGCTCTTGTTCAACGGTCAAGGAAGTCCTATCCCAATCTTGCATTGAAGGCCAAGGTCGGTCAAGAGGAAGAAGAAGAAGAAGAAGAAGAAGAGGTTAGCCCCGAGGGCACCAAATATGCTTATCATGAGCACATGGCTCTTGCGTCTAGACAATTTTGGGGCAACAAGAGAAACTCAAGGCCTAAATTATCCAAGAACAACTCAAATGGGTCAAAGGGAAAGCAACATGTGAGAACTTGCTACAACTGTGGTAATGTAAGTCACTTTGTGGTGGATTGTCCATATGAGAAGAGGGAAGACAATGGTGGCAAGCTCATTCGCAAAGATAAAGCCAAGTCCTTCCCAAACAAAACCAACTTTGTCAAGAAGGCTCCTCACAAAGTATTGGTAGCACAAGAATAGTATGCCTCAGATGTTGATGTTGATGATGAAGACACAAGCGATGAAGGAATGGCAATGGCATCCATGGCAATTGCCTCTTCTACCCCGACAAAGGCATCACTCTTTGACGCCCCCAATGAGAACATTGTCGCGAGGTGCCTCATGGCTAAAGGTATCACTAAGGTAACCTCCAACGTCATAACCTCAAACATTAAGGCTACCATTTCTTCCAATTATTCCTTAGACAGTGTGAATGAACTTGAGGAAGGAAAAGAGGATAAGAATGAGTTTGACAAATTCATGGCCAAACTCAAGGGAGAGTCCAAGAAGCACTTCGTTGCTCTCTTGGAACAACTTGGTGAGTCCCATGACACTATTGAATCTCAAGAAGAGTGTCTTGAGGAACTAAGAGGTCATAGTCGTGATTATGCCGATGAGATAGCAGATCTATCTATTGCTCTTGAGGAAGAGCAAGGTCTTCGTATGACTCTTGAGGAGTCACAAAATGTTGACCTTACTAAATTAAGTAAAGATTATGATCATGCTATTGTTCTTAACCATGCTCTCAAGTCTGAGAAGGTTGCACTTGGGGTGGATCGTGATCGTCTCAAAGTTGAGCTTGACACACTTGTCAATGCTCACAAGGCATTGACGTGTTCTCATACCTCTCTTAAGGATTCACATGATCAACTCCAAGTGAAACTCACTAAGGAAATTTCCACATGTCCTCCTTTTGTTCTAATTGATAATGCATCTGCAACTAACCCATGCTGTGAGCATGCACACCTTGTGGAGGAAAATGCCAAGCTCAAAGTGCAGCTTAAAAAGGGTTTGGTGACGTGTATCCAAGGTGAGAAGAAATTCAATGACCTTCTGACTTCTCAGAAGGAAGTTGTGGCAAAAGAAGGAGTGGGGTTTGTACCCAAAACAAATGAGAAGAAGAAGGTTAACACCAAGGAAGCCCCATCGCTCAAGCAAACCTTTGTAAGAACTGGTAAATGTCCTCATGAGAATAAGAAAAACCAAGTTATGTTGGAAAATTCCAAGAAGGACAAGAGCAAGAACATCCAACCCAACAAGACCGGCGACTTTAACCCCTCTTATGTGTTATGTCGTGCTAGTGATGGGCAAGTTTATGCCAAATTTGTTGGTTCTTCTTATGAGTACATTGAATGGTGTATTTGGGTTCCTAAGACCCTTGTTGCTAACATGAAAGGACCCATTAAAGAATGGGTACCTAAAGTCAAACATTGATCTCTTGTAAAGGTTTGCTTCCAGAGGAACATCATGGTTGCTCGATAGTGGAGCGACAAATCATATCACCGGAAGCAAGGACTTGGTGGTGGACGTTCATCCTGACACATATATGGCCACTCAAGTCTCATTTGGTGATGATGCAATTTCAAAGGTATTGGGTCTTGGCAAGGTGGTAATCTCTTCGGAACTCACCATAAAGAAGGTCATGCTTGTTGAGACCCTCGCATACAATTTACTGTCAGTTTATCAACTTGCAACCATGGGTTTTAGTACTTTCTTTGGTATTGAATCTGTGACCCTTTTGTGGAGCAAGACTCTTAAAGTAGCTTTTGTTGGGCATGTCGAGAACGGTCTCTATGTGGTGAACTTCTCGGAGCAACCCACTAAGACTGCGACTTGCTTAATGGCTAAAGTTGATGTGGGATGGCTTTGGCATCACCGGCTAGCCCATGTTAATATGAGATCTTTGCAAAGTCTCCTCAAAGGGGATCACATCCTTGGACTAACAAATGTGAGTTTTGCCAAAGATCGTGCTTGCAGTGCTTGTATTGAAGGAAAGCTACATGAGAAGGCTCATCGTCCAACCACTACAATATACTCTAAGAGGACCTTAGAGCTCCTTCACATGGATCTCTTTGGTCCTCCATCTTTTGACAGTCTTGGTGGAAGAAAATATTGCTTGGTGATTGTGGATGATTACTCGAGATATACTTGGGTTTATTTCTTCAAGAAGAAGAGTGAGAGCCAACAGACCGTCATCGACTTTGTAAATGAAGTCCAACGCCAACATGATGCAAAGATTTTGATGATTAGAAGTGACGACGACACCGAGTTCAAGAACTACACCCTGAATGAGTTTCTCAGTGACGAAGGGATCAAGCACCAATATTCCACACCTTATACCCCTCAACAAAATGGTGTTGTTGAGAGGAAGAACGGGACGTTGATTGATGCAGCAAGAACCATGATGGCGGAGTTTAAATCTCCGTACAACTTTTGGGCCGAAGCCATTAACACAACATGCCATGCATCTAACCGTCTCTATCTTCGCAAAGGGTTGAACAAGACCCTATATGAGATTCTTACCAGGAACAAGCCCAACCTCACATACTTTCGGGTGTTCGGTTGTAAGTGTTTGATTCTCAAGAAAGGTGCTCATTTGTCTAAATTTGAATCTAGAGCCCATGAGGGCATATTTGTTGGTTATGCTGCAAACTCTCATGCTTACCGTGTCCTCAACAAGTCCAATAGACTCATTGAGGAGACGAGTAACATAGAGTTTGATGAAAATAATGGCTCCCAAGTGGAGCAAAGTGGTCTTTGTGATGTAGGTGATGAAATTCCTCCCCAAGCCATAAGAAGAATGGGTGTGGGATACTTCCTACCCGTTGAGGAACCCCTTGTGGTTGAAGGAGAAGGACAATGTTCCACTCAAGTGGAACCATCACCGACGCAAGACCCACACGCTTCCAAAGAACAAACTGAAGGTCCTCTACCACATGAACAAGATCAAGGGCAAGATCAACTCACTAATGATGGTGTATCACCAAGTGATGCCCAAGATCAAGTTCTTGTCTTCGAGCAATCTCAAGATCAAAATCTTCTTCAAGATCAAGATCAAGCTCAAGAAGGCGCTCAAGATCATCAAGATGATGACTCACATAATGCAAGCCCTCAACCTTCCATGGAAGAAATCTTAGAGAGACAAGCCTCCAAGAAAGCCGCCAAGAATGCCAACAAGCTCAGAATTAGACAACATGTGTTGGAGAACGTCTACGGTGACTTGAAAAAAGGGGTAACTACTCGTAAATAATTAACAAACTTTTGTGAACATCACGCGTTTGTTTCTTGCATTGAGCCCCTTAAGGTTCAAGATGCGCTCGAGGATATGGAGTGGGTTGAAGCTATGCATGATGAACTCAACAACTTCGAGCGCGACCAAGTGTGGCGACTGATGCCAAGACCAAAGGAGAATCACAATGTTATTGGAACAAAATGGATCTTCAAAAACAAGCAAGATGCGAATGGTATTGTCATTCGCAACAAGGCATGACTGGTGGCACAAGGATACTCCCAAGTCGAGGGTATCGACTACGGTGAAACCTTTGCTCCTGTTGCTCGCCTTGAATCTATTAATATGTTACTTGCATATGCCTCTCATCATAATTTTAAATTATATCAAATGGATGTTAAGAGTGCTTTTCTTAATGGTCCTCTTAAGGAGTTGGTATATGTCAAGCAACCCTTGGGGTTTAAGGATCCCAAGTTCCCCAATCATGTATATGTTCTCGATAAGGCTCTCTATGGCCTTAAACAAGCCCCACGTGCGTGGTATGAGCACCTTACCGAGATGTTGCAAGACCGTGGGTTTGAAATTGGGAAAATCGACCCCACTCTTTTTACAAAGAGGGTGAATGGGAACTTGTTCATATGCCAACTATATGTTGATGATATTATTTTTGGTTCTCCTAGCAAAGCTTTCAATGAAGAGTTCGCCACTTTGATGACAAACAAGTTTGAGATGTTCATGATGGGAGAGTTGAAGTACTTCCTTAGTTTCGAAGTCAAGCAACGGAGTCAAGGCACTTTCATCAATCAAGCCAAATACACTCAAGACATGCTCAAGAGGTTCAAGATGGATGAGCTCAATCCTCCCAAGGCCAACACTCCCATGCCACTCAAATGCCATCTTGACAGCGATCCCAATGGTAAAGCGGTGGATCAAAAGTTATATCGCTCCATGATAGGATCCTTGCTTTACCTTTGTGCATCCAGACCGGATATCATGTTAAGTGCGGGTATTTGTGCACGATTTCAGTCCGCACCTAAGGAGAGTCACCATGTTGCTGTCAAGCGAATCTTTCGATATTTGGATCATACCCCAAACTTTGGCTTATGGTATCCCAAGGGGGCTTCGTTTGATCTCGTTGGCTATACTAACTCAGATTGGGCGGGAGACCGTGTGGATAGAAAGTCCACTTCCGGAGGCTGCCAATTTCTTGGTCGGTCTTTGGTAAGTTGGTCTTCAAAGAAACAAAATTGTGTTTATCTCTCGTCCACCGAGGCCGAGTATGTAGCTGCTGCCAGTTGTTGTGCTCAGATTCTATGGATGAGGCAAACTTGAAAGGATTACGGTGTCCATTGTGACAAAGTGCCTCTTTACTGTGATAATGAAAGTGCCATTATGATCTCGAGCAACCCAGTTCAACATTGCAAGACGAAGCATATTGATATTCGTCATCACTTTCTTTGGGAACATGTCAAGCGGGGAGACATCAATCTTATTCATCTGAGCACTAACGAGCAACTTGCAGACATTTTTACGAAGCCTTTAGATGAAGCAAGATTTCGCGAGTTACGACATGAGCTAAATATCATTGATTCGAGCAATGTGGATTGACTTAGTGCATGCCTCCCCACACTCATCATTATGTCTTGTCTAGGTGTAGGCATGGATTTAGGGGGAGTCTAGTTCTCTCAATGAACTATTCCTCCTCCTATTATGCATAAACTAATCAAAGTCTATCACTTGCCATTTGTGATGGTTACTATGTTTAAAAGACGAGTCTTGGTCATGGGCCCAAGGATAATTCTTCGCGGTGCCATATCATCTGACTCAAACATAGGTGGCTCTAGGGCCACCGCCCTCTCTTCATGTGAAGTCGAGGCTCACCGGTTGGTCCTCTTTTATTCTCTTCTCAGATGGACCATGCTCGTGTTTTTATCCTAGATCATAGTTTTTCTTGTCTCATGTGTTGTGCGGATTTTGGCGATCTCCCTCTTTCTTATTTTTACTTCCGCCCGTTGAGCAGTACTACCACAATGACTACGGTACTACCGTTGAGCGGTACTACCGCAATGACTGCGGTACTACCGTAACATCGTGTGTGCGTGGGGGTTAAGAGCGGGCAGGGGGTTTCCCATCTTCCCCATACCCCATTTTCTCTCTTCCCCTCACGTATCTCTCTCTTCTCGTCTCAACTGCCGCCGAAACTCCTCACCAGATCTCCATCTCCGACCACCTGATTCTTATTTGCTCCGGTGGGATCGTTCCCCACATCATCCTCTTGCAATGGACCCCGGTATTTCCCTAATCCCCTCTTGTTTTGCCTCTCTCTTTTTGAATCTACGCTTTTGGGGAAATATGAGATGGTCTAGCTTTGGTTGGATCCGATCTATGCTTGAGGAGATGTTTTACGCGTATTAGTGCAATAGAAGTGCGTATTGATAGGATTAAACGGGGTATTTTTTGATCTAGGGCAGTACCAATATGATCTGATCTGTGTTCTTGCGAAGTTCCGCCCCGTGCGGTACTACCGCACCTGGTGTGGTACTACCACTCATAGGGCGGAAGTAAAAAATTACTTCCGTAGGTGCCATAGTACTACCGCTCCCGTGGTACTACCGCGTCATGAGCGGTACTAATTTTTTACTTCCGCTGTCGGGGCGGCAGTAAAAAAATTACTACCGCTCCTGCCATGGTACTACCGTTCCCAGCGGTACTACAACATCTGAAGCGGTACTATTTTTTTACTTCCGCTGTCGGGGCGGCAGTAAAAAATTACTACCGCTCCAGCCGCGGTACTACCGCTCCTAGTGGTACTACCGCGTCTGAAGCGGTACTAATTTTTTACTTCCGCTGTCGGGGCGGTAGTAAAAAATTACTTCCCCTCCAGCCACGGTTCTACCGCTCCAGCGGTACTACCGCGTCTGGAGCGGTAGTAAATTTTTACTACCGCAAGAACATATTGGTACTCTTCTCAATCCACAACTACCTCGTTTTGTCCTGTCCATTCTCTCTTCTACATGGTTTGTGTGTCTGCTTTCATCCTTGCCTTATTTTCTTGTTTGTCCTTTGTGTTTGCGTTGTGTGCTCTAGGTGGTGGCTTTAGTTCCAGCTCTACTCCACGCCGTTCCAATCCGTCTCGTGACACAAGTTCCAAGCGGCTTCGCAATCTAGATCCTCCTGAGGGCTCCAATGATCCTCCCCACCATTTCAAGAAGACCGCATCCAAGCACAAGCCACCGGTTGAGAACTTTGATATCATGCAACAAGCTGAGTTTCTGGCTCAAAGGTTGATCAATCCCTATGACAAGCCAAGGGAAGTTTCCAAGGCCTATGACCTGTTCTGGACCAAGCAGCAGTATCTTATTCACCTGGATGTGATCAAGGGCAAGAAAAATCACCGTGTTCCTGTCCAATACATTGATCTGGAACACATGAGGAAGCATCCGCAATACTTTGGTGAGGCTTTGGAGTTGGTGCAGCAGTTGGCTATAGCAGACATCATCACCATCCAACTTGACTTTGATCTAGAACTCTTGGGTCAGTTCTTTGCTTCTGTTCACTTTCACTCTGATGCGGAGTGGACCATGACATGGATAACCCATGGCGAGCAACTAACTGCCACCTGGAAGGACTTCATGGAATTGCAGCATGTTCCTGACTCCGGACTTGATGTGCCACTTGGTCTGCGCCCTCATGGCAATCCTCACCCAGCTGGTAAGGATCAGCTCGTACCTTTCCATATTCTGAACACCTTATGATCTGGTGAGAAAATTCCTGTGCTCAACCCTTTCCTTGATGTCATGCATCGGATCTTCCGCAACACTCCGTTTCCTCGCATGGGAGACAAGGACAAGGTACACTCCTATCTGGTGGATATGTTGTTGCTATGTGAGAAAGGAAGAAATGAAGACATTGGCATCCTTGATGTGTCTCATGTTATGTGGTCTGAGCTTCGCACTACTGTGTTTCATCGGAAGGTCCCCATTTATGGGCCATACTTGTTCTATCTGATTCGTGCTACTTGGGACAAGAAGTTTCCCGGTTAGGACATGCCGGAGCACATGTTTGTTCATGAGCCCATTCGTCTGCATATGAAGGACAAGTGGGCTAACACCACCACCAAGCCACCGTTTGCTCGTATGGAGGTCGATGAGGATGAGATCGAAGAGGAGGATGACAACAGTTCTGAGTCCTATGTACCTCCGTCTTCTGAGCCATCTTGGGCCAAGAAGCTCTCTCACAAGATGAAGACTTTGTTCTACATGCAGGCCAATGGTCAGTATAAGGCTCACGTTGCTCAGAAGGAGAGTCGCCAGCATGACAAGCGCATTCTGAGGAAGCTTGGTGAGGTCATCTCGAGTGGGTCTGAGAAGGACATCACCCCTGAGGCCACTTGGATGGATAAGCAGCAGTTCGAGTGGGATGATTCTGATGCGGAGTCTGTCCCAGATGCTTCAGAGGAGTCCGATGACTGATCTTTCTGCATGGGAGCTACCACCTAGGTTTTAGGTGTCCTCTCTGCCTTTTTGGCGTCTCGATGCCAAAGGGGGAGAGAGTGTAGGATTTGCGCGTATTTGTGTTTGCCTTTCCGTCTTTGTGTTTGCCTTTTCGTCGTCTCTCTGCTTTCGTTGAACCTTGGTTTATGTCGTTTGTGTGTGTCTGACCTAGAGACTTCCTCTATCATATGGTGTGAGACATATGCTATCACTACTACTTTATTATTGTCTAGTATGTTTGTAGCTTGTGAGTCTATCCATGACGTTCCCTTATCTTTATGCTCACATGCTATGCCTAGTTTCCTTACCTAGTTCTGTTCATTCTATTGCAGAGATTGCATTGCCTATAAAATATAGGGGGAGTGTTGATCCTAGTGCGTGTGCCCTGCAGTCCAAAGCATATCTAGAGTATGCACACATCTAGGGGGAGCTATCCTATATTTTGTAGGTCTTAAGGTTGCATATGCTTATTTTATATCCTTATGTGCAAATCCCGTGTTGTCATCAATCCACCAAAAAGGGGGAGATTGTAAGGGCATATTTCTCCCTAAGTGGTTTTGGTGATTGATGACAATGCCTTTGCAGACTAATCGTGTGAATTGAGCATTTTAGATATCTCAGGTCTAGGCACAAGACCATTCAGTGCCCCTCGGAATCTCTCTAAGACGGTTGTTCTATGCATTTCTTTTCGGTGGATTTGATTCGTAGGAAAGCCGTACTATAAAGAGGGGTCCGCATCGGAAAGGTCTGGGTGGAATCAACACATGCACATCTATTCCCTTGCACCTCCTTTCCCTCTCTTCAATGGAGCCCCAACCCGTTTTCCCTCTCTGTGCAAAAGGAATACCTGCGAGGTGTTTGGATTCAATGGCCCACGGTAGTACCACTCCAGGGAGCAGTAGTACCGTAGGTGCTAGCGGTAGTACCGCTCCGTGGAGCGGTAGTACCGCTGTCTCCTGCCGTGGCCACCACACCTGCGAGAGTAGGCGCGGATGTAATTTTTTACTTCCTCCCTACTACAGTAGTACCGTGATTCTCGTCCGGTACTACCGTGCAGACTTTTTTCGCATAGTTTCCCTCTGTGGAGGTTGGCATGGAAGTAATTTTTTACTTCCGTGCACCTCCAGTGGCTGCTTCTGCTAACCGTGCGGTAGTACCGCACGGGCTCACGGTAGTACCGCTCCGGCGGTTCTACCGCTTGCTAACAGGCAGGGCCAGCTACTCCCGTGCTAGCGGTAGTACCTCACAAGGCTGCGGTAGTACCGCAAGCCATCGCGGTAGTACCATGACTTTTGCTGTAGTACCGTGATGACCAGGGCTGAGTGAGTGGATAACGGTTGGATCTTGTCCCCCACTATAAAAGGGAGGTCTTCTTCTCCAAGAAACTTACCTCTTCCTTCCCAAAACTCCATTGTTACTCCAAGCTCCATTTTTGCCCGATCTCTCTCCCTAGATAATCAATCTTGTTGATTTCCTAGGGACAGGTTGAGAAGGCCCCGATCTACACTTCCACCAAGAGAAATTTGATTCCCCCCACTAATCCCTTGCGGATCTTGTTACTCTTGGGTGTTTGAGCACCCTAGAGAGTTGAGGTCACCTCGGAGCCACATTCCATTGTGGTGAAGCTTCGTGGTGTCGTTGGGAGCCTCCAATTCAGTTGTGGAGATTGCCCCAACCTTGCTTGTAAAGGTTCGGTCGCCGCCTCCAAGGGCACCAATAGTGGAATCACGACATCTCGCATTGTGTGAGGGCGTGAGGAGAATACGGTGGCCCTAGTGGCTTCTTGGGGAGCATTGTGCCTCCACACCGCTCCAACGGAAATGTACTTCCTCACAAGGGAAGGAACTTCGGTAACACATCCTCATCTCTACCGGCTCCACTTTTGGTTATCTCTCATCTTTACTTCTTGCAAGCATTTATTGTGTCATATCCCATGCTTGCTTGTGTACTTGTAGTGGTTAGCATCATATAGGTTGTCCACCTAGTTGTACATATAGCTAACTTATTTGATGCTAAACCTTAATTATTAAAGAAAAGTTAAAAAAGTGTTAGTTGCCTATTCACCCCCCTCTAGTCAACCATATCGATCCTTTCAGCCACGGTCACTCCGGCCGAGGTATCCCCGCCGGTCTCCATCATGGAACCAGTGGAGCTCATCGACTTGACGAGCTCCTCTGAATACTCATTCTGAGGCGAGGAAGGTCATGACGACGGTGGATGCCCAGCATTTGTATGCATCCATGGCGTGGTGAATATTTTTTGCAGTTCATTTTCATGTAAATTGATGAACTGTTTGTAAATTACTGAGCGTAAGAACTAATGTCAACTAATCCTCTGCAAAATAAGGCATTTTGTGTTGAAAATGTGCAAAACATTTGTGTCATCTGTTTGTGGGCATGTGGAAATTTAGGATGAATTTGACGTCTGTGACTGAAATTGAGGATGAACCGTGTGAGATGAAGCCGCCTTGAGAAATCTCAGAAAGAGCTACCCGCCTTGAGCGATGCAAAAAATTCGTGGTTTCGCGGCGCGTCATTTCGTTATAGCATAGAGCATACACACTTTATTATTGTTCGACCGTGTGCGATCTTGGTTGCTCCCGCCTAGGTCGTTTGCCAAAATCTAATTGGAAGCGATATTTCAACTGCATGCCGCCCTTTCTCGTCCACCGCAATGACCCTATAGTAAAATTTCAGTTTTCGAGCCATGTGAACCGTCGCCATCCCTCGTCCACCACCATCTCCACCCACACCATTACTACTAAAATTTTCAGCAGCGGCGACACATCCACAAGCACACACACCCGTCCGCACAACACCCCCTCCCCTTCCTCTCTCACCCTGCCGCCGCCTCCCACCACCAACCTCAGCTGATCTGCCCGTGCCTCATAGCTAAATAAGTTTAGTGTCCCCACCAGTCCACATACACCATTGTCACCCTGAGGTTTTAGATGAGGCCGGTGGTGTCCCTTTCCCCCAAATCCCCATCTCGTACTCTAGAGAGTCACAACCTAATCAACCCAACCACATCTCTCGTGGGTCTCGAGGAGTGTACGAGCAAAAAGAGGTCTATCATGGCCTCTCCTCCATACGCTAGCGAGGTGGGAGCCATTCGCGCCGACCCTTCGATCCCGGACGAACACCTCGCCACACTAGCCGGTGAGGACACTGCCTACGTTGCCATGGCGAAGGCTTCAAGTCTGTGGGGACGTGTGTTCCTATATCTCAGGAGAGCCAGCTACGACATCAAGCTCGTTAACATCACCGGCTTTACCCGGGGCATGTCACAAGTTAAGTGGTCCATCGGCAACGCCTCTGGTTCAACCACCGTTGATCTCTCCAAAGGCCCCATCACTGATCTCCTCCGCTTTGCGGTTATGGATTTGCGATCCTTCTATGCCATCGAGCCCCTTTTGTCATTTCTGAAGGAAACGTTCTACGGTGGTGGCTTGAGATCCTTAGCTCCAAAGTCGGATCTCATTCACCAAGATAATGGCACACACTACGGCTGCTACAAGGGGAAACGTCCCATCTGTGACACCAGGGAGCGCACCCTGGGCACCTCATATCCCAAGTGGAAGGAGCCCATCTATGACAAGTGAGGCAACACCCTGTGCGCAAATCATACCATTTTTAGCTAGCCGTCTCGTACCCATTGTTGTAGTAGCTTTTGCCATGTGAAAATCATGCAGTGTTTAATTGAGCATTTGTCCAGTTGTCAAGCAGATGCCTTACTTTTCTGTATCTGGTTGTTAGGTTGGTTGCATTGAGTATTTGTCCTGTTTTCAATGGCTATAGTTGGTTGTTACAGTGAGCATGAATGCCTTCTTTCTTTCAGTTATTCACAATGTGATGTTCATTATGTGCAAGTATGAACTGTGCAGTTCAATTTCATCAATACCACCTGTTATGCCTGGTGTTGTTAACCTGTTCCCTTAAGTCCCGCTTTAAACATTTATGCCTTGTTTCTCTGAATTTGGTTGCCAGGTTTGTTGCGGTGAGCATTTGTCTAGTTTTCAAGCAGATGCCTTGCTTTTCTGTATCTAGTTGTTAGATTGATTGAAGTGAGCATTTGTCTAGTTTTCAAGCAGACGCCTTGCTTTTCGTTATCTGGTTGTTAGGTTGGTTCCATTGAGCATTTTTATAGTATCAAATGGCTATATTTGGTTGTTATAGTGAGCATATATGACTTGTTTATTTCAAACAAATACATCGTATACTTGCTTGATGTTAAGCCTATTGTACTTATCATGATTTTACATGTACTTGCACAGGACAACGATGAGAGTGGCCAACGTTTTCATCCCTCCGCTTATAACCCATCCATTCCATCATGTAGTGCATATAGATTTTTGTGATGTATCTACATATACCATCTAAAATGTTTAAAATATGAAATTTTGTGATGTATCTAGTGAAATGGAATTGCAAGTCTAGATGTAAATGCTTTTCTGTACAAACTTGGTCAAAGTAAGTAAATGTTGACTGCTCAATATGTTTATATGCAACACAATGTGGAAATGATGGAGTAATATATTACACAATTCTGCAACTGCATTTTAGCTTCTAATATCGGCTTCTTGCTTGTAGGTACATATGTCTTAGGTAAAGATCCATTCCTGGACCCTTTTTGCATGTGGGGAAATGAAATAATCATGAACCAGCATCAACTGAGGGAACTGAAAATAATTGTTAGGGAAAAGAGACGAACAATGCCAATTAGACTATTTGTTTATGATCTATCCAACACAACAGTGATATGTAGGATGGTAACTACAAACTCTGTATGCTTCTATTAATACTGCCCATAATGAGTTGTCACACAACAATGTTCGAATCTTTTTCTTTTGCAGTGGTTCCCAAAGCAGTTTACTCAAGATTACCTCGCAAAGTACATGATTGCTGGACATGCAATGAAGGTTAAAATATATCATTGAGACTACAATGTGCATCGAGAAGTCGTAATGAAGACAGTAAAGGATGGGCGGGCGTTCATCACTAGAGGTTGTCCTAGAGTCGTTCATGCATTAGGCATGGAGGAGGGCACAATATGGGCATTCCGCTTCACCTTCTTCAACATACAAAATGTCTTTTGGCTCTATCTTTACCATCTTTAGTACAACCGTGCTTCCATCATTCTTTATTTGTCCCTTCTGTAGTTTTTCTTTTTTAGAATTGATGCTTATGTAGTTCTTGATTATATGTACATGTGAATCGAATTATGCATTCACTCTTAAACCTAAACATGGTTCTATATGAAATACATGAATTCGTACTTTCAAATTTAAATTATGTGATTTTTTAACAAAGGTATTTAATTAGGGGCAAACCATGCTCTCTAGGCCATTGCAATGCACACAGTTTGAGAAAGCAAAACGTCTGCGAGCAACTCCAACATCAAACATGTTTCTCCACTAGAGGCGTTTGCGATGGATCTCGTCTTCGCGCACGGTTAATTGAGAAAGAACATGTGAGATTAACAACATCAGTTTTTGTGCTAGTCTCCTTATCACACATGATTTCGTATTTTGAACTGTGTATGATATTGTGCCCATCACAAACGTTGGTCAAAGAAGAACGTGTGTGATAGGCCTTCATCCGACACAGTTATTCTGGATGACACGTTTGGGAAGTATGGATCACATGTTTGGGACGTTTTATAAATCACAAACGTTTATTAGAAACACCGCGTGTGGGATATATTCAACCTTCGCATACGGTTTTATAATGATAAACGTATGCACCCTTATATCATATCACAGACGGTCATCATAGTGGAATTAAATGTGTGTGATTGTCTCCTTATTGCACATGCTTTATAATTGTGAAGTATTTGCGATTCGGTGCACATTGTTAGTGGCGCGCCACAGAATAGCGCGTGCGATGTTAGTGTGATCTCACACGAGTTGAAACGATGAACCGTGTGGGAAATACACATATCTCAAATGATTGTCCGGTGACCCTCGTTTGTGATAGATGTGGACATCCCATATGCTTAGTTTTGCAAAACGTTTGCGTTCGTTGGCCACCATCGCCGATGGGTTTGCCATGTCGTGTGGGATGGACCCCCCTATCGCCCACACATGCAAGGCGACGGTTTGGAACTATGTCGCGGAAAGGGGTTAAAAACCATTTGTATAGCACATCCCTGCACTAGTGAATATGTATTCTTTTGCAAATATACTTATTGAGAAACGATGAATGAAGAAACATCAACATAGGAATATTTATAAGACAAGCAACAAAATCATCCATCTTTCAGAGTATATGATCCTAAAAGAATGTTCTACCCCCATTCATCTTATCATATTAGCAAGGCATGGCTCCATGTTCACCACATTAATACAAATGTCAAGCACCACGGTGTCCAAGTCAGGAAATTGGATCATACTTTTTCAAAGTGCATCAACTTTTTATTCTTTATGCAATACATGAGCGTGATCCGTGGACATAGCATAAAGGTGGAATAGAATATGGTGGTATATATCAAAGGGGTAAAACTGGAGAAGAAAATCTCACATCAACTAGGCGTATCGACTGGCTATGGAGATGCACATCGATAGATGTCAATGTAAGGAGTAGGGATTGTCATGCAAATGATGGACTGGATCTATAAGTGTATGAAAGCTCAACTGAAGCTAAGTGGGGTGTGCATCCAACTTACTTGCTCATGAAGACCTTGGACATTTGAGAAAGGACGTCATCGGAATATACAAGCCAAGCTTATAATGATGAAAAAGTGATTCCGGTAGCATATGAAAATGGCATAACATGAGACTCTCTATATGAAGAAAAAGGTGCCACTTTGAGGCACAAGTGTGGTAAAGGATAGCAGGAAAGTCCATTCTCTCTTTTTCTCTCATTTCAATTTTTTAGTATGGTGGGCTCATTTGGCTTCCCCCCATTTATATTTCCTCACTGGGACATTGCTGTAATAATGATGAACATCACACTTTTATTTACTTACAACTCAATATCAAAACTCGATATGAAAAAATATGAAACAATATAACTCAATATGAATACCTCTGGTAAGGATGTGCAATGATCACTACCAGGAGAAAGCTTAGTAGTAGCACTGGAATTACGCTTAGTAGTAGCGCTGGTGGCAGCGCTACTACTAAGCCGCTATAGCTAAGTTGTAGCAGTAGCGCTAGAAAACCAGCGCTACTGGTAAGTAGGGTTAGCGGTAGCACTTGAAAAAACAAGCGATGCTGATAAACCAGCGCTGTCGCTAGATGCCTACCAGTGCTACTGCTAATATTCCTGCTTTCAAAGATTACATTCCCCTCTATGTATTTGTCCATGCTCTATAGAGTAGTTTCATCATATGACAACATCAATAATTATTGTGCCAACAACTACATTTAGATTAAAGTGCATGGATGCAAGTGATCATGTTGAATTAGACGAAAATATGATGCCAATCACAACATCATATTTTCCTCAAACTCAACATGATCACTTGCATCCATCCACCTTAATCAAATATATGTCATATAACTCAACATCATCTTACTCATCTAACAACTCATCATCATCTTAATCATACAAAGTTAAAATCTCATAAAACAGAAAAACATCATAATAGTAATCATCCTAATCGATCGTACAAGTTAACTAAACTTTTCTCTCATAGGACCTAGTCCTCTCTCCTAGGTAAAATGACATAAAACAAAATAACGTCTATGTCTCCATGATGAAGCAAAGAGATCCAACGGTCTCCAACTTGTTGCTTGGGATCCTTCTTTATTTCTCCCCATGCTTCAATTTGGAGCCTCTTAGGTGGTTTGTGCTCACTCGAGTATGCAAAAGATAACTATGGCCTCATAGGGCTTTTAATTGTCATATTATCTTTGCCATGCATCAACGGAGGCACAATTTCATTTGGCAATTTCTGTTGAATAACATAATAATAGCCTAGTTAGCAATGTAATCAACACCATTTACGCAATAGTAGTCTACTTAATAATTCTTACAAAGACATTTCGGCGAATGTCATCCGCCCTCAACCTATGCACTAGTGGCATGTAAAGTGTATAATTTGGGCCAGTTCCCAAATTATATGGGAATATCTCCCTACCAACTAGGACACCAATAACAAAGTTGATAAGAACATCCTTGTCCTCCCAAGTTAGATGTGATCCATAAGTGTAGTGTGTCTTGTCAACTATTTGTTGTGTTTCACTCGAAGAAACGAAATAAGCTCTAAATTATAAATTAACAATTTTAGTATGGATGAACACAAACTATTTTTAAATATAGAATGCAAATTACATGAAAAATATGCATGGTTGACAAACTCACATGGAGGTAAAACATGAAGCATATCGACATCCACCCAAATGTCGACGTTACCTTCAATATGATCTTCAGGACGAAGATCGAAGGTTATTTCCATATCCTCCTTAAATCCATATGCCTTGCAAAGAGCTTCCCAATTTGAGCACCCTAATTCTTTGTTATTAAGTGCATTCATTACTTTCACCAAAAATGTGTGACCATGTTTAGTCCTCAGGTTGGCTATCCTCGTCTTGAAACACTCATGCTCTTCGAAACCTAGCCTCTCCAAGAAATACCGTGTTGCATGATAGGGGATGAACTAGTCGAATTGTATAAAACAGAAATTATGCGTTGAAGCAAAGAAACAAAAGTCATGCTTAATTACGAAAAAACACTTGTCATCATTGTTGCGTACCGTAGAAACATCGAAGGTCTCGTTAAGCTTGATGGTGAAGAACTTGTCGTCTTGCAGCCCAGGCTGGTTGCAAAGACCTTTATCTTCACCGCAAAATTCACACGCTTGGATCCTATCGTCATCTGATGACGACGCCATTTCCCGTGTTCATGATTCAAAAATTACGACACGCTTGGATCATAATGCGTGTGTGACTTTTGGTCCGTCGAGGCTTTCCTTAAATAACTCTCATATCTCATTTTGTGTTGGTGCACACTCTCTCACACTAATATGGTGGTGTATATATGTTGGTGGACACTCTCTCATAGTAACAGATCGACCGTCGGTGATGGACGGCCCCTGTCCTCTCCTTGCGCATTATACCGATGAATATATCGCAAACAAGAGAAGATGAGGAGGCGCCCCCCTACGACAAAAGTTGGGATTCCTCCATCAAGAACACACATGAAAGTCACACAAGGAGCAACGACAGACCGAAATTCATACACGCATTATACCGATAAAATATCACTAATACATTCATAATGAACTCGAATATAATATCATCTTGAATACTCTATCATATAATATCATCTCAAACAATCCATCACTAATATAGTTAATACATCATCAAAAATTAACTAACACATCTCGAATATTATCATATAAGATCGCTAATACAGATCGAATATCCTTGAATCCAAAGTGGAGGATGGTGAACTTGGTTCACAAGTGCTCTCTGAGTCGCTGGCGGTGGAAACCCAAAGATAAGGAACCATCACCGAATCATAACTCAGGTGAAATCCCTGAAGAACCTGCCATGTATTGGAGAACCTGGCGTCCAACGCCGCCATATAGCGACGGATGTGCTCGTCCTCCTCCCTGACACGACAATGTACCACCTCCGGGGGGGCGCTCCCTCTGCACCCAAAGTGGCCCACGCGACCGCCACCAAAGAAGCTCCGGATCGACAACGAGACCAGGATTCCTTACCAAGCTCCGAGCCCGGGAAGGTAGCACCCCCCAGTGCCAGCCTGGCAGAGCCCAGTCCCGGACATTGGGCCTCTCAAGGATGTCGACGCCGACTCAACAACGACGAGGATGCAGGCCAGGCATCGTCGACATTGAGACAAATTCCTATGAAAACATTTTCTTATCATTTAATCACTAATTTTTTAAACTCATTTTAGACTCATTTTGACTCGGTTTTCTGGAACGCCGCTTCCTAGAAATCACAACACTCGATATGCGTACTTTCTATCACAAGTCATGCCAAAATTTCGACATGACCTTTGCTAAAAAGTGGACATATCGAGCGCCTGAAATTCACCGGAATGGAAATGAATCAACATTCCGGCAAAACGTAGGCCACTCGAATCATTTGCATACAACAGTAAGAAAATATAGAATTAGAAAAAAATGCAATAAGGTTTTTCATATTTGGCACATTCATATTTAGCTCTAAACTAATTTAGCTAACAAACCTAACCCTAGAATCAACCGAACCCCCCTAATCAACCTAACAAACCTAACCCTAGAATCAACCTAACCCCCCTAATATTACAAAATGGCCGGATGCAAGGGGGTGATGGGAGTGAGGGGAGAGGGAAGAGGGAGGAAGGAGGGAGTAGGGGCTACCTACGGAGGGAGGGGCATGGAGGTGAGGGAGGGGCGATGGAGAGGGAGGCCGCAGCAGTGAGGGAGGGCGTCAATGAGGGAGGGGGTGATGGCGAGGGAGGGGTCGTGACGACGAGTGAGAACCGGGGAGCGACGGTGGCGGCATTGAGGCGATGGCGCCGGTGATGGCGGCTGTCGGGGGAGAGGACTGATGAGAGGGAGAGGGATGGAATGGGGAGGGAGACGTGGTGATCAAATGGGGAGTGGGAGTCAATAGTGGGGGTCGAGTAGCAGTAGCGCTGGTCGGAGCCCAGGAGCTACTACTAATCAGGGCCCACCTGCTAGCATGGTACAACCATAGCATTAGCGATGGTCCAGCGAAAGCGCTACTGCTACCGCTGTAGTAGTAGGACTTGTTTTGGAGAGTCACTACAACTATAGGTAGCCACTGGAGGTGGCACGAGGACCACTTATCATTAGCGCTGGTTAGCTAGCCAGCGCTGCTGATACGGTTCTACTTGTACTGCTGGTTTGTATCCAGCGCTGCTACTACCTAACAATAGCGCTTTCCCTATATCCAACGCTACTTCTAAAATCCTGTCTATAGGCTTTCTCCTAGTAGTGTATCTCCGTGACATGTAAAAATATTATGAACGGGGGCTTTGCCACAAATACTATGTCAGCTCTGTATGATCATGCAAAGCAATATGATGATGAACGAACTGGCCATATGATATGACGGTAGAATTTGCATGGCAATGTATCTCGGAATGGCTATGGAAATGCCATAATAGGTAGGTATGGTGTCTGTTTTGAGGAAGATATAATGAGTCTTATGTGTGATAGAGCGCATCATGTCAAGGGGTTAGGATGCACCGGCAAAGTTTGCACCCGATCCTCGAGGTTGATAATAGGCAAGGCATGGTGCCAAAGAGGCGAGAAAAATATGAGGAGGTGAGATTGGTATGTCCATGGTTTCACATACTCATGAATAAATCATATACTTATTGCAAAGTTTTATTAGTTTTATCACAAATCAAAGGTTGGGAGGAGTAAACCATTGCGCGCCTCCGACCCGAAACAACACTAGGATTTTAACGAAGAATATAAATGCTCACACACCCCACCATGCCTTTTTAATATTTAGACAAACAAGAAATTCAAACATCTTAATACCGATACTTCTGTGAATCAAAAATTATGCACTCACACCTTTTTCATATTACCACATCAATATCCTTAACCCATAATTTCTCTTTTATGTGCTACATGATGGTTTTGATTATCACTCATTGAACACCTATTATTTTTGTACTAGTCTTATGACCCATGCAAATTGCCATCACTATTTATTAACTCTCAAAAAAATATAAGTGAAGAACGAGACTGCAATTATTTCTTTAAAATCAATATGCCACCGTGCTAAAAAAGATATAAGTGAAGTACTAGAGCAACTACTAAGCTCAAAACATATAAGTGAAGCACATAGAGTATTCTAACAAATTATGACGAAGGTGGGACTCTCTCAAATAGGTGTATCCAACAAATGATGATTTTGGGAAACTACAAATAAAATCAAACAAAATCAAAAGATGCTCCAAGTATAACTCATATCATGTGACGAATAAAAATGTAGCTCCAAGTGACATACTGATGGATTGAGACAAAAGAGGGGATGCCTTATGGGCCATCCCCAAGCTTACACGCTTGAGTCTTCCTAGAATATTACCTTGGAGTGCCTTGGGCATCCCCAAGCTTAGGATCTTGCCACTCCTTATTCCTTTGTCCATTGTGGTAACACCCAAAACTTGAAAACTTCAATAACACAAAACTCAACGAAACTTCGTGAGATCCGTTAGTATAAGCAACATGTAAAATATTTTAGGTACTGTTATAAATTGATTCATATTTCATTATTGCATAATAGGTACTGTATTCTAACTTCTCCATGGCTTATACCCCCCGATACAATCCATAGCATCATCAAAACAATCAAACTATGCAAGCAAAAATACAATATGTCTAAAACAGAATAGTCTGTAATGATCTATAAAGAACCAATAATTATGTAATTATAAAATTAGAAAAATAGGAAAACCTGAATAATTTGTATATAAATACTGTGTAAAAAAATTTAGATCAAAAAGACGTTGCAATAAAATCATAGAAATTCTGCACCAGATGCTAAAGTTTCTATTTTTGCACCGTATCAATTTTACTCATCTTGTGAGTCATCCCAAAGGCTTTACTTGGCACACAAACTTATTAAAACATAAAAACACATTAATTATAGAGGCAATAATCATATTATCACGCCAAAAAGGAAAGTAAAAAAGAAAAAATAAAGATAACTGTTGGGTTGCCTCCCAACAAGTGCTATTGTTTTATGTCCCTAGCTAGGCATAATGCATAGTTTCAAGTGTTGTCATCTTTGACACTCCACACATAAGTAGCTCTCATGATTGATTCATAAGGTGGTTTAATTCTATTTCTAGGGAAGTGTTCCATACATTTCTTTAATGGGAATTGGAACCTTATGTTTCCCTCTTTCATATCAATAATTGCACCTATCACTACAGGAATCAACTACTTTGCCGTCTGCCATCGCAGACGGCAAAGGCATGCATGGCGGACAACAAAGGCTTTGTCGTCTGCCAGTAGATGGCCAACCGTTTGGCTGAATAAGCTATGGTAAATGGCGCTTTGCTGTCTGCTGGCAGACGACAAAGATGCTTAGGTCTTTGTCGTCTGTCAGCAGACGGCAAAGACCATGGACTCACACGTGACAGCTTACGGCCGTTAAGGGGTTAACGGCGTACTTTGCCGTCGGCTGGCAGATGGCAAAGATGCAAAGTTCTTTGCCGTCTGCTAGCGGACGGCAAAGCAATGATTTCTTTGCCGGTCTATGTGGCCGTCTGCCAGCAAACGGCAAAGAAACCACATAGCCCAGCCTAGTGTCACCCCAGGTTGCACAGGTAGCTACCACATGGCAGCTTTGCCGTCTGCTGGCTGACGGCAAAGCTCTTTGCCGTCCGCGAGTGGACGGCAAAGAGCCTGTACAACCCCTGTTTTTTTCTGTTTTTCTTAAATTCATTCAATTTCACATATATACATATATACACATTTGAAAATACTTTCAACAAGCATAACAACACATATACATACCAAATCATATCCCTACCATATGGATATGATCATTCAACACATATATACACATACCAAATAAAAAGTCCATATGCAACATATATAGCTAGCCAACTTATCCCACAACAAACATGCAATGGTTTCATCCATACATATATATATATAGGTAGCAATTTTCACATATCCATACATATATATAGGTAGCAATTTTCACATTGTTCATCCTACAAAATCAAAACAAAAAGGAAGCACAAGAATAAGAGTAGACTCCATCAACCCAAGCTTCCTCATCGAAAGCAAATCTGCAAATTGGGAAAGAAGAAAGTTAGAATAAGAAGAAGAAAAAGAAGAAGACTAGCTAGAAGAAGAAGAAGAAGAAGACTAGAAGAAGAAGACTATCTAGAAGAAGAAGAAGATTTTTCTTCTCTTTGTTTTTATCCTCTCCTCTTCTTTATCTTCTTCTTCTTCTAACCAATGTAGGTAAAAATGCCATTTTTAGCTAAGCTAGGTAAATAGGTCATTTTGGAGGTTAGTAAGGTTATTATCCTAGTTAAAATCGGTCATTTGGACCTAGGTAAGGTTATTTTATCATTTTGGAAGAAAATAAACTAATGAGACGATAGTTTGGAGCTAAACCAAGGTCATTATGCCATTTTTTTACCTAAGTAAGGTAATTATGTCATAAATGAACTAACTAAGCTAAGTATAGATCATTATTGAGCTATCCTAGGTAGTTAGGCCATTTTTGAGCTAACTAAGCATATTTATTCATTTTGGAGGACAAAATGGTAAGTGTAAGTCATTTTTGAGCTATCCTAGTTAAAATATGTCATTTTGGAGCTAGTTAAGGTTATTTTGTCATTTTCGAGGAAAACAAACTAATGATATGACAGTTTGGTGCTAAACCAAGGTTATCATGCCATTTTTTACCTAAGTATGCTAAGTATGTCATAAATGAACTGAAGAAGCTAAGTACAGGTCATTTTTGAGCTAACCTAGGTAGTTAGGCCATTTTGAGCTAACTAATCATATTTACTCATTTTGGAGGACAAAATGGCAAGTGTAGGTCATTTTAGAGCTATCCTAGTTATAATCGGTCATTTTGGAGGTAGGTAAGGTTATTTTGTCATTTTGGAGGAAAATAAGCTAAGTCTATGTCATTTTGGAGCTAAACCAAGGTTATCATGCCATTTTTACCTAAGTATGCTTAGTATGTCATAAATGAACTAAAGAAGCTAAGTATAGGTCATTTTAGAGCCAAATTGGTCATTTCTTAATCTAATTATGAATTTGTTAAGCAAAACACTTGGGAAAACTTACCATCATCACGGAGGTGAAGGACCGGTCGGGTTTGCGCCAGGGTGAGACAGAGAAGGACCGGTTGGGGTTGCGGCAGACGCAGAAGGATTGATCGATGCTCGTCGGGTGGCATGCTGCACCAAAGATCATTTGCAATGTATCCTTAGCATGATGCAACTGAAATGTGAATACTGGTAACTAATGACCATTCAAATGAAACTCACTGTGGGTGCTATAGCAATATGGGGCATCGACGGAGGGGTCTGACCATTGTTCTGGCACACAGTATGCACATTTAGTTTTCACGAGTCAGTCATATTACTTAGTGATGAAACGAACATTATGTGCATGATTTGGCTAATATGCAGGAGAAACTTACCACGAGGAGCTCGTATAGGTCCCAGTGAGATGCGTCGTTCCAGTTCCTCTACTCCTCCAACAGCCTAGCCGTCCTCTCCTCCATGTCCCTCTCCCTCTGTGCCGCCTACCTGTTTGCCTGCTCCAGAAGCTCCTGGGCCCTAGCCTCGATGGCGAGCTCCATTGGTCGTGGACGAGGCCTTATCTCAAGATTGGAGCTTGTCTGGCGCTTCTTGATCTCCGGGAGAGTTCTAGGACAACGTATCAATCCATCCCCAATGGCTATCGAGCCATGGGGTCTCCCGCCACCAGATATCATCACGAGCTCTGGATCAAAAGGACTCTGGCTCAGGTTGAAGTCCTCCCCTTTCCTCGCCTTCCCCTCATCTCTGTACCTCACGAGCTTGTTATGGGAGTAGATGTTGCTGAAGCTCTGTGGATGATCGAGGTCATCCTCAGAGAACGCGTTGGCCTTCTTATATGAGGCAGTATGGGCCATGGCATAAAGGTCGAACAGCGGTGGCACCTCCTTTTTGTTTTGTCGCGCCTAAAAGAGAGGAACAAAATATTAGTTAAGGGATCAAGCTAGCATGAAGAATGAAATTGCATGAATCATGAAGCAAACCACATACCCAGTGATCCCCGTACTCAAACAGGTTGGAGCTCCCTTGATGGTGTGGCACACCTTTCATTTGTGCACTCTTATCCTTGGCCTTGTTGTGGTCGGCTAGCCATTTGGGAGAGCACCACTCATCCACCAATGCCTCCCAACAGTCCATCCTATCCGCACACCATCTCGGGCGCACCTAAGTTAGACAAGAGAAATTTTAGCGCTACACCTACGAATCAAATCAAGGAAACTAAGTACAAGGCCTTAAGAATAGATAATTACCTTCATTAACTTCTCCTTACTCAGATAATTTTTGCGGTACTTCTTCTTGACCCTCTTAATGTTAGTCGAGGCGTAATAGTCTCGAATAGCCTGCACCCGAGCCTCGTGCCGTAAGTTCTAAAGTAGGCGCTTGCACTCGGCTATGAGAACAATAGCCACGTTCGCCTCGTGTTCCTCAAGACACCTGTAGAAGGTCTGCAATCAAACTAGACAACACTGATTAGTACAATAGCTAGGTGCTGTTGATTTTTAATTCTGTAAAGGAGAAATTACCCAAAACCGATGGATCACAATGTCAGCCACCGTCTCGCACAAGACACCGTCGACCCTCTGCTCCGATGGGGCCGGGCCAGCCATGTACAGCTCCCAGGTCAGTGCTACCCGTGGAACCTCACCCTCACTGGGCAACTGGACCTTCCCCGGGAAGTGGTGCCGGAGAAGCACACCAAGGACCTGGTTAGGCCTGCGGACACCACACTCGTGTTTCCAACCCCTGCAGTATGACAAGGCCAACACATTAGATATTAATTTGAAGAAACATGAAGGCAAAGGGTTAAAAAAGAGTAAATGCACTTACTTCTCCGCATTAGGCTCAATCAACCACCTCTGATCGTGGGTCGTCGGCACGGGCAGGAGCTTTGTACAACCACGTTGGTAGACCTTCTTGCCCTCCTCAACCAGCTCACCCTCACTATAGGTGTCCTCAGACAAGTTGTCCTCGCACCATCAACATGGCCACTAGCCTCCGGAGTCACGTGGGACGAAGACTCTAGGACTGGAGTCTCCTGGGATGAAGACTCTGGGACCGGAGTCTCCTGGGATGAAGGCTCGGTAACCCGAGGCTCGGTGACCGGAATCCAATACGGGTCCAAGTAAGACGGGTCCACCTGAGATGGAGCACTCCTGTGGTCGGGAGAATCAGCTAGGGGTGGCGGTGAGGAAGGCGCAGCAGCCTTCCTACCTCTAGCACCTCTTTTCGTCTTCCCCCGACCTCTCTCGGTCGAAGAAGCGTCCACCGGTGTCCGCATACAGTGTACCAGTCCTCTCCAGAGTTGCTAGGGTGGAATAACAGTACCCCTCCAGCACGCGTTGAGGAAGGAGGCTCAGAGCGCTCTCGACCCACGCCCACCATCTGTCAACACCTACAATGACAAAGAGTGAACGAAATTAGTTCAACATAAAAAAATTGAATACCTAATAACATGAACTAATTAATAATATATATGTAGATAATAATAATTGAATACCTGACATTACTAATATTAATCTTCATCGTCTATATATGCTCCGGGATCAATAAATGCATAATCATCATCACTATCAGTAATGACATGCTCCTCAGCATCATCAATAAATGCATCAACATGTGGAAGGCCTCCTTTATGTAATCGGTCAAGCATTGACAGGTCATCCGTAGCAGTAACCTCTCTTCTTCCATCTCTTCTTGTTCCGGCTTAGGGGTGAAGTCGGATTCACTATCACTGTCTACCTCAATGTTCTTGGGTGAAGTAGAGCGATTCTTGAAACATTTTTTGGAAACACGTGTTTCTTGGAAGAATTCTCCTTCATATGTGTCTGGGTTAATGTGAGGTTCATAATCATCTTCATTGAGGGGAGGTAGTCTAAAATGTGGCGGCACATCATAAATGACATCCCAACCTTTCAGATTTGGATCCTTGGTAGGCCCAAGGTAGATAGAAAACTTGGGTCGCCTGTTGAGCCGTAATATAGACACCGGGAACATCTAAATGGGTGCTTTGTTTGATTTCGACTAGCTCTATATGTTCATGAGTCCTTCTAGTCTCCTTCGGCTGGAACCAATAACATTTGAAGACTACGATGTTTGGTGGGTTTTCACCAAAGAATGTAAGTTCATAAATTGCTTCAACACCTCCATAATACTCGACCCCTCCTTTGCTGACAGTGGAGACACAACAATTTGTAGAATTTCCATCGGCCATAGATAGGTCTTTGCCAAAAGTACGAAAGCGATACCCATTGATGTCGTATTGGTCAAATGAACGAACCTTATAGTCAAAACCATTAGTGACTTGTCTCAATTCGGAGTCCATAGACTGTGCATTAGCCTACAAGTTTAATATGAAAAGATTGTTGTATTAGCCGCAAACTAGGTGAAGAAATGAAATCATCTAATGGAAATTACCGTTTGCTTGAACCAAGAGATGAAACCGGGATAGCCGCCTCCATGCTTTGCCAGAAGCTCATACTCTTCGATGGAATCCTTTTGGATCACCGCTCCATCTGAGAATTTGGCAACGTATCGACTGTATCACATATCCGGGAATAAGAGCATTTAAAAGGAATTAGAAGTTGCGAAACAATGTACTAAGAACTTACTCGATGTACGGCCATAGTTATGTTAGGTTGTTGAAGATATACAACGAAATGGTCCACCATTCTTTGACATCCAACGCTATTGCTTTCGAAGCACCGGCTGGTGCGAGCTTCCCTTTGAATAGGCTGAGGTTGGATCGACCTTTTTCATGGTTGCCATCATTGTACCAAGGCTTCGTATTATGCAAATGACGATTCTTGGCTTTGTAGTGTGCTGTGACGCAGTTTGCCGCCTCCTCAGTAATGAATGCCTCGGTCATTGATGCTTCAACTCTACGTTTATTTTTACATTTTGCTTGAGGCGTCTCCTGCATCCTCTCAGTTGTGAAGCACCAACGATTTTGCATGGGTCCCCTAGTCTTGCCTCGGTCGAGAGATGCAAAATCAAATGCTGCATTGGATTAAAGAAGCCCGGTGGAAAGATCTTTTCTAACTTGTAGATCAACTCTGGCGCCAACTCTTCTAGTTCGTCTAGCATGTCAGTCTCTAGTTCTTTCGCACAAAGAGCATGGAAGAAATAGCTCAGCTCTGCCAGTACTATCTATTCATCCTCAGGGATAAAGCCACGCAACATCACCGACATTACCCGCTCAAGCCATATGTGCCAATCATGACTCTTGATACCAAATATTTTCAATTTGTCAAGACTCGCTCCCCTCTTTAGATTCGCTGCATACCCATCGGGGAACATCAACTGCATTTTCACCCAAAAGATCATTTCCCTCATAGCTGGCCTCCCAAGATAGAACCATGCCTTTGGCTTCCTCTAGTTCTTCTTTCCTTTCGGTTGTCGTATGTTTTGTAATGGTCTATCACATAGAGCCTCCTGATCAACTCTAGCCTTAGGATTATCCTTCAACTCCCCCTCTATGCTGAACAATGTACCAAAAAGGGCCTCCGCAATATTCTTTTAGTGTGCATCACATCGATGTTGTGTGGGCAAAGGAGGTCTTTAAAGTAAGGCAGATCCCACAAACATATCTTGTGAGTCCAGGCGTGTTTCGTATTATACCGTTTGAAATACCCTGGACGGTCTGGATCCGGCTCGAGAGCGTTTATCTGATCCAGGATCTGTTGGACTGTCAACACAGGTGGTGCAATGTTTTTGACAACTCTACCTTTGATGAAATTCTTCTTGTCTTTTCTGAACTTATGGTCATGATCCAGGAACTGTCTATGCACGTCGAAGCAAGAAATCTTGTGACCCGCCTGCAGCCAACGGAACTCAAGAGCTGCCTTGCATGTGGGGCACGGGAACCTTCCATGCACAGACCAGCCAAAGAATAGCGCACACGCCGGAAAGTCATGTGACGAGTACATGAACCACACATGCATTTTGAAGTTCTTTTTGGTGACGGCGTCGTATGTCTTGATCCCATTATCCCAGGCTTCTTGCAATTCATCCCTAAGCGGCTGCATGTACACATTCATATTCTTCCCCGGATATTTGGACCCTGGAATTATCAATGTCAGGAAAATGTTCTTTCTTTTCATAATCTCTTCGGGGGGGGGGGGAGATTGAGTGGAATGACAAATACAGGCCAACAACTGTATTGTGCTGCCGTCATACCATACACATTGAACCCATCCATGCTGATGGCAATTCGAGGATGCCTTGGATCTACCGCTTTATCCTTATGTAATGCATCGAAGTGCTTCCACGCAAAAGCGTCTGAAGTGTGTGCCAACATCGGATTCCCATCTGCAATCTAGTTATGTCCTTTTGCCCAATTTATGCCACGTCATCTGTCTGGCCATCTCTTCGACCATGAAAAGACGTTGAAGTCTTGGTATGATTGGCAGATATCAAAGAACATTAATGGGGATTTTGGTATTACTCTTCTCACCCATACCGTTGTCTACCAGAACATACCTGGAAGCATTGAAAAGGGGCAATCGTTCAAGCCCGCATACTCAAGCCTAAATAAGGCACATCCATTCTCACAAGCATCTATCTTCTCATAGGGCATCTTAAGCACACGTAGAATTTTGTCCGACTGGTACTGGTTTGCTGGCAATACATGGCCTTTGGGTAGAAAGCGTCCAAATATCGTCATCATCGCGTCGTAGCATTCTCCGCCCAGGTTGAAATGAGCCTTCAGAGCCATTACTTGCGCGATGGAATCCAGCTGACAAAGCTTAGTGTGCTCGTGGAGAGGACGTTTTGAAGACTCCAACATTTCATAAAAGGCCTTTGCAAATCCCTCCATCTCAACGTCCGAAACCCGAGCATCATCAAAGTCTTGCACCATGTCTTCGATCCCGGTACCATGCTCGTCGGCGCGACGACGAACCACCTCAGCTCTGGCACGTTGGGCAGACTCACCTAGAAATGTCCAGACCGTTTAATTAGGCGTAAAACCCCACTTCTGCAGGTGTTTGATCATTTCAAACCCTGACTTCTTAAAGTTGTCGCAGTCGACACAAGGGCACCAGGTTATTTTCTGTCCATTTGCAAATGCGACTCTCACAAACTCCTTGGTTTTTGTTATCCATTCACAGGTCATATCTTTCTGACTAGTGTGACCGGTGTACATCCACCCACGATCACTCATCTTGCCTAGCTACTGGGCACACAAAAAATATATACATAATTCAGCAAACCATATTCATCAGTTAATAGAGTTTGTGAGTTTTATTACGTCGATGCAACCTAGACGCTCGTAGGTAAACATAGATCCTAATCCCACACGAGTATGTCTAGATTGGGTTCGTTTTCCCATGCTCCGCTCTGAATCTGACACACAATTTCGGCAGCACCTCCCCGCAGTTCTCCTAATACACGTCTCGGCAATAAGCAGAGAGGATGTGTACCCGGAGAACAACAGGGAGGCACTAACGAAATTCTACATCGTATCCGGAGCAGAGCATATTGGAAGACGAACCCAATCTACACATACTCGGACTGTCCATGGATAACGTTGGACAATTCGAAAGAATCACAATTATAAATATGCTAATGAATGCATATTTATAGATGTAACCCTTTCGAACGGGAGACACATAGTGGTCACGCATACTGATGATTGAAGACACCTATAGCTAGCAAGTTTCATCGACACGAAGACTGGAACAGAGCAATTTTTTTTAAGGGTGCCAGGGGAGAAGATGTCATTTGTGCTCACCAACGAACGCAGCAGGGGAGCTCGTCAAATGCACGGGGAGGTCGTCGAATAACTGCACATTGAAATTCACCTGATCAACTCAAAATGTGATGTTTTTAATAATAAAATAGGAAAATATGTGACCTAGCTCATAATTTACAGAAACTATTCCTCGGCCTCATGAAGACCGAAGAGCACCTTTTTGGTCAACAGGAGGCAGAATAGGTGTCGGGGTCGGGGATCAGTGGCATCCGGAGACAGTGGCATCAGGGGTCAGTGACGTCGGCGGTCATGTGTCGGTGGTCGGTGGCGTTGGTGGTCGGGGGTCGATGGCGTCGATGGTCGGGGGTTGGTGGTGTCGGTGGTCGGGGGGCGATGGCATCGGTGGTCAAGGGTCGGGGTTCGGGGTCCGGGGCGTCGAGGGTCAGTGGCGTCGGGGGTTGGGGGTCGGTGGCATCGGGGGTTGAGGGTTGGTGGCGTCGGAGGTTGGGGGTTAGTGGCGTCGGGGAACGGGGGCTCTTCTCTTCTTCTTCTTCTTCTTCTTCTTCTTCTTCTCCTCCTCCTCCTCCTTCTTCTTCTCCTCTTCTCCTCATCTTCTTCTTCTACACTAAACCTAAACTAAACCTAAACCTAAACCTAAACCTAAACCTAAACCTAAACTAAATCTAAACTAAACCTGAACCTAAAAAAACAAAAAAAAGAGGAGAAGAAGCTCAACTTGGGGAGGAGGGGTCCGGTGGAGGAGGGGGCAGTGGAGGAGGGGCGCCGTAGGGGAGGGTTCGGCGCTGCGGCCTGCCTCACGGTGGGGCTCGGGCGGCCGCCGCAGGGGAGGGGGGTCGGGGCGGCAGGGGTGTTGGCCAGCGGGTGTGGTAGGGGTGGCAGCAGGGGCGATGGTGGTGGCCGGCGGGTGTAGTGGGGGCGGTAGGGGCAGCGGCCGGAAGGTGTGGGGGTCGGGAGTGGCAGGGGCGGCGGTGGGTGGTAGTGCGGCGGCAGGGGCGGTGGGGGTCAGGGGCGGTAGGGGGCGGCGGCGGGCGGCGGTGCGGCGGCAAGGGCGGTGGGGGTTGGGGGCGGTGGGCGGCGGGTGCGGTGGGGGCGGCAGCCGGCAGGGGTGGGGGTCGGGGGTGGCAGGCGCAGCGGCGGGCGGCGGTGGGGGTCGGGGGAGGATAGAGAGGCAGAGAGAGAGAAGAGAGAGAGGAGGTCACGACATTAATTAGGGGTCAGATTCTTTGCCGTCTGCTAGCAGACGGCAAAGAAGCTTTGCCGTTCGCTAGCAGACGGCAAAGAATCTGGCCGTTAGCTGGTTCTCGTCAGTGGGCCCACCTCCCTCTTTGCCGTCCGCTAGCGGACGACGAATCTCCTTTGCCGTCCGCTAGCTGATGGCAAAGAGCTTCTTTGCTGTCAGCTAGTTGTTTGCCGTCCATTTTCTGTAAACAGATGGCAAAGAGCTTCTTTATTGCCCGCCAGCTGATAGCAAAGAACTGACTCACGGCAAATTTGCTGATTCCAGTAGTGTATAGTTCGTAAGAAGGGCCTTCCAAGTATTATTGGGCAAGTAGGATTGCAATCAATGTCAAGACAATGAAATCTGCAAGAACATAATTCTTATTTGCAATAATAAGAACATCAGTAATTCTACCTAAAGGTTTCTTAATGGTAGAATCCGCGAGATGCAAGTTTAGGGAACACTCTTGAATATTAGTGAGACCAAGTACATCACAAAGAGATTTAGGTATAGTTGAAACACTATCACCAAGGTCACACAAAGCATTACATTCATATTTATTGATATTTATTTTGATAGTAGGTTCCCACTCATCATGCAATTTTCTAGGAATAGAAACTTCAAGTTCAAGTTTCTCATCATAAGCTTTTATCATCGCTTCCGCTATATGGTTAGTGAAAGCCTTGTTTTGTTCATAAGCACTAGGTGAGCTAATAATGCTTTGCAAAAATTAAATACGTTCTACTAAAGACAAACTTTCATAATTAAAGTCCTTGTAATCCAAGATGGTGGGCAGATCACTAGTTAAAGTTTTGACCTCTCCAAATCCACCTTTTTCAGATTTAGCATTAAAATTATCACCCTCCAAGCAAATAGGATGCTCTCTAGATAAAGTTGACTCATCTCCAGTCCCTTTATCATTTATATTTAGAGAGGTAAATGAAGATTCCATAGGAGAAGCACCAATCATTTTGAGATCAAAGCAAAGATGTGATGATCATTCTATTGAAGATCAAAAGAGAGATATATAGCCATCTAGGTACTAACTACGGAAACATAGGTCTATCGTGAACTACTCACACATCATCTCGAGGGCAGCAATGTTGATGAAAAGGCCCTCCTTCATTGATTCCCCTTCGACAGGGTGCCGGAACGGAGCTCCAGATGAGACCTCGGCGGAATAGAGATTTTCGACAGTGAAAAAAGTGTTTCGGGATGTCCCCAAGTTTTTTTAGAATATATGTGAATTTATAGGCCAGAGAACGCGGGTACGAGGGCCACCCAGAAGGGACAAGCCATCAGGGTATGGCCACCCCCTAGGCATGCCATGTTGGCTTGTGCCTCCCTCGTGCGGCCTCCAGTCTTCTCTTGAAGCTTCCAGGTCTTCTTTTGGTCTAGAAAAAATCATAAAAATATTTCAGGGCAATTAGAGTTTGTTTGGTACTGTAAACCCGAAAAGTAAAGAACACACAATAAACATGAACTGGTACTGGGCACTGTGTCAATAGGTTAGTGCTCAAAAATAATATAAATTGGTAAATTATTACTCAAAAAGTATTCTAGAATGGTAATATAATATCATGGAACAATAAAAAATTATAGATAAGTTGGAGACGTATCAGCATGCCATCATAGCTTGTGCCCCCTTGGGGATCGTCTCGTGCCTCCCTAGAGCTTCTAGTGTCTCCTGTAGTCTAGAAGAACATTCACCATAGAGTTTCATACATTATGCATTTCGTTTGGTATGGTTTTTCTGCAAAACAAAGAAATATGCAAGAAACAAAAATTGGTACTGGAAACTAAGTTAACAGGTTATGTCACGCCCAAAATGTGGTACTGTCATTGCGACGGCTCGAGGGCCTCGATAAGGATAGAAGCGCATTTCGGCTCACTTCACATGAATAGAAATCATTACAATACATGTAAAGAAGAGATGAGTGTATGGTGTTGTATTACACTCACCACGTTCTACAAGATAAATATCTCAATGCATCAATACATAACAATCATCATACAAAAGAGAAGGATCTCACTACGGATGAAATCAAATAAAAAAGAATACGACGACCACCCTGCTAATCCCAAGCTGACGACCTGGAACCCATCCTATGATCGATGAAGAAGAATAAGAACTCAAAATGGAACAAGCATTGCTCTCATGTGAAATCATCGCATTACCTATACCTGCATCTATTGTTGTAGGAATCTGTGCACGATGGGGACCAACAATCTCATTACCAAGGGTATCAAGACTAGCAAAGCTTGATGGGTGAGGTATGGTTAAGTGGTGAGGTTGCATCAAGCACTAAGCATTCTTATCTGGCTAACTTACGAGTACAAGAATAAGAAGAGTGATCTACGCATGTGGGCGTGAACTAATAATGATCAAGAATTGATCCTGAACACCTACTTACGAGTCAAACAAAACTCCATCCTGTTCTCTTCTCTAACTCCCTCAAAAAGAGATGGGCAGGGTTATGCACATGATTGGTCTATTTTAATTGGGTTTATTTCAAGTTTTCTATAACCGGGTATTATAAAGTTTCCAAGTTTCCACATAACAGCGTGCATGACTTTTCGAAAGATTTAACCCTGCACGGGTGCTCCAACTCATCCATAACAAACTAACCACAAGCTTCGCTAGAAAACCTGAACCGCGGGATAGACTGAACTGTCCTCATAATCCGGGCGCAGAAGACATTCAACAAAGGTAAAGCAAATCCAGCACACGAATGGGTGTTTATGTAGGCTCGAATGGTGAACTACCGATCGTTGTCGGCAGCTGCAGGGAGCTCCGCCATTGGATCCGAGCAGGACATCCTCTCTCTATTTGGAGTCGTGGGTGTGTTTGTTGCATTGTGGGGGAAAGGTTGAAGAGATATAATAGATTAAAAGAGCGAGTAAATGGGGGGTAGATGGGTTTTAATTGGCATCTATTGTCACTGTGTTCCCGACGGACGATTGCTGTGCTAGCTTGACCAGCACGCAAACACGCGGTTCGTTTAGCCATGCATCAGCTTGAAGTGCCACCAACGTATCGTTGGTGAGCCCGTTCCCGCGCAACCGTGCAGGTTACCGCGTGCAACCGCGCAAAGCTTCCCCGCCCGACTCGGTTGGGCACACATTGGCTGGAGGAGAAGCTCCCATTATTGTGTGTGTTAAACGGCAAATGTTTGGCAAAAATGTAGTGTGTGCAATGACTTAAAGCAGTGCGGACGCTAATGATCATTGTCCGTTACATAATATAGTTTGTTTGCAATGAGATCGTGAAGGGAAACACAAACCAGAATGGTAATTAAATCAAGTCGATTACATGTTAAGGTGCATATATCAACCGTCCATTGCATATTTAAGTCAAAATGGTACTGCCAAAATACGACTCTCAAATGATGCCAGTTCACTGATTATATCACCAATGGCAGAAAAATTTAAGTCAATATGGCGCTTTCTGGTAGGAGTGGAGGAGTGGGAGGATAGGGATTATTTAGTTATAACAAGGTAGAAGAACAATGTATTATTAATTAAAAGGGTGGGTAGGAACAGATTTAACAGAGTCGGGGAATGAAATCACAATTTATTGCTTAAATACTACATAATTACTTCGACGTTGCTACTTAAATCCTACACAATTATTTTGACGTTGCTACTTAAATCTGAGTCTATACCTAATTAAATAAAGGGATCTTAGCAACCCAAAGCTAAGCACCAATGTAGTAGTTTCTAAGAGTTTTAATGGAATTAGAACCTCATCTAGGCATCCATGCATTGGAAGAAGCAAAGACTGCAATTACATTGCTCTATGTATGTACTAGTAGTTCATACATCAAAATGTCACCAACATCTGCATCAACACATAATAAACATACTCAAGCATACATATAAGACGCACAAACTAGATAGCTATGGTAGTGCTGGACATGTACACCTAACTCAATCCTGATTGTACAAACCAACAACGTAAACTTCTCTAAGTACTCCGCATAGGTGATAACCCACAAGTATAGGGGATCACTTCAGTCTTCACGGGTAGTATTTCACCCTAATTTGTTGATTCGACACAAGGGGAGCCAAACAATATTTATTGGCCTTGACAGTTGAGTTGTCAATTCAACAACACTTAGGATATCTCTCTGCGCAAAAGTTTAGTAGCACGTGTAAGTGATAGTAAGAGTAGCAATAATAGTGACATTAGAAATTTTGGTAACAGTAGTAACAATAGTAGTTGAGTAGCATGTGTGACAGTAACAGTAGGAATAGTAACTTAGCAAGATTTAGTATATGTGAAGCGTCGGCACGTGGATCATTGATGGATAATGATTTATATTACATCAATCATGTAACAGTTACACACTAGGGGACAACAAATACTAGTAGCAAAAGTAACAGTATTAGTGGCAACAACGATTTTGTAGCAACTGTGACAGTAGCAGTAGCAATAGTAACTTAGCAGGATTCAGTTTTTGTAAAGCGTAGGCACGTGGATCGGTGATGGATAATGATTTAGATGACATTGATCGTATAACATTTACACACTAGGGCGACACAGAACTAGCTCCAATTCATCAATATAATGTAGGCATGTATTCTGTGTATAGTCATACGTGCTTGGGATAAGAACTTGCATTACATCTTTTGTCCTACCCTCTCGTGGTAGCGGTGTCCTATTGGAAACTAAGGGATATTAATGCCTCCTATTAATAGAGAACCTGAACAAAGCATTAACACATGGTGAATACATGAACTCCTCAAACTACGGCAATCACCGGAAGGAATCCCAATTATTTTCAGCTTGGGGTATGCGGATCAAGACATGTAATAGATGCATACAACTTGCAAGACAGGATCCAAATCAATCTTATACTCGTGAAAATATAATTTGTTCAGATCTGAAATCATGGCACTCGGGGCCTAGTGACAAGCATTAAGCCTAGCAAAGTCATAACAACATCAATCTCAGAACATATTGGATACTAGGGATCAAACCCTATCAAACTTAACTCAATTACATGCTCAATCTCATATAATCCCACCATCGTCCAGCAAGCCTACATAGGAATTACCCACTCCCGGTGGTGAGCATCATGGTGGTGTTGATGAAGAAGGGTTGGTCTTCACGACAACGATGATTTCCCCTCTCCGGAGCCCAAAACAGGCTCCAGATCAACCCTCCCGAGGAACACAGGCTCCAAAACTTCTCTCTCATTTTTTATTCGAAGATGTGATTTTAGAAGACTGGAATTAGGGTCAGAGGAGCCATGTGGGACCCACAAGACATCATGGTGCTGTCTGGGTGGGGGTGCCCTATTAGCTTGTAGCCCACTAGGAGCCTCCCTCGAATAGTTCTTCGCTCCATAATTAAATATATATTCCAAAAATAATTCACAAAATGTTTCGTCCAATTCCATGAACTTTTATTTCTACACAAAAATAACACCAAAGTAGTTCTGCTGAAAACAACGTCAGTCCGGGTTAGTTTCATTCAAATCATGCAAATTAGAGTCCAAAACCATAGCAAAAGTGTTTGGAAAAGTAGACGCGTTGGAGACGTATCAACTTACCCAAGCTTAACTCATTGCTTGTCCTCAAGCAATTTAGTTGATAAACTGAAAGTGATAAATAAAACTTTTACAAACTATTTTGTTCTTGTTATTATACACATGCTTAGCTAGTTTTCAAATTTTCAGCATAAATAATAAATAACCACATCCATGATAACAATTAAACATCACATTTACTCATGGAAATACATAACCAACTAGCAAGCAATAATAAAGTATCTCACATGCCAACAATTTTTCAAAACAACCATGCTATAATATGGTGACATGGTAGTTCGCTAGCCCTTTGTGAGACCGCAAAACATAAATGCAGAGCACCTTTGAGGTTCAAGCAGCGACTAAACATTGTAATTCCAGGTAGAAAAGATCCAGTCATTCTAATATCCAACATTAATTAGACTCAATGCATAAGAATGACAATAGTGCTCTCTGATCTAGTGCTTTTAGTAAGAGGATGATGACACAACATAAAAGTAAATAGATAAGCCCTTCACAGAGGGAAGTATTGATTTGCCGAGGTGACAAAGCTCAAAATTTAAAACAGGATTGGAAATATAGTTTTTGGGGTGGTGCAGTTTTCTTGTCAACATTAGGACAAAGGTTTTCAATATCTTCCATGCTAAACACATTATTGGCGGTTCCAAAATAGAATGTAAAGTTTACTCCTATCCACCATTGATGACCCACAAGTATATGGGATCTATCATAGTCCTTTCGATAAGCAAGAGTGTCTAACCCAACAAGGAGTAGAAGCAAATGACAAGCGGTTTTGAGTAAGGTATTTTCTGCAAGCAATGAAATTATCGATAACAAATAGTTTTGTGATAAGGTAATTCGTAACGGGTAGCAAATAACAAATGTAGCAAAGGTGCAGCAAGGTGGCCCAATCCTTTTTGTAGCAAAGGACAACCTGGACAAACTCTTATATAAAGTGAATCGCTCCCGAGGAAACATGGGAATTTTTGTCAAGCTAGTTTTCATCATGCTCATTTGATTCACGTTCGTTACTTTGATAATTTGATATGTGGGTGGACCGGTGCTTGGGTGCTGCCCTTACTTGGACAAACCTCCCACTTATGATTAACCTCTCTCGCAAGCATCCACAACTACGAAAGAAGAATTAAGATAAATCTAACCATAGCATGAAACATATGGATCCAAATCAGCCCCTTACGAAGCAACACATAAACTAGGGTTTAAGCTTCTGTCACTCTAGAAACCCATCATCTACTTATTACTTCCCAATGCCTTCCCCTAGGACCAAATAATGGTGAATTGTTATGTAGTCGACATTCACATAACACCACTAGAGGAGAGACAACATACATCTCATCAAAATATTGAACGAATACCAAATTCACAAGATTACTTAAAACAAGACCCTTCCCATCTCCTCAGGAACAAACATAAATACTCACAAAGCATGTTCATGTTCATAATCATAGGAGTATTAATTATCATAAAGGATCTAAACATATGATCTTCCACCAAGTAAACCAACTAGCATCAACTACAAGGAGTAATCAACACTACTAGCAACCCACACGTACCAATCTGAGGTTTGAAACAAAGATCGGATACAAGAGATGAACTAGGGTTTGGAGAGGAGATGGTGGTGATGAAGATGTTGATGGATATTGACCCCCTCTCGATGAGAGGAACGTTGGTGATGGCAATGGCTTCGATTTCCTCCTTCGGGAGGGAAGTTTCCCCGATAGAACAGCTCCGCTAGGGCTCTAGATTGGTTCTGCCCAAGTTCCGCCTCGAGACACGACGCTTCATCCCGAAAGCTCTCTTATGATTTTTTCCAGGTTAAAACCCTTCATGTAGCAGAAGATGGGCATCGGAGGCCTGTTAGGGGGCCCACAAGCCACAAGGGCACAACTAGGGTGGTAGGCCGTGCCTAACAGGCTTGTGAGCTCCTGGTGGGTCCCCTCTGGTATTTGTTTCGCCCAATATTTTTTATATATTCCAAAATATTTCTCCATAACTTTTCAGGACTTTTGGAGTTGTGTAGAATAGGTCTGTCCTATTTGCTCCTTTTCTAGTCCAGAATTCCAGCTGCCGGCAGTAAACCTTGTAAAATAAGAGAGAAAAGTCATAAGTAGTGTACCATAACGTGTAATAACAGCCCATAATGCAATAAATATCAATATAAAAGCATGATGAAAAATGGACGTATCAACTCCCCCAAGCTTAGACCTCGTTTGTCCTCAAGCAAAAGCCGAGATCAATAAATATGTCCACATGTATAGAGATAGAGGTGTTGATAAAATGAAATACGGACATGAGGGCATCATGATCATATTTAGAACAACAATACTTATTGATACATGATTTCTTATACTAGAGTAACAATTCATCCACAAGGTAAAGTATGAATGAAGAACTCTATTGAGAACCAACAAACTATGCTCCCGGTCATCGAAGCAATTGAAATTTATCACAACATTGGAAAGAGTCAATATAAGAGCTTGTAAAGCAAATACACATACTCAATCATCTTTTAGTCTTTCATAATTGATAACACTCATGCGGTACTCATGAGGTCAAAGCTTCAATTGGACACAAGGAAAGATAGGGGCTTAGAATTTTGCCTCCCAACTATTTACATACAGGGTAATGTCAACAGAATTAACTCATGATCACCCACATCCGAGTAGAGATATGTGTCTAGATGATTCCCCAACACATGACACTTGCCAAGAGAAAAATGCAAAATATAGGAAGTGTTGAAGATCACCATGAATCTTGCATAAAGTTAAGTACTAGAAAGTAAAAGTACCAGATAGGCCCTTCGCAGAGGGAACCAGAGGTTGTCATGCGCTTTTTGTTTTTGGATGTGCAAACCCTGAATGCAAAGGAACGTTGCGTTGTATTGTCCTTCGTGATAGCAACCTTTGTTATGCAGTCCATCACTTTTATTTCTTTACCATCACAAGTTCGTACAACACTTATTTTCCCTTACAATAAAAGATCATACATATTTAGGAGCAATTCTTATTGCTTTTTTCACCGATGACAACTTACTTGAAGGATCTTACTAAATCCATAGGTAGGTATGGTGGACTCTCATGGAAAAACTGGGTTGATGGTGTTTGGATGCACAAGTAGTATATCTACTTGGTGCGGAAGTTTTGGCTAGTATGAGGTGGAAGCAAGCACTACATGTTGGAGGATTTATAACCATATAACTTCTATTCGGAAACAAGCAAACATAACCCATTATGTTGTCTTCCCTGTACAACATCAACTTCTTAGCATATAATATTTTAATGAGTGCTCACAATCATAAAAGATGTCCAAGCTAATATATTTGTATGTGAACCTCTCGTTCTTTATTACTTCCTTTTCATTGCACCAATGACCAATCGCTACGTTTGTCAACTCCCAACAAATTTCAATCGACATACTTCTTATATGTGAAGTCATCACTCCCCATAAGATCATCATATATACTCTTTGATTTTATTATGTTCTTCTTTTATTACTTTTTTTGTTTTTCTCATGATCATAGCAACAAGCAAAGCCCTCACATCAAAACTACTTTTTATTATATAACTCTCGGACTCGCTTACATAAGGGGAACATAAAGAAAAACTCAAAGCTAGATCATATTAAAACTTTATTTTACTAGATCAAGGTAAAACCAAAAGGATCAAACTAGGAAAAATGAGAAAATTAAAAGATGTGATGGTGATACGATACCTGGGCACCTCCCCCAAGCTTGGCACAAGCCAAGGGGAGTGCCCATACCCATGTGTTTAGATGTCCTTCTTCGGAGGTGGTGATGTTGGAGTTGTTGATGAGGTTGGAGGCTTGTCCTCCGTCTTCCAATGCATAGGCTCACCATCGTAAAAACATGAATAGTCTCTGGGATCGTCAAATCTGCAGCCGAACTCATTCACTTAAATTCGTATTCATACTCACAATTTTTGTTTTGCAGGTGATAGATCTGAGCTTGGAGATGTTCGATTTTCTCGTAAAGCTTGAAGATGTACTCCTCGATATCCTTGTCGTCCAGCTTGTGATTACGAGTGATTATGAGTAAACTCCGCAATCATAATATGATTGGCATTCGATCCATGTTCTTCTCGAGATAGGGGTTGATGACCTTCTCGAGGAACTTGTCCTTTGAAGCACTTGGGGACGTCATAGCGATCTAAATCTGCTGCAGAAACAGCTCAAAACAAAAACAGAAGGTATTTTCGTGATACGAAGGTCCAAACCTTTGGGAGACTATATAATGAATTTTTACCAACCCAAAGGAGTGTACCACAAGAAAACAGAGTCCAGAGCGGGCACGGGGTGGCCACAAGCCACAGGGGCGCGACCAGGGGGGTCGGCCGCGCCCTGCAGGCTTGTCGCCTCCTTGTGCACTTTTCGGACTACTTTAAATTTTCCTAATTTATTAAATATTCCAAAACGGAGAAAAATTTCTATTGGAAATTTTTTGGAGTTGGTTTGCTTACCGTACCACATACCTATTCCTTTTCGAAGTCTGAAACGTTCTGGTAGGTCTCCCTAATGTACTCCTCCGGAGTAATAGTATTGATAATATTGGTTTCAATATTTATGGGAGTACCTGAGATATAATGTTTGATTCTTTGCCCGTTTACCACCTTCGGGTTAGTGCCTTCGGCATTGTTGATCTTGATGGCACCGAAACGATATACTTCCTTGACAATGTAAGGCCCTTCGCATTTAGAGAGGAGTTTTCCTGGAAAAATTCTTAAACAAGAATTGTATAGACACGATCACCTACATTGAATTCACGATTTTGCATCCTTTTATCATGCCATCTCTTAGCCTTTTCTTTCAACAACTTGGCATTCTCATAGGCCTGGGTTCTCCATTCATCAAGTGAGCTAATGTCAAATAACCTGTTCTCACCAGCAAGTTTGAAATCATAGTTGAGCTCTTTAATTGCCCAATAAGCTTTATGTTCTAGTTCAAGAGGTAAGTGACATGGATCGGTGTCAAAACCGGCGGATCTTGGGTAGGGGGTCCCGAATTGTGAGACTAGGATCGATGGTAACAAGAGACAAAGGGGACAACAGTGTACCAAGGTTCGGGCCCTCCTATGGAGGTAATACCCTACATCCTCCTTGATTGTGTTGATGGTGTAAGGGGTTACAGAGTTGATCTACCTTGATATCGTATGTATAACCCTAGATGAGTTGTTCTGTCTATACCCTAAAACCCTTCGTCTTATATAGATGCCGAGGATGCCTAGGGTTTACACATGGTCGATTACATGCCGAAGATATAAACTTGCCTAACTATTACATCAGACGTGGAGTGCAAGCCTTGTTTCCCGAAGCTTCCATCTAAGAGATTGGGCCTTCAAATCCTTCGGTGTTTGGTAATTAGCCCTCATACTCCGGCCCATAACAATAGGTCGGCTATCCGAGGACCCCCTAATCCAGGACTCCCTCAATAGCCGCTGAACTTGCCACCAACGCCAAGGGTCTTCAACTCCAACTGCTTCACGAACAGAGTCTTCGGCTTGCGAGTTGAGTTCCTTCCTACCGAATCATAGTTCGGCCTCCGATGACAACTAGTCTTCCGCATAGTGGCACGTCCGAATACTGTAAATTGATTGGCTTTGAAGCCCAAACATCAGGGGATAAACAATGGACCTCTGACGACCTTTCTGACGAAAGGCTACTGCCTACGACGATCGCCAGACCAGTGGTGTAGACTCGATTCTAGGTTCGAGGTCATTTTAATTATAACGATCTATCAATATACCGATCGTGTCCCGTTTTATACGCGATATACTTAACCACACACACGCAATGACTCACATGTCTTGGGAAGTGGAGGGATTCATAGTGCGGCGAGGGGAATCCACATCGACAAGCCTCATAAAAAGAGAAGGAAAACCCCAAATGTTTTTTATGCTTCCCATTCGACTTCTCCACCTCCCATTCCTTTGCACCTCCAGAACACAGATCTAGGTCTCTCCGCCCCCACCTTCGAGCTCGGCAATGGCGGGTCCCAATTTCTAGTGGGAAGCTTCCACGGTCACCAACAAGGACATACTCGACCTCAAGAAGGCCGGTTACCTTCCCGCCAACATCCCTCACCGCGCAATGGAGGACGGCCAAGTGATCCCAACCCCCAGGCCAGGCAAGAGGGTGGTGGTCATTCCCCACTTCATCAGGGGGTTGAGCTTTCCACTCCACCCCTTCGTTAGGGCGTTAATGTTCTTCTATGGCATCGACTTCCACGACCTCCCGCCGAACTCCATCATGCATATCTCGACGTTCATCCTCGTCTATGAGGCCTTCCCGCGCGTCGAGCCACACTTTGGGCTCTGGCTGTGGGTCGTTAATATCAAGCCCAAATGCGTCGGCGACAAGCACATGGACTGTGACGGGTTTGTCATCGGCAAGCATGCCGGCGTCGGGTGGCCGTCGGACACCTTCATCGACACCATCAAAGGATGGCAAAAGGACTGGTTCTATGTCACCGAACCACGAGAACAGGGCCAACTCCCTGCCGCCGCATTCAGATCCGGTCCTCCCACCAGACTGGCTTTGTGGCCCAAAAAGGGCCTGGTCTGGGGTTCAGGCAAAGAGGTGACCGACCTGCAGAAGCGCCTATGCTCCCTGGTCAAGGGGGCATCAAGCTGGCCGATGTGGTCCAGGTGATGCTCCGAAGACGCATCCTCCCCTCCCAGCTTCGGGACACTCCCTTGTGGGCTCAAGAACTCGAAGCCGACTCCACAGTCCAGAATCTCTTCCGCACTACGCGGGAGAAGCTGTGGAAGATGCTCTTCAAATCGATGAAGAGCTGGCCATCCCAGGAGGAGGACAAGTGTCTGCACGCCGCCAAGCCCGATTCTGAGATATGATATTCCCTAGCTTGGTTGGTTTTACTACACAGAGAATCCATACATTCTCTTATCTTATCTGTTGTGGCGGAGATGGAGAAGAAAGCCAACAACATCAACAGTCCGGTTCCTTAGCCCGAAGACGAGAGGATCGGGCTGTTAGTCAGGATGCTCGTGGAAAAGCCTTACGACGCTCCCACAAAGAAAGAGAAGAAGAAGAAACCAGGTCAGGATGGCCTTTGCATCAAGGACCAGCCTAATGTTGCATCCGAAGACACCCCCGCCTCCTCAAATCAGGAGGAGGCCGAAGAGGGGGAACAAGAGGAGGAGGAGGTCGAGAGTGAGGGGGAGAAAAATCCCCATGTGCTAAGAAGAGAGCGGCGTCTTTGGACGTCCCGGGGCAGGTAGCTTCTCCTGCCCCGAAGAGGGTGCGACAGGCACGGGTGGTTCTATCTGACAATAGCTCAGACTCAAGCTCCGCGTCCGAAGACCCCGAAGAGGTTCCACGAAGGAGCCTAAGGGTCAAGCCCCCTCCGTCCAGGTTAGGATCTGAAGACCCTCCTACCGCTAACTAGTAGGTTCAGAGTTTGCTAACATGCAGGTTATTGGTCCAACAGCCCCCCACGCGTTATCCCCACCAAGGTGGTATCGGATGGGGAGACCCCACCTGCCGAACATGCGGAGAGCAGGGATGCCTCGCACCCCACCACCCCAGGTGCAATGAAGGATGCCGTGGAGGTGTCGTCCCAGCCTACTCCAATGGAGGCGGACACAGGGGGTGAAGGAGATCGCCCCGTGGCCGAGGCTAACGCTTCTGCCACCAAAGAACGGGGTACAACGCCCCGCCCAGGAAAGGAGGCCAGACGAGCGGGCAATCGGTCCCCTACGAGTACATCTTCGGAGTGTACTGTGCTTCCAGAGGCACCGAACCAATCCCCGGTGGGTGATCGAGAAATCCGATCATCCCCGGCATCGCCGACCAATAGGTGGTCGGCCATGGAGGAGGCTCTATCGAGCGCCTCCATCCCCAAGGATCACCGCACCCTTATGGGTGCGTTACTACAAAGCGTCCAGTCCGTTGACAACAGACTAAAGGAGGCCTTCAAAGGTCTCCTTGGGGGCTTTCAAGTAAGTCACCCGATATTTTGCTAAGATTTTTATTTATCCGTACTGTATACATGGCAGCCCCCAAGCCCTAGGTGAGGTGAACAAGCTCACCTAGGGGTCACATCTTGATCTGATGATGCAGTAGAAGCACATTAAGTGTTCAACATGCTAGGATAAATCGATATATAATCGTATTGTCTATAATTCGGGAAGTGAGTGCCGATGTGATGTATAAATTGTATGTGTAATCTAGGCTTCATCATCAGCGGCGGGCAAAAATGGTGCCGAGTTGGATGAGCTACATCGGAAGCTCAAGCACTCCGAGGATGAGGTGGAAGCCCTCAACAAAACGTTCGTTGAGGCATAGGGTAAGTCCAAACTAAACTCAAATACTTTCCCCCAAATATTATCAATGCAGATTCCTTTTATATAAAGGTTTATCATTTTGCAGCTTCATCAAAATAGATAGAAAAGCTCAAGGCCGAACTTCAATGTGCCAAGGACGAAGCGGCCATTGAGAAGGCGGCGGCCAAAGAAGCGGCCACCGCACTCTCCGCCCTACGAGCCACCAGCAATAAGCATAAGGCTCATGTGGCGGAGATATAGGATGAGCTCAAGGATTCTAGCAAAAAGTGCGAGGCCTTGGAGAAAAAGAATAAGGCAAGCTCGGCCAAACTGTCCACCATGAAATTCGATCTCCAGAAGGAGCGGAAGGACAGACGGTTCTTTGAGGAGCAGGTGCGCCCAGCCAAGGAAATAGCCGATGGTAAGCCATACTCCCTAAAGTGCATATTCGGGGATAGCAGATTTGAATTGCTGACCTGGGTGTGGCGATCCTCAGGCACATCCACCGATCTCTAGAAGAGCATGGCGGATGCCAATCAGCTGTTCGCCTCGCGGGGAGAGGAAGACGAAGCTCGGACGTTCTGGGCACAGTTTGGAGCCCCCGAGCGTCCTCCTCTTTTGGTGGAGCAGCTGAAACAGCTAATGGAGCTGCACTAGATGACGGAGCCGGCCATGAAGGACCTCTGCATCTGCTTATGGCCCGGGGAGCCACTCCCAGGCAGTTACTTTGGCCTGGTGCAGAGACTGATTGCTGCCACGCCCCGCCTCGACGCTGTCAAGCACTCCTCCTGCATCGAAGGAGTCCGAATGGCCCTTGCCAATGCCAAAGTGCACTGGTCGGGGATCAATCCGATGATGGTCGCCGCCGACCTGCCACCACCAGGGAAGGAGCAACGACGCCCCGAGCTATACTTCGATGGAGTGATGGAGAGTGTGCGGGTGATAGCGTCATAGTGTTCGGGTGAAAAATTATTTGAATGAGCTTGTAACGTATCTGAAGACCCGTGATAACTTTTAATGATATTCGTGTCCGCTCTTATATGATTTTGTATTCTTTTATAACTCCCATGTGGTCGTTTAATACTAAAAGATGCGAGTCGTCGGCTTCAGCCCCCACGTAGATACTACCTGGTGTGTTTATGCCAATGCACTGTATCCCTTAGCCATATTATCGGAACCCGAAGGTGGTGTAGTGTGGCAGACTAGGCAATCTGACTATAGTGCTTTATTTCTTTCACTTAACAAAAGGGGCGCGAAAAGGACTACAGGAAGCGTATGATTAGCCACCGGAGTGTTTGCGATGTTCGGACAAACCGAGGCCGAAGCCAACATCATAATGTTTGTGCAAAGGGCAAGTTCCTTGTATAACATGGAATAACCGCTTACCAGGATTGAAGTATAATACTTCTAGCTTGGGGTTCACAGATCGGATCGCGCATACTATGATAGTCCGTTTTAGGCTTTCTCCCTTGAGGTGCTTCACCTGACTATTCGGAAGCACAATCACAGGGGTGCTCCCTTTGACCTTTTAGCCAAACGAACAAAACATAAAGGGGCAAACACATGTGCCAGGCAATCCAACTTAATGACCAAAGACATAGTTTGGAACCGATGCATATAAAGTGAACGCCAAGACTCCGAACACACGATAGTTAAGAAAAAATGTGTTTGAAATCGAGCCCCAGGTCTATTAGCCGATTACCTCGTGTCATACCGAACAGGTTCATGAGAAGAGGGAGAAAGGAGAAAAAGTATGTGCCGGAAACAGGACAAATGAGGCATACTTGCGCCACACAATTTCTCATTTTCTCAACAACTCTTATAACTTGGATTGCCGAAGCAACTGTTTACAGGTATGCGAAAGAAAAACAGAAATAAATTCCTGTAGGAGTTGTTGTACCAGGGGTCTTCAATTGGTGGCCTGACGTCCTTGATATGCCCCCTTGCTAGTTGACTCCTGCTCTTGGATGCACCTTGATGGGTGTTAGTGTGGGTGGGTTTTGCTAACAAAATACTGAGAGACCGCAACATTATTTTTGAGATTTACGCCGTAGGCAGGCTCTTTTACGATGTATTGGTGGTAGTAGGTCGGGGTATCCAAACACCCACCTTTATTTCCCCACCGCTTCCCATGGGATCTTAAGTGCGAAGTTGTTCCTCCTTGGCACATACTTTGCTGGTCAAGAAATTGTGCGGTGGGGGCGAGTCCCTATAGAGGGGAACAGGAAGGATCCGAGTTTTTGGACTAAAGCCGAACTCATTTCCCAGCTCTATGTGCCTTTACGGAGGATATCGAAACTTGCCGATCTTCTTTATAGCTGAATTCGGCTGCTAGGGCCAGTGAATGTTCCTCAGTTCTAAGGGAGCGCTTGGTATTGCCGTTGACAATAATGACCACCTTGGGGCCTGTCATCTTGATCTTGAGGTATGCATAGTGTGGGACCGTGTTGAAACGAGCAGATGCTGTCCATCCAAGCTGAGCATGGAAGTTGCCGCGGAAGGGCACGATGTCGAAGATCAAGTCTTTGCTGCGAAAGTTGTCGGGTGAGCCAAACACGACCTCTAGAGTTACTGAGCCCGTGCATCGGGCCTCAACGCCCGGGATCACTCCTTTGAAGGTAGTGCTACTTGGTTTGATCCTTGATAGATCATTGCCCATTTTTTGACCGTATCTAGGTAAATCAGGTTAAGGCTACTTCCACCGTCCATTAGGACCTTTGTGAGATGATACCCATGACGGGTACTGGTCAGATGATCACGTCGATCAAAGGTGATTGGGTATGCCGACCATGGGTTGTACTTCGGGGCTATGGGTTCCATCACGCAAACTTCCCGGAGGGCGTGCTTCCTCTCCTTCTTCAGTATGTGGGTGATGTATATCATGTTCACCATTTTTACTTCGGGAGGGAACTTGTTCTGTCCGCCACCAATTGGACCCGAGGCTCATCTTCGTCCTCGCTGCGCGAGCTTTTGCCTTGGTCTTTGGGTTGTATCTTGTCGACCTATTTAAACACCTAGCAGTTGTAGTGTGTGTGGTTGGCAGGCTTTTTTGAAGTTCCATGGATTTGGAAAGGCCTTTCCATGATCTTCTCGAGCTGAGTGGGTCCGTCATGGTTGCCATTAGGGGGCTTCTTCCGCTGCCCAGGTCGGGAGTTGGGGAATCCGGCATTAATAGTCGTGTCTTCGGCATCACTAGTATTGTGTCGGCGCTTATTGTAATTGCGCTTTGGCTTTGAGTTCCCATCTTGGGCTTTAGGTGCCACGGGATCTTCAGAATTCTGGTTGCGTCTAGCCAGCTAGTTATCCTTGCCCGCGGAAAAGCGGGTCATGATGGAGGTAAGGGCGGACATAGTTTGAGGCTTGTCCTAGCCTGGCTGGCGGGCCAGCCATTCGTCCCGAATATTGTACCGGAAGGAGGCTATTGCCTCAGTATCTGGAGAGTCAACGATTTGGTTCTTCTTAGTCAAGAACTGATTCCAGAACTGTCGGGCGGACTCGCTGGGTTTGTGGACGACATAGCTAAGATCGGAAGAGTCCCACGGGCGGACATAGGTCCCTTGGAAGTTAGAGCGAAATGCGTCTTCCAGGTCTTCCCAACATCCAATGGAGTTTTTGGGGAGGTTGTTTAACCAAGGCCGTGCTGGGCCCTTAATCTTAAGAGGTAGGTATTTGATGGCTTGGAGATCATCTCCTCGTGCCATGTGGATATGGAGGAGGAAGTCCTCGATCCATATAGTTGGGTCAGTGGTCCCGTCGTACTGTTCTATATTCACGGGTTTGAACCCTTCGGGGAACTGATGCCGCATTACCTCATCTGTGAAGCATAGAGGGTGAGCGGCGCCTCTGACCCGGGCTATGTCGCGCCTGTATTCGGCATCTGTATGGGGCCGGTTGCGTTCCCGGACTTTGTTGTTTTGGTCGAACCATGGTCTCTACTCGCCACGTCTATCGAGCACGTACTCGCTGGATCCATAGATGGATCTAGTGTAGCCTGCTCTGTGATCCAGGTCATCTCGCTGGTCGAACTTGTCATTGGGCTCTAATGGATCCTTACCTCATCTTCTGGGCACTGTCAGTATGTAACCAACATCGTCGGCCGTCCTGTCTCGACCATGAGGGGGGGGGGGGCGATCCGGCTTGTCATACGGAGTACGGTTTGGAGATGGAGTATCAGTAAGTTCCTCATTGAATTGCGGCAGCAACCTTCTCCGAGGGTATCTTTTGAGCTGGTTTGACGGACCAGTGTCGTATACTTCCTCGGCTGAGAGGACTTTCGTCCATCGATCATTGAGGTCGGCCTGTTTGGCTTTGAGTTCCCGTTCTTTGGCCTTTAGGCAATGAGCCGTTGCTATAAGCTATTGCCTGATTTCCTCCTGATCCTCAAGGTTATCAGGGATGTACAAGTCATCAGCTTCCAGTATATCTTCCTCCTCGACGGGGGGAAGCTAATCGTCGCCTTCGGGGTCATTGATGGTTTCGGGGTTGTTTTGATCCTCAAGCTCTTCCGGACCCTCAAACGGGTGCTCGGGGATATCGGGATTGTGATTATCGGCGGGGGCATTACCTTCCCTGTTGTTGATAATAGCTCTTCTTCCCTTTTTGCTTTTAGACCGCTTATGCGTTTTCCGGCGCCTTGATGGCGCGTCACCCAATTTGTCACCGTTGTTCTGAGGCGTATTGTCGCCGTTGGAGGTAGGAGTGTCCACCATGTAGACGTCGTATGTAGAAGTGACGGCCCAACTCCTAGTGTTAACGGGGGTGGGAGCATGGTCCTCTTCATCCATGTATTCTGCCTCCTCAAGGCATAGTTTAGCACGTCGGTTAAGTCTTCGACGGTGGATATCAAGTGGATTTTGGGTGGGTCGATAAATCCGCCCCTACCCGAACTATAACCGGGCCGGGTGTAGATCAGGGCTGGATCGTCGGTGATCCTCATCGACGAGAATTTCTCCAAGGCCTCGTCTATCGCTGAGGGCCCGATCGGATCCAATAGTTTGGAACACATGGAGTTAACCCCCATGAAGTCCACCCATGGGGAGTGTTTGAAAGGAACACATGTCTGGTTATATGGCTTGATGGCCTGACCGGGATGAGAGGTCGGACTACCGCCATGGGTGACCCTATTGGCATGTCCGAAGAAGGGGCTCGAGGTTAAGGCCCAGAGTCCTCAGGGGCTACAGGCAGAGATGTGAGCCCGATTAGTGATAAGTGGCCCCGAGAGTCGACGGAGAACTCTAAGTTTCCAAACCCGACCTCTTGATCAGGGGCAAAGCTCCCAATGCAGCCTAGATGGTGTAGGATCGAAAGTAGGTCTAGAGGGGGTGATTACACTACTTGACTAAATAAAAATATGCTTTTTCCCAATCTTAGTTCTTGGCAGATTTTAGCATTCATAGTATGTCCAGTACACCCTACACATGCATGTCTAAGAGTATAGTAGTAGAAAGTAACAATACACATGAGTAAAAGGATATGGTAGGAAGATCAAACACAATTGTCGACACGATGATTTTTCCCGTGGTTCTGATAGGTGGTGCTATCGTACATCCACGTTGATGGAGTCTTCAACCCACGGAGGGTAACGGTCACGAGAGTCCACAAAGGGGTCTACCCTCGGAGGGTTCAACGAAGAAGCAACCTTGACTATACCATGACAACCTATGTCCACGGAGGACTAGCCTTACACGGGGCAGATCTTCACGAAGTAGGCGATCTCCTTGCCCCTACAAACTTCTTGGTTCAATCCACAACATGAAGTAGGAGGCTCCCAAGAGACACCTAACCAATCTAGGAGGCACCACCCTCCAAAAGGTAATAGGCTCGGTAATGACGATGAACTCCTTGCTCTTGTGCTTCAAGATGATAGACTCCTCAACACACTATCTCTCTCACACAGATTTGGCTTGGTAGAAGAGATGGGATTGGTGGAAAGCAACTTGGGGAGGCTAGAAATCAAGATCCATATGGTTGGAGTGGAAGATCTTGACCTCAACACAAGGGTAGGTGGATCTCTCTCAGAAAACTGAGTAGGATAGGTATGGAATAGTTCTGAGTGCTTCTCTTTCGAGTAGGTAGTGGTGGAGGGGTATATATAGGCATCCCCAAAAATCCAACCGTTACACACAAAATGACCAACTCAGCGACACCGATGTGTAAATCTCGGTGGTACCGAAGTGACCAAAAGGTGGCAACTTTTGAATCTCGGTGAGACCGATATAGAAATCTCGGTTGCCCCGACAAGGTGACCAACGGCCAGATTTGCCAAACTCGGTGACGCCGATTCACCATTTTCGGATGGACCGAAAATGTGAACTTGCGTAACAGAAACTTAGCAATCCAACTCGGTGACACCGATAGCAGTGTCGGCTGCATCGAAGTGTTAGGGTTTGGCTGAGTCTGTCTAGGGTTTGGAATCGGTGGCACCGGGATAGGAATGTTGGTTGCATCGATTTTTCATGTTTGGATAGAGACACACTTTGGTGGGAGAGCTTGTGGATGTTTTGGTGACCGTCACTTGTGCACGTTTGAGCATATTGTTCACCATCAAAACCTTACCCCCTTTTAATAGTATTGGCTTTCCTATGGTCTCAAGGTGATTTCTCACAAATGTAAAATGTAGAGTCCTCTTGATTGAAGCTTGGCCAACCTATTCCCTTGCATCTTGGGGGAAGTTCCACAATCTGCACAATCTTTTGCCATCCCTACCATTGAACTTTTCCTGAAATATACTTGGTGGAAACATTAGTTCAATGACACATATGTTGTTACTAATTACCAAAACCACCAAGGGAGCAAATGTGCTTTCAATCTCCCCCTTTTTGGTAATTGATGACAACATATAGATCAAAGCTTTGACAAAGATATAATCAATGAATATAATCATCGCTTCGAGAAGTATGTGATAAGCAAGAGCTCCCCCTAAATTTGTGCATTATTTTGTTTAAATTTGCGTTTGAATGCAAATGCACAATCGATTAGGTACATGGGTCACTTCTTACATGTCACATACCATTTGGTCGTGTGCGAGAGTAAATGGAATGAGCATCATAGCAAAACACAATCAACAAACGATGAACGATCGTCACATAAGCATTAAGATGATAGGAAATAGTAGCATCACACATCAAAACGTATGATCAAACATCATCAAACTTATATGACAAGCAACCAAAAGTGTATCATAGCAACCAAAAGGAATTGTTTATGAAAACAAGCAACAAAACAGCAAACACTCTCTCACTCGAAGCCTAAAGATCTATATGCACTTCTCCCCCTTTGGCAACAAGTTACCAAGAAGTTCAAAGGCATTCATCTAAGCGTTCTGGGGAAAATCTCCTCCGGTTGCTGATGAAGGAGTCAAGAGAATGGCGTCGGCGAAGGTCTCTGCAGATGTCGTGGATGGAGCTGGAGTGGATACTAGAGGAACTGGAGCTAATGGAGCAGGAGTTGTGCTGACAGTAGCAGGAGCTGATGAAGAGGGCCTCAAGTCAGATGTAGGCACTATGGCTGATCTAGTCTGAGTAGTGAACTGTGTGCCCGACTTGAGAGGTGATCCATCCTCCTCCTCCTCCTCCTCCTCCTCCTCATCATCATCATCATCTGAACAAGTAGAAGAGACCCGAGGGATGTGCACTTAGTCAAATTCCTTCTAAAGCTCTACAACTGTCTTTGTCACCTTGTCCATCTTATCATTTAGAGTCTTGATCCTTGTCTCAAATATTCTCACAAGACTGTTCTGGGTGTCCAGAATCCCCTTGATATCCTTCTGCATGCTCTGAACTACTGAGATCAGAAGATCCATTTGCTCGTTTCATGATCTGGGGGCTTGAGCACTAGCGGCTCGAACTGCTTCTGCCTCTGCCTATGTTGTAGCAGATCTGGGATGATCTGGGTGCATCACCACAACATTATCCTCAATTTTCGGCTGTAGAGGCAGATGTGGACGATCTAGAGCAAAGATGTGCTTCTCCAATTGAGAGTTGATAAGCAACAGGATGTAGGGTGCATAACAACAAGAGCGCTTCTGATGAGCAGCAACCCTGTTGATTGTCTCGACAATCAAATCCATGACTCTAATCCTGGTATGTCCGTCAAGGTGGATCAACATGTTGATGGAGTAGCCTCGGATCATCTTATCATCTCCTGACTTGGGAATTAAGGTATGCCTCAGAATAGTGTTCATGGTATAGAGGCTTGCTTGCAGATAGTAGATGGATCCTAGCTTGTGTGATTGCACTTTGTCTACAGGGATAGGAGTATACATTTCCTTCATGGCATTGTGAATTGCCTTGGATTCTGAGTATACATCCAGATCACCACCCTGAACATCTGGAACTCCTAGAAGTGCAGCCCACTCCTCAATAGTAGATTCATACCTTGCTCCTTCAGTCATCCATACAATTCTACCATCTCCGTATAAATGTGTAGTGGAGTAGAATTGCATGATCATCTCATCGTTCCATGCAGTAAGCTCTCTACCAATGAGCTTATCCAGACCAATGCAGTGGAAATTATCTTGGACACTTGGAAAGTAGTCCTCATTCTCCTTAATAAATTTCCAATCAACATATCGCATATCGCTAACAGCAGGGCTCTGTCAAGCAGCACTGTCTCATAAAAGTCCTGTTGCTCTCTGGTGTAGAATCTGTATTCAACAAAGGTTTTCCTCCTCTGAGCATAAGGATCTATACACTACTAGGACAAACCTTATAGGTAGGATCCTACTAGTAGCGCTGGAAAAATACAAACGTTGCTGCTAAGTACTAGTAGTGTTGTATTCAGGCAGCGCTACAAGTAAGGTCTTAGCAGTAGTGCTAGAACCTAGAAAGCGCTGCTGCTAAGGGGGGCCCGACGATCCCACCAACAGTATTTATAGTAGAAGTGCTTTCTTAAGAAAAGCGCTACTGCTACGCCTCTTATCAGTAGCTCTTGTTACCCACCAGCACTACTGCTAAGTGAGCCATGGACTTATCCTCTTCGCCCCGCACGGCCCATCTCTCTCACTCTCTCTCCCCCTCCCTCCCTCTCCCTACAACGCCACCCCTCACTCCCTCCCTCTCCCTGTGTTGCCGCCTCTCCCCTCACTCCCTCCCTCTCCCTGTGCCGCCGCCACTCTCTCCTTCCTCACTCCCTCCTCGTCCCTGCGCCGCCGCCGTAGCCACCCCTCACTCCCTCCCTCTCCATGCACCACCGCCTCGCCCCTCACTCCCTCCCTATCCCTGCGCCGCTGCCGCCCCTCACTCCTCGCCAACGACCTCGCCCCCGACCCTGACCCTGACCTCGACCTCGGCCCCGACCCTGACCTCGACCCCGGTGACCTCGACCCCGGCCGACCCCGACACTGACCCCGACCTCTGGTAAGACATCCCCACGCCTATAGGGTTCTTGCTAGGGACTAGATGATGCCCCGAACGTTGTTGCGGGAATTTTTGCAATATATTGTGTTTTATTATTTTCTATATATTTGCTTGATGAGGTGTCATACTTGCGTGTTGAGAAAAATAGGTTAGTGGGCGCTAGTTAAATTCAAATGAGATGATTGTTGTACAAATGATAATTAGAAAGTAAAACATTAAGCAATAAGAAAATTTTCTCATAGGATTTTTTCTCGACACCGACGATGCCTGGCCCACATCCTCGTCGTCGAGTGGTCAGTGAGAGCCTGCTTGATAGGCGCCATGTTTGGGACTGGGCTCAGCCGGGCTGGCACTGGGAGGTGCTACCTTCTTGGGCTCGGAGCTTGGTGAGGAATCCAGGTCTCGTCGTTGACCCGGAGCTTCTATGGTGGCGGTCACGTGGGCCACTTTCGGTGTGGAGGGAGCGGGCCCCGGTGGAGGTGGTACGTTGCCGTGTCAGGGAAGAGGACAAGCACGTCCGTCGTTACATGGCGGCATAGGACGCCAGGTTCAACAATACCTGGTAGATTCTTCAGGGATCTCACCCGAGTTATGATCCCGTGATGGTTCCTTATCTTTGGCTTTCCACCGCCAGCGACTCAAAGACCGCTAGTGAACCCAGGTCACCATCCTCCACTTTGGATTCTAGGATATTCGATCCATATTAGTGATCTTATATGATAATATTCGAGATGTATTAGTTAATATTTGATGATGCATTAACTAGATTATTTGGGATGATGTATTAGTGATATTATATTCGAGTTCATTATAAATGTATTAATGATATTTTACCGGTATAATGCATGCGGTGCGCCTCCTCTTCTTCTCTTCTTTGCGATATATTCAAGCGCGTGCCGGAATTTTTGAATCATGAACACAGCTTTACTCATTTGCTAGAATGAACATGTCATATTCTTAATATAGAGGATGTATTGATTTTATTGTTTGCAATGTACCTCTGAGTGGCCTATGTTCTGCCGGAATGTTGATTCGTTTCCGTTTCGGCATATTTCAGGCGCTCAATATGTCCTGTTTTAGTAAAGGTCATGCCGAATTTTGTTTCATGAATTTTAGCATGACTTGTGCAAAAATGTAGGACATATCGAGTGCTTGTGATTTACCAGTCATTCCGGCAAAACATAGGGCATTTTTTCTATGCCATTGCTCGATATATGGAACGGGTTGACTTTAGGTCTGTTTCAGCTCCTTGTGTGTCTTTCAGTAAGGGAGAGTGTCCACCATATATATATATATGAGAGAGGAAGAATCCCGACTATTGTCATGGGGGTTGCTTCTCCTTCTTTTCCTTGTGCTAGATATTTTTAATGCACTAGGGAAAGGAGGAGTAGCGACCATCACCGACGGTCGAAATATGAGAGAGGAAGAATCTATATTGTTGTCATGGGGGTCGCTTCTCCTTCGTTCCCGTGTGCTAGACATTTTGGTGTAATGCACTTAGGGACGAATGGAGGATGCACCATCATCGACGGTCGCAATATCAGAGGGAGTGCCCACCATATACATGAGATGAGAGTTTAGGAAGGAAAGACTCGACAGACCTAAAGTCAACCGGTTGCATATTGAGTAATAGTGATCTGTGTGGTGATCTGTTTCGTGATAGTTGCCTTTGATTGATTTTAAATGTTTCAACTATGAACATAGGAAATGTCTGACAACGAAAGGGAATTCGTTATGTGCGAATACTGCGAAGACGAGCGCGGCCTATGTCACAAGACTTACCTAGTTGATGGTAGGCGCTTCAGCATCATGCTGTATGAGACCTTTGAAGTGGATACAGGAAGTCACAACGACAAGTCTTTATTCGTAATTAATCATATCTTCTGCTTCTTTTTCTTCAACTTATAATATTAATTTTTACTATTCTACTAGCATATCCCCTGCCATGCAAGAATTTATGTCTTGGATAAGATTGGTTTCGATACTAAAAAAGTATGAAGGTAAAGAAAGTTCACTAGAGGACCGAGCATGGTTATACTTTTGCCGTAAAATTGTACAATGCAGACACCTACTCCTATTTTGAATGCAAAAGTTGGAGAGCACTATGCAAGGCTTAAGCATTTGAGCCTAATATGCTTATCACCTTTGATATTTGTCCTCAAGATGAAATTGAAGGTAATATCGACATCTAGGTCGATGTGCAGACGCCTCCAGTTCTACCATTATGTGAGTTTCTCAACCATATTTGTTAAGTAATTTATATTGTTTATTCAAAAATAGTTGACAACTAATTTCTATTGACAACTTATTTCCATTCAAGGAAACATGTCCAGCGCTTGGTAGACAGCACCTACTACTGTCCCGGGGCTGAACTAAACTGCGAGGAGATATGTCATTATGTTTCATGGCTTGAGGATCTTGATGCTGTCAAGACAGGTTATTTTCCTAGACTTCGAGATATTAGTACTCAAAACGTGCGACCACTAGTGTGCGTATTGAACTATGGTCACATCTATCTAGGAAAGATGGTAATATTTTTACTATTTGTCCTCAATGCATATTTTGCATACATTATTTTTAAGCTAAACTTCATTGCTAAGTATGTTACTACAATGTTCATCAACAGGGACTCCCGATGAGTGTTGTGCCTCGTTGGATCGAGTCTAAAGGTCGCATGGCCATGTTTAGCTTACAGCCAAGATATCATGTATTGCACATGAGTGCATTCATCATTTCCCGAAGCGAGCAAGTCTTAATAGTCAAAGACTGGAGCAAAATTGTGAAGGATCGCAGAGAAGTACTAGGGGCAACAATCAGAAGCGCATCCCACAATTAGGAGACATGTTCATATGCATTCTCCAATATGATGAAGAAGGAGTGGCACACATGTTTAATGCTATTTTACCTGAGAGACGGCAGCAGGAGTAGGTCCTAGGTATTAAGAACAATTAGTTAGTGCTGATTATATATGACTAGTGACCTAGTGACCAAGTTGATGCCTAAGTTGATGATGATTATGAGGAGTTGTTATATGATGATGATGATGAGTTGTTGTTATTATAACTAGTGACCAGTTTGTTATATTATGTCTCATGGACAAAAATGATGATGATGATGAGGAGTTCTTATATGACAATGATGTATTATGATGATCTGATGAAACTACTGTATAGAGCATGTATAAATACATCACAAATACGTATAGGGGGTATGAATCTGTGAAAACAGTAATACTAGTAGCAGCGCTGGATTATCATAAGTGCTTGCCCCTCTGCAACGCTACTGCTAACGAGACTTAGCAGTAGCGCCTTAGCAGTAGTGCTGGACTCAGCGCTACTAGTAAGGGTATTTCCATCGCTACTACTAGGCTTTCTCCTAGTAGTGATAGCTCTCCAAGCTCTCAATCCTGAGTCTTTCCTCTTCTTCATGTCTTCAGCAACTAAGTGGCTGACATCATGTACTGGAAGATGTGGTCTGAGCTTCATCAAAGAAGTCAAGTCATCATCATCTTCACATCTGGAGGCAGTACCTTTATTCTTTTCAAAAGCTGGAATGTCTCTAGTAGTCCTCTTGGACTTCTGTGCAGCCGCCTTCTTGGATGTAGGCTTGGTGCTCTTGGAAGTGCCAGTCTTTGGCATAGCATCAACCATAAGCTTCTTGGCATTCTTCTTGGGAGGAGCCTTTGCAGCTGGCTCATCCTCCTCTTCCTCAGCAGCAGCACCAACAGCCTCCTCTGGATCCTCATACATGGAGGTAGGCATGACTATCACATGAACAATACTTTTCCTGGCTTTCTTCTCCCCTGCCTTCTTAGGCATAGGCTTCCTTGGGGATCAACAAACATTGTGTCCCTAGCACTCTCATGTGCTTTCATAGTCTCAGAGCTGGCATAGACCTTGCTGACAACTCTTCTGGAAGAAGTAGTTTCAGTTGCTGACTTCTTAGCAGCCTTTTCTTGCTTCTTGGCAAGAATCTCCTCAGCTATAAAGTCCGAATCCTGTTCATCGGAGTTTATCTTCTTGCTGGTCCTGGTGGCAGCCTTGGGCAACCGATGGGAGCTGGGGGTGCCTGGATCTGAAAAAGAAATGGGCTCTGGGCTTGTGCCTGAACTCATGTCGACTCCTTGATCTGGCAAATTCTCGCTGTCCTCACCATCTGACATACTAACCCTGTGAATAGAATATAGAAGAGCAGAAGAAGATAAGTCATCACAAAATGAGGCTGGTTTTTTGAAAGTTTGAACACTAGATTTTCAATGTTTTGCATTCTGTCAAATGAATATCAGTACAACCGAAGCAAAATTTTCGATGCCACCGAGACTAACTGTCCCTCTTAACAGAACCTTCGCACTCTTTTCGGTTGGACCGAAAAGAAGCATTTGGTTCCACCAAGAAAGTTCTTAGCAACACAGAAAATGCAGTCGGTGAGACCGACTTTTTCGCTTTGGTTCCACCGAGTTCCATCGGGCGGACGGCAAAACCCTAGAAAACCTAATATTCGCTAGGCTATCGGAACATTGTTGTGGATAGGAATACGTGCAAGAGTGACTTATAGATAAAATCAATTCCAATGCACAAGATTCGGACGGGGATCACAAGGGAGGTCGAATCTATACCCTAACTCGGTGCAGATCTGCTACTGTGGCGACAAGGGAGAGGATTTCGTCGACGGCGGCGATTCCTAGTGGCAAAGGAGCGCAGGGAGACAAGGGCAATGACCAGGGGTCTCGTAGGCGGCAGCTTAGGGTTCTGAGGTGCGATGACTGAAATTGAATTTCAAAGCGTCAGGGTCCACAGCTTATATACCCACCACTGTCAGTGTCACCGATTCAAACTTTTCGGTGTCACCAAGTTCCTCAACTATCTGTTGATAGGGAAACTCGGTGTAACGAAGAAGATGGAATTGGTGGTACCGAGATTGAAAACCAGATCAACCCTAGGCATTCGGTGAGACCGAGATTTTGGGGTTGGTTCCATCGAGATGCACTTGGGAGGTTTTAATGGTCAGTCCTTGTCGATACGGAACTCCGAGTGCTCCACACACAAAGGGATCGAAATGCACTTGTTCAAATTTTGTGATGCAGCATGAATAGAGTATGAGGTGAGAATTCATAGATAGCTAAAGAAGTGGTCCTAGGCATTCTTGTATATCCAATTAGAAAAAGATAAATCAAAACCCAAATAGCAACAATTGGATATCCTCGAATGAGAAAATAAATGCAGACCATCATGATCACACAATAAGATGTCACTTGAAATCATGGCAAACATGCACCAACACTCTAGCATCTAATAAGCACTTGGGCGATGACAAAGTCATCTATATATGAGTATTTGACTTAGGGGCCAAGTAAGCGTACTTGATCATAGGTCATACTCATCGTTTAAACACAAGTGGGGTTACCACTTTTTCATAAATCATTTAATGTTGTCACATACTAAGAGATGCTTTGACTCAAGTCTTAGAGTAAAGCTCCCCCTTGATGTGACATCCCCCCATAAGAGGGATAAAATAACCTTGGGTTTTGTCGATGAAGACTTCATGTTGATGAGATAGTGGTGGATGCTCAAAGTTGATGAAGATCACCAAGAGTTGGGAGCATCCTTGTTGTTTCCTTACTCTTCTAGCCTACATGGGTTAGTCCCAACACACAAGAGACAAATACAAGGATATCTATGGACGTGGAGGGCAAAGCATATGTGATGTTGTCCATTGATTTTTTGAATACCTTGTACCTTGCTTAGCTTTGAGGGACTGTGTGACTCATTGATCTATTGCATAGGGTCGATGTTGATTGCAAATAGATCTTGCCAATAATGAATATGAGTGAATTTCATTGGCGGAGTCAGCCCTCAAGAACTCTCTAGTTCTTCTTCTTGGGAGCCCACATCAAGTTGATGGGCATTCTTGGTGTTGAAGTAGAACTTGTAGAAGTTGAGCTTGTAGTAGCCTTGGGAACCCACTTCACCATAGATTGGCATTCATCTTCATATGAGTCAAGGTCCTCTTGGAGCTTGTTCTTGCCCTTGAGCTTGTGGTCTTGTGGTGGAAGGTCATCTTGCAACTTTGTTCCCTTGGGAAGAGTATTTTCATACTTTTCCTTTTGAGGAAAAAACTTGGGATTGGGGTATTGACCTTCTTCCCATTCAATTCCATTAGCGTTGAAGTAGCCAACACCAGGATTCTTCCGGTATCCTCCTTGCTTGCGTACAATCTCATCAAATTTTTTGTACCCTTGAAGACTCTTGTAGATACCTTTCTCTATAATTTCTTTCAATAAGCATTTTCTTGCTCAAGTGTAACTTGGCTAAGAGAATCATCATTAGTGGAATCAATAGAACTACTAGGAGCAACATCATTGGATTTGGAATTTTTATTATCGCTACTAGATGAAGAACCTTTCTTTCCTTTGTTACTAATTTGCTTAGATTTGACTTGTGGCATGAATGTAGACAACAGTAGTCATTTGGCAAGATAAGATGAAGTATTCTTTCGGAGATCCTCATTGATAGCTTTAAGAAATTTATGTTCTTGCTCCGAGTTGAGCTCCTCAAAGCGAAGCTTCTCATGAGTTCTTACAAGCTCTCTATAATCTTCAAGAGTAGATTCATGGGCTAACTTAAGAGTGTTGTGTTCTTCTATTTTCATCTTATCATCGCCAATTGACTTATATTGACTAGCATGAGAAATATCAAGTTCATTATGATCAACATCACTAGTTTTATCACATAGCAAGTCATCATCGTAAAGCAAATCATCTTCATCGCTATCGAAATCAAGATATTCAGGGTGTGATACCTTGGGGCCTTTAGCCATGAAGCAACTTCCACCTCCTTCATTTGGTGAATCAAATAGATCATAGGAGTTGGTTGTCACTAGTGCAATTCCGGCAAGACCATCATCTTGACTATAGTCAGAGTTGGAGTATAGCTTCTCTCGGAGTGGTTGTCGGAGTCACAGCTGGAAACCCATTCACCAACATGAGCTTGATGTTTCCTTCTTGACTAGCTATTGGTGTGCTTGTCCTTCTTCTCCGAGTCCCTACTTCTCCTTGAGGGTCTTCGTTCATAACGATCATATCTACTCCTTCTCTCTCTTCGAGGTGATTCATCTCTTGAGCTTCGTCTTCTAGGTGACTCTTCTCTTTGTTTGTAGGGAGCCATGCACTCATTAGAGTAGTGTCCGGGCTTCCCACAATTGTAGCAGTTTTGGTCATGACTTGACGAACGCTTCTCTTCATGTCTTGAGTTGGAGTTGCGATCTTTGCTTCTATTCTCGTATAACTTGTTGAATTTCTTGACCATGAGGCTTATCTCTTCATTTGTGACAAGGTTGTCGCTTGTGGTATCGGGAGCATCACTTGTGGCTTTGTAAGCACCGATAGACTTGTGGTGAAGCTCTTCCTTGTCTTTGAGTGTAATCTCATGAGCAACAATTCTACCAATCACTTCCGTTGGTTTGAGATCTTTGTAATTGGGCATCATTTGGATCAATGTGCACACGGTGTCATATCTCTCATCCAAAGCTCGAAGTATCTTCTTGATGATGAACTTGTAAGTCATTTCTTCGCTTCCTAAGCCGGCAATCTCATTGGTGATGAGAGCTAGCCTAGAGTACATTTCAGCGAATCCTTCACCATCCTTCATCTTGAACTTATCAAGTTGACCTTGAAGAACATCTAACTTGGATTCTCTCACGGACTTAGTTCCTTCGTGCATATTAACCAAAGTATCCCAAATCTCTTTTGCCTGTTCAAGACGGTTGATTTTGATGAATTCTTCAGGGCATAGGCAGTTGAAGATAATGTCACATGCTTGAGCATTGAGTTGCAACATCTTCAATTCTTCCGCGCTCGCTTCACGATCCGGTTCTCTTCCATCACCAAAGAATTCACCTTGCAAGCCAACACGAACAACAGCCCAAACGACAGGATTATGATCAAGAAAATGCATTTTCATTTTGTGCTTCCAACTAGAAAAATTAGTGCCATGAAAGTACGAACCTCTACGGTGGTAATTTCCCTCATTAGATGCCATACTTCTCCTTGGTTGTGAAACCAATGCAATGGAGACCAAGGCTCTGATACCACTTGTAGGATTGAAAGTAGGTCTAGAGGGGGTGATTAGACTACTTGACCAAATAAAAATATGCTTTTTCCCAATCTTAGTTCTTGGCAGATTTTAGCATTCATAGTATGTCAAGTACACCCTACACATGCATGTCTAAGAGTATAGCAGCGGAAAGTAACAACAAGCATGAGTAAAAGGATAGGGTAGGAAGATCAAATGCAATTGTAGACATGATGATTTTTCCCGTGGTTCCGATAGGTGGTGCTATCGTACATCCATGTTCATGGAGTCTTCAACCCACGGATGGTAACGGTCGCGAGAGTCCGTGGAGGGATCTACCCACGTAAGGTTCCACGAAGAAGCAACGTTGACTATACCATGACGACCTATGTCCACAGAGGACTAGCCTTACACGGGGCAGATCTTCACGAAGTAGGCGATCTCCTTGCCCTTACAAACTTCTTGGTTCACTCCACAACATGAAGTAGGAGGCTCCCAAGAGACACCTAACCAATCTAGGAGGCACCACCCTCCAAAAGGTAATAGGCTCGGTAATGACGATGGACTCCTTGCTCTTGTGCTACAAGATGATAGACTCCTCAACACACAATCTCTCTCACACAGATTTGGCTTGGTAGAAGAGATGGGATTGTTGGAAAGCAGCTTGGGGAGGCTAGAAATCAAGATCCATATGGTTGGAGTGGAAGATCTTGACCACAACACAAGGGTAGGCGGCTCTCTCTCAGAAAACTGAGTAGGATAGGTATGGAATAGTTCTGAGTGCTTCTCTTTCGAGTAGGTAGTGGTGGAGGGGTATATATAGGCATCCCCAAAAATCCAAATGTTACACACAAAATGACCAACTCGGTGACACCGATGTGTAAATCTCGGTGGTACCGAAGTGACCAAAAGTTGGCAACTTTTGAATCTCGGTGAGACCGATATAGAAATCTCGGTTGCACCGACAAGGTGACCAACGGTCAGATTTGCCAAACTCGGTGACGCCGATTCACAAACTTGGCAACCCAACTCGATAGCACCGATAGCAGTGTCGGCTGCACCGAAGTTTTAGGGTTTGGCTGAGTCTGTCTAGGGTTTGGAATCGGTGGCTCCGGGATAGGAATGTTGGTTGCACCTATTTTGCATGTTTGGATAGAGACAAAATTTGGTGGGAGAGCTTGTGTATGTTTTGGTGACTATCACTTGTGCACGTTTGAGCATATTGTTCACCATCAAAACCTTACCCGCTTTTAATAGTATTGACTTTCCTATGAACTCAAGGTGATTTCTCACAAATGTAAAATGTAGAGTCCTCTGGTTTGAAGCTTGGCCAACCTATTTCCTTGCATCTTGGGTAGTTCCACAATCTCCATAATCTTTGGCCATCCCTATCATTGAACTTTTCCTAAATATACTTGATAGAAACATTAGTTCAATGACACATATGTTGTTATTAATTACCAAACCCACCAAGGGAGCAAATGTGCTTTCAGATGGTCGGTGGAATCAACATGCATCACTACGCTGCCGAGGGCAAAGATCTGCCCGGGGACGAAAACGTCCAAGTTGTGGACCTCTTCGTTGATGCTAAGGCGAGCGTAGATTCCATCTTGCTCATAGATGAACTCTCAATGAAATCACCAATGTCGGTGTCAAAACCGGCGGATCTCGGGTTGGGGGTCCCGAACTGTGAGACTAGGATCGACGGTAACAGGAGACAAAGGCAACAAGAGTTTACCCAGGTTCGGGCCGTCCTTTCGAGGTAATACCCTACGTCCTGCTTGATTGTATTGATGGTGTAAGGGTTTACAGAGTTGATCTACCTCGAGATCGTATGTCTAACCCTAGATGAGCTATTCTGTCTATACGCTAAAACTCTTTGGCTTATATCAATACCGAGGATGCCTAGGGTTTACACATGGTCGGTTACATGGCGAACAGATAAACTTGCCTAACTATTACATCAGACGTGGAGCGCAAGCCTTGTTTCCCGAAGCCTCCATCTAAGAGATTGGGCCTTCAAATCCTTCGGTGTTTGGTAAGTAGCCCTCATAGTCCGTCCCATAACAATAGGCCGGCTATCCGAGGACCCCCTAATCCAGGGCTCCCTCAACATGCTTTACCATAAGACATTTTATACAGTGACATACCCATAGAGTTTTTATAGGCAGTTCTATAAGCCCATAGTGCATCATCAAGTTTCTTAGACCAATTTTTTCTAGATCTAATAACAGTCTTTTGCAAGACCAATTTAATTTTCTGTTGCTTATTTCTACTTGACCACTAGAATAAGGATGATATGGAGATGCAATTCGATGATTAACATCATACTTAGCAAGCAATTTATGGAAAGCACCATGAATAAAGTGTGAACCACCATTCGTCATTTAATATCTAGGGACTCCAAATCTAGGGAAAATGACTTCTTTAAGCATTTTAATAGAAGTGTTATGATCAACACTACTAGTTGGAATAGATTCCACCCATTTAGTGACATAATCAACAGCAACTAGAATATGAGTATACCCATTGGACTTTGGAAAAGGTCCCATATAATCAAAAACCCAAACATCAAATGGTTCAATAACAAGTGAGTAATCTATAGCCATTTCCCGACGTCTACTAATATTACCAATTCTTTGATATTCATCACAAGACAATACAAACTTAGGAGCATCTTTGAAGAGAGTAGTCCAATAAAAATGAGATTGTAATACCTTATGTGCAGTTCTATCTCCAGCGTGGTGTCCTTCATATGCCTCGGAATGACACTTGTGTAGGATCTGTTCTTGTTCATGCTCAGGTACACAGCGTCTAATAATACCATCTACCCCTTCTTTATAAAGGTATGGGTCATCCCAAAAGTAATGACTCAAATCATAGAAGAACTTTTCTTTTGTTGGTATGTGAAACTAGGCGGTATAAATTTAGCAACAATGTAATTAGCATAATCATCATACCATGGAGCATTGCACAAAGCATTTATAACAGCTAATTGTTCATCAGGAAAGCTATCATCAATAGGTAGTGGGTCATCAAGAACATTCTCTAACCTAGACAAGTTATCTGCTACAAGGTTCTCAACACCCTTTCTATCAAGGGCGTGGCTATCTGGCGCGCGAGCATTGCAACACTCGGTTTCCAACAGGCCCCAATTTGGAAAGTAGCTTAGCTATGTAGATTAATTTGAGGTGCACCCTCCCCCCTGAAAATCAGGGGGCAATTATTAGTGTTGATTTGGGTGGGTCCACCTTCCTCCTTCCTTGCCCAGACTTTGCATGTGTATGTGCTGAAGTCTCACATGGTGGGCCTTGACAGGAAAGTCTGGTCGACTGATTACTTGCGCTGGTTAGCTCGCTCATTGTAGCGGCCGATCACTATGGAGTCATTTCATTCTATCAATAATATGTAAATCAAATTATTGTAGCAGAATAACGCATCTAATAAGTCTTGGTTTTAGCATATTTATTTTCCATAAGATATTTAATAGCAACATGCTTAGTGTGAACAGTTACTTTGGAATCAACATTATAAGGTCTAAACTTGTCACAAGCAAACACAACTGCTAAATTCCTTTTCAGTGGTAGCATAGTGTCTTTGAGCACTGTCTAGAGTCTTACTAGCATAATGGATAACATTTAATTTCTTATCAACTCTTTGTCCTAGGACAACACCAATGTCATAATCACTAGCATCACACATAATTTCATAGGGTAGGTTCCAATCAGGTGGTTGAACAACATGTGCAGAAATCAAGGCTTTCTTAAGGATTTCAAATGCTTCTACACAATCATCATAAAAAACAAAAGGAACATCTTTTTGCAAGATATTAGTGAGAGGCCGAGAAATTTTAGAGAAGTCTTTAATAAATCTCCTATAGAAACCAACATGGCCAAGGAATCTTCTTATACCTCTGATATCCGTGGGGCACGACATTTTTTCAATAGAATCTACTTTAGCTTTATCCACCTCAATACCTCTTTCGGAGATTTCGTGTCCCAAGACAATGCCCTCATTAACCATAAAGTGGCACTTCTCCCAATTCAAGATAAGATTCGTTTCTTCACATTTCTGCAAAACTCGATCAAGCTTGCTCAAGCAATCATCACAAGAAGTTTCGTAAACGGTGAAGTCATCCATGAAAACTTCACCAATCGTTTCACAAAAGTCAGAGAATATAGAAGTCATACATATTTTAAAGGTAGCATGTTCATTGCATAAAACAAAAGGCATACGTCTATAAGCAAAGGTACTAAAAGGGCAAGTCAGATTTGTCTTTTCTTGATCCTCTTTTGACACAGGTATTTGAGAGAAACCAGAATAACCATCTAGAAATCATAAGTGTGTGTGTTTACATAATCTTTCTAGCATTTGATCAATAAAAGGCATAGGGTAATGATCTTTCCTAGTAGCTTTATTTAATTTCCTAAAATCAATTACCATTCTATATCCTGTAACAATTCTTTGCGGGGTCAATTCATTTTTATCATTGGGAACAACAGTAAGACCTCCCTTCTTAGGGACACAATGAACATGAGTAACCCATCTAGTATCAGCAATAGGATAAATTATACCTGCCTCCAGAAGCTTTAATATTTCACTTTTACCACTTCTTTCATTTTAGGATTTAACCGTCGTTGGTGATCAACAACTGGTTTAGCATCAGGTTCCCTATTAATTTTATGCTGACATAGAATGGGACTAATGCCCTTAAGATCATCAAGAGTATATCCAATAGCAGCACAATGCTCCTTCAGAGATTTCAATAATCTATTTTCTTAATGGTCTGAAAGGTTAGCGCTAATAATAACAGGATAAATCTTCTTTTCATCAAGATAAGCATATTTCAGAGTATCCGATAATTGTTTAAGCTCAAACAAGGGATCATCCTTGGGTGGAGGAGGATCCCCAAGTATTTCAACATGCAAATTGTGTGTCAAAATAGGATGTTGATCAAAGAAAATCCTATCTATTTCATTCCTTTCATTCATATGCATATCGTTTTCATGGTCTAGCAAATATTGTTCTAAAGGATCAGTAGGAGGCACAACAATAGAAGCAAGACCAATAATTTCATGATTTTTTTTCAAAACTAGCATCAAAAATACACCAAATTCGGATAAAGTATACTCATTTCAAAAAATCAAAAATAAGACCCCGTCGGCGACCACCAGGCCAAAGAGGGGCCCATCAGCCACCACCAGGCCCAAGAGCCACCTGTCAGCAAACACCAGGCCGAAGAGCCCCCTGTCGGCCAATCAGAGGCCGGAGAGAGGCCTGTCGGCCAAAGGGAGGCCAAAGAGCCCCCTGTCGGCCAGTGGGCCGATGGGCCCCTGGATAAGGCCTCTGACCACTCATTTCACCCTCCCCGTCCAGGCTGCCCATATCCACCTGTCACTCCCGTTGCTCTCTGGTGCTTCCACCGCCGCGCCGATCTCTTCGCTCGACCACCCATTTTGTTATCCAACCCGCGTAAACAATAGATTAGGACGCTCTCCACCGGCCTACGGTATGTTTTTTGGCGTCCAACTCAATCAAATGTGAACTTTCAACTTAGTTGTGGATTTAGTTCTTATTGGTCACCGTCCATCTGCAGGTAAATGGCTTGCCCATTTTGCTGAGCTCCAGATGCCCCTTGTTTTGCTGTTGATTCCGGTGCGTCTATATTTACTATGGTGTTGTATCGTCGATGTTCAAGGTGTGTTGTAAGATTCTATATATGTCTTGTTTATCTGACTGTGGCATATTCGAATGCCTTTGTTTATATGATTATGATGTTTGCTTCCATTCTTGTTGTAGCATGTTCCGTGTAGTGTTAGATCACATCCTGCTCGATACATTGAGGAGTGCAGAGCTTTAGCTATTCAGAGAGGTGACACATATATTGATCTTTCTCTTCACAATAGTGAGGGTAACTTATACCATGTTTTGTTTAGACATGGTAGGATGAGCAGTAAATTCCATGGTCCTTCGTGGGAGGAACTTGTGAATGAGTATGGTCTTCGCCATCGTGACATGATGACTGTTATGCTTGAGCACTATGGAACTTATATTAGTGTTGAATTTCATCGGGATCGTGTTATGTTGTTTCCTTTACCCCGTGTTGGTAAGTTATTTGTTTGACTGATTTTCAGTTTTGTTTCAGCTTATACGTTTTGCTGTTCTGCTTAGTTTGTGAAATCATTTTTTTGTAGCTCTTGAGGATCTGAGTGAAAATTAGAGGGAACTTGTTGACAGCTGTTTTTATAGTCGTGGTGTCACTCTAAATTATCATCAAATGTATGTCATGTCGCGATAGCACTTTGATGACAACTACATATTGTGTACTCCTTTTGTTCATAGGATGGATCGCATGAATGTTATTTCTCAACATATGGTAAGCTTTGGTTTCTGGTTTTTATTATTTATTTGTTCTTTAATGTATTCTAATGTTTTAAATTTTTAAGCTGAATATCATATAACTTGCTTGTTTTTGTCAGGTTATTCCTACCATGGTTGTGAGGAGTTTGAAGGAATTTGTGTCAATTCCTAGGACTGGTTCTTTAACTCTTGAAATTACTTTGGATTCTGAAGATGATGATATATTTGTGAGCATTCCTTGTTCCTACTTCATTGGCTTGGGTGATAGAGTGGTGTTGAAGAAGGAAGGTTTCGGTATTTTTCTGCTAGCATCGTCTATTGAAGTCAACAATTTGGTGCTCATAACCTTCGAACGGCGTGAAGAGGAGCTAGCTGTTGTTTTCAGCTATCTGCCATAGTGATCGTATTGTCTCGCCCTACTATTCCCCTTTTTATATTCCTTCCCTACTATCCCGCCATTTTATTTCCCGCCATACTCTACCACCACCTTTTTTCTACCATTCTCTCCCGCCACTATCTTTCCCGCCTTTCTCTCCCGCCATTCTCTCCCGCCATTATATTTCCCGCCTTTCTCTCCCATCTTTCTCTCCCAACATTATCTTTCCCGCCTTTATCTCCTGCCAATTTCTTTCCCGCCTGTCTCTCCCTCCATCTTCCCTTGTGAACCTATATAACCACATCAGTAGTAATGAGGGTCAGCAGGCCCTTCCTTTCCCTTTCGCTCTGCCATCCTTTCGTGGAGATGTCTCATCCTCCTCATCCCCACTATCCTTTTGATCGTAGTTTTCACTCTGGTATGTCCGATCGTCTTCTCTGTCTAGCTAGCAATTTCAAGATGAATGATAGAGTAGTTCCATGGGAGGAACCCATTAGTAGTGACTTCATAATGAATGAGTTGGCTCACTCATTAGCTAGGAGTGGGTGGCCTCCCAAGACTTTTGAGGATATGCGGAAAGAACTTCTCATGTTGCACGCCATATGGCAAAAGCAACTGCACAAGGGTGAAGCTTACCTCAGGATTGCTGTGAATAATTCAGGTTTATGGTCACTAGAAAGTGAGGATGAAGAAGACCTCTTCATGCCGAGCACCAAGGTGAAGAGTTATACATCAACGAAGGGGAAGAGTTCTAGATCAACGAAGGGGAAGAGTTCTGCATCGACGAAGGGGAAGAGTTCTGCATTGACGAAGGGGAAGAGTTCTACATCGACAGAGGACGAAGACGACATCTTCATGCCGAGTACCAAGGTCAAGATGACCGCATCGTTGAAGGGCAAGAGTTGTGCATCAACAAAGGGCAAGATATCTGCATCGATGGGGGATGATGATGATGCATTCATGTAGTACTGTTTTCTGTAGTGCTGTTTAATTCGGTTGTAATGTTTAATTTAGTTGTGTTGTTTAATTCAGTTGTAACGTTTAATTCAGTTGTACTGTTTAATTTAGTTGTAACGTTTAATTCAGTTGTACTGTTTAATTCATTTGGATGCATTTAGTTTGTAGTACTAGTGTTGTCTCTCTAAACCAAATGACTACTGAAATAGAACATGAATATGTCTCATACATGAATATGTCTTATACATGAATATGTCTCATAGATGAATATGTTCCATACATAAAATAGACATATGTCTCATACATAAATAAAGAGTCATGTCTCATACATACATAACCATATCACTGCTGGGGACGGCGACGAATCTTTGGCTTCCTCGGACATGGACCGGAAGGTGATAAGCGCTGAGGTGATGGACGAGTGTCACGATATCCACGACCATAGACCACCTCGTCCGTCGGTGTCTGTGTCTCCTGCGTCGATGGTGGTGGTGGAGTGGCAAGAACTGTCTCCAAGATATTGTAGGTGCATGCACCACGGTCATCGTCCTCGCCATCCCCGGGTATGTATGAAGTAGGACCAGTAAATACAGGTGACCGAACTAAAGTCATGAACGGTTGCGACTGGCTGCCGACTGCGGTAAAGTAAAACATGTAAAGAATGATTTACGAGGCTACAATTTTTAAAAGAATGTACAAAGTAAAGTTACCTAGGTCCATATGATGAATCCAAGAAGGGTCCCCGGGTTGTGAAGGAGGTGGCTGCTGGTAGAAATAGCCCCCGGGTTGTGAAGGAGGTGGCTGCTGGTAGAAATAGCCCCCGGGTTGTGAAGGAGGTGGCTGCTGGTAGAAATAGCCCCCGGGTTGTGAAGGAGGTGTCTGCTGCCAGGAGGAGCCCCCGGGTTGTGAAGGAGGTGTCTATTGCTAGGAAGAGATACCTGGCTGCAAAGGAGGTGCCTGCTGCCAGGAGGAGCTCCCTGGCTGCGAAGGAAGTGTCTGCTGCCAGGAGGAGCTCCCTGGTTGTGAAGGTCGAGGTTCCGAACGCCGCAGAGAGGGGCGTGGCGGACGATGTGCTGCATGAGTGTTAACAACATCCGAAGATCGTCTACATGTAACAGCTGCGATGATCCCGCGTATCTTTGCTTGAAGACTCTTCAACCTTGTTACTGCATCACGCGGTGGGATATTTTCTCCTCTCTCAAAGCGGTCCACTAAAGCGGAAAACTCCTCTAGCGCCTGAGATGACAATTCACCCTATACACAGAAAGTTAACCAATTGTACATGTTCAGGTTAAGGGAAAACATAGCATGTGAGAAAAACTAAGGACATACTGCGTGGTGTATGGTTCCCACAACTAAGGCGGTTGGGAACAGATTGCTGGCGAGAGGAATTGGGATATGATCCGAACCAGATGACGGAACCAAGTAGATCCTCGTGCTCTGTCTATAATGCTGCAGATACAACCCGAACTTGTCCCAGTCGAAGGCACGAACTTCATCCCAGATATTTGTCGGGGCAGTAGTCTATTCGTCGAGGTAAGGCCTGATGTCACGAAACCGAGAATCCTAGGACTTGTTTCCTTCTACGCGACTGTACCTGAGATTGAAATGCATGTTACATGACTAGCTATAAGCCGAATGCAGAGCTGAGAACTAAAGTAGTATTACTTACTTGTGCACGTGATCTGGTAAGTGTGAAATAATAGGAATGTCAGGCTCTTGGCATAGACCGAACTGTCTCATCACCTTATTAATAGCCATCTCCTCAACCGTCATGTCGAAAACCAACTTGGCCTTGGTAATCCAATAATGCCGATCTCTAGTGCAAAATCCAGAAATCCCACCTGGGTACCTTTCTGAAATAGCCCTATGGGTGTATGGCTCCCATATAACTTGATCCTCGTGCAAACTATCAAACTGCACCGTGAAAGAGGGGTAGCAGCCCCTCACCTGGCTAGGCGCAAACTGTCTCTGTGCATGACAACAAACATTAGTACATAATATTGAATAACGAAAAATAAACATTACTAATTCATATTGTTACTAATTATTAAAATACCTCTCTTCGTGCCCAAATAGATCACATAGTAGGCAAGTCGCCGATTGAAGGCATGTAATGTCCAGCCATGTCCTCATTACCAAAAGTTTTGTCAATGCTGACGTATGGTCACGTGGTTCTCCGTGAACATCGTCTTGCCGAACAACCACATAATATATGCCTCTAGGGACTGGTCAATCTATGCCTCTGACAACTAAACAGTGGGATATCCTAAGGTGACAATCTGAAGCTGTCTCAACCACCTGAAAAGAGGCCCGTGCCGATCATTGTCTAGTGCCGTGGTAGTTGGCACCGCAGCCAGAAAACGGGCACGCATAGATGCTAGCCAACTAGTTTCTACCTCTAAAGGTCCTATGGCAGCACTGGCCTAAGGTAATCCCAACAAGTAAGACACATCCTGTAAAGTAGGAGCCATCTCTCCCCAGGGAAAGTGAAACGTATGTGTCTTTGGTCTCCATCTATCTACTAAGAAGGTAAGGAGTGACCTGTCGTAAGAGAAACGTGATACTTGCCTCTTGTGCAACTGCATTGGTTCACCTGCCTCATCCAAGTCCGGGTGATCAACCCACTCATCCAGTGTACCCTCAACCAGTCATGTCAAGGGTAGAAGTCTAGCCCAATTTAATCTACAAATAAATAGAATGTGGCTTACAATTAGCTTCTATGAAAACGATGTCAAACATAGTAAGTGATTATACCGACACATACCTATCAGCCCATAAAGGGTGTATCATCTAGTTAGACTTAGGGGTGCGAGTGATCAACAAGTCCAAGTTCGTGCCCGATTCCGTAAGTGCGCCTCGGTGCCCTCTATCGATATTACCATTAAGCAACGGATACGAAGCCATATCTTCAATTAGAACATAGTCCACACATATTACAGGTTAAAACATAGTCCAAACTTATTACAAAATAAAACATAGGTGTTTGCATATTACAAATAAAAACATAGTCTCACATATTACACATTAAAACATAGTCCCACATATTACACATTAAAACATAGTGCACACATATTACAAATAAAAACATAGTCTGACATATTACAAATTAAAACATAGTCCCACACATTATGTAGCTTCTGAGTTATTCATTCCTCGTCCGCCCCTTCGGGCTCGACTGCCATGTCCACCACGACTGCCAGGACCTCCTCTTGCAACTGTTGTTACAGTCGTCGATGTGGAAGCATCGTCTTTCTTCAGGTCGGGGCAATATTTCATCCTATGCCCATAAGCCGGGTAGACCAAACATTGTCTGGTTGCTCCACCAGCTTCAGATTGGTCCATATCGTTTCGGACGTGCTTTACCTTACGCCTGCCCCTGCTAGTTCGCCGTAGTCTAGGATCCGGGATGTATACTCTGTCACCATCGTTCACCTTGTTGAAATTGCTGACGAATCTAAACCCTGTCATATCACCTGTCCAGACATTGAGTACTGCCTCTTTTGAATAGTATGGTGACACGAAGGAGATAGCATCCAACTGAATCTGGCCACAGGCAGCCAACACATGTGAGCAAGGCAGGTGCAATAACTGTGGTTTGTTGCATGTACACTCACAAGTTGGATAAAATTTTGTTCCAATTTTAACCTCATGCGTCTTCACCTCATTTGCAGAACCAAAACTATCAGTAGGAAGCTGAATCTCATACCTCCTTTCCTGATTACCTATGAGTGTGATAGTGTGCTTTTTTGATTTCTTTATCTTCTCAGCCATGTACTCCATGACACGGCTACAATAGCTGTTAGTGGCAATGCTCTATTCCCTCTGAGTACAAAGTTATAGATCTCTGCAAGATTGGTTGTCATGTGGCCATACCTAGCTCCATGGGTGTCATGCAGCAAAGACCAATTCACTAGAGGCTCTTTCTCTATCCACTCAAAAAAATTCTTTATTGCCCTGCCCTTCTTTCTCTTCGTATTAGGAGGGTCAATTGCTGGCAAGTCACAAAGACCAACTGGCTCCTCAAGCTCTGCGATGAGTGCTGTTAATTTAACCTGGTCTTTTTCCATTTCCTTCCTAACAAGGACCTGCTTCTAAGTGAACTCATCTAGTTTTGACCAAATAAAATCGTATTTGCGCCGCTAGTTCTGCTTGGATAACTTTTGAATAAGTTCATCAATCGTTTGTTCTTGAACTGTGAGAAATGTTTTGCACCCAGATGGCACATGCACCACCGGCTTTGCAAGTCCTTCCAAGGTGTTGGCTCGTCAGCAGCAGGATTACTCAGTGTCTTCACGGCCTTCAATATACTAGGATGTCTGTCATGAATGAGACACACATTTGTTCGGTCCTTCATGATCGTAATTTTAACCTGCCGGAAGAACCATACCCAGCTCAAAAAGTTCTTACCCTCCACAAATGCCATGGCTAGTGGGATGATTTGGTTGTTCCCGTCCACACCAATAGCAATCAGGATTTTCCCTTTGTACTGACCAGTCACAAACATCACAGGAGGACAATGCCTGAAAGCTTCGATGCACATATCGAAAGAGAAGAATAATCATTTCAACACCTTGTAATCTAGTATACTATCCAACCTCGTGTGTTGAATGTTAACATAAGTTCCGGGATTCCTCTCCTTCAGTATGTCAAGGAGACGGACAACATTATCATATGAGTCGAAGAACGTCCCAAACCATTCCTCCATAGCCTTCTTCTTAGCCCTCCAAGCCTTCCCATATGGAATGTCATAATTCCATCTGACCTTCACTGTTGTCTGGATGTGTTTAGCTTCCATATCTTTCTTCTTCACTATCTCAGTATACATGAGTTGCGCTATGAGAGTTGAAGTAAGGTTTGGATGACGAACCAACATGTTTTTCCTCACACAATTATGCAGGACAACATTTGTGACAACCCAGTGGATGTTATACTATGGTACGTGGCCGTACACCTTCGCCGAAAACCTGATTCGACACACTTCACATTTTTTTGGACTAGATATGTGTGTCCGGAAAACCCTCTACGTAGACATAGCCCACTTTATCACTGCATACTTCAATTTTTTCTTTGTGTCAAACATAGCCACTATTTGGACTTAGTTTAGATTATATTGCCATGGAGTCTCATGGCCATCGTTGACAGTAATGCCGGCGGATATATCCTGCTCCCATGCAGTAGGAATCGGTACCTCCTCCTCACCTTGGAATTTTCAAAATCAATATCCTCTCCAATCCCATCCATGTCCTCTTCCTCCATCACCCTCTGAATTTCATCGCCTTCCTCATCCCCATCAGCAACACCAGATGCAGCTAATACTATCGACTAGATACTCGGCCTAGTAGCATGACCACTAACATTGTGTGGCACATAATCTGACTCTTTCTCAGCTTCGCTAGCATTCACATCCGGTGCCTGTGACCCGAATACATAAATCTTGTTAGCCACTTGACTACTCTGGCCTGGTTCATACCCCATGTTGGGTGGTATGATATTCTCCTCCTTCGCCACTGGTTGCACTAGGGCATACAGATGGATTCTTTGGTCTCTGGAACGACTTAATAGGGACAACCAATACTGGCTCCTATATATCGGAATCAACTCCCATTTGATATTTTTATAGGATTTGGCCCACAATGCATGAATACTCACGGAACAAACTCCAAGATCCAGGCCAATACTAGTAGTCAATCAGTGCTTCAACTGCCTAATGTCCAGTCTGTCCGGGTCTGACAGTGCCATCTCGCCTTTTTTAAACATGCTAAGATCAACCCAAACTCATTATATCGAACATTACCAGGGCCGTAATACATAGTGAAATTTATGGATTCAGACATTTTCACCTGCCAGACATTGCCAGCTTCTCATTATTCGCAACAAACAAATCTACACAAAAAAACATACACTAAAATATACCTACGTACACTAAATAAGCCTACATTGAAATGAACTTCACTAAAATAAACCTACACTAAAATATACTCACGTACACTAAAATAAACCTACCCTAAATTATACTCACGTACACTAAAATAAACCTACACTAAAATATACTCACGTACACTAAATAAACCTACACTATTAACACATACACTAAAATCACTACACTAATAAAACTAACCTAAACTAATTTTACGTACATTAAAAAAGAAACATAAACTAACACAAAAAATGTATACCTTCGACGCGTGTGTGACCTTGTTCTTCCTCTCCACCAATCCACCTTCTCACCTTCTCCAACAAACGAACAACACACTACCCCATTCCGGAAAATGAGACCGTACGGCGGGGGAGAGGGACACGATCTATTGTTTCAGTGGATTGAAACGGAAAATGGGTGGAGGATGAAGGAGATCAAGGGGGGGATTTTCGATCAAAGGAAACGAGTTAGAGAGGGGATGAGCGAGCAGGCAGGATGATGAAGAAGGGAGCTGGCGTCGGGCCTTATCCGCGGGCTCTTCGGCCTCCTAGTGGCCGACGGGCCCTCTTCAGCCTGGAGTGGGACAACGGCGGCCTCTTCGGCCTCACTTTGGACGATGGGCCCTCTTCGGCCCAAACGAAGCCGACCGGTCCCCCATCGGCCTAGCACAGGCCGACGGGGTGTTATTTTTGATTTTTTTAAAATGGGTATACTTTATCCGAATTTGGTGTATTTTTGGTGCTAGTTTAAAAAAAATCTAATTTCATCCTTACTAGGTAATTCTTTATCATGGGGTTGTCAACGAAATTTTGAGAAATTAAACTCATGGGGCACATCCCCAAAACTCATGGTAACAGTTTCTTTCTCACAATCTATCTTGGCATTAACAGTATTCAAGAAAGGCCTACCAAATATAATGGGACAAAAATCATCTTTTGGGGAACAAAGAACAAGAAAATCAGTAGGATATTTTATTTTCCCAGACAAGACTTCAACATCTCTAATAATCCCAATTGGTGCTATAGTATCTCTATTACCAAGCTTAATGGTAACATCAATTTCTTCTAATTCAGTTGGTGCAATATCATTCATAATTTCTTTATATAAGGTAATGGGAATTGCACTCACGCTAGAACCCACATCACATAGGCCATGATAACAATGATCTCCTATTTTAACAGAAACAATAGGCATTCCAACAATAGGTCTATCTTTATCTTTAGCATCAGGTCTAGCAATTCTAGCAACTTCATCATAGAAATGAATAACATGTCCATCAATATTATCAACCAAGAGATCTTTAACCATAGCATTACTAGGTTCAACTTTAATTTGTCAGGATGTGTAGGTGTTGTAACATAGCTCTTACGAACCATACTTGAAGCTTTATCATGTTCCTTTATTCTAACACGAAAATGTGGTTTCTCAATATAAGCAGCATGAATAACAGGATCAACATTATAAGCAATAGTTTTTCTTCAAATTTAATAGGTGAAACTACTATCACTTCAATGAGAGGATGATATTTAAACCACTTCTCCTTAGGGAGATCAACATGAGAAGCAAAACATTCACAGAAAGAAGCTACTATCTCAAAGTCAAGTCCATATTTAGTGCTAAATTCACGAAAAGCATCTGTGTCTACAAAGGATTTAACACAATCAAACTTAGGGTTTATACCTGATTCATTACCTCCATCGAGTTCCCAATCTTCAGAGTTGCATTTAATTCTTTCCAATAAATCCCATTTGAAGTCAATATCTTTCTTCATATAGGAACCAGTACAAGAAGTATCGAGCATGGATTGATCATTACGAGAAAGTAATTTTTTTGAATAATAATTTCTTGAGAGCTCATGATTGGGACATGAATATAACATTGACTTAAGCCTCCCCCAAGCTTGAGTGATTCTTTCTCCTTCACGAGGCCAAAAATTATAGATATAATTCCAATGTCGATGAACCAGATGCATAAGATAAAACTTCTGATGAAATTCAAATTTCAGTCGGTTGTAGTTCCATGATCCAATATCATCACATAGCCTATACCATGTCAATGCTTTATCCTTCAAAGATGAAGGAAAGACATTCTTCTTGACATCATCCTCAGGCAAACCTGCAAGCTTAAATAATGCACAAAGTTCATCCACATAGATTAGATGCAAATTGGGATGTAATGTTCCATCTTTTGCATAACGATTAGCTAGCAGTTTCTCTATCATACCCGAAGGAATTTTATAATAAATATTTTCAGTAGGTTCAGTAGTTTGAGGAGCAACTCTTTATGCTTCCGAACGAGGTGAAGATACCCCGAACAAGCCCCTCAAAGGATTATTTTCCATAGTAACAAGTGATAGTAAATTTCAGCACACTATATGGATTTTTTCCTTACCACATTCCACTTACCAAAGGCGCTTCACTCCCCGGCAACGGTGCCAGAAAAGAGTCTTGATGACCCGCAAGTATAGGGGATCTATCGTAGTCCTTTCTCTAAGTAAGAGTGTCGAACCCAACGAGGAGCAGAAGGAAATGACAAATGGTTTTCAGTAAGGTAAGCTCTGTAAGCATTGAAATTATCGCTAACAGATTATTTTGGGATAAGGTAATACATAACAGGTAGCAAGTAATAAATGTAGCAAAGGTGCAGAAAGGTGGACCAATCCTTTTTGTAGCAAAGGACAAGCCTGGAGAAACTCTTATATAAAGTGAAGTGCTCCCGAGGACACATGCGAATTTCTGTCAAGCTAGTTTTCATCATGGTCATTTGATTCGTGTGCGTTAGTTTGATAATTTGATATGTGGGTGGATCGGTGCTTGGGTGCTTCCCTTACTTGTACAAACCTCCCACTTATGATTAACCTCTCTCGGAAGCATCCACAACTATGAAAGAAGAATTAAGATAAATCTAACCATAGCATGAAACATATGGATCCATATCAGCCCCTTATGAAGCAATGCATAAGCTAGGGTTTAAGCTTCTGTCACTCTAGCAACCCATCATCTACTTATAACTTCCCAATGCCTCCCCCTAGCCTCAAATAATGGTGAAGTGTCATGTAGTAGACGTTCACATGACAGCACTATAGGATAGTCAACATAGATCTCATCAAAATATTGAACAAATACCAAATTCACATGATTACTTATAACAAGATTTATCCCATGTCCTCAGGAAAAAACGTAACTACTCACAAAACATGTTCATGTTCATAAACAGAGGAGTGTTAATTATCATAGATCTGAACATATGATATTCCACCAAGTAAACCAACTAGCATCAACTACAAGGAGTAATCAACACTACTAGCAACCCACAGGTACCAATCTGAGATTTGAGACAAAGATCGGATACAAGAGATGAACTAGGGTTTGGAGAGGGTATTGTGCTAGTGAAGATGTTGATGGAGATTGACCCCCTCTCGATGAGAGGATCGTTGGTAATGATGATGGCTTTGATTTCTCCCTCCGGGAGGGAAGTTTCCCCTGTAGAACAGCTCCGCCGGAGCTCTAGATTGGTTCTACCCAAGTTTTGCCTCGAGGTGGCGGCGCTTCATCCCAAAAGCTCTCTTATGATTTTTTCCCGGTCAAAACCCTTCATATAGCAGAAGATGGGCACTAGAGGCCTGCCAGGGGGGCCACAAGCCACAAGGGCGTGACCAGGGGTAGGCCACGCCCATCAGGCTTGTGACATCCTGGTGGGTCACCTCGGGTATTTGTTTCGCCCAATATTTTTTATATATGACAAAATAATTCTCCGTAACTTTTCAGGACTTTTGGAGTTGTGTAGAATAGGCCTCTCATATTTGCTCCTTTTCCAGTCCAGAATTCCAGCTGTCGGCATTCTCCCTCTTCATGTAAACCTTGTAAAATAAGAGAGAAAAGGAATAAGTATTGTACCATAACGTATAATAACAACCCATAATGCAATAAATATCAATATAAAAGAATGATGCAAAATGGACGTATCAACCATCCATACACAGACCATGGCTGACCGAATCCATGGGTGCCTGCCAACATACAACTGTCCCAAGTGGTTTTGTTTAATTAATTTTGATTTTGCAGGACCGAGCATCCCTTTTACCAGCCTCTCTCATGCAATGACAATGAATAAATGATCGTCCTGAGAATAACTCACTTATCATGGAAGATACCGACCGCCTCGTTGCCTCGTGAGCGGGATGATTGCACAAAAAAAATGTTTATTTGGATATTAAAGGTGGCACATGCAAATTTACTTGGAATGGCGGGGTAATACAGTATATAGGTAGGTATGGTGGACTCATGTGGAATAACTTGGTTTAAGGATTTTGGATGCACAAGCAGCATTTCTGCTTAGTACATGTGAATGCTAGCAATAGACTAAGCAGCGACCAGCTAGAGAGTGAAAATGGACATGAGCATACATTGGGAATAATTAACATTGGACGTAGCATGATTAAGATATGACACTCTATATTTAAACATTATGAAGGCTGCATTGCTTTTGAATCAACTACATGTTTGCACATGGCCAAGTCAAGCCGCTCGAATTACTTAGAGGGAAATACCATAATACCATACGACATCATAACCATTTTAATTCATGTTGACACACAAGATAAATCATGATCCACTCCTACCTATTTAAACACATTCACAAAAATGGAAAACAAGAAGAGTTCATACCAGCTTCCCTTTCCACGATCACTTCATCAATTATCGTCATTATTGCTTTCACTTGCCATGACTGAATGATGTCATAATAATAATAGTGCAAGAATGCCATGGACTAAGCTGGAATCTGTAGTGCAGCTTCAGACAAGCGACAAGACAAGGTAATTTTGACTCTCTGTTAGATCAACAATAAAGCATATTGGATCCATTCAACATTTTCATCATGCTTTTCTCCTTTCAACGAATCAAAATAAAGAAAATAAATTCAGAGAGACACACTGCAATATATATTTTTAGTTTCTATTCTTCTTAGGAAAGCGAATAAACTAAGGGAAAACAAAAATGAGAAAAGCAATTCACATGGGAAAGCTTCCAACATGCAAAGGAAATCTTTATGGTTTTTTTGTACTACAACTAATTAAATGGGAAAATAAAAGCTGAAAAGAAGCGAGAAATATTTTTGGATTTTCAAAGTTTTTCAAACACACAAGAATAAGGTGGAAAAATAAAGTTAACATGGATATACAATGAATCAGGATGAACATCGACAAGTTATATGAAGTATGTGAACATGAATGTAATGTCAATGAGAAATACATGCTCCCCCAAGCTTAAGTGTTTTCCTATCTTGGTGATCACCACTACTGGTGTACATAATAGTCGAAGTGATAGCTCGTGGAGGCGTTCATTGCCGCTTCCTCTGCCAAGCGAGCAACCTCCACTGCGGCTTGGTAATCCCGCACCTCGTCCTTAAGGACATAATAACTCTGTCGATCCCAAAATCAAAGAGGGAAGGAGTAGGCAATGTAACAGAAACAAACGTATATTTAATAAATGTTAGGTTGTACTCGTATCCCCAAGCACGGTGTACAATATATTCATGATAACGCATAGCTTCATAATCTAAATATCTATCAGGAAAAATGAGATCATTAGGTTGAGGTGACACTCTCAATTGTGAATCTACGCGGGAGGCATAAATTTGTCAATACATATCACCAATGCTAGAGTTAGAGTTTAACCTTCGGGCAACAATTGTAGCAAGGTTATAGCGTTGTTCACAAGTCACATCAGTGTGAATAAGGCTCATGTCAAGGGCACATAACGTACTGCAATCTTGTTTTCCTACTATGCATTTCGCATTAAACAGGGCCAAGTAACGAATAGAGGGAAAATGAATGCTTTTAATTCTGGCCTGATTTACTCCCCTATCTTCTCCTATGCAAAGACTCTTGAGGAACGTATTATAATTAGTTTTTGAGGGTTTCTCGAGGGATCCCCAAAGTGGAAGTTTGCATGCAATAGAGAATTCTTCTGGAGTCATGCTAAAGGATTTATCATAAAGTTTAAATAACACTCTAGAAGCATGTGATTGATAACAAAATCGATGCATGAATGTACGAGTAAGGTTATAGTGTTGGGCACACTTATCTGCAAGGAAGTCGGTGAGTCTAGTATTATAAATGAAATGATCAAATTCCTTCTTGATACATGAACCTATCATGAACTCATCGCTTGCCCACTGGCATGATTTGGCGTCGGCCATGACTATCTGATTGGCCCAGGGTTCAATGTAGGATTGTCGTACCGAGATCTTACTCGATGGTTCACCTGAAGTACGCCTCCTTGAGGGGTTCCTCCTAAAGATTATGTCAATAAAACTTTGCAAAATCAATAGCAACTACTTATATAAGTACCTAGAGGCCAGATCAAGCATTCATAGTACTTAGAACTCAACGAAAATTCAACATGCAAGCTCATTTTCTGTAGCACCAAGTGTAACAAAATATGCAAAATATAAAATACTAAAGCAAAAACTAATTGGAGGAATGGGAGAGTCATATACCAAGGAACAATTACTCAAAACAGTTCCAGAAACGTAGTTCCGAGCAAAGAGATTGGAAATTTCAGTTTTAGGGGGAAGAACATGAGAGACAGAGCTACATAATTTTTAGTGGAGGTGGGAGATGAGGTGAGCGGAAGGGATAAGGCAGGGGGCTGTGGGCCCCACAAGCCATCAAGGCATGACTAGGGGGCGCCCTGTTGGCTTGTGGCCCACAGGCGCATCTCCTTCCTGTAATTTTATGCCAAAAATTCATATATATTCCAGAAAAATTCATGCTAAAATTTTGTAGCAATCTCATACTTTTTATTTTTGGGTCATTTTTCATTGCACGGGAAAAACAGAAACAGGAAAATCAAACTAATTTAATTTTACTAGGTAAAAACATCAGAGAATAGACTTGTGATACAAAGAGTTGTGAATACTGAATTCATTAACCGTATGCCTCTAAAAAGGATCCATTAATAAGGCTGATCAAGTCTTATTAACAACCGTTTCCAATTGACATGAAACCAAGGAATTCTCGTATGACACTAAGTTACCTCAATGGGGGATTTGCATCTCCCTAACAATAAGATTGTAATATCTCTTCTTGGTAGTAGGTAGAGGGATTTTAAAATCTCCAATGATAATAATGGCACTAGGCTGAGTGTCATTAATATTATTAACCAAAGTTTGCTTCTTAGTAAAATGCAAAGTATGTTGCTTGCCATTGGCGTGCAAAGTGATCTTGCTTTTGGTGCAATCAATAACAGCCCTTGTAGTATTTAAAAAGGGTCTACCAAGGATGATCGACATATTGTCGTCCTCGGGCATATCAAGAATAACAAAGTCTATTAAGATAGTAGAATTTGCAACCACAACAAAAATGTCCTCACAAATTCTAGTATGTAAAGCAGTGGATTTATCAGCCAATTGCAAAGATATCTCAGTAGTTGTAAGCTTATTCAACTCAAGTCTTTTATAAAGGGAGAAAGGCATAACACTAACACCAGGGCCCCCCGATCTCGTGCACTCACTGGCCGAGCCAGGTGGCACCGAGCATGTGCTGTAGAGGGCAGAGGGGAGAGAGGGAGGAAGGGGCCATTGCCCGGGCATGTTGCGGACATCAAGACGTGGCCTCTGGCATGCGAGGAGGACCCAAGGTGGTCGCGGGCGCAATGTCAACTCTCTTGAGTGCGGTTGCACGCTCTTGCGCGTAGCTCTTGTCCTAACGTGTCTGGGAGGTACTGGAGATGCCCTGGGTGGCGTAGTAAGTCAACAATGGAAAAAAGGGGAGGATAGAGGTGCTAAGAAAGCCGAGGGAGAGAGATATCTTTGCTTCCCTAAGAATAAAATGGGAGTTTTAACCCATGCAATCATGCATCTCGGCGCCAAGGGTTTTACTAGAGGTGTTGTGGGTCTTGGGGGAGCTGAGGTAAAAATATGGGGTGAAGGAGATTAGTGGAAGGGACTCAATCATTGATCTTTGCATCCCACTAGAAGGTGTTTGATGCTGGTTTGGGCAAGTTAAAAGCATCCAGTTGCCATGAGCTTTACCAGGATCGAATAGAATGCAAAAATGGGACTTGTCGTGGTTTTGTCATGTCAGATGTCCGATGAATTGGGTTTGAGGCCATCGCTAAGGTGATTGACTCAAAGGGGTTGGTTGAGACGAGGGACACAAATTTACACAGGTTTGGCCCCTCAAAAAGAGGTAAAAGCCTACGTCCTGCTTGTGTTATATTGATTGGAGTATCGATTACAAGGGAGGGGATTCGCTTGACCTAGTTCTTGATTCATTGGTTTTTGTCTAAGCCACCCCGGGGTATCACCTTTATATAGGAGGTCGAGGCCTGCGTTACACGAGTCCTACACCGACTCTTACAACATAGACTATCCTGTCTCTAAGTCGCCTTGCCTTCTTGGGCAAACCGTCTCCGGGTGGCTTAACCGCCCGGGTCTTCATACCATCTTCTGTCTGGGCCTCCATCTTGGCCCATCTTGGTAAGTCGTCACATAAACAGGCCTATGCCTTTTAGCCCTCTTCTCTGGTCTTCATTATGAGCCGCCAGGTATGACCTGGCCCCACCTGGGCGGCTCTCACCACGGGGTTACATCCCAAACATTAGGCGTAGGGTGATTTGAGCCTGCTCAGGTCAATCTTTCAAACTCACTTGGCACGAGTCTCACACTCCATCACCTGAAAGAAAAATGTAACCCACCATGACGTCACATCAAATATGCAAAAAAGATTCTGTGACGTCCACAACGGATCTTTTCATTAAAACTATCGGCTCGAAAATGGAGGCATCCGTCTCGGTCGGTCAGTTTCTGTCGCCTTGATTCCCACGCTCGTTCGGCCTTCCAGCCTCTTAAATAGGACCGCGAGGGGTCCTTCTCATTTCCTCCGTCGCCTTCACTACTTCTTCTTCCTCCCGGCGCCATTGCCGCCGAGCTCCGTCGTGTTGTGAAGCTCCATCATCGTCGTCAGTCCAGGCCACTTCATCAACCTGAATGGACCAGAATCTCACCCGCGTTCGCCGTGTCTCTTCCGGTATGTCTTTCTTCCTCCCCTAGATCCGTAGCTTAGTGCTTCAAATCCACCGAGTTCATCGGCTCAATTAGAATGTGAGTTCTTCTCGCAATGCCAAACAACAAGTAGCTCTATGGATCTTGCAATGTTTCTCTTCCCATTGCAGTAGGTCATGTAGAATCATCAACAACCTAGCGTGGACCTGTAGTTGCTTCCCCTTACTGCGCTTAATCTTGTTAGTCTTCTTAGTTCGTTGCTAGGGCTAAAATAAACTTGATTTTTCTCTGCCCGTAGATCCGTAGCTATAAAGACAACATACGAAACCTGTTTATCCACACTTAGCTGTATTTTCGCTCACTGCTATGTCAACTTAACCCACCATTAGATTGGCGGCTCTTCCAACACATTATGTCGGTGGCTTAGCATTATGATATCTAATTTCCTCAGCTGTCTTAGTTGTTGAGTCACTTTCTGATCCGCCGGGTACCGCTACCTTTGACAGCCTTCAACCGCCATCATGTCTCAGGAGTCTTCAACCTGCAATTGGGTCGGCTCTGCGGTATCCAAAGAGTTCTTGCAAGACTTCGTAGACGCAGGAACCTTGCCGACCAAAAATGTTATTCATTGGCAGGTTCCGGGCAATGAGAAGAAACTCATCCCCCAAGAGGGTGAAATAGTTATATTCGCAGACCACCTTGCGCGCGGTTTCAGCCTGCCTGGCTCTAAATTTTTTTGAGACGTCTTCCATTTCTTCAAGCTGCATCCTCAGGATATTGCGCCCAACTCCGTCTCAAATATGTCCAACTTCCAAATCCTTTCTAAGGCTTACTTACAAGAAGAGCCGTTGGTTGACCTCTTCTGAGAGTATTTCTATGTAAACCGCCAGACGGAAGTGGTGGCTGGCCCCAGCTTAGAACTTGGTGGAGTCTCCATTCAAACAAGACGGGATATGGCCTTCCCGGCTATTCGAATGCCAAGTCACCCCAAGGACTAGAATAAAACTTGGTTTTACTACAAAGACATGTCTCTAGAGGGAGAAGATCCACTGTCGGGTTATCGTCCTACCCCTCTCTGCACCACAACTGAGCTCCCAGACCGTATGTCTGCTTCTGCACGAGTGAAGTATGCTTTGGCCGTCACCCAAATTAGAGCCCTCCTAGCCGATGGTCTGATAGGAATCGACCTAACCCACTGTTGGATCTCTTGGAAGGTCATGCATGTGACACGTCGGGACCGGCTTATGTGTGAGTACACGGGTGACGCCAATGACCCCCTCTGCTTCAATCATACCACCCTGATAGAAGAGAATATTGTTGCTGCCATCAAGGGACTTGTCCGTGAGACCCAAGAAGCTTGCCGCTCCGTCGGTTTATAGCCTTTCTGTGCTTCTAACCCATCCCCAGATGTAAGAACATCTTCCAAATCTCTTTATCTCCGGGTTAACTATATATGTATGTAGTGACCTTTAACCTCTTTCGGCGGCTCTCGCTTTCAGGCCAACTCCAACTTCTGGAAAAAAAATATTCTCCTCCTGCAAAGAAGTCTAAGGAGAAGACCGGCGCCCGTATGAAGAAGACTGTTGTCCTAGAGCAGGATGAAGTTGATGATTCAGAGGTAGAACTTGACTCTCTTGGTTGCCTTTTTATGCGTCTTGCTGACAATAATTACTCACTGGAAGAATCGGAGACAAGCCATGCCAACGCTCCTGAGGTAACCTATATTTCATCAGACTCAGAACTCCTTCCACCAAAGAAGATACGGCGGGCCGTCCGAAAAGTCCCACTTTCTCATCCTCTTGCTAACTTAGACCCCAATTTTCTTTTGAAAAAATGACAACACACTTCCCGAAGCCAAACCCGGAGCACCGGCTTTGAAGATCTTGTGGCCAGGTTATCCAATTCTCCGGCTCAGTGGAAACGGCTGGCTAAGGTAAACATTTAACTAAGTTCAGCTTTGTCAACTTTGTATTATGACCTTACTCTGCTTTATATTGCTTTAACTATCTTCAGGAAATGCCCCCATCATATGGCGACTCTATAGCAACTAAGCTGCCACCTCTGAAGATCAACCTGGAGTACGTGCTTTTATGTCTGCATCATATCCTTTGTCATCCTTGAACTTTACATAATAACCTTTTGTGATTTCTAGAGCTCAAGCAAAACGAAGGAAGACTGGCGGGTCTACTTCCGCCCACACTACCCAAGACCGGAGACTACCAAGCCGGACTCTCCTGTAGCGCACGCCGAGCCCTCTGCGGCTACAAAGGATGCGCTTGAGGACACTTGTCGTTCTTTCGAGCCAGGGGCCCATGAGATGGCAAGTGGCAGTCGTCCAAGGACCATCTCTAAGCTGCCCAGCCCTTCAACAGTCATCGAAGATCCAATTCTTCCAGACGTTATTGTTACTGGTACTGGCTTTTAGGTTCCCAAGCCCCATGAACTGACAAAGCACACCGAGAAGGATGAAGCTTCTGACAACCTGGATTTTGGGTCCCCATGTAGGAGAAATTAACCGCTGATGAATTACACGATGGTTATATGAACCGCCTGTCCACCAACCGGAACATGGAGCTCAAACTTGTCGGCTTAATGAAGCAAAATATGAGGTACTTCTTCCTTTCTGTATGCCCATATATAGCCCCCAAGAGCTGGTTTAATATTGCAAATGGTAAACCGGGTCTTCAATCCGTGTCATAAGTAGAACAACTTAGCCTGTATCCCCCAAGTATCGGCTTAACATGTATATATTGAGCCGATACTCACTGTTGATGAATTTATCAATGGTAGCCCCCAAGTCCGGGTCAGTAAAGAAATAATGAGCTAGCACTTCACTGTAGACTTTAAAAAGTGTCGATGTAGCCCCCAAGTACTGCCTTAACTTCATGAAGATGAGCTGGAACTTCATTGTAGACTTGGAAATCGACGTTGTAGCCCCCAAGTGCTGGCTTAACTTGATGAAGATGAGCTGGAACTTCATTGTAGTCTTGGAAAGCAAAAAGACATTAGCCCCCAAGTGTCGAGTATATTGCTTGCAATCTGCTTGAGACTTGCATTATATTTCCTTAGCTGACCATCTGGTAATATTTTATCCTGGCGACTTACCCCTCCTTTGCTTTTGCATGTCACTGGAAGCTTTGAGCAATGCCGAGTTTGATCTGACTAGCTTAAAGGGCAATCTTGCTTCCCAACAAGCCGCCCGGGGTGAAGCAGAGGTGAAGTGCCTGCTTGCAGCTGAAGAGCTTGCCAAGGTTAAATCTGACTTTGCTGCTTTCTAGAAGGCCGCTGAGGTGGAGCAAACTGCCCTGGCCAAATGTGCAGATGATGCTGACCAGTGGCTCAAGCTTGTATCAGACGAGTTGCAGAACTTGAAGGGCCATATTTCGAAGATGACTACTGACATTTTTGGTAAGTACTGAATACTCAGCCAATTTTCTTACTTAAAAGATTGTGCAGGTGGCTTATAATGCGAAACCCATCTTTGCAGGTCAAAGAAGCCACCATCTTAGTGCCGACAGCCTGCTACAGCTGAAAGCCGTCTACACTTTATTAGAGCAGTTGTACTGCGGGACTCTTTGCATGATCAGAGCAATGCTAAATAAAGAGAGTATCCCCAAGTTCATGAAAGGAGTCATAGAGCTCTTATCAACCTTGCCAAAGCAAATTCAAGAGCCTAACCGACCAGCCGCCCGGAAGGGCGCAATTGCTGCGGTAAGCTGGGCGTTGGCCTTTGCCCCGGAGCTGACTGCTAAAGAGATGATGGACATCTTTCCATCCAGAAAGGACAACGGCTCAGAATTCTTAGAAACTGATTATGCCCGCTGTATGAAGGCATCCAGGATACTTGCATCAGTACTGGCGGAGGAGGTTGATTTCTCGACGTACCAGGCTGCTTATAATGCTGACAACAAGCGAGTGTGTTGCCCAACCTTCGAGGCCAGGGACTTAACTCCTGCATGCCGTAATCATCTCTTTTCCCCTGACATTGACCCGTCTCCCCTCTTTGAAGAGGCCAAGTTTGAAGCATTAACAAACTTCAACTGGGATGTGGACAATCTTCAGATCGAGGAGGTCGAAGACCCGCCACGGGATGACCCGGCGTCCAGCTGAACAAGTTGCTCCTGCAGTGGAATAACCCGGCTCCTTGACCCGCCGAAGTTTTGAGCAGTTTGAAAAATTTAAGTCTGGCTTTTTGGGCTCTGTAGAGAACTTTGTAATAGCCTTAGAAAAACCTTGATTGCCTGAACCATGCCATCGTGCATGTGCACAACTTGATATATCTTTATCTGTTTTTTGCTTCAGTCATATCTTGTTATCAGTTTTCATGGCGGCTCATCTTAAGAGACAAAACTTGCAAAAACAAACAACAGAATATATTCTGTCTTGCTATGTGGGCGGCTTGAAAATAGCACAACCCAAGGATGTCAAGTCTTTCGTGATCTTGCCTTTCTGAAAACTCATATGGCGGTTCTTCTGGGTGGACTAGCTACTAGAACTCTTTAACAGTACAAGGTCTCTATCGAGATTGGCCATCAATTTCGTTGAACGGCTCAGGGTCTCTAGGGGAGATTAACTGTTAAGAGCATAACGAACCAGAAAGAGACACAACAGGGTATGAGTACCCTTAATGCCCATAAGCTGCCTCTCACGTGACATAAATCCGTCGTTTGAACCTTAAACAGTGCAGGGTCTTTAAAAGATTAACTGTTTAAGAGTATGAATGGGCCACATAGCAGAGAGTCGGTAGCAGATGGGTGAGTTTGTCCTCACTTTCCGTAAGCCGGCCCTCACGTGACAAGAGCCGCCGGTTTAACCTTGACCAATACATGGTCTCTAGCGAGATTGACGGCCAAATATGTTTGAATAGCTCAGGGTCTCTAATCAAGATTAACTTGTAAGAGTTCGGTGGGTCACATAGTGGAGCAGCATCAGCATACAAGCAGGTTTAACTCAAACTCGCAGCGGCTTAAGAGCCGATCAAGAGGGTATGCAAGCTAAACCCGGTGGGTTGGAAGCCCCCAAATGACCTTGTTGACGGATTCAACTTTTGGGTATATAACCCTCCTGACTGTGGCTTAAGAGCTGATCAAAAGGGTGTGTAAAGTAAACCCGGTGGGTTGGAAGCCCCCAAATGACCTTGTTGACGGAGTCAACTTTTGGGTATATAACCCGCCTGACTGTGGCTTAGGAGCCGATCAAAAGGGTGTGTAAGCTAAACCAGGTGGGTTGGAAGCCCCCAGATGACCTTGTTGATGGTGTCAACTTTTGCACACTCTGAGATGATGAAATGGCAGAAGTCCCGATGTGCAGGGATGCAAACTTTATTATATATATGTGATATGTACAATGATAGTGTACAATGTTGAGTTTTGATAACTCAAGTATAGTAAGGCCGCATATGAGCTATATTCTAGGCCCGCGGGTCTCCTGCCCAGAAGTGCTTGACTCATCCCGGATATCAATAAGATAATATGACCCATTGTTGAGATTTCTACTGACCACAAAAGGTCCTTCCCATGGAGGGGACAACTTGTACGGATCCGCCCAATCTTGAATCAAACGCAACACCACGTCGCCTTCTTGAAACGTCCGGGTCTTTACTCTGTGGCTATGGTAGCGAAGCAGGTCTTGCTAATAAATCGCCGATCAAGCCACCGCCAAATCACGCTCTTCATCCAAAAATTCAACGCGTCTTGACGTGCTGTCTCATTATCTGCCTCAACGTAAGCCGCCACTCGTGGCGAGTCATGACGTATATCACTTGGTAATACGGCTTTTGCACCATAAACCATGAAGAAAGGCGTATAGCATGTTGATCTGTTGGGAGTAGTTCTGATGCTCCATAAGACTGATGGCAACTCCTCTACCCAACATCCCGTCATTTGCTACAAAGGAATCATAAGCCGGGGCTTGATACCTCTCAAGTTCTCCTGGTTAGCACGCTCTGCCTGACCATTGGATTGTGGATGAGCAACCGCAAAAACGTCAAGCCGGGTGTGTTCACTTTCACAGAACACTTGCATAGCCCCCTTGGATAGGTTCGTACCATTATTTGTGATGATACAATGAGGGTAACCAAAATGGTAAATCAGGTTTTTGACAAACTGAACCGTTGTAGCTGCGTCACACTTGCTGACCGGCTCAACCTTCACCCACTTAGTAAACTTGTCCATCGCCACCAAGAGGTGGGTCTTCTTATCCTTGGATCTCTTGAAGGGCCCGACCATATCAAGCCCCCAGACAGCAAACGGCCAGGTAATTGGAATCATTCGCAATTCTTCAGCCAGTACGTGAGCATGTTGCCCAAACATCTGATAGCCAACGCACTTGAGAACCAAGTCTTCTGCATCCTTGTGAGCCGTCAACCAGAAGAAACCATGCCGAAAGGCCTTGGCCACCAGAGATTTTGAGCCAGCGTGATGACCACAATCGCCAACGTCAATTTCATTCAAGATGTCTTTTCCTTCTTCACGTGAAACACAACATTGAAAAACGCTGGTAACGCTGCATTTATGTAACTCGTCGTTGATGATTTTCATAGACTTAGATCGCCGGACGATCTACCTTGCCAAGGACTCCTCTCAGGTAACTCGCCGCGTGTCAAGTATGTTAAATAAGGCAGCGACCAGTAGGGGATAGCATGTAGAGCCACCACTAGCTGCCCCTCCGGGTCAAGTATAGCTAAGTCTTCTTCCAAAGGTAGATTGACTAACGGGTGATGTAGCACGTCTAAGAATACGTTAGGTGGCACCGGTTTTCGCTGGGAGCCCAAACTAGACAATGCATCAGTCGCCTCATTGCTACGACGATCAATATGATCCACCTGATATCCCTTGAAGTGACCAGCGATGACATCTACCGTGTGACGATAAGCCTCCATCGCGGGTCCTTGGAATCCCATGTGCCTGAAACTTGATGGGCCACGAGATTTGAGTCGCCGAGACACCGCACTTGGCTCAGGTTCATCTCCTTAGCGACCCATAGGCCATGAAGTAAAGCTTCATACTCAGCTGCATTGTTAGTACAAGGAAACATCAACCTTAACACGTAACAGAAGTTATCACCTTTAGGGGAGGTTAAGACAACCCCATCCCCTCATCCTTCTAGTTGCCTGGATCCTTCAAAGTGAATCATCCAATATGTGTTATCCGGCTTCTCCTCAGGCGCCTAACACTCTGTCCAATCATTTATGAAATCCACCAAGGCTTGAGACTTAATCGCGTGCGAGGCATGTATTTCAAATTAAGAGGTCCAAGATCCAATGCCCACTTAGCAATCCGGCTGGTGGCTTCTCTGTTTTGAATTATGTCCCCCACCGGGGCAGAGCTAACCACTGTGACCTGGTGTCGTAGGAAATAATGCTTCAGCTTACGGTTTGCCATGAACACCCCATATACCAGCTTCTGCCAATGTGGGTACCTCTGCTTGGACTCTATCAGGACTTCACTGATGTAGTAAACCGACCTCTGAACTGGATATTCTTTCCCTGCCTCCATATGCTCAACAACAATCACGACACTGACGGCCCTGTTATTAGCCGCCACGTATAGGAGCAAAGGTTCCTTCTCAGCCGGAGCAGCCAAGACCGGCGGCTCAGTGAGTTGCTTCTTGAGTGCTTCAAATGCTTCACCTGCCGCCGTACTCCAGAAAAAGTTGTCTGTCTTCTTCATCATCTGGTATAAAGGAATGGCCTTCTCACCCAGGCGGCTTATGAATCAGCTTAACGCAGCGATTCGACCGGCCAGGTACTAAACGTCATTGATGCATGCCGGCTCAACCAGGGAGGTAACAACATTTATCTTATCTGGATTAGATTCAATGCCTCATTCAGAGACGAGGAAACCCAAAAGCTTGCCTGTAGGAACTCCAAAAACACACTTAGCCGGGTTAAGCATCATCTTGTTGACCCGTAAGTTATCGAAAGTTTCCTTCAAGTCGTCAAGTAGAGTCTCCTTCTTCCTTGACTTGACCACACTATCATCCACATATGCATGAACATTGCGTCCAATTTGGCTGTGAAGACAGTTCTGCACACAATGCTGGTAAGTCGCCTGAGCAATCTTGAGCCTGAAAGGCATAGACACATAGCAGAAAGCACCAAAAGGCGTGATGAAAGTTGTCTTGTCTTGGTCTTTGACTGCCATCTTGATCTGGTGGTAACTGGAATAAGCGTCCAGGAAGCATAAACTCTCACAAGCCGCTGTTGCATCAATAATCTGGTCGATACGGGGGAGAGCAAATGGGTCAACCGGACAAGCCTTGTTATGATCCGTGTAATCCACACACATACGCCTCGTGAAGTTCTTCTTAAGCACTGGCATAGGGTTAGCAAGCCACTCTAGGTGAAATACTTCCACGATGATCCCTGCTGCCAGAAGCCGGGCCACCTCTTCCCCAATAGCTTTGTGCCGTTCTTCATTGAACCACAAGAGGAACTGCTTAACCGGCTTAAACTTAGGATCCACATTAAGGTGGTGCTTAGCGAACTCTCTCGGTAGACCCGGCATGTCAGAAGGTTACCATGCGAAGATGTCCCGATTCTCACGAATGAATTCGATGAGTGTGCCTTCCTATTGGCGATCCATATTGGCCGCAATAGTGAACTGCTGTGATGAGTCGCCCGGAGTGAAATCCACCAGCTTGGTATCATCCGCCGCAAACTTGAGGGGCGGCTCAGATTCCGTAGTAGGCTTTTTGAGCGGAGTCATGTCCTCCGGGTCAACATTCTCCTTATAGAACTTGAGCTTTGCTTCAGCACAACTTGACTCTGCATAAGCCACGTCTCCTTCCTCACACTCAATTGCCATCTTCCGATCACCATCCACGGTAATCGATTTGTTTAATCCGGGCATCTTGAGATGTAAGTAGACATAGCAAGGCCTAGCCATGAACTTGGCATAAGCCGGACATCCAAACAGGGCATGATATGGACTTTTGATCTTGACCACCTTGAACCACAAGGACTCCACCCTGTAGTTATATTCGTCGCCAAAGGCAACCTCCAAGGAGATTTTACCCACTGGATAAGCCGACTTTCCAGGTACCACGCCGTGAAATACTTTCGGAGAAGGCTTAAGGTCCTTGTCAAGCAACTTCATCCCTGTGAAAAGTGTCATAGTACAGGATGTTAATGCTGCTACCGCCATCCATAAGTACCTTAGTAAACACATAGCCTCCCACTTGGGGGGCAACCACAAAAGCCAACTGCCCCGGGTTGTCAACACGTGGCGGGTGATCCTCTCTACTCCAAGTTATGTTGTACGCAGACCACTTCAAGTATTGAGGGAGAGCCGGCATGACTGCATTAACCACCCGCTTGTGCACCTTCTGGTCTCGCTTGTCAAGGCTGGTTGTAAAAACATGATATTGACCCGTGCTGAGCTGCTTTGGATTACTCTGATACCCAGATTGGTTATTCTGCTCCTGATTACATGCACCAGATTGCTGATGATGACCTCCTTGATTTCCCTGACCCTGATAACCGGATCCTGAGCCTCCGGTGCCAAGACCGGCTCCTGACCCACCTGGCCCTGAGCCGCCTGGCGGGACACCACCATTGTTATGATGCTGCCACAAGCTGTAATCCCGAAACTGCCGCATGATGTGGCAATTCCTCCATGTATGGCCCGCCAGCCAATCGGGACGGCTGTGCCCCAAACAAGGTTTATTAAGCATCTCCTCTAGCTTGAACAGAGTTTTACCCTAATTAAAGGGCTCTTTGAAGTTCTCGTTGCCCTTAGCATGGTTGTTCCCGGCGCTAGTGTTCGCCACCAATTCTGACCCGCCGTCCGGATTCTTCCTTTTGCTATGGCTGCCGCTGCCAACCGCACCCTTGCCATTGTTATTCTTCTTACCCTTACCTGACTTCTCTTCATCAGAGCCCGGGTCTCTTGTATTGACAGAGTCGGCATATTTGGTGAGAGCCGCTATGAGTTCCCCCATGTCTTGACACGAGCGCTTGAGCCGGCCAAGCTTCTGCTTTAGAGGCGTAAAGTGGAAATTATTTTCCTGAATCAAAACCGCTTGAGGTGAGTGGCTGATGGTTGAGACTCGCCGGACCCAATGATGAGCCGATTCATCCTCCTATTGAACACAATGATCTAAATCTACAGTCGTCCTGGGCTGCTTGCATGTTCCTCAGAAATTTTTGATGAATTTCGCCTTGAGGTCGGCCCAGGAATTAATGGTGTTGGGTGGCAGACCCTTCAACCACGTGTGAGCCGACCCTTCCAGCATCATGATGAAATACATGGCACATACTTCATCACCGATGTTTAACATCTTCATGGCCAGCTCATAGCTTTCAATCCAAGCCTCCGGAGGTAGGTCAATAGTATAATTTGGGACCTTGCATGGGCCGTTAAAATCCTTCGGCAGGCGCTCATTCCGCAAAGACGGTACTAAGCACGGCACCCCCACAGCCCTGGAAGTTACTCCTGCTCCTTCTGAAATGGAAGGTGTATCTCCGGGTTCTTGATGAGCCGTCGGCGCTGCCAAAGCCGCCACCCCATGACGTGCTCTCACCCGATCCACTAGCACCTACGCATTCAGAGCCGCCCGATCAACTCGCGGTGGGTTTCGGTGTTGATCACTGGTAGAAACCGCCGGTGACTCATAACGCCGGCTGTATTTGCGGCTAGGGATGGGGGTTGAGTGCATGCAACTCCGGTTGGAAGTGTACTTCTCTTGCTGGGCCATTGCCGTCTGCAGGTACCCAATAGCATTCTGAACCTCCTCTATGAAAGGCGCCTCATCCGGGATAGGTATTGTACCAAGCTAGGTCGCTGCCGCAACCATGTTCTCCGCCAGGTTGGAATAATGACCCGCCGGCGTTTGGAAAGATATTGGTGAGGCCGGGCTCCGTCGAGGCAGGTTAATCTGAACCGCCGGCGGGCTCCCAGGTACTTACGTGGTCCATCCTATTCCTGGCGTGTTGAACAGGTTCCTGGCATTGTATTGATCTGGCAAGCAGGACTGATGCCTCATCTGTTGAACCGTCGCTGCAGCTGCTCCAGCTCCATGCGGAAAGCATCCGCCCTAAGGCGCTTCGCCTGTGCTTTCATCTGATCTTTCAATGCATTGATCTCTTGTTGGACCTCGGTCATCTGGTCTTTCAGCCTCGCGATCTTCGTGTTCCGGGCCGCTTGATTTTCAGCCATGACCTCAGTGGACATCATGGTTGTAAGCTCATTCATCAGATCCAAAAGAACCTGAGCCGGCAGCCTACCAGCCCCCGATCCTGCTGTGCCAGTGGTTGTGCTGGTCAGGGACGGTGCCGATCCTGCCATGTAGATGGCAACACGGCTCGACGGCTCATAACCCTCCGGCTCGTGATATTCTGACTCGGGGTAAGCCTTGACATAGCCCCCCGAGCCCGCCATTGTGAAGCTGGTAGATTGATTCCATCTCTCCGCTCGAAGATCCATCCTCCAAGCAGATGAGAGTTTCCTGCGACATAGAACCTTCAAGATCCATGCCCTGAGTAAAGCCGATGAAGAAATGCTTCTTGACCGGGTCAGCACGGGCAAGTTGCATGTGTCGAGCGGGTTGCATGCACCAGGCCGGCTCGATGATGTTGGCGCAGAGGTCCAGCTTGGTTTAGACTCGACGTTCTTGTCGATGAAGACGTGGATTCCGCCAAAGGAGATCCAGAAACCGTACTCAACTGAGTCGGCCTCGGGGCCCCAGCCGGCATCGTCGATGTAGAGCCGACCACGACGACTCTCGTTCATCCTACCAACAACGTACCCCTCGATCCCTGGGAGAGAGCCCTTTGAGAACTCAACACCAGCAAGCGCTATCCCCACGGTGGGCACCAACTGTCATGGTTTTGTCACCACAGAAGTCAGAAGACTTGGGTTCAAGGCCATCGCTAAGGTGATGGACTCAAAGGGGTTGGTTGAGACGAGGGGCACGGATTTACCCAGGTTCGTCCCCTCAAGAAGAGGTAAAAGCCTACATCCTGCCTGTTTTGTATTGATTGGAGTATCGATTACAAGGGAGTGGATTCGCTTGACCTAGTTATCGATTCATTGGTTTCTGTCTAAGCTGCACCGGGGTCTCACCTTTATATAGCAGGCTGAGGCCCTGGGTTACACGAGTCCTACACCGACTCTTACAACATAGACTATCCTATCTCTAAGTCTCCTTGCCATCTTGGGCAAACCGTCTCCGAGCGGCTTAACCGCCCGGGTTTTCATACCATCTTCTGTCTGGGCCTCCATCTTGACCCATCTTGGTAAGTCATCACATAAACAGGCCTATGCCTTTCAGCCCGCTTCTCTGGTCTTGATTATGAGCCGCCAGGTATGACCCGGCCCCACCTGGGCGGGTCTCACCACGGGGTTATATCCCCAATAGGACTAGTCACCAAGTTTATCTCATTTGAGAAAAGTTGACAATGCAAACATTGCAAACCCTAGAAATTAACACAATAAGGTTCCTATAGATCTAGGCATGCAAATTTATTCTCCTTGATGCACCACTTGGTATAGCATCATTATTTGGGGATTAGAACATGTCCAAAGAGTTTGGGGGTCAATAGTAGACCGTTGGCAATGTAGAGCTGCTCAAATTTGGATCTGGATAGGAATGATTTTGGGATATTTTGGTGAAACAAAACAATTGGGATTGGGATGAAACTTTTCAAGATCATCACATTAGGCATATGTGACTTGCTAGAACTTTTCTGGATTTATTTTAGAATATTCCTTATAGAAATATTTCAAATGCTTAATTTAAGAAGAAAGGCTTTTGGAGGGTATTGTTCAATATTTTGAACATGACAATGTGTTTAAACTCATATATATGTAAAAAAATATGTCCACTGAGTTTCCCTAAATTTTCGCAAATAGTTTGAAAGAATTTAAATAATTTTTCCCTATTGAAGACCATTTTTGGTCCTAAGAAAAAGCCTTTAAAGAGAATTGTAAAATAATATTTAAAAATAATAGTTGGTGGTTTTGGGAAGTCTTATATATAGTAAGTTCCAAATAAAGTCTCTGGGGTAAAGCATCAATCCTAATTTGAGGAGTTGTAGTACAAACCTCAATTCAGGGGGGTTTGTAAACCTAATTTGAATAAATTCTTTTTGGCCAAAATAATATTTGATAAAAATAGTTTTAGGTACTATACACATGGCATGATCATTGGGCAAGAAGTTTGGATCAAGGAAGTGAGTTCTAGAGGGAAGAATATCTTTGAGTCCTAAAACACAATCAACCAAACAAGCAAACTTCAAACAATTCAAACAAGCACTTGCACACAAAAAGTTTTAAATGGGTCCAAATTTTGTAAATCCATAGCATAGCAAAGTGATACAACACATGGTGTGACAGACCTATCCCCTTACAAGAATCTCGTCCCCAATATTCCTAGGCTAAGCGCTAAAAAGATAAGGGAACTCTGATCTAAGGTAGTCTTCATGCTCTCCGGTTGCTTCTGCTTTGGTGTGGTTGCTCCATTGGGCCTTGATGTACTTGATGGTGCATCTTAGGGTACAACACTCGACTTCATCCAAAATGCGAATTGGCCTCTCACAATAAGTGAGGTATGTCTGAATGTCGATGGCTTGATGATCGATGTCCTTGTAGAGGTCAGGGCAGTTGGGAACTTGATGGTCTAGTCAGTAGGCAACTTTTCCTTGCTTGTCGATGATCTTGAAGGGGCCTATATATGATGGTGCGAGCTTTCCTTTGATGTGAAAGCACTTGGTTCCCTTGAGAGGCGTAACTTGGAGATAGACATGGTCTCCAACACAAAAACTCATGTACCGATGGTGAGAGTCGGTGTAACTTTTCTGTCTTGACTTGGCCGTCTCTAGACGCTCTCGTCCGGGTTGAATTTGCTCTTCCGCTTCGCAGAGAATATCTAGTCCAAACACTAATCCTTCTCCGGTCTATGACCAGTTGAGGGGAGTACGACACTTGCACCCATACAACACCTCAAATGGTGCCATATCAAGATTGGACTGACACCTCGAATGGTACACATCCTTCCCACTTGACTTCGTATGCCAAAACATAAGCACGACACATGTTTTTGAGTATCTGATTTACTCGCTCTGTTTGTCCTCCGTACTGGCGGTGAAAAGCGGTGTTGAAGGACAACTTGGTTCCCAAGGCTTCTTGAAATCTATTCCAGAATCTCGAGGTAAACTGGGTGCCTCGGTCTTACACGATCTCCTTTGGAACTCCGTGGAGGATCACGATCCGGTAGATGTAGAGGTTGGCTAGCTAGTTCCCGTTGTAGGTTGTCTTGACAGGGATGAAGTGGGCTACCTTGGTCAGGTGATTGACAATGACCGAAATGGAATCATTTGCTTTTCTTGACCTAGGAAAACTGGTGATGAAGTCCATCCCAACTTTGTCCCATTTCCATTCAGGCACTTTGAGAGGTTGTAACAATCCAGCGGGTCACTGGTGCTCAGCTTTGACTCTCTGGCATATGTCACACTTAGCAGCAAAAGTAACTATCTCCCTTTTCATGCCATGCCACTAGAATCTTGCCTTGAGGTCTTGGTACATCTTGATTCCTCTAGGATGGATGGAATATGGGGTGTCGTGGGCTTCTTGCAAGATCAGATTCTTGCTCTCAACTTGGTTGGGTACGCTGATGTGATTTCCAAAGTGTATGAGTCCTTGTTCAGCCACAAAGAATCATGGCACCTTGTCTGCCTTGATCTTCCTCTTGATTCCTTCAATGCTCTCATGTCTCTTCCGAGCTTCCTTAATATCATCCATCAAGGTATGCTTTGCTTCGAGGTTTGCTAAGTACCTGGGTGCAACTAGTTCCAAGCCAAAGCTTTTGAGATCTTCATACATGGAGGGTAGCCTTTCCTTAATAATAGCATTGAAGGAACAAGCCTTCTTGCTTAAGGAGTCTGCTACCACCTTAGCCTTTCCCGGGTGGTATTGAACAATGAGGTCATAATCCTTCATTAACTCCAACCATCTTCACTGCCTCATGTTCTATTCCTTTTGGGTGAAAATATATTTCAAAATCTTGTGGTTTGTGTATAACTCACATAGCTTTCCCAGAAGGTAATGACACCATGTCTTCAAGGCATGAACTACAGCTGCCATCTCAAGGTCGTGAGTGGCATAGTCCTTGATGTAGCTGTCTGGATAGATATGCCACGACTCAACCTTCCTGCATCAGAACACCTCCAAGCCCGGTTCTCGATGCATCACAATATATCACAAACTCCTTGTCAATATCAGGGGTGGCCAAAACTGGGGTTGTTGTCAATCTCTTCTTGAGCTCTTGAAATCTTTCTTCGCACTTCGGTGTTAATTGAAAGTTCTTGTCGTTCTTTAGGAGTTGATTCATGGGTCCAACAATGCTTGAGAATCCTTCAACGAACTTGCGGTAGTAACCCGCGAGTCCTAAGAAGCTTCTGACTTCTTTCACATTGCCTTGGGATTACCATTCAATCACGGCTTCGCTCTTGGCAGGATCTATTGACAACCCTTCTGCCGTCAACACTTGACCCAAGAATGCATCTTCATCCAGCCAAAACTCTCACTTGCTAAACTTGGCATAAAGCTGGTGCTCTCGAAGCTTGTCTAGGACTAATCTCAAGTGTTGCTCATGCTCTTCTTCAAACTTGGATAAGACGAGTATATCATCGATGAAGGCGATGACAAACTTGTCCAAGTACGCCATGAAGACTTTGTTCATGAGGTACATGAAGTAGGCAAGGGCATTGGTCAAACCAAATGATATGACCGTGTATTCATACATGCCATACCGGGTTACAAATGCCATCTTCTAGACATCTTGGGGTATGATCTTTAGTTGATAGTACCCAGACCTGAGGTCGACCTTGGAAAACACCTTAGCTCCATACAGTTGATCAAACAGGTCTTCAATCTTGGGAAGTGGGCACCTGTTCCTTATTGTAACCTCATTGAGAGAACGTTAATCAACACATAGTCGGATAGTTTCGTCCCTCTTTGACACAAATAGAACAGGTGATCCCCAAGGAGAGACACTAGGGCCAATGAATCCTTTTCTGAGCTACTCTATCAATTGCTTCTTCAACTCAGCTAATTCTTTTGATCACATTCTATAAGGCTTCTTAAAGATGGGTCCTGCTCCGGACATTACCACTGGCACTTGATCCAACTCAATGATGAACTCAATATCGCGGTTAGGAGGCATTTCGGGCAGCTCATCAGGAAATATATCTGGGTATTCACATACCACTGGCACTTGATCCAACTCATTTCTCGAGAGATAGTAAACCTGAGGGGCTTGAACAAAGACATGATTGGGAACATATTTGACTTAAATTCCTTGGCTATTGGTCATGGTAATAGTCCTCTTTGCATAGTCTAAAAAGACTTGGTGCTTGGTTAACCAGTCCATGCCTAGGATCACAGCCAAGCCTTGTGACTTCATGATGATAAGGTCTACTAGGAAGTCTACCCCATTGATGTTAATCTCAACTCCTTACATCCTATCCTGGACTTCATAGCTGATCTCAGGGTTTGTATCAACATATGACTATCCAGGAGTGTATGCTTCATAACACTCTCTAGTGCAAACTCTAGGGTAAAAAAGGAATGCAAAACTCCACAATCAAACGGGATTGTCACTGGAGTTGAGTTGACAAGGAACGTACCCAGTATGACTTTTGGGTCTTCTTGGGCTTCCTCTGATGTGACATGATTCACATGACCTTTGCCATTGTTGGGCTAGTTGCGGGGAGCTGGTTCCTTGGTGTCGCTCCATGGCCTTGACCTTGGTTTGGCGCATCGGTGCACGGTGCATCTCGCTTTTTGCTGGGGCACTTCCTAGAGATGTGTCCTGGCTGACCACACGCAAAGCAAGTGGCCTAGACTGAGTTATTGTTGTTGCCACCATCATTGTTATTGGGGTTGTTGTAGGCTGGCCTATGATTGGCATATTGTTGAGTCTAGTAGCTCGGACGATGTGCAGGAGGTCTAGCCTACTGAGGCTCGTAGGTTGGCTTGGCTGGGGATGTCTATCAGGGACGAGGCTTCTTGTTGCTTAAACTACCCTTGGTGATCATCTTGCATTTGTGAGTGTCGTCCATGGAATGATGCTTGTCTTCAAGCATCAGAGCCTTGTTCACGAGGTCGAAGAAGGTCTGACAGTCGTAGACAACGAGATGATACTGTAGGGCTTGCTGGAGTCCTTCCATGAAGCGTTCCATCTTAGCAGCCTCAGTGTTGACATCTTCAGGTGCATACCTTGATAGCAGGTTGAACTTCTGCATGTACTCCTTGACAGAACCACTTCCTTGCTTCTGCGCTCGGATTTCTCTTTTCTTGATAGCCATGATACCAGAAGGAATTTGAGCGGTGCAAAATCCTTCATTGAAGTTAGCCCAAGTGATCACACGGTCGCCTTGCATGACCGTAAATCCATGCCACCGGGCTCTAGCGGTACCTCCGAGGCAGTGAGATGCGTAGAGCACCTTCTCACAATCCTCACTGCAATTGACCAGTGCAAGGAGGTCATCGATGGTGCGGATCCAGTCATCGGCATCCAGGGGTTCAGCAGTCTCGGTGAAGGTTGGGGGCAAATTCCTCGTGAACTCAGATAGAGTGGAGCGGCCATTGTCGTTCCTTCCTTGGTATTGTTTGTTCACAAGGACAGAGCCATCTATTGGATAGCAGCAGTGTTGGCTTGGCTTTCCTCCCGGAGAACTTGGAGAAACTAAGTTGTGGTCGTGTTCTCCGATGGAGGTGGCATTGGGGGAATTCGCCATGTGTCTGCTCGAGGTGCTCTCTAGCATGAGCAGTCACACCAGTTCACTCTTGCTGGCTAGAGTTGCCAGCTTCAGGGTTGGTGAAGGAGCTATTGCAAGTTGGAGTCACCATCTTGTATGGAGCAGCCAAGTCAAATAATTGGGATATATGAGGGGGGAAAGCAACAATGGTGAAAGTAGGCCTAAGGGGGTTGGTATAGTGCAAGTGAGATCAAACAAAGGTCAAAAGACCCAACACATAACAGTTAGATATGATACACGATGGAGTCGCTTACACGTTGCCTAAGGCAAAAGCACGACTTGCGTGTCGGCATTCTGGGAACGGGGGTACCTAGACTTGCCTACGTGCGGGCCAGGGCATGGCCCACTTCATCAACCAAACGCGGCCAGGCGTGGCCTCACCCAAGACAAGGCCCTCGCGAGAACCCTTGCCTCGCGAGGAGGAACAACTTCAAGACCGGCAAGGGGTGGGCCTCCACAGGCACCCTCCGGAGAGGCGAAGATCTCTACGCAAGGCCTGGCCTCAGGAGTTAACGGTGACGTAACGAAGGACAGGCGGGCGCCAGCGCGCCAGACGGTGCAGTTTCCCCTTTGGTGCAAAGGGAGCTGAGACGTACGCGGGTTCCCAAAGTGCCCCTCCAATGGTTTCCATCCTGGTGAAACAAGAACGCAACCACCCGCCCCGTAGGGCGGATGTCATCATTGAGCCCACCCCTACACCATCAACAGCTACTTTGCAGGCGAAGACCCCCTTTGGGCAGGACGAGCACGTACTCCTGCCCCCCTTCAAAATTGGCCGTTGTGGGATCCCTTACTTCCATTGTGATAAGTGAAGAGGACCCGGGCCACCACTATACATAGAGGGTAGGCTGCATCGTAGAGAAGGACCCGAATCCATTCCACCATCCACCCACCACTGACCCACAAAGAGCCTCAGACACATTAAAGGGAGCCCTCATGAGGCCCTAAAACACTGTACATGTTCATCCATACCACCTCCTCGAGAGGCAATCCACCAAAGCAGAAGTAGGGTATTACGCTTCGTAGCGGCCCGAACCTGGGTAAACTGTCGTCTCCATCTTCTTCATCGTCATCGTGCGAGTCTGTTGCTGTGTTCATCGAGTAGCGAGCTAGGTTGAGCGAGGCTGTAGGGGATCTTTGCACATGCCCCTGTGTTCGAATATTAAGGGTTTTGCGAAGCCCAAAATCCAACATTTGGCGCGCCAGGTAGGGGCGTGTCAGAGCTTCCCCACCCGCAGCGATGGTCAGACCACTGATTGACAACTCCATGGCGGGTCAGGCCCGCAGCAACGGCCGGTTCCCAGTGTGTGACAGCGCTTGGGCACGCGGGGCCACCCCAGCGGTCGCCTGCATCCTCGGCAGATCACAGGCACCATCCTCCGGCCACCGCATCAAGCATTTCCTAAGCCATGTAGGGGCGCCTCGGCCGTAGCCCGAGCCTGCGCAGCACCGCGCATGGCCGGAGATCGACATCACCCTCGGCCCTGATGACCACCCCAAGATAATGGCGTCTGCTGGAACGGTTCCCATTGTGTTCACACCAACCATATGCGGTGCCAACGTCTCCAGGAACCTCATAGACAGTGGCGCCGGCCTCAACCTCATCTCCGTGGATGCCTTCGATGCGCTGCAGCTACCCCGTGACCAGCTCGCACCGTCAAGGCCCTTCCCCGGGGTGGTCGGCGGATCCGTCGTCCCCGTGGGGCGGGTGCGCCTCCCCGTCACCTTCAGCACCCGCTCCAACTTCCGCACCGAGCATATCAACTTTGATGTCGCCCACATCCACCTCCCATACAACGCGATACTCTGCTACCCCGCGCTCGCTCAATTCATGGTGGCAACACACCCGGGTGACAGCATCGTCAAGATGCCTGGGAGCGGTGGCATCCTCGCCGTCATGAGGGATGTCAAGGACACGTCCCACGTGCTCAAGCTCTCCTGCAAAGCCGCGGCCATGACGCGCACCTGTGTGGAGGGCGCCACGCAAGCCGAGAGGACCCTGGGGTCGTCCTCCCAGACATCGCGCTAGTGAAGAAGAGGCATCTATTCTCCCAAAATCAGGCGGAGACGAAGCGGGTGCTGGTGGACGAAGGAAACCCCGGCCCCACCTTCACCATTGGCACCGGCTTGACCCAAGATCAAGAGGAGGCATTTGAGGCCTTCCTCCAGGTGAACAAGGACGCGTTCGCGTGGAGTGCCTCCGACATGGTGGGAGTCCCAAGGGGCGTGATCAAGCACCACCTCATGGTGTGCCCGAACGCGCGTCGGGTGAACAAAAGGCAAGGAGGCAAGCTCCGAAGAAGCAGTCGTTCATTGCCCAGGAGGTCAGCAAGCTCAAGAAAGCGGGGGTTCTCTACTCGGACTGGGTGGCCAACCTTGTGGTTGTCCCGAAGAAATGCGGAAAGGAGCGTATGTGCGTCGACTTCATGAGCCTCAACAAAGCCCGCGCATCCACCAGATCATGGACTCCACCATGGAGTGCGACCTCCTATGTTTCTAGAAGCCTTGTCGGGTGACCACCAGATCAAGATGGCGGTGGAAGACGTCGAGAAGACGGCTTTCCTTACTTCATGTGGGATTTCTGCTACACGTGCATGCCTTTCAGGTTGCGGAACGCCAGGGCGACCTTCCAGCGGCTGATGCACATCGCCCTAGGGCCGTAGCTGAGGAGAAATGCGGAAGCTTACGTCGATGACATCATGGTCAAGTCTAGGGAGGCCAAGACCCTAGTCGAAGACTTGGAGGAGACATTCACCAGCCTAAGGGAAGTGAACCTGAAGCTCAACCCTGAAAAATGTGTCTTTGGGGTCCCCTTGGGCAAACTGCTCGGTTTCCTGGTGTCGCACAGGGGAATCGAGGCAAAACCGGAGAAGGTCAAGGCCATAAGCAAGATGACCCCGCCCTAGACCCTCAAGGAAATGCAGAAGCTGGCAGGATGTGTAACTTCCTTGGGGCGTTTCATCTCCAAGCTTGGCGCGTGGGCCTTGTCGTTCTTCAAGATCATGAAAAGGAAGGGTCCTTTCGAATGACCCTTGAGATGGACGCGGCCTTTGAGTAACTCAAGCAATACCTCACGAGCCCACCGGTGATGGTAGCACCTCGCCCTCGGGAGCCATTACTCTTGTACTTGGCTGCCATCCCCCACTCCGCTAGTGCTGCACTGGTGGCAATCAGGGAGGAGCGGGTCGTCACGCGCACCAAGACAATAGGCATTGGCGGCCCCCCAAACACGGAGCTAGGGGCTCGACAGACCCTCAGGAGTCTGTCCCCCTCCCCCCAAGACGAAGCACATGAGCCCCAAACTAATCCAACGGCCCCTGAAGCGCTCTACCCTCCTGAGCCCCAAGCTGCTCTAATGGACTCTAAAGTGCTCGGCCCTCGCAAGGCTTCCCCCATGTCGACGGCCCCGAGTCTCCTAGGCATGTTGGGCCCGCAGCGGGGCAGGACATCACGGAGGGCCTCACTCTCATGGAGCACCCATTGTATTATGTCAGCACAGTGTTGCGGGACGCGCGCTCGCGCTACCCCATGCAGCAGAAGCTCCTCCTAGAGCTCCTCATCGCTTCAAGGAAACTGCGCCATTACTTCCAGGGGCATCCCATCAAGGTCGTCTCTGCTTAGCCCTTGGAGAAAATCATGCGTAAACCCAACGCGGAAGGAAGGGTCGCCGAATGGAACATCGAGTTGCAAGCCTTCAACATCGATTTCAGCACGACCAGGGTTATCAAAGGGTCAGCCCTAGCGGATTTTGTGGCATAATGGGTAGACGCCGGGACAGGGGGCTAGACGGGAGCCAGTCCCTCACCCCTGGCGACGAGGCACCAGAAGGATGGATCATGCATTTCGTCGGAGCCTTCACGCGCAAGGGGGCTGGAGCTGGGGTCATGCTCACTTCCCCGATGGGAGACAAGCTCAGTTATGCTATGCAGCTCTGCTTCCAGCATGGAGAGAAGGTTTCCAATAACACTGCAGAGTACGAGGGCCTCATCACCGGCCTCAAGGCGGCGACGACGCTGGGAAGCCGCTGCCTCACTGTCATGTGTGATTCCCAGCTCCTTGTCAACTTCTCCAACAAGGAAAATACGCCCAAGGACAAGCACATGGAGGCATATTTGGAAGAGGTACGTAAGATTAAAAACGCTTTCAGGGCTTGGTGTTGCAACATATCCTGTGTAGCACGAACAAGGAAGGCAATGACATCGCCAAGAGGGCCTCACGTCATGAGCCCCAGGAGCCAGGCGTCTTCGAGGAGCGTCTCTTCAAGCCCTCCGCGGTGTAGCAGGCTGAGGACTTGGCGCCGGCGAGGAGCTCCCCCCAGCATCGTCCTCGGGAGCTCCGGACTTCGGCCATTCCTTAGGAGCTTGGTTCCTCCTGGCTGTGGAGCCTCATGCGAACAGCTGGATGCATGAGTTCAAGGTGTATCTACTTCACGACACATTGCCGGAAAAGGAGGAAGATGCGGAGCGTGTGGCCCGACAGGCCACAGCTTACTGCTTGCAAGACGGTGACTTATACCACAGGTGCCCGAATAACGTCGTGCTGCGGTGCATCTCCAAGGAGCAGGGATGCGACTTGCGTGCCGACATCCATGGAGGAGACTGCGGGCATCACTCCTCTTCGCGCAGGCTTGCAGGTAAGGCGTTCCGATCGGGCTTCTACTGGCCCTCAGCGCTTGATGATGCCATCGAACTGGTCCGGTCTTGCGAGGCCTGCCAGCTTCATGCCAAGTAGATCATTCCACTCTCCTGGCCCTTTGCGGTCTGGGGGCTGGACATTCTGGGGCCCTTCCCATGAGCAGCGGGTGGGTACCGCTACCTCTATGTCGCCATCGACAAGTTCACCAAATGGGCGGAGGTGGAGCCCGTTTGCACCATCTCGGCCGGGTTGGCCGTCAAGTTCATCAAGGGCATCGTGAGCCACTTTGGCGTCCCCAATCGCATCATCACCAACAACGGTTCGCAGTCCACAAGTAACCTCTTCAAGACCTATTGTGCTAACCTTGGTACGCAGATATGTTATGCCTCGGTGGCCCACCCAAGGAGCAACGGCCAGGCGGAGCGCGCCAACGCGGAAGTCCGGGGCCTCAAGCCAAGGAGCTTTGAGAAGAAGCTAGAAGCCTATGGCAGGGGTTGGATCGATGAGCTTCAGTCGGTGTTGTGGTCCATCCGCACCACCCCGACTAAACCCATCGATTAGACCCTGTTCTTCCTTGTCTACGGAGCCGAAGTTGTCCTCCTCCACGAGATCAAGCACTGATCCCCATGATTCTTGGCATTTGATGAGGAGCGTCAAGATGCCGACCGGGGAACATACCTCGTGCTTGGAGAGGAGGCGCGTCGTCGGGCCTCACTCCGAGCTGCACGGTACCAGCAAGCACTACAACGCTACCACTACCGCAACATTCGCTCCAGGACCCTCGAAGTCGGAGACGTCGTCCTGAGGTGGCTTCTCTCCATGGAGGGCTTGCATATGCTCTCGCCCATGTGGGCGGGCCCGTTCAAGGTCGGTCATGTCTCCAGGCCTGGTGCCGTGCGCTTGGAGACTTATGACGGGGTTCCCATCCAGAACGCCTGGAACATCCAGCACCTCTGAAAGTTCTACCCATGACACTCTCACGTAATAATGAGCGGGCTGTATACGCCCGGAGCCCCCCGAGGACACGGACATATTCCTCCCACGCAATGTGGCAGCCACAACCCAGAGCTGGCGGAGAAGACAATACTTCCCATAAATGGCTATGCCCATGCAACATGGATGCCCTACGCTCAGCGCCGGGGAAAGACGAATACCACTCTGAGTGCTGGACGCGTCCATTGTTTGCCTTTCTCTTGTTTGGACTTGCTAGCCTTTATGAAATTAAACTCGGGGTTTTTCTAACTCACATATTGGTCAAAAAGCTCAAAGTTTTGTTTTCATTGCCATTTCTTATGTCGCTTTCTCTCTCGCCAAGTAAAGCACTCGCCTTCTCCCCTCTCCCTCGTACCTCACGAGCGGGGGCTGGGGGCACGGTGCTTACACCTTGCCAAGCCCTTGGCGCCCGGATCCTCGCATGGCACTCACGGGTGGGTTAGTAGGCGTATGCTGCCTCAGACTCGCCCAGAGGGTCCATTCTCGGCCCGACGCGCCTTCTTGGAAAGGAAACAAATTTTCTTCATACAGCTTGAGCGTCTAAGGGTGCTCTTGACCATCGCGCCTTAGGAGCCTTACCGGTCATAAGGCCACTCGACCCCTTGATGTCGTCCTTGGTTTCCGATCGGCGTTAGGAGTGTTGGGGCCTTGCCCCATGAAGTGCGTCTTTGGTTTCCGGTTGTACCTAATGGTGGTGGGCAAATGCGTGGGACTGGGACCTGTTGACGTAGGGCTACTCGAAAAACAACTAAAAGCCTTAGGAAGCCTCAAGAAGCGGAATTTTCGGGAGCTTCTTGAGCGCCTAAGGGGGCTCCTGACGATCGCGCCTCAGGAGACTTATTGGTCATAAGTCCACTTGACCCCCTAATGTCGTCCTTGGTTTCTGGTCGACGTTAGGAGTGTCAGGACCTCGCCCCGTGAAGTCCGTCCTTGGTTTCCGGTCATACCTAACGGGGTGGAGAAATGTCCAAGACTAGGTCCTGCCGACGTAGAGCTGCTTGAGTGCCGAATGAGGCTCCTGAGCATCGCGCCTCAGGAGCCTTACCGGTCATAAGGCCACTCGGCCCCCTGATGTTGTCCTTGTTTTTCGGTCGGCATCAGGGGAGGGGGGCCCGCCTCGTGAGGAACTTCCAAGTAAGTGGCTAAACCTCACAATGGTAGGGAGATGTGCGGGACTGGGACCTGCAGAGACCGAGCACCGACAGAGATCCCAACTCACCTCAATCGCAACAAGAAGAAGCCGGCGGGCAAATGGACTCCCCGAGCACCACAGCTGCACCCCCACAACTCGAAAGCCTATGGCGGGCCTGTCAAGCTAAGTATCCTGATTGCGATTGGAAAGCAACTCCAATTGATAGAATCCAGGAGGTACTGATAAAGAGGGGCAGGCGCCCGGATGCGTTACATGCCCACAGGGCCTCCCTTAGTTCTTGAATCGCAGGTACAAAAGAAGAGGAGGAGAAAGAAAGTGAAGAGTCACACGGGGGTTGTCGCCTCAGGAGCCCCAACGCCGATGCACCGACGTTCAGTCGGTATCCTCCTCTTCCTTCATGGCCCTGTGGAAGCGTGCCGGGACAGACGCCCCCGGAGCAGGAGAACGGTGCCGCGGCGGCGGGCTACCTCCCAAGACCCGGGCACGTCGGCGTGGTGGCACATTGTAGCTGTTGTCGCTCGGGGTCTCCTTGGAGGGGGTGTGCTGATGCTGGAGGCGCAGCGCCCGTCATGAAGGGCAAGCTCGTCTCCAGGATTGTCATGGCCGACGTCTTCCGGGAAGCACCCTAGGCGCTCGCCCTCTCCCCTGAAGATCTTGACGAAGAGCGTCACCTCCCCGTCATACTTGAAGTGGAGGATGCGCCTCCCCTTCAGGCCACAAGCGCGGGCGAATGCTTGCCACCCACGGTTCAGGTACATGCAGCCTCTGGGTGACCTTGACCTCCACCCAAGACGCCCTGCTGTAGCAGCCGTCGGCCTGTAGCCAAAGGCTAGCAGGCCCTGCGGCCGGTAGTGCTGTCGCAAAGAAGTTCGGGAGCTGGAACAAAGCCGCCTCCGACATATCCGCCCACATCATGAACTCCTGGGCCATGTCAGCCAAATGGAGCCGCGGGCGCCGCGGTCGGTGGCCATCGCTGACCTCCCACCTTGGTCGCCGCTGCCTTCGCCATTGCGGTTGCCCGCGCTTGACGGTGTTCCCCTGGCCACCACGCCTCGCTGGGACATGACTGCGCTCGCCGGGAGCCATCACCGGCATCATAGCACACTTCCGGGGGTGACCGAGGCCCCTCCGGCGCAGCGGAGCGGCCGGATCCTCCCTGGGAGCTTTCCCCTTCTCGGCGGCAGAAAACTTCCTCACTAGAGCCATTGTTGGGAAGCGACGGTTCGAGGGGCGCCGAGATAAAGAAGACGAAGATGAGTGAGGGTTTTCTCGCCTCGCCTGCTTATATACAGCCAAAGACCGCCCGGCGACCCTCGTGTTCTAGGGGGCGTGGCCCGTTGATGGGTCGCATCTGCGTGGCCCGAAGCAACCAACATTCAATGGGAGCAATGATGGCCCATGCTGCACCCGGGCATCGTGTTAGTTTAACTGGGAGCGGTTTCGGACGCCCTCGGAGAGTGGAGGCACCACAGGGGCGTCCGACACGTGCCAGACCTGGCCCACAGGTGTTTGGGGCTCGTGGCACTTCGATCGATCCTCGAGGCTTTGCCGTGAAGCCAGCTCGAGCATGCCTTGGGCCTAGGGGATATTATTGGCATTCTGGGAACTAGGGTACCTAGACCTGCCTGCCTGCGGGCCAGGGCATGGCCCACTTCATCAACCAAACGTGGCTAGGTGTGACCTCACTCAAGACAAGGCCCTCACGAGGGCCCTTTCCTTGCGAGGAGGAACAACGCCAGGACCGACAAGGGGTGGGCCTCCTCAGGCCCCCTCCAGAGCAGCAGATATCACTATGCAAGTCCCGGCCTCGGGAGTCAAGGGTGATGTAACGAAGGACAGGCGGGCGCCAGCACGCCAGACGGTGCAGTTTCCCCTTTGGTGCAAAGGGAGATGGGACGTATATGGGTTCCCAAAGTGCCCCTCCAACGGTTTCCATTCTGGTGAAACAAGGCCGCAACCACACGCCCCGCAAGGCAGATGTCATCGCTGAGTCCACCCCTGCACCGTTGATGTCTACTACACAACCTTCTTCTTGTAGACTCATGTTGGGCCTCCAAGCGCAGAGTTTTGTAGGAGAGCGGCAATTTTCCCTGAAGTGAATGACCTAAGGTTTATCAATCTGTGGGAGCTGTAGGATGAAGATGGTCTCTCTCAAACAACTGTGCAACCAAATAACAAAGAGTCTCTTGTGTCCCCAACACACCCAATACAATGGAAAAATGTATATGTGCACTAGTTTGGCGAAGAGATGGTGATACAAGTGCAATATGGATTGTAGATATATATTTTTGTAATCTGAAAATATAAAAAAAGCAAGGAAACAGATAGTAAACAATGAGCAAAACATTGTATAAATGCTTGGAAACAAGGCCTAGGGTCCATGCTTTCACTAATGCAATTTCTCTCAACAATATTGACATAGTTGAATAATATGTAAATACCTCTCGTGTGACAAAGAGTTCACTCCAAAGTCACAAATAGCGGAGAAATAACAAAGAAATTATTGTAGGGTACGAAACCACCAGAAAGTTATCTTTTCCGATCAATCTTATGAGCTGTCCCTATAAGTGTCACAAAAATCCCTAGAGTTCGTACTAAAATAACACCTTAAGATACACATCAACCAAAACCCTAATGTCACCTACATACTCCAATGTCACCAGAAGTACCCATGGGGTTGATTATACGATATGCATCACATAATTTCCGATTCATCATGTTCAATCCAACACAAAGAACTTCCAAGAGTGCCCCAACATTTCTTGCGGAAAGTCAAGACAAAAACGTGTGCCAACCCCTATGCATAGATTACCAAGGTCACAGAACCCGCAAGTTGATCACCAAAACATACATCATGTGCATCAATAGAACATCCCATTGTCACAACAGATATCCCATCGCAAGACATACACCAAGTGTTCTTGAATCCTTAAAGACTCAATCCGATAAGAAAACTTCAAAGGGAAAACTCAATTCATCACAACAAGATAGAGAGGGGAAAATGCCATATGATTCATCTATATCAATAATGCTTGCGGTACATCAAGATCATGCCATCTAAAGAACATAAGAGAGAGAGAGATCAAACACATAGCTACTGGTACATACCCTAAGCCTCAAGGGTGAACTACTCCCTCCTCGCCATGGGGAGCGTTGGGATGATGAAGATAGCCTCCGGTGATGGTTTCCCCCTCCGACAGGGTGCGAGAACGGGCTCCCGATTGGTTTTTCATGGCTTTGGAGGCTTGCGGCGGCGGAACTCCTGATCTAGGTTTGTTTCTAGGGGTTTTGGTATTTATATGACTTTTTGGCATCGTTCCCGCATCCAGAAGGTTGTCGAGGAAGTCACAAGCCAGGGGGACGCGCCCTGGGGGGGCGCCCCTCTGGCTTGTGGCTCCCTTGGCCTTCCTCTCCGGTGACCCTGCACTCCAGTATTTCTTATATTTTCCAAAAATATTCTCCGTAAATTTTCAGCTCATTCCGAGAACTTTTATTTCTGCACAAAAACAACACCATGGTAGTTCTTCTGAAAGTAGAGTTAGTCCGAGTTAGTTCTAATAAATTCATACCAAAATCATATAGAATTATTGTAAACATGACATGAATACTTCATAAATTATAGATACATTGAAGACGTATCAGCATCTCCAAGCTTAATTCATGCTTGTCCTCGAGTAGGTAAATGATAAAAGAAATAATTTATGAAGTCTGAATGCTAGCATAGTGCATAGATTTGATCAATGATAATTCCAAACACTTTTTCTAGCATCATTATATATCATAAACAGTAGCTCATCTCATAAACCTTCATGATGAAATAACAAGCTATCCACATGTTTAAAGTATAGACTAACAAACTATGCTTCCAGTCACCAAATAATTGCAATTCATCTTATTTTTAGGATGGGTCTATGTAAGAGTTTTGATTTAGCAAATTCCACATACTCAACTATCGTATAGTCTTCCTTGATTGCTAGCACTCAAAGCATATTTTTAGAGAAAATGGCATCCGTCAAACACAGAGAAAGATAGGGGCTTAGAGTTTCGCCTCCCAACTTATTTATCATATAGATAATTGTCAACAATAATAATTCATGATCAAAAGTATTTGAATGGCCATATATGCTTGGATCTTTCCCCAACACATGACGCTTGCCAAGAGAAAAAAAGACAAAATATAGGAAGTGGTGAAGATCACCATGACTCTTGCATAAAGGTAAGTACTGGAAAGTAAAAGATAGGCCCTTCACAGAGGGAAGCGTTGATTTGTAGAGGTGCCAGAGCTTGAGCTTTTAAAACAGAGATGAATAATAATTTTGGGCGGTATGCTTTCATTGTCACTATAACGACCGAGAGATCTCAGTATGTTCCATGCTAGATACATTATAGGTGGTTCCCAAATAGAATGGTAAAGTTTTTACTCCCCCTCCACCAATCAATCACACTCCACGGCAAGCCGGATCCACGGGTACCGTCCATACCAACAACATTCCTAGGGGGTTTTGTTTAGTTATTTGCATTGTTTTCTTTGATTTTGAGACTGGGAATCCCTATTACTAGCCACTTTCTCATGAATGATAGTGAATCAACACATAACATGAGAATAACCCACCTAGCATGGAAGATACTGACAACCCCTAGTTACTATATGAGCGATTCGGGCATACAAAACATAATATTATTTGAAGGTTTAGAGTTTGGCACATGGAAATTTACTTGGAACGGCAGGTAAATACCGCATATAGGTAGGTATGGTGGACTCATATGGAACAACTTTGGGTTTAAGGGTGTTTGGATGCACAAGTAGTATTTCTACTTGGTGCGGAAGTTTTGGCTAGTATGAGGTGGAAGCAAGCACCACGTGTTGGAGGATCCATACAAATTTAACTTTTATGCAAATATACACAACCATAACTCATTACCTTATCTTCCTTGTCCAACTTCAACTAATTTTCTCAGGTTTGAAAATAATTAATGGGTAATCACAATCATAGAATATGTCCAAGATAGTATATTTATATGTGAAATCTCTCTTCCTTCAATATTCTTTCATGAATGGTTCAAGTGACCAATGCGGTGTTTGCTTACTTACAATTAATTTTACCACCCATACTTCTTATATGTGAAATCATTACTCCCCGTGTAATAAACATATAAAACATATATAATTTCAGATTTATTATATTCAATTCATTCAAAATTTACTCATAAGATATAAGTGAAGCACGAGAGTAAATGACAAAACTACTCCAAAACATATAAGTGAAGATCAATGTGTAGTCAAACAATTAAGTAGATATGTGAGGACTTTATCCCTATCTCAATAAATATTTTCAAATGTGTGTATTTTATTTAAACAGCAAGCAAAAGAAAATATCACTCCAAGAATAGCATGCATCATGTGAACAATTTAGGCTCAACATAGGCTAACCGATAATTGTTGATGAAGAGAGATGTGGTGCATAGCATCCCCAAGCTTAGATGCTTGAGAATTATTGAAATATTTACTTGGGGTGCCTTGGTAATCCCCAATCTTGAGCTTATGTATCTCGTTCAATCCTCTTATATCATGGTTTCACCTATTTTCGAAAAACTTCAGCCACACAAAACTCGAAAAGAACTCGTGAGATAGGTTAGTACACATAATAATAAATAAACTCTTTATGTACTGCCAAGACAAGTTGCACAATAATATTCAAACATTATGTACTGTATACTATCATTTCACAATTTATATTTATGAATATAGGCTATGGAAACTATAGGATAAGTAGATAACAAAACTACGACATCAATCTGTCCAAACAGAACAGTCTGTAGAAATTTATGAAAACGGTGTACTTCTATAAATCCAAAAATTATGAAAATTTAGGAAATGCTATAAAATTTATATGAAAATACTGTTTAAAACTTTAAGAAACTGTCCACGTTCCAGTAAATTATGAAAATTCAAACACTACAGCAGAAGTTTCTGTTTTTACATAGCATACATCGAAACATACTATGCAAGCATCGTAAGGAAATTCTTGGAACTTTTTATTGAAAAATAAGATTATAAATAACACCTAACAGAGAAAAAAATGAAGCTCCAACCAAAACTCATATTATGTGATGAATAAAAATATAACTCTAAGTAAGATGTACCGATAGTGTTGAAGACGAAAGAGGGGATGCCTTCCGGGGCATCCCCAAGCTTAGACGCTTGAGTCTTCCTTGAATATTAGCTTGTGGGTGACTTAGGCATCACCAAGCTTAGGTTACCGTCACTCCTTATTCTCGTCATATCGGTATCTCACCCAAAACATGAAAACTTCAATCACACAAAACCTAACGGAACTTTGTGAGAAGGGTTAGTGTAGTAAAGATAAATCATTCACTTAGGTACTGTCAAGAAAAGATTCATAATTATTACCAAATCATACCTACTTCATTCCATAATTTACACAATTTATATTACTCAATATGAGCTATAGGAACACTTGAAACAAGCAAACTATGCATTCAAGAAAGAATCTGTCAAAAATAGAATAGTCTAAAAAGATCTGAATGATCACCATACTTCCATGACTCTAAAAAATAATAAAAGTAGTAAAAGTAAAGGAATTTGCATATAAATGTTTAAAAAAAATCAGAATTTTTCGGTGCTCCAGTAAAATCAGATAATTCATATACTGGACCAAAACTTTCTGTTTTTACACAGAATCAAACAACCAAGCATCCACACTATCCCAAACGCTTTACTTGGAACTTTATTGAAATAAAAGACACAAAACATGATTAATACAGTAGCTTAACCATGTTAACACATGAAAACAGAAGGTAAAAGTGTTGGGTTGTCTCCCAACAAGCGCTTTTCTTTAATACCTTTTAGCTAGGCATGATGATTTCAATGATGCTCGTATAGGAATAATAATTGAAACATGCAAAAGAGCATCACGAATATCATGAAAAGAAAATTGATTTCTAGCCAACTTCCTATGCATAGGGATTTTGTGACCAAACAATTTATGGGAGCAAGAATCATCTAGCATAGGAAGGCAAAACAAGCATAACTTCAATACTTTGAACTCATAGAGAGGAAACTTGATATTATTGCAATTCCTACAAGCATATGTTCCTCCCTCATAATAATTTTCAGTAGAATCATGAAGTAATTCCACAATATAACCATCACAAAAATCATTAATTTGATGATTCACAATCAAAGAAAAAAATTCAATCTCCACATAAGCAATTTTCTTCTCATTGAAAATAGTGGGAGCAAACTCAACAAAATAACTATCATGACATCCTTGATTGACATAACCACTTTCAATATTAAAATCATGATGAAAAGTTTCATGGTTACCATTACTCTTTATAGCATACATGTCATCACAATAATCATCATAGATAGGAGGCATGTCATAATCATAATAGTTTTGCTCATCAAAACTTGGGGGGCTAAAAATATCATTTTCATCAAACATAGCATCCCCAAGCTTGTAGCTTTGCATATCATTAGCATCATGAATATTCAGAGAATTCATACTAACAATATCACTATCATGCTCATCACTCAAATAGTTAGTGCCAAACATTTTAAAAACTTCTTAAACTTGAGCACACTTTCCCTTTCCATCATTTTCACGAAAGACATTAAAAAGATGAAGCATATGAGGCAACCTCAATTCCATTTTTGTTCTAGTTTTCTTTTATAAAACCAAAGTATTGAAAAAAAAGAAACTAAAAGACTCAATTGCAAGATCTAAAGATATACCTTAAAACACTCACCTCCCCGGCAACGGTGCCAGAAAAGAGCTTGATGTCTACTACACAACCTTCTTCTTGTAGAGTCGTGTTGGGCCTCCAAGCGCAGAGTTTTGTAGGACAGCGTCAATTTTCCCTCAAGTGGATGACCTAAGGTTTATCAATCCGTGGGAGGTGTAGGATGAAGATGGTATCTCTCTAACAACCCTACAACCAAATAATAAAGAGTCTCTTATGTCCCCAACACACCCAATACAATGGTAAATTGTATAGGTGCACTAGTTCGGCGAAGAGATGGTGATACAAGTGCAATATGGATGGTAGATATAGGTTTTTGTAATCTGAAAACATAAAAACAGCAAGGAAACAAATAGTAAACAGCAAGCAAAACATTGTATAAATGCTTGGAAACAAGGCCTAGGGTCCATACTTTCACTAGTGCAATTTCTCTCAACAATATTGGCATAGTTGAATCATATGTAAATACCTCTCATGCGACAAAAAGTTCACTCCAAAGTCACAAATAGAGGAGACCTAATGAAGAAATTATTGTAGGACATCAAACCACCTCAAATTTATCTTTTTCGATCAATCATATGAGCTATCCCTATAAGTGTCACAAACATCCCTAGAGTTCATACTAAAATAACACCTTAAGATACACATCAACCAAAACCCTAATGTCACGTAGATACTCCAATGTCACCACAACTACCCATGGGGTTGATTATACGATACATCACATAATTTCAGATATATCATGTTCAATCCAATAGAAAGAACTTCCAAGAGTGCCCCAAAGTTTCTACCCGAAAATCAAGACAAAAATGTGTGCCAACCCCTATGCATAGATTACCAAGGTCACGGAACCCGCAAGTTGATTCCCAAAACATACATCAAGTGGATCAATAGAACATCCCATTGTCACCACGGATATCCCATCGCAAGACATACATCAAGTGTTCTCAAATCCTTAAAGACTCAATCTGATAAGAAAACTTCAAAGGGAAAACTCAATTCATCACAACAAGATAGAGAGGGGAAAACTCCATATTATTCATCTATATCAATAATGCTCGCGGTACATGAAGATCGTGCCGTCTCAAGAACACGAGAGAGAGAGAGAGAGAGTTCAAAAAAATAGCTACTGGTACATACCCTAAGCCCCGAGGGTGAACTACTCCCTCCTCGCCAAGGAGAGCACCAGGATGATGAAGATGGCCTCCGATGATGGTTTCACCCTCCGGCAGGGTGCCGGAACAGGATCCCGATTGGTTTTTCAAGGATTTGGAGGCTTGCGGCGGCAGAACTCCCGATCAAGGTTTGTTTCTAGGGATTTTGGTATTTATAGGAATTTTTGGCGTCGTTCCCACGTCCAGAAGGTTCCCGAGGAAGTTACAAGACAGGGGGATGCGCCCTAGGGGGCGCCCCTGTGGCTTGTGGATTCCTTGGCCTTCCTCTCCGGTGACTCTTCGCTCCAGTATTTTTTATATTTTTCCAAAAATATTCTCCGTAAATTTTTAGCTCATTCCGAGTACTTTTATTTGTGCACAAAAACAACACCACGGTAGTTGTGGTGAAAACAACGTTAGTCCGGGTTAGTTCTAATAAAATCATACCAAAATCATACAGAATTATTGTAAACATGGCATGAATACTTCATAAATTATAGATACGTTGGAGACATATCAACCGTCGATAGCTACTTTGCAGGCGAAGACCGCCTTTGGGCCGGCCGAGCACGTACTCCTGTCACCCTTAAAAATTGGCCGTTGTGGGATCCCTTCCCGCCATTGTGATGAGGGAAGAGGACCCGAGCCACCACTATATATGGAGGGTAAGCTGCAACCTAGATAAGGATGTCGAATCCATTCCACCATCCACCACCCACCAGCGTAGAGTTCTCGGTCTCGTACTCGCGCTCCTTTGGGTCTTCCTCCTATTTGTCATCCGTACGGGCATCATCTCTGGTCGAAGGAGTCGGAGGATGAGGAGGGATATCCCGATGACACTTTGTCAATGGATCGGTGAAGAGCGCACGGTACTACTTCACACTCATGCGATGATGACGTGTGGGTGCTTCTCTACCTAGAGTTACTCCTCCACTTTAAATGACAGGTGGTCATCCCTCGAGGGATCCATCCATCTTGATCTTATTTGGCTGCATCTTGGCTTGACGAAGTAGCTCTCAGGTGTGGTGAAGTTCCTCGCACAGCTTCACGGAGTCCTCAATCAGGTTGTGAGCCAGACTCTAGGCGGAGAGGCTGTAGTAGGTCTAGAACTTGAGTGGTATCCCATCCTCCTTGGATGGAATCAACGCCCAACACTTGCCAATCTTGTCCTTCCTAAAAGGGAGGTGGCAAGTGGCTCATTGGCCTTCTCTGGAATGATGTCTCAAAGGTGGATAAGTGCCTTTCGTGCAACTATCTCGACTGCGAGTGCCAGGGTCTCCATCTATGGTCCTTCCAAGAACCAACTCTTTGGGGAGTCGTTTGCCTTCAGGACCACATCAACGTGGTATTCCTTTGTGACGGCATCGATCCAGTGCTCGTGGTAGAGGAAAATGATTGGTCGGTGATAGTTTCTCAAGGAGTAGGGGAAAGCCGGATGCTATGAGGTCTTTGGGTATAACGACCATCTACAAGGTTTAGGGGCAAGGAGTCAGTAGATTTTTGAAGGTAGATAGAAGAGGTAAGAAGTGCAGAAATTCCCAAGTATAGGTACTATGTATAGTTTTGAGAAAGGTTTTATCCTAACTAACGTCCATGCTAGCTAAGGATTCCTAAAATCAATATGGCTCTGATACCAGCTCTTTGGGGACCCTGACTCATAAGACATGATCACCAAATGCACGTGTATAGGGATCCCAGAGATCAATACTCAGTGAACACACATAAGCTGGATAACAAGAGTCTTACATCCATACATACTGTCTTACACAAATAAATACCATCAAGGTCAAGTCTTACATAAATAGGTCCGCGAGGGCCAGAGACTTAAACATAACTAACAGCAGAAATCTTGACTGAAAGCATGAACCCATGACATCTGCCTTGAACCTACAGGCATTCTAACTGGGAAACGTCCTAGTTGGCATGCTCGTCACCAATGAACTCTTCACCATATTCTTGCTCTTCCATGCCTGGCCAATTAAATAATTAGTGGTAAGCCAATGAGTACTTCAAATGTACTCGCAAGCAACCCATGTTTTGGAACAAGGTATAACAATGCATGATATAGCACTAAGTAGGTAAGTTTCCAGAAAGCTAATTTTGAGTGCAATGTCATGTTCAAGTAATTTGCGATAGCATGCATCAACAGCTAGCGGGTATCCATAGGAAAAAGATACGAGTAACATCATACGCAGGGGTTGAACATCTCATGTTCAATCAGCACGCCAAGTCATCTAACTTAGCTCATGTGTCATCTTCATCACACACACACACAAACACACAACCACACACACACCAAGTTTGTAAACAATGGACGTAGACCAAGAGCGGTCATCCAACTGTCCTTGACCGTGGACACGGCTATTCGAATAGTTTTACACTCTATAGAGGTTGCACAATTTCCCCACAAGACTCCGTAAACATCCGTGTCAAGCCATGACTCGCGGTATCGTTCATACCCGATGTAAGTACCCGAACATTGCCTTTCCCTGGAGTCACAAAACAAACAGTCCACTTGATTGGTACCCAGCCCTCACGATGTACATCACATGAGCCTCGACGTGTATCATACCATTCATGAGGGGACCGACGGTGTGCCCGGTATCTGTGAAAACATCGCATGATCATCCTTTCCGGCACCACCCCGTATCGAGAAGGACCACGTCACTCCCGCCATTAGTAATGTGGGCTCTCTACTAGTACCCACCAAAGCAATCAACAAAGCCCCGTCCCATAAGGGGTATAGTGGTTGTACATGTAAGGTTGGAATAACGGTCGCAACTTACACCAATCTGTTTTTGAAAAGCACACACTCACTTTACTCGCTACACCACTTCTTTGTGAAGTGGTTACCTAGCTCATCATCACCTCCCTCGGGCATTAGTGGCACCCAATGGGATTTTTGAGAAGTCTTTGAAATCACTTCCATTTCTACACCATGCATTTTTCCCATCCCATTTGCTTAGCAACTACTTAACAACCTATCTACTTGCCCCCGCACAACCCTTATAGGAAGGTAGATCCATACACGATGCAAGTGTCAACGAGAAAGTATCGATGAATCCACCAAATTGGTCACCACATCATCATGACTAATTCATTTAAACATAAGGTGCCATATGACATGCATGAAAAAGTTTATTAGGAATGGTCAAGGGGTTGCTTGCCTAGCTCAACAAAGTCTTCGAGGTCTTCAAAGTATTTTGATCCAACTCCTTCTTCAACAACGCAATCTATCATCACAATATTAACGGGCAAAAATAAGAACACAGCAAAAACAGAGAAAATAATCCACTACTAAAATGACACACCACTCTGTGAAATACTATGCTAAAAGCTAAAAATATTTTTGAAGTGTAAAAAGTTTTCAAAACTATTTTCAAAGTGGTTTTAAATATTCAAAACTAGGTTTTAAATAAAATCAGTACATAAAACTATTTTCAAAAAGTGCACAAGTGGAATCGTTAAATACTACATAATATTAGAGCCTTGTTCACGACGCTTGTCTTCAAGCATGAGAGCCTTGTTCACAAGGTCGAAGAAGGTCCAACATTCGTATACAATGAGCTGATACTATGGAGCTTGCTGGAGTCCTTCCATCAAGCGTTCCATCTTAGCAGCCTCAGTGTTGAAATCTTCAGGTGCATACCTTGATAGCAGGTTGAACTTCTGCATGTACTCCTTGATAGAGCCACTTCCTTGCTTCGGCTCTCAGAATTCTCTTTTCTTGATAGCCATGATCCCAGAAGGAATGTGAGCGGTGTGGAATCCTTCTTTGAAGTTAGCCCAGGTGATCACACGGTTGCCTTGCATGACCTTGAATCCTTTCGACCAGGCTCTGCGGTACTTCCAAGATAGTGAGATGGATAGAGGATCTTCTCACGATCCTCAATGCAATTGACCAGTGCAAGGAGGTCATCGATGGTACGGATCCAGTCATCCGCATCCAGGGGTTTAGCAGTCTCAGTGAAGGTTGGGGGAGAATTCCTCGTGAACTCAAACAGAGTCGAGAGGCCATTGTCATTCCTTCCTTGGTGCTGGTTGTTCACAAGGACCCAAACTATCTTCTGGATAGCAGCAGTGTTGGATTGGCCTTCCTTCCGGAGAACTTGCAGAAACCAAGCTATGGTCATGATCTCCGATGGAGGTGGTGGCAGGGGAATGTCGCCATGTGGCTTCTCCGGGTGCTCCCCAGTATGAGGAGTCCCACCAGCTCACTTTTGCTGGCTAGAGTTGCTGGCTTCAGGGTTGGTGAAGGAGTTATTGCAAGTTGCAGTCACCATCTTGTTTGGAGCAGCCAAGTCAAATAATCAGGATGTATGAGGGGGAAAGCAACAATGGATAAAGCGTGCCTAAGGTGGTTGGTATAGTGCAAGTGTGATCAACCAGAGGTCAAAAGACCCAACACATAACATTTAGATATGATAGATAGTGGAGTCGCTTACATATTGCCTGAGGCAAAAGCGCAACTTGCATCGGAACACAAACAACAAGCACACATGGTTTCATATGAACCATTACACTAACTCAACTTCTTAGGAGAGGCAAAAGTGCGACTTGCATAGGAACACAAACAACAAGCACACAAGGTTTCATATGAACCAATACACGAACTCGACTTCCTAGGAGGGCTACATGACTAATCCTACCCTAGGGGTTCTCGGACTCAAGTGGTGGAGTGCTCGGTCTCGTACTCGCGCTCCTTTGGGTCTTCCTCCTGATCGTCATCTGTACGAGCATCATCTCCGGTTGGAGGGGTGGCATGACGAGGAGGCATATCCCGACGACACTTTGCCGATGGATCAGTGAAGAGCGCACGGTAATCCTTCGCACTTATGCGATGATGACGTGTGGGTGCATCTCTACCCGGAGGTACTCCTCCTCTTTAAGTGACAGGTGGCCGTCCCTCGAGGGATTCATCCATCTTGATCTTATCTGGCTGCGTATTTGCTTGAAGAAGTAGCTCTCGGGTGTGGTGAAGTTCCTCGCGGAGCTTCACAGACTCCTTAATCAGGTTGTGAGCTAGACTCTCGGTGGAGAGGCTGTAGTAGGTTTGGAACCTGAGTGGTATCCCATCCTCCTTGGATGAAATCAACGTCCAACACTTGCCGATCTCGTGCTTCTTGAAAGGGAGGTGGCGAGTGGGTGGCTCGTTAGCCATCTCTGGAACGATGTCTCAAAGGTGGATAAGTGCCTTGCGTGCAATTGTCTCGACTGTGAGTGCCAGGGTCTCCATCTATGGTCCTTCAAAGAACCAACTTGCCAGGGAGTCGTTTGCCTTCACGACCACATCAACATGGTATTCCTTCGTGACGGCATTGACCCAGTGCTCGTGGTAGAGGAAAATGGTTGATCGGTGATACTGGCACTTCCCGAGGCTATCCTCAAGGAATAGGGGAAAGGTAGATGCTAGGAGGTCTTCGGGTACGATGACCATCTCAAGGTCTAGATGAGAGGAGTAAGTAGAGTTTTGAAAGTAGATAGAAGAGGTAAGAAGTGCAGAAACTCCCAAGTATAGGTACTATCTATAGTTTTGAGAAAGGTTTTATCCTAACTAACGTCCATGCTAGCTAAGGATTCCTTCGGTCAGTATGGCTTTGATATCAGCTCTCTGGGGACCCCGACTCATAAGCCATGATCTCCAAATGCACGTGTACACTGATCCCAGAGATCAAAGCTCACTGAACACACATAAGCTGGATAACAAGAGTCTTACATCCATACATACCGTCTTACAAACATAAATACCATCAAGGTCAAGCCTTATGTAAATAGGTCCGCGAGGGCCAAAGACTTAAACATAACTAGTAGCGGAAATCTCAAATGAAAGGATGAACCCATGCCATCTGCCATTAACCTACAGGCATTCAAACTGGGAAACCTCCTAGTTCTCATGCTCGTCACCAATGAACTCTTCACCATATTCTTGATCTTCCATGCCTGGCCAATTAAATAACCAATGGCAAGCCAATAAGTACTTTGAATGTACTCGCAAGCAACCCATGTTTTGGAACAAGGTATAACAATGCATGATATAGCACCAAGTAGGTAAGTTTGCAGAAAGCTAATTTTGTGTGCAATGTCATGTTCAAATAATTTGTGATAGCATGCATCAACAGGTAGCAGGTATTCATATGAACAAGACATGGGTAACATCATACACAGGGGTTGAAAATCTCATGTTCAATGATCAAGCCAAGTCATCTGACTTAGCTCATGTGTCATCTTCATCACACACACACACACACACGAAGTTTCTAAACAATGGATGTATACCAAGAGCGGTCATCCAACGGTCCTCAACTGAGGACAAGGCTCTTTGAATAGTTTTACACTATACAGAGGTTCCACACTTTCCCCACAAGACTCGGGAAACATCCGTGTGAAGCCACGACTCGCGGTATCGTTCATACTCGAGGTAAGTACCCGAACAATATCTTTCCCTGGAGTCACAAAACAAAGAGTCCACTCGATTGGTACCCAGCCTTGACAATGTACATCACACGAGCCTCGACATGGATCTTACCATTCATGAGGGGACCAACAGTGTGCCCGCTGTGTGTGAAAACAGCCCATGATTGTCCTTTCCAGCACCACCCCGTATCGTGAGTGACCACGTCACTCTCGCCACTAGTAATGTGGGCTCTCTACTAGTACCCACCAAAGAAATCAACAAAGCCCCGTACCATAAGGGGTATAGTGGTTGTACAGGTAAGGTTGCAATAACGGTCGCAACTTACACCAATCCGTTTTCAAAAAACACACTCACTTTCCTCGGTACACCACTTCTTTGTCAAGTGGTTACCTAGCTCATCATCACCTCCCTCGGGCATTAGTGGCACCCGATGGGATTTTCCAGAAGTCTTTGAAATCACTTCTATTTCGACACCATGCATTTTTTCCATCCCATTTGTGTAGCAACTACTTAGCAACCTATCTACTTCCCACCCGCACAACCCTCAAAGGAAGGTAGGGCCATGCACGATGAAAGTATCAACGAGAAAGTATCGAGGCATCCACCAAAGTGGCCACCACATCATCATGATCAATTCATCGATACATAAGGTGCTATACTACATGCACGAAAAAGTTTATTAGGAATGGTCAAGGGGCTGATTGCCTAGCTCGGCAAAGTCTTCGAGGTCTTCAAAGTCTTCTGATCCAACTCCTCTGTCAACAATGCAATCTATCATCGCAATATTAACGCGCAAAAATAAGTACACAACAAAAACATAGAAAATAATCCACTACTACAATTTCACACCACTCTGTGAAATACTATGCAAAAATAAGTTTGGATCAAGGAAGTAATTTCTAGAGGGAATAAGATCTTTGAGTGCCAAAAAACAATCAACCAAACAAGCAAACATCAAACAATTCAAAGAAGCACTTGCACTCAAAAAGTTTTAAATGGGTCCATATTTTATAAACCATAACATTGCAAAGTGATACAACATAGGGTGTGACACGGTGCCTGTCCAAAATAGAAATAACCTTGCCGCGTCTCAACCGACGCCGGTCACACCCGAAGAAACAAGAACTCTTGCCGAGCTTCGCTTGTCGACGCACCATTCACACATGATACCTCAAGGAGGTGGCAAGTGTATGGCGGGACTCGAACAAACCCGAGAAAGGCACCATCTCGGAATCACTAGCAATGGTCGTACATTTCACCGAGGAAGCTCGATCAAGGATAGTGGCGAACACCGAAAGGGCACAACAAAGGACCTGCCAACCGTGTCTCTAGCCACGAAGCTCCCAGCAGAAGGACGGCGTCGAGGACGCCGCCATCATGATGATCCTGAGAATCAAATCGTTCGCTCGGAGACCACAACCAAGACCAAGGAGGGAGGAATATGGCTGCATGCCTCGGCGATGCCTCCAGGAAGGGGAAAGACACCCACGGGTGTCATCGCCACCGGCCCGACAAAAACCGGGCAAGACTTTCGTTCGTATCACCACACATCTCAATGCCTCCAAGGTTTGGGGAAGTACTGTCCTTGTAGCCACACACCGCCACTAATGCAACACCATGGAAGCTGCACAGTCATGGTCCCCTGACACCACACACAACAGCAAGGAGTGCGGCCCAAACCTCTACCAATAGCCCTAGCCAGCAGCCACCGTCACCGGGTGTCATCGCCACCGGCTCGACAAAAACTGGGCAGGACTTTTGTTCGTATCACCGCACATCTCAACGCCTCCAAGGTTTGGGGAAGTATTGTCCTTGTAGCCACACACCGCCGCCACTGCAACACCATTGAAGCCGCACAGTCATGGTCCCCTGACACCACACACAACAGCAAGGAGTGCGGCCCAAACCTCCACCAATAGCCTTGGCCAGTAGCCACACATCACCTGGGAAAGGACCAGGCATGCCGCAATGGTCGTCACCCGCAATACTGGACTTTCACGCCTCGGCCCAAAACCCACATGCTACACTTGAACTTGAGCAGGTCATAGATCTGACCCGTCACTCTGCCCTCCACTCCAACGCGAGCGCCATCTGGATTGCACCACCACAGGCCCCAACGCCAACGAAGCCGATCGGGTGCGGAATGCTAGGAGCACCTTCCTAACAGAACCTCGCAGCACCACCGCCTCTAGGTCGCATCGACGTGCAACCTAGCTCCATCGCAGATGCAGCCTCCCCTCTAGAACCAACCCCTTCGACACGAGCCACGCCTCACGCCGCAGCCTCGCGCCGCCGGTCGTCCACGAGCCCACCGAAGCCTCGCTCCACTGGTCACCCACCACTAGCACCTCATAGGGGACGTCCCGCCTCCATGCGAAGGGATCCTAGGGAGTGCCTCTAGCACCCACCGCCTTGAATGGACGAGTGCAGCCCCACCACCATCGTCGGCGGCAGCGACTAGACAGGGAAAATCAGGCCCCTTCTTCGCCTAGGGTTTGGGGTCCTTCGGGGCCGCTCGCGTGAGCTACCCGGGAGGAGAGGGAAAAAATCTCACCACCTTAGTGTTGCTCCTTATGAAGAAGTTAAATTTTACACGTACATGCATGGAGGCTGGAGATACTATTATTCTAAAGAACAATTAAATAAAGTGGAGGATGTATTTGCCGCACATATATGGTTCACATGATGGGCCTGGTCACAGTATTTGTTCATACCTTTACCTTTAAAAAATGTATGAGCAAAGGAAGTTGTGCATGTCGTCAACTCTCTTTGAATGTTGCTCGCTGGGGCCACCAACAACATATACGGCCATGTGGTTACAGTGTATAGTCCTAGTAGATTATTTAGACAAGTTTGAGTCAGTTTATTATATTTGTATATATCTGCTGAGATGCAAAAGGCAAATGTTATTTAATTGGTAGAGATCAAGATAGATGCGTTGAGTTTGCCAAGCAAGTTAGACGGGTTAAGCATTATACAAGGTCATGTACATGTGCCATGTAAAACATGTTATATTTTGATTATAAATCCGATGTGTTTTTAGGGTGGACATTGTCGGATTTCAGGCTCCGCAAAACCCCTAAGGTTTGAACACAGGGGCGTGTGCGAAGATCCCTGCAGCCTCATCACCCTAGCTCGCTACTCCATGGACACAACAACGAACTCGCAAGATGATGAGGAAGAAGATGAACGCGGTAGTTTATGTAACAGTTCGGGACCGACGCTTCAGAAGATTCCCCTTTTATTCCATTCTCGTCTGTGTTTTGTTTGGTTGCTGCATTCATCTTTGCATCATTCGCATCATCTTTGTAGCATCGTTACTCATTTTTGAAAACTTGCATCCGTTCATAGTCACCGGTTCTCGCCGTTCTTGCCGTTGCCCGTTTCAAGACCAACCACACATGCACGTACCCGCGGTATCGATAAAAATATTGTTTTTAACGCATGCATAAAACTTTCTCGGATTGGGTCGAAACCTGGCGTGCGGTCTTATTATAGTGTAGGTAGACCGCCTGCCAAATTTCGTCGCATTCCGAGGTCGTTTAATACCCCATCGGTCAACCGTAGTAGTGCAGTCATCAGTTTATTTGTCAGACGATTTCGGTTTATAAAACTCGTGTCACGGGCCGCAACCTCCCTCTCATCCCCCTAGCCCATCTACATAGTCCAACACCAACCCACCTAGCCTACCCCGCGACCAGAGCCGTCCGATCGTGATCGGAGGGTCCGAAAACGGGCTAACCCCCCTAACCTTGCCCCACATTCCCTATATAAACACCTCTGCCTTATTTGGACAACCCTAGCCTTGCCTCGGGAACCATGTCAGCCAGCTGCCACTCAGTCGTCTCTCTCCTCCCACCTCTAGCCCCACGGGCCCGGTCAAGCCCATCCGCCTGCCGCCGCGAGACAACTCGCCCCTGAGATCCCGCAGCTCCCCAAGGCCCTGTTCTGCCTCCGCCCGAGCACCTCAACCGCGCCGCCCGTCGCCGGCCAACTAAGCCGCACCACTACTTAGCTCCGGCCAGGTTGCGCCCCTTTGCTGCCTCAACCACCCTGTCCAGTGCACCGCCAGGACTCGCCCCACAAGCCCTGCAACTGTGGGCGCTGCTGCCCCCGTCCGAATCGGTCCGCCGACGACCAAATGGTTCGCCCCCGCCCTGGATCTGGCTAGATCGGCCACCACCGCCCGTTTCCCCTCGCCGCCTCCACGCCTGGTCACCAGAAGCCGCCTCCGTCGGCGTTGGCTCACGCTGCCGCATCGCCCTGGCCTCATTCAGATTGGGGTCGGGCGGAACCCCTCGATCCAGGCTCCATTGACCGCGCCCCGCTTCTAGGCCCACCTCGCCTCCGAGCCGGCCCATCGGTCCCAAGGTGAGCGCCATCCCCGCAAACCGCCCCGTGCACATTTTATTAAGTTTCGTCCATGTTCCCTTTTGGGTCCTGTCCAGGTTCGGCCCATGGACGGTTTTTTCCAATCCTGCGAAATTTGCTAATTAACCTATGAATTTCAGATTTACAGAAAAAACCCTCTTTTTAAATTGCTAATATCTAATTAACCGTGCATAATATGTAAAAACCTTATATATGAAACTTGACTAGAATTTCGTGTAGTTTCATAATACCCAACTTTCACACATGGTAAAAATACATAAACGTGATGTTTGCATTGTTTTGCATAAATGCCATGTTAAAATGATTTATTTCATAACTACAAAACCTTAGCTCCGATACAAATGTTCCACATATGTAACTTGGCTAGAAAAAATGTGTAGAATCTCATGGTGACATTTATTTTGCTGGTTAACAACTCCAAAATATGGTTAGTATAGATCTAGACCAAATTCATATTATGCTTATGGGGATGTTTCAGAAATGCTATATGTTGCTTCCGGCCCCATTTAAAATGCCTAGATGATATAGTTGTTCATGCTTCACCTCTTGCCATGTTTAACAACATTTAATGTTGCCAAGTAAATAAACGACACTAAACTAAATATTTGATCATGGAGTTTCGTCAATATGTAACTCGTTGCATATTGAGCTCCACTTAATGTGTAGTATTTGATCGATATGATTTGCCATGTCATGCCTTGCATAACTAAAGTGGACATGCATCATATTTGTTTGTGCATCATGTCATGCTTATGTTGTGGTGTATCTTGTGTTGATTGTTTGTTTTCGGATTGTTCCTTCTCGATAGAGACCCAAAAGCGTTCAGAGTGTGAGGATTCGTTCAACTACATTGGCTCGACTTCTTCATGGACTCGTTCTTCTTCTGAGCGGGATATCAAGCAAGATGACACATTTCCCTGGATACCACTACTATCATTGCCATGCTAGTTGTCTCGTTTTTCTATCGCTATGTCACGCTACCTACCACTTGTTTGTCAAACCTCCCAACATTGTCATGAAAGCCTCTAACCCCTCCACCTCGTAGCAAACCATTGTTTGGTTACGTTACAACTTGCTTAGACCTTCTTATGGCGTTTCTAGCTGCAGGTGCAATTGTTTCCATGTGATAACATGGACATTCTTTTGCTATCACAATATTGCTGCTAATTAATTTAATGCACATATATATTTGGTAAAAGGTGGAAGGCTTGGCCTTTTGCTCGATGTTTTGTTTCACTTTTGCCGCCCCTAGTTACCTATGAACCTGTGTTATATTCCATAATTGAGCGCTCCTAACATGCTCAGGGTTGTTATGGCGACCACCTTGATTTTTGTTTTGGGATAAAACACTTCTGGCAAGGCCCAACTTTGGTTTTACCATTCTCCCACCTAATAAAAACTTGCATAGGGACTTTCCGGACTATGTGGATAATTAATCAACAACCCGGGCCAGTGCTCCTCATGAGTGTTGGTCTAAAATGGCAGTAGCCGGGGCCACCAACTGGTGTGCCAGCCGGAAACTTAGCCAATCCAGTCGTGTCCTAAGAACGAGATACGCGTCTCTTATCGGGTTCGTCAACATGTCGGGCGGCCTTGCTGGATTTTTTTACCTTTCTCGAACATCTTGCGTGAGGAACTCTGATCTTCTTTAGGCTATCTCGAGGTTTCGGATTTCCTTTGGAATTGCCTAGGATGATCACGAGATCCGCAGTCAAGGTTATTCCCGCGGCGTGTGGTTAATTTGTGATGGATGAGTTGGAGCACCCTTGCAGCGTTAAATCTTTCGGAAAGTCGTACCCGCAGTTATGTGGCAAACTTGGATATTTTGTTTAACACCCGCTCATAGCAAACTTGAAGTAAACTCAAATAAAATACACCAACCGTGTGCATAACTATGGTTGTCTCTTCTCGTGAGTCCTTTATCTGAGAGAGGACACGGTGGGGTTATGTTTGACGTAAGTAGGTGTTCAGTACCAGTTAGTGATCGTTACTAGTTCCCGTCCGTTATGCATAGACCATCATACTTTACTTTCTGTATTCGTAAGTTAGCCACTCAAATAAATGCTTAGTCACTTGCTGCAGCCTCACCACTTAACCATACCCCACCCATTAAGCTTCAATAGTCTTGATACCCTTGGAAATGAGATTGTTGAGTCCCTATGGCTCATAGATTACTACAACAACATTTGTAGGTACATGTAATGCGATGATTTGACGTGAGCACGATGCTTGTTTAATTTGGATTTCTTCTTCTTCATCATCAATCTAGGATGGGTTACATACGACAGCCTGGGATAGCAAGGATGGATGTCATTTTATTGTTTGGTTTCGTCCATAGTCGAACCCTGCTCTTCTGTATGATGTTTTAATATGTTGTTGTATTGATGTGATCTTGATGTAGCTTGTGGCGAGTGTAAGACAATTCCATAAACTCATCTCTTCTGTAGATGTACTTGTAATGATATCCATTCTTGCAACACGACGAGATGCACTTCTATCCCTGTCGAGGCCCTCGTGCCAAAATAAGGATAGGATCGCATCATGGGCGTGATAGTTTACCCAGGTTCGGGCCGCTGCGAAGCATGCTCTTGGGCCTCCGGAAGGCTCTCTTGGGGTGTTCGAGGCCCTCTGTGGCTTGGTGGTGGATGAGTGGTTGAATGGCTAACCGGGTGGATCGTTCGGTCGGTGGGTTCCTCTCTACGGTGCAACCTATCATCTATATATAGTGGTGCTCGGGTCCTCTTACCTTAACACAATGGCGGGAAGGGATCCCACAACGGCCAATTTTGAAGGGTGACAACAGTACGTGCTCGCCCTGTCCAAAGGCGGTCTTCGCCTGCAAAGTAGTTGTCGAAGGCGCAGGGATGGGCTCCATGATGACATCCGCCCTACGGGGTAGGTGGTTGTGGTCTTCTTGCACTGGAGTGGAAACCTTTGGGGGTGCTTTGGGAACCCACGTATATCCTTGCTCCATTTGCACCAAAGTGGAAACTGTGTCGCCTGGCTCCCGGACGCCCGCTTGTCCTTCCTTGCGTCACCCTTGACTCATGAGCTTGGGCCTTGCATAGAAATCTCCGCCGCTTCGGAGGAGTCCTGAGGAGGCCCACCCTTTGCGGGTCTTGTCGATGTTCTTCCTCGTGAGACCCTCGCGAGGGCCTTGTCTCGAGTGGGTCCGTGCCTGGTCTTATTTGGTTGATGAAGTGGGCCATGCCCTGGGCCGTAGGCAGGCAGGTCTGGATACCCCCATTCCCAAAACGCCGACAGTAGCCCCTGGGCCCAAGGCGTGCTCGTGCTGGCCCGCGGGCGAAGACTGGAGAGTGGCACGGAGTGCCGTGGGCCCCAAATGCCTGCAAGCCAGGCTTAACGCGCATCGTGCGTTTGATGTCGGGTGTCTTTCGCCTCTTGGGCCTCCGCTCAAATTGACAAGAGCCTAACTTACAGTGTTGTGCCATTACTGCTTTCCTTCCTTGAGAACCTGCTCTTGCTTTCTAGGTCTCCAGTTCCAGCAAGCGTCTCTCCAGATCTGGCGCCACTCCTCCTCTTCCTTGCCGCCCTCGTACCGTGAGCTTCTCGATGGCGCCCGCCGGCAAGCAGAAGCCAGAGGCGCAGGGCTCCGCCTCCGCCCACATCTCACCGACGCTCTCGGGGTCCACCATCACCAAGGATGAGGACCTCTGTCCTGTGCTCCCATGGATGGCAAACGGGTCCAACAAGCAGGGGTGGACCTTGATATGGGCTGGTTCTTCGGTGAGGCGGACGGGGCTTACTCTTTATTCCTCCACAGCATCTTTGCCAGGCTAGTTCCACCCTTTTCCACGTTCTTCACCGCCATCCTTGGCCACTATGGTATCCAAGCCCTTCACCTCCAACCCAACTCCATATTGCTCATGTCCGTCTTTGCTTTCTACTACGAGGCCTTCGTGGTCGGGCGGCCTTCGGTGGCCCTCTTCTGCTATTTCTTCAGCCTGCGTTTGCACGACGGCGCTCAGTGGTCGGCATGCGTCTCCTTTGTCACGGTCCATAGTGGCAACATGCTCTTGAAGGCCGGGAAAAAGGTAGAGAACTTTAGGCACCGTTGGGTCTTCATGGATCTCAATGGCACCAACCCTTGGTTGGATTTGCCGGAGGGGCTGCCGGAGAAGATCCCTACGTGGAGCTCTGCGAAGCTTTCTGACCCCCGGGCTAGGCCCGTCCTGGAGCGCTTCTCCCGTGACATCAGCACCAGGAACCTGACTGGGGGATGATAGTGAAGGAGTTCTTGTCGCAATGCCTGGTGCCTCTCCAGGCCCACTCTAAGCCCCTGTGGGACTATCAAGGCAACAACGACAATCTTAGACTTCGGAACACGGGCATAACCCCCGAGGAATTGAGCAGGGCTGTGGCGACCCTGCTCAACTACAACCCTGGCAACCTCGTGGAGGTCCACGCCCCACTATTCCACCGTGACGATGGGGCCGATCTAGTTGTTGTGATGCCTGCCTTCAACGAAATGGGGCTTTCCCCTGCAGAGACACTCAGTTCCCCGGTGATGGTGTCCTCCGGAGACACCTCAGGCAGGGAGGACTCAGAGAAGACCTTCGCCGATGACCCGGCATGGGCGTCTCCCCCGTCGTAGGGCACGCTCCTACGCGAGCTCGAGGACGATGATGATGTTGGTGGAGCTTCTGTTGTGGGTTCTTTCTGCGCCAGGAAGGCTTCCATAGGGCTTGGGCCAGCCCCTCATGCCACATGATCCGCCTGTGTGTCGACCCCACGGAAGCACGGAGTAGAGTCTTCTCCGGTGTGCCCTACCTCTGCAGGCAAGGCGGTCGAAGCGCAGACCTCGCCCTTGCCCGGACCGCGACTCACAAGCGAGGCGGGCGAAACCGGGGCCACAATGATCCCTCCGGCGGCCGCCCCCGTAGGTAGTGCCCTTGCTTCCGTGCATGGTGATGTCCATGCCGCGGGGCACTTGGGCGCTTCCGCCATTGCCGAAGCAGAGAGGAAGAGGAAATGGGTTGATTTTGAGGAGTAAGTGGTCCAGCTTGGTTCATCTTGCGTACCTTCGGCTTATGCACTGATGCCCTTCTTTTGCTTGGTGACCAGGGACGCTGCTACGCCAAAGATGAGGAGGAAGAAAGCGGGCGTTAAGCCAAAAGCGGCCTCCGACGCGCCGCCAGCCCCCGCCGACACGCCATCGCCTGCCATTGAGGGCAAGGGGGTTCGTGAGGCAGCCTCCCTAGTCGTCGTCGCAGAGACCCCTGAGCCCCCAATGCCCGTAGGTGTGGTCGCTCCTGCTTTCGAGGGTGTGGCAGCGCCCATCACTAAGGGGCCAACCCCTGAGGGCCAGCTGCTCGCCGATTTGTCCGCGTTTGTGGTCGTCGAGCGTCAGCTGGAGCCTCCTGCTCCTGGCATAGTTGCCCGCCGGGGTCGCCCCCTGTGATTACAATGAAGTCCCTTCAAGAGGGGCCCTCGATGCCTCTGGCGCCGGCCTTGACGTCCTGGACGGGGCCCTTGCTGCTCTCGATCAGGTCCATGGTGTCTTCAATGGTGTTGACGATCGCCCCATGAGTGGGCGCCTAGAACTCCTCCATGGATGGCTCTAGGCCATCGCCTCCATTGGGGTGGCTTGGGGTCAGGCTAAGCATGCCGCGGCAAAGGGCGAGAGGGAAACTGCGGCAGCCCTAGAAGCGCACACAGAGGCACTGATTGAGGCAGCGTCTGCCGCCAAGCATTGCAAAGAGGGAGAGGCTTGTATGGTGGCCCTTCATGAGGAACAGGCCAAGCTTGCGAGGTAGCTTCACCAAGAGGAGGAGGACCTCGGGGCCTGCCAGGCCAAGCTTGCTGCCCGGGACTCTAAGTTGTCCCAGGTGGTCGTTTGCCAGGACACGGAGCGGGTGCGCCTGGACGCGGAGAGGAAGGAGCTTGCTTCGGAGAAGGCCCTTCTTGATGCTAGGGAGAAAGCTCTCGCCTTGACCGAGGAGAAAATGGCCTTGGAGCTGAGTGCCTACCCTACCATCGAGCTCAAGCTTTGCCGAGCGTTCCATGCCCTTTGCCGGGATGGGTTTGCGGAGCCCCTGGTGGCTCAGGAGAACGGCTACGCAGCGCTTGCCTCAAAGCTTGTCGAGGAGCTGGAGGGTGTCGTCATCAAGGTGGAGGGGGTTCTAGAGAGTGAGTGTCGCGATCTCTTTTCAGAGGCCGCGACATGCGTCTTCAGCCATCTTCATCTATGCGAGCCAGGGTTTCGACTTCGACTCCGTGATCTGTCTAGTCGCCCTGAGGTCTGTGTTAGTGTTGTATCGGTGGTGAAGGACGTCGTGGACAGACCGGTGAAGAGGATCACCCCTGTCCCGGTTTCTCCACCTCTGGGTGCAGCAGGGGTCGGTGGCAAGGAAGATGACGCCAACGATGTCGACGATGAGCCTCCCAAAGACGGGACGAGTGGTGCCGGCGGTTCCTCCTGATTCCTCTCCCCTGCTTCTTTCTTGCAATGCATATCGTGCCTCATGGAGGCATTAAACTTGTTTGTGTTCGCGGAGACTTTTAACATTTGTAATAACTATTTGACTGTGTGGTTGCTATCTTCGCCTAGTTTCCTTCTTGATTGTTGTGATGCTCTACATCGGCAAGGCACAGCCCATGCATACCTCAGCCGTTGTTGGGCCAACCAGAAACCAAGGACGGTCCAAGGGGTGAGGGGCTACGGGTCCAGTTAGGCTCCTGAGACGTGATACTTAGGAGTCCCCCTTAATGTATGAGTGGCCCTCAAGAAGGGAACATGGCGGAGATTGCGTTAACTTGGAACTATCGGACACCTTTAATGCTCCGCGTTGGCAGGGCCCGGCCCGTGCATACCTCAATTGTCGTTGGGCCAACCGAAAACCAAGGAGCGTCCAAGCGATGAGAGGCTACGGGTCCAGTTAGGCTCCTGAGTTGCGATGCTCAGGAGTTCGCCTTTACATTCGAGCCCCGGCATCCTCCTTAAGGGTTTTTGAGAAATTTTTTGAGCACTTCGAGCTCTGCGTCAGCAGGGCCCGGCCCGCGCATACCTCAACCTCTGTTGGGCCAGCCGGAAACCAAGGACGGTCCAAGGGGTGAGGGGCTACGGGTCCAGTTAGGATCCCGAGTCGTGATGCTTAGGAGTCCCCCTCAACGTACGAGTGGCTCCCATACCTTTCCTCACCAGTTTTTCCAGGGGTGGGCGCGTGAAGACCATGTTTGGCGGACTTGGGGAGGTGGAGAGTACCAGGCCCAGCCCGATAGTAGCCCCCATGCAACCCCTCACTCGTACATCCCATGGGATGCAGCAAGGCGGGGCCACAAGGAGCCTTCCTAAGGTTGAATGCAGTCATTGGGGGTCGCCCTCAGTTGTTTATCCCCCCGCAACAGGCGTGGGGCTTCCACGTTGCGTGGGCATAGTCATTGGAGGACCGTGTCATCCGGAAGCATGGAGCTGTGGCTTCCACCTTGCGTGGGAATAGTCATTGGTGGACCGTGTTGACCGCCAGCACAGGGTTGTGGCTTCCACCTTGCATGGGCATTGTCATTGGTGGACCGTGTTGACTTCTCCACTAGCACTAGGTTGTGGCTGCCACATCACATGGGAAGGGACCCCTCCGCATCCTTGGGGGGCCCCGGGCGTGTACATCCCATAAAGTTCGTGCGCGTGGCTGGTACGGAAGAACTGGTAGGTGTATCTAGGAGCTCGCGAGGGCGCTTTGGCCTCATGAGGTCCCTACCTCTAAGGCGGTTTGCGCCTGGGTATTCTCGTAGATGGAGCCATCCAAGGACCTACTGACTTCTTCTTCTTGAGTGAGGAGCGAGGCCTCGGAACCGCACATTTCCCCACCACCGTTAAGGACGACCAGAAACCAAGGACACACTTCATGGGGCGAGGCCCGGGAACTCCTGACGCCGACCGGAAACCATGGCCGACATCAGGAGGCCGAGTGGCATTAGACCAGTAAGGCTCGTGAGGAGCCCCCTTTGACGCTCAAGTGGCTCTACGTCTGCAGGCCCTAGTCCCACACATTTCCCCACAACCTTTAGGTACGACCAGAAACCAAGGACACACTTCACGGGGTGAGGCCCCGACACCCGTGATGCCGATCCGAAACCAAGGACGACATCAGGAGGCCGAGTGGCATTATGACCGCTAAGTCTCGTGAGGCGTGATACTGTCACACCCATAGTTAGTTTACCTAGGTCAACATGTGTGTGCATCATATTTCCATTTTGCATCAATTTGAAATGGGGATTTACCTAAACCCTAGCACCTCACTTGAATCAAACCAATTCAACTATGGTGAAAAATCAACATATCCAAAGTGCCCATCAAAAATGCCCCCCATGTCTGTTAAATACTGACATCAATATACCAGGGGCCAATCTAAACAATTGAATCCATATAGCATTTTAAAAATAAATATTAAAGCTCCAGAAAATACCAAAAAAAGAATTATAATTATTTTAGCATTCAAAATATTCTGAAAGTCTTTATGGTGGTTTGAAATATTCAAGCTAAACACTATAAAATATTTGGGTATTTTGTGCCTAGGTTTTGTGCCTAAAATAAAATAAAATAAATGTTAGAAAATGCAAAACAGAAAAGAATAAGAAAAATAAAAATCAGAGGGGAGGACCTCACCTGGCTAGGCCAGGCCAGCTCACCTGTCCCAGCCAGTCGTCGTCCTCCTGGCGGCTAGGAGGACCGGTGTGTGGTCGCGGCGCGCCGACACTATCCGGCACACACGCTGGCCACCTCCTGCTTGCGCCTCTCGCGGTGGAGGGATAAGGTCGTGCCCCGATCCGCCGTGCTCATCCCCTCCCTCTCCTTTTCCCCTCCCCTCGCTTCTGCTCTGCTATCACCGAGACCGCTGAAGCTCGTCGCCGTTGCTAGCTAGCTATGGCCGCTCCCTCACCTTGCTAAGTAGCTCCAGAGCTCCGCCTTCTCGCCCTCATCCTCCTCGGCAAGCTTTGCCTCGCCGGAAGCACCCCAGATGCCGCACCGAGGTCGTCCCCAACCTTCGTCTCTGTTGATCGCTGCCGCCGTTCTCCGCCCTCAGGTCGTCCCCAAGCTCGCTTCCAACGGCTCCGAGACTGTTGTGAGCTTTTGATTCTTTCCTCGGTTGATCCCATGTTGTAGCCATCGATTTGATCGAGGTCTGAAGTGCTCCGCCACTCGAGCTCGACACCGGCCATGCTCCGGTGCTCGAGAGGTCCTTCTGAGGCCACCGTTGTGTTCGTAGGACAGCGTAGGTGCTGTAGGAGTCGAGCTGCATCACGTTGCGCGCTAGAACGATGAGCTCGAGGTTGCCTGATTCCGGCAGCCGTTGACCTCGATGCCAGCATCAATTCTAAGAACCCTAGCTTCTGGTATGGGGCTAGATCGACGTGCGGTCGAGTATAGGTTCTCCCAGTGCCCTCCTCCATCGTTTTGGTCATCCGAGCAGGATCTCCGACGCCCTCCGCCGTCTCTGGTGTCACTGGAGGTTCGGCGGCGGTGACCCTAGCCTGTTTAACCATGGGGGTTGACCCCTGGGTCACTGACAGGTGGGTGAAGCCCCTGGGTTAAGCTGGGTTTGACTAATAAAAATAATTATCAAGCTAATCAACCTAATTAGTCACTCACCAGTGGGCCCAGTGCTGTTAAGTAATTAGGATTAGTTTTAATTCACTGGTTAAGTGATTGAGCCACTAACATGTGGTCCCCACATGTCAGGATTGACCTGGCACGGTCAGCCGACTGCTGACGGATAGCTGATGCAGTAAAGGAATTTCTAATTTCAATTAATTCTAGAAAATAGTTAAAACTTAGAAAATTCATAGAAATTAATCTATAACTCAGATTGAAATAATTTATATATGAAAAATTTAACAGAAAAATCCAATGAATCCAATGGTGTTGTTATCATGCATGTTAGAGCAACCTATGTAGGTGAACATTGACATTTAGTAATAAGTCGATATATGGAATATGAAATGGAGAATGACTTTGAACCTGTATTCATATCCACTCCATCCAACTCGAATAATAGTTGCATTAGCTCATCCATTCATGTTGCCATGTCATGATCATGCATCATATTGTTGCACTTGTCGTGTATTGATTGTTATTTATCTGCATTGCGGTAGGCCCTGCTTCCGAGGATACCCCCGAGTATCCTAACAAAGGACAGTACCTTCCAGCTTCCCAACAAGGCAAGCAACCCCATTGATCACTCCGATATCATCCCATTCTCTCGCTCCTGCTCTTGTTTATTGCATTAGGACAAACATTCAATTATCTGTCATTTGCGGTAATTGAACCCATTCCTTTGCATGACCTGTCATTTTCACAATAAATAGCTAAACCCTGCAACCTAGCATACCTGATAGATGCTCGAGCCATGATGTGCTTACCTGCTATGCCTGCTATGATTGCTATGCTTAGAGTTGTGTCAGGTTTGATTCATCTGGGTGATGAACTGGAGTGAAACAATGTTGTTCTGATGTAATAAGCTAAATGATGAACCCGATTTGGTAAAGGTAGCGATGAGAAGCTATGCAGGAGTACATAGCGGGTTGTCTCATTGGGACCATTCTTAGAAACCGAGTTCTATGTTTGTGATCCAAGGCTAGTTAATACCACATGCTGGGCCCTGAAATAAGACCCCGCTCGACTTATCATTCGCTTAATCCTTGGTCCAAGAGTTGCAAGTAGTTTCTGCTGTTTATAGCATGCTGGAGGCCGTGCGTAGAGCTGACCCTAGGGGCGTGTTAGGACGCGGTAGGCAGTGGCACGGTGTACCAAGGGTCACCCGAATGGTGGGCTTGGGAACCCTGCGCACATCGTTTGGGCCCGTAGCGGAAACTTCGGCCGGACTTCCATCCGGGTTCAGTCTCAAATAGGCGATAGCCTGGACTAGAGGTCTTATGTGATTGACAGTCGTGGCCGACTCCCTCGCTGGGCTTCCGCTTGAAGGTTGCCGAGGTGCATGGTTTTATGAGCACACAACGATAAGTGGTGAGAGCATGTGTGAAGAAGTACACCCTTATAGGGTATGAAACTATTCGAATAGCCACGTCCTCGGATATGGACTGCTTGGAGAACTTATGTTGTTCATAGATAATTTAATGGATACTCATAAAAATATCAAGTCAAGTGTGAGTACCGTGGATGGCACTCTCGTGGGAGACGGAAGTGAATCCATGGTGGTGTATTGATGTGGAGTTAGTGGACTCGTGTGCGATATTTAAAATCTAAACAAAGAGTTAAAATTGTGTAGTATAGGTTAGCCATGAGTCAAAGCTGACAGTGCTGCATAAACTCCACCACTCCCCTTGTTGATACATGAGCATGAATAGTCTAGGTCTGTTTTAAAGACTTGCTGAGTACGTTTTTACTCACGTTTGCTTAATAAAAGTTGCGGATGAGACTCAGGACCCATCAGGTGGGTTCTATCTAGATGTTGACTATGCTGAATAGCTGGTGTCCCAGCTACGACCTTATGCCATGTAGCAGGCTGGAGACAGTGAGGCCTTGTGCCTTTTCCCCTTTCAACTGTCTGTACTTAGACAGCTTTATGCTTCCGCTTGGTTTGTATGAACTTGCTTGTATGACTTGAGTGTCGGGTCAAGTGACCCCCTACCTGTAAGAATATATTATGCAAGGCTCGTCAGAGCCTCTTAAATTAAAGTTGTGTTGTTGTATGGTTATGTTGTGATGCCATAGTTGTATCTATGCATCTCGGGCATGTCGTGCATACGTGTGACGTGCAATGGTATGTATGGGATCCGACACCTAGTCATGTGCCTTTAGTAGTACTTTTTACAGGAAACTGCCTCTTTGTGCTTCCATAGAGCCTTGGTACCTTGATACTGCTCCGGAAACATTGATTAACCGGCATGTATCCTTCTTTACTGTTGTGATGGAGTCCCTATAGACTGCTACTCGTCTACGTGCAGTGTGATGGATTCCCTATAGACTGCTACGACTCCTCTACATGGAGTGATGGCATTTATCTCCCACGGCGTAATGGAGTCCTTGTAGCTTGCTATGACTCGTTTACACACGCTTGAGGCCGACACCTGCATTGCTGGGTTACGTATGCCTGTTTCCGTACGGATGTGCCACTTGGGTTCTATGACTAGTTATGTTGGCCTGGGTTCTCTGTTGTTTGATTGCCAGCGACATGTTCACATATGTGAGCCAAAAGACGCAAACGGTCCCGGCTAAGGTAAGGCTGCAGCCGTAGAGCTTACCGTGCGTGAGGCCCCAAAGTGATGTGATATGTTACAGTCTGGATTCATATGACTTAGGATCGGGGTCCCGACAGCGTTGGTATCAAAGAATGACTGACTGTATGACTATCAAGCCAAACCGGTCGAAGTTGAGTCTAGAAACACTATAGAAAAGTAGGGGAATTGATTGTGGAAGGGAACGTAAGGCTCTTTTTACCCCTCTTCCCAAGTTATTATATTCTGGGTCATTCTCATCTTTTCTACAGGGATAAGAACTAAGCTTCTCACCTACTGCTTAGGATGACGAGTTACTAGCCATGGACTATTAGCTAGCTTGTTCGCAAGTGAATGTCGGTACTTGAGCATTGTTGGTGTGACAAACAGTTGGAGAAGAGATTTGAGTCTAGATAGTCGAGTGGTTATGCTTTTCCCACCTTTTGTAGTTGTCTCATAATCCTTTTTGAGAAATTACAGCCGTTATGCTGTCCAATTTCTGCTAGCATCTCTAATGTCTTTGCATCATTCTCTGTTTCAGATGCCCCCTTGTCCTTTCCGTCAGGTGGTCCGTCTGACCAGGTGCATCGATGTATCGGGTCACACGGCCATGTTGGTTAGAGTTACGATGGAGGCTAGCTACCGTTGGTACCTAGAGTACACGATGGAGGAGCAGTATGGAGACTTCAACCAGAGCCAATATCTGTGTACTGTTAAGATATATCCATCATATCCTGCAGCTGCAGAGCCGCTTCACTGGACTTGTGGATTAGGTTTCACCATGGACATGGCAGTTTAGGAGGCCGCCTACACCATGCTGTCTATCATGAGGTTTCACCATGGTCTGCTTCAGAACACAGAGTTCTGTTATGTTCCCGCTTCTTTGGGAGGAGAGGATAGCTATCTTAGTGCAGCCTATTATGATCATTCTGATGAGGACCCTAGGCTGTAGGTGACCGCTCAGATGTTGGAGAACAGGGATCGTGATACACGTGCCCTTCGCATGGAGCTATATGCTACCTGTGCACGTCTTTGGACAGCCCTGAAGCAGCTAGCACCTGTCGTGCAGATAGGCTATGGAGATTTGGAGATGCTGAACCTATCGCGGACTCATCTGCCAGCAAATGTAGACTCGCTCGATGTTGGAGGCATCACCCCTCTTCGAGGACCGCTGTTGCGACCAACAAGGGGACCAAGGCCACATCCGTGTCCTTACAGTTTCTAGGGATCACAAGCTAGAGTGTTTCCAGATTCTTAGGTTCAGCTCCCGGGCCACAGGGGTAACCTATATGAGGCATTCTACGGCGATGCTTGAGTACGTGTATGTTAGTACTAGCTAGGGCCGCTCCCTTGTCTCGCTAAGTAGATCCTGGGCTCTGCCTCATCGCCCTCATCCTCCTCAGCATGCCTCGCCTCACCAGAAGCCCCCCAGACGCCGCACCGAGGTCGTCCCCAACCTTCGCCTCCGTTGATCGCTGCCGCCGTTCTCTGTCCTCAGGACATCCCCAAGCTTGCTTCCAATAGCTCCGAGACCGCTGTGAGCTTCTGATTCTTTCCCCCCTCTTTCCCTGGTTGATCTCATGCTTTAGCCATCGATTTCATCGAGGTCCAATGTGCTCTACCGCTCGAGCTCGACGTCGGCCATGCTCCGGGCTCGAGAGGTCCTTCTGAGGCCACCGTTGTGTTTGTAGGACCGCATAGGTGTTGTAGGAGCCGAGCTGCCGTCATGTTGCGCGCTAGAATGATGAGCTCGAGGTTGCTCGATTCCGGTAGCCGCTGACCTCGATGCCGGTGTCGATTCCGACAACCCCAGCCTCTGGTATGGGGCTAGATCAACGCACGGTCGACCATATGTTCTCCCCGTGCCCTCCGCCGTCGTTTTGGTCATCGGAGCAGGATCTCCGACGCCCTCCGCCATCTCTGGTGTCGCCGGAGGTATGTCGCCGGCGACCCTGGCCTCTTTGACCACGGGGTTTGACCCCTGGGTCAATGAAAGGTGGGGACAGCCCCTGGGTTAAGCTAGGTTTGACTAATAAAAATAATTATTAAGCTAATTAACCTAATTAGTCACTGACGAGTGGGCCCCGTGCTGTTAAGTAATTACGATTAGTTTTAATTCACTGGTTAAGTGATTAAGCCACTCACATGTGATCCCCACATGTCAGGATTGACCTGGCACGGTCAACCGACTGTTGACGCATTGCTGACGTAGTGCTGATGCAATAAAAGAATTTCTGATTTCAATTATTCCAGAAAATAGTTAAAACTTAGAAAATTCAGAGAAATTAATCTATAACACAGATCGAAATAATTTATATATGAAAATTTATCAGAAAAATCCAATGAATCCAATGGTGCTTTTATCATGCATGTTAGAGCAACCTAATGTTGCACTTGTCGTGCTTTGATTGTTATTTATCTGCATTGCGGTAGGCCCTGCTTCCGAGGATACCCCCGAGTATCCTAACGAAGGAGAGTACCTTCCCGCTTCCCAGCAAGGCAAGCAACCCCATTGATCACTCCGATATCATCCCATTCTCTCGCTCCTGCTCTTGTTTATTGCATTAGGACAAACATTCAATTATCTGTCATTTGCGGTAATTGAACCCATTCCTCTGCATGACCTGTCATTTTCACAGTAAATAGCTAAACCCTGCAACCTAGCATACCTGATAGATGCTTGAGACATGATGTGCTTACCTGCTATGCCTGCTATGATTGCTATGCTTAGAGTTGTGTCAGGTCTGATTCATCTGGGTGATGAATTGGAGTGAAACAGTGTTATTCTGATGTAATAAGCTAAATGATGAACCCGATTTGGTAAAGGTAGCGATGAGAGGCTATGCAGGAGTACATAGCGGATTGTCTCATTGGGACCGTTCTTAGGAACTGAGTTCCGTGTTTGCGATCCAAGACTAGCTACTACCACATGCTGGGCCCTGAAATATGACCCCGCTCGACTTATCATTCGCTTAATCCTTGGTCCAGGAGTTGCAACTAGTTTCTACAGTTTATAGCATGCTGGAGGCCGTGCGTAGCGCTAGCCCTAGGGGTGGGTTAGGACACGGTAGGCAATGGCACGGTGTACCAAGGGTCACCCGAATAGTGGGCTTGGGAACCCTACGCACATCGTTTGGGCCCGTAGCGGAAACTTCGGCCGGACTTCCGCCAGGGTTCAGTCTCAAATAGGCGATAGCCTGGACTAGAGGTCTTATGTGATTGACGGTCGTGGCCGACTCCCTCGTTGGGCTTCTTCTTGAAGGTTGCCAAGGTGCATGGTTTTATGAGCACACAGCGATAAGTGGCGAGAGCGTGTGTGAAGAAGTACACCCCTGCAGGTTATGAAACTATTCGAATAGTTGCGTCCTCGGATATGGACTGCTTGGAGAACTTATGTTGTTCATAGATAATTTAATGGATACTCATAAAAATATAGGGTCAAGTGTGAGTATCGTGGATGGCACTCTCGTGGGAGACGGAAGTGAATCCATGGTGGTGTATTGATGTGGAGTTAGTGGACCCGTGTGCGATATCTAAAATCTAAACAAAGAGATAAAATCGTGTAGTATAGGTTAGCCATGAGTCAAAGCTGGCATTGCTGCATAAACTCCACCACTCCCCTTGTTGGTACATGAGCATGAATAGTCTAGGTCTATTTTAAAGACTTGCTGAGTACGTTTGTACTCAGGTTTGCTTAATAAATGTTGCAGATGAGACTCAGGACCCATCAGGTGGGTTCTATCTAGATGTCGACGATGTCGAACAGCTAGTGTCCCAGCTACGACCTTATGCCCTGTGGTGGGCTGTAGACAGTCAGGCCTTGTGCCTTTTCCCCTTTCAACTGTCTGTACTCAGATAGCTTTATGCTTCCGCTTGATTTGTATGAACTTGCTTGGATGACTTGAGTGTCGGGTCAAGTGACCCCCTACCTGTAAGAATATATTATGCAAGGCTCGTCTGAGCCTCTTAAATAAAATATGTGTTGTTGTATGGTTATGTTGTGATGCCATAGTTGTATCTAGGCATATCGGGCATGTCGTGCGTACGTGTGAGGTGCAACAGTATGTATGGGATCCTACACCTAGTCATGTGTCTTTAGTAATACTCTTTACGGGAAACTGGCTCTTTGTGCTTCCATAGAGCCTTGGTAGATTGCTACTGCTCCGGACACATTGATTGACTGACATGTATCCTTCTTTGCTGCTGTGTCTGTCCCTTCGAGGAAATGTCTTGTAGGGTAATGGAGTCCCTGTAGCCTGCTATAACTCGTCTACGTGCAGTGATGGCATTTATGTCTCGCGGCGTAATGGAGTCCTTGTAGCTTGCTATGACTCGTCTACACACGCTTGAGGCCGACACCGGCATTGCTGGGTTACGTATGCTTGTTTCCGTACGGATGTGCCACTTGGGTTCTATGACTAGCCATGTCGGCCTGGCTTCTTTGTCGTCTAATTGCCAGCATCATGTTCACATACGTGAGCCAAAAGACGCAAACGGTCCCGGCTAAGGTAAGGCTGCAGCCATGGAGCTTATCGTGCGTGAGGCCGCAAAGTGATATGATATGTTACAGTCTGGATTCATATGACTTAGGATCGGGGTCCCGACAACGTTGGTATCAGAGCCTGACTGACTGTAGGACTACCAAGCCAACCCGGTCGAAGTTGAGTCTAGAAACACGATAGAAAAGTAGGGGAATTGATTGTGGAAGGGAACATAAGGCTCGTTTTACGCCTCTTCCCAAGTTATTCTATTCTGGGTCATTCTCATATTCTCTACGGGGATAAGAACTAGGATTCTCACCTACTGCTTAGGATGACGAGTTACTAACCATGGACTATTAGCTAGCTTGTTTGCAAGTGAATGTCGGTACTTGAGCATTGTTGGTCTGGCAAACAGTTGGAGAAGAGATTTGAGTCTAGATAGTCGAGTGGTTATGCTTTTCCAACCTTTTGTAGTTGTCTCAAAATCCTTTTTGAGCAATTACAGTCGTTATGTTGTCCAATTTCCGCTATCATCTCTAATATCTTTGCATCATTCTCTGTTTCAGATGCCCCCTTGGCCTTTCCGTCAGGTGGTCCGTCTCACCAGGTGCATCGATGTACCGGGTCACACGGCCATGTTGGTTAGAGTTATGATGGAGGCTGGCTACCGTTGGTACCTAGAGTACACAGTGGAGGAGCGGTATCGAGACTTCAACCAGAGCCAGTATCTATGTACTGTTGAGATATATCCATCATATCCTGGAGCTACAGAGCTACCCCCTTTCCACCTTGTCTGCTGCTGCCTTGAGAGGCCATGGGGCCTCCCATGACTCCCCACTGAGACACTGTGTCGCGGCCGGAGCCCCCAGCCGAGGTCACCCGCCCAAGGGTGCAAGTCCCTAAGGTGACAGGGCTTTGCTCCCCCGTTGCGAGGCGCCCCGGGAAGGGCCGTAGCACACAAACCCTTGCGAAACGCCAACTCAGACAAGGTGGTGCGGTGCATTTATGCCAGCAAAGAGCCATGCAAGCAAGGCAGAACGTTAGGAAACAGGCTAGATGCATGAGAAACTATTGAAATACGCACGAATAAGGTGACTACAAGGGGTGCCCTGACCTCCTGAGGATAATGCAGCCCGGCGAGCGCCCTCAACCGGAGTAAACCAAAAAATTACTTGGCAATATCCAACAAAAAGTGGTCACCTAGCGGATAAACCACTGAAGGGCCGAAGCTACCGTCATAGCTTGATCTCCCGCCTCAACAAGACCTTCATGGGTCTGTCGTCTCTCGAGGCCCGGAACCTTCGCTCGGTCCGGACATCTCCTCCAACTCCTCGTTGCGCCTCGACAGGCAAGACATAAGCATGGCCTGGTGAAGACGTTGGAACGTTATGCCTATGTTCACCAGTCCGAAGGGCATGCGAGCGTACGCGTTTGGGTTGAACGATCCATCACTGGCTCGCGCTAGCCAAAAGGGCCATGAGACGCTGCACGGTTAACCATGAGCGCGCTGACGCATATGCGTGGTTGGCCGACCGTGCCGATGACGGCGGCTGCAATTGGTGGTGCTCGGCAACCTCCGCCTTGCTCTACCTATGCTCCTTGAAGCTCCTCGATTGCTCTGATGACAGACTCTTGCAAGCTCGGCGCCTCGCGCCGTGCTCCTTGCTTTGGCCGATGCGCGTTCGTCTACGCCTTCTGGTTGTGCTCGAACGCCTCCCCTGCCTCACTATCGGACCTGAAGCCCTCGGGCTCCCCGTGGAAGGGAGATGCTTCTTATTTTTGTGTGGGTCCTCATGAGGCAGGGCATCCTCCTCGTCGCCCGAACACTCGGCCGTCGCGGCGCGATTGGCACGCTCGAGGGTGCAGACGGCGTCCTTCTCGTCGCAAGCAATCGTGATGACGCCACTGCTCCGTGGCATCTTGAGGACGTTGTAGCTGTGATGGGTCGTCGCCATGAACTTGGGGAGGGCCGGATATCCGAGGATTGCATTGTATGGAAGGTAGATGTGTGAGACGTCGAAGACGATGATCTCGGTGTGGTATTTCTTGCGCCCTCCGAAGGTGACACGCAGACGCACCTTCCCGGTGGGTACAGTGGATCCGTTCGTGACCCCTAAGAAGTTCTTGGTCGGCTTGAGCTGTTCATAAGACACCTAAAGCTTCTCGAAGGTATCAATGGAGAGGACGTTGAGTCTCGCTTCGCTGTCGATGAGGGTCTTGGTGACCAGGACGTTGATGATGGTTGGAGTGCACAACATGGGGAGCTTGTCGGCCATGGCCGAGCACCTCAGTTGGTCCCTCGAGTCGAAGGTGATGGCGGTCTGGGACCAATTGAGGGGGTGCATTGCTTCAGGATTTGGGAGAGCCGCGTTCACTTCCCGTGTGAATTGCTTGAAGGCACGGTATGATGCGAGGGCCTCGGCGCCAACCAGGATACAGGCCACAACCCTGATCTCCTGGAAGCCCCCAGCCCCGTCGTCTTGTTTGTCCTCTTCCTTCCTTATGGGTGGAGGTGGTAGTGGTGGTAGGCCGACATCGCGAGGCTAACCACGTCGGGACCCCTCTGAAGGCTCATCGCGCAAGCGGTCCTCATGAGGCTGATCGCGCCAACGGTCGTCCCGAGCCTGATCGCGCTAGCCGTCCTCCTAGGGCTGATAGTGCCAGCCTTTGCGAGGTTACCAGTTGTCCCAGCGGCCACCGCCGCATCCGAAGCCTCTGTCAGCTCGCCCGAGACGCCTGCTGAAGTGCTCGACGTGGATCGGCCTGAGTTCCTGGCAATCTGCGGTGTCCTGTTTGTTGGTGCCATGGAAGATGTAGGTGGGTCTTCCTCCTGGGGGTACTCCTCACCCTCGCTGTGCTTCACCTCAGGCTCAGCCGCAAGCACTGCACGGGCCTTACGCTTCGCCTCCTTGGCCTTGGTCTTCTTTTCTTCTGGCTCTGCCGCTGGAAGCCCTCAGAGCGACAAGCGACCCTCCTCTTCCTTGGCACATTTGTTCGTCAGATTGAATAGTTCCAGGGCAGAGCACATTTCGTCATTCATGGAGAGCTCCTCCTTCATCTTGAGGTGAGTGATTCCGTCACCGAATGCTGAGATGATGGCTTTGTCTCAGGCCTTCGGGATTTTGAGGCGTGTGGCCGTTAAGCATTGTATGAACTTCGCCGCATGTCGTTCACGGTGGGCACGCGGTCGCGGGTGCCTTGGAAGTTGGCGATGAAACACTTGCACAGGCTTTCCAAGGAGGTGATGCATGGTTGAAGAGCCAGGAGAGCGTGATGACCCACAAGTATAGCGCATCTATCATAGTCCTTTCGATAAGTAAGAGTGTCAAACCCAATGAGGAACAGAAGGAAATGACAAGTGGTTTCCAGTAAGGTATTCTCTGCAAGCACTGAAATTATCGGCGAAAAATAGTTTTGTGATAAGATAATTCGAAATGAGTAACAAGTAACAAGTGTAACAAAGGTGCAGCAAGGTAGCCCAATCATTTTTATAGCAAAGGACAGGCCTGGACAAACTCTTATATCAAGCAAAGTGCTCCTGAGGACACATGCGAATTTTTGTCAAGCTATTTTTCATCATGCTCATTTGATTCGCGTTTGTTACTTTGATAATTTGATATGTGGGTGGACCAGTGCTTGGGTGCTGCCCTTACTTGGACAAACATCCCACTTATGGTTAACCCCTGTCGCAAGCATCCGCAACTGAAAGAAGAATTAAGGTAAACCTAACCATAGCATGAAACATATGGATCCAAATCAGCCCCTTACAAAGCACCGCATAAACTAGGGTATAAGCTTCTGTCACTCTAGCAACCCATCATCTAATTATTACTTCCCAATGCCTACCCCTAGGCCCGAATAATGGTGAAGTGTTATGTAGTCGACGTTTACATAACACCACTAGAGGACAGACAACATACATCTCGTCAAAATATCGAACGAATACCAAATTCACATGATTACTTATAACAAGACTTATCCCATGTCCTCAGGAACAAACCAAACTACTCACAAAGCATGTTCATGTTCAAGATCACAGGAGTATTAATTATCATAAAGGATCTGAACATATGATCTTCCACCAAGTAAACCAACTAGCATCAACTACAAGGAGTATTCAACACTACTAGCAACCCACAGGTACCAATCTGAGGTCTTGAGACAAAGATCAGATACAAGAGGTAAACTAGGGTTTGGAGAGGAGATGGAGCTGATGAAGATGTTGATGGAGATTGACCCCCTCTCGATGAGAGGATCATTGGTGATGACGATGACTTCGATTTCCCCCTCCGGGATGGAAGTTTCCCTGGCAGGATCTTGCCCTGCCGGAGTTCTAGATTGGTTCTGTGCAAGTTCCGCCTCGAGCCGGTCGCGCTTCGTCTCGAAAGGTCTATTATGATTTTTTCCAGGTCAAAACGCTTCATATAGGAGCATATGGGCGTCGGAGGAGCCATAGGGGCCCCACAAGCCTGCTAGGCGCAGCTAGGGGGGTGGTCGCGCCTAGTAGGCTTATGGCCTACTGGTGGCCCCCTCTGGTTGATTCTTGCGCTGGTATTTTTTATTATTACAAAAATATTCTCCGTAAATTTTCAGGTCTTTTGGAGTTGTGCAGAATAGGTATCTCCGATTTGCTCCTTTTCCAGTCCAGAATTCCAACTGCCGACATTCTCCCTCTTCATGTAAACCTTGTAAAATAAGAGAGAAAAGGCATAAGTATTGCACCATAACGTGTAATAACAGCCCATAATGCAATAAATATCAATATAAAAGCATGATGCAAAATGGACGTATCAACTCCCCCAAGCTTAGAACTCGCTTGCCCTCAAGCGAAAGCCGAGATTGATGAATATGACCACATGTTTAAAGATAGAGGTGTCGATAAAATAAAATACGGACATGAGGGCATTATGATCAACTTTAGAACAGCAATACTCATTGTATGAGATTCTTTACATTAGAGTAACAATTCATTCACAAGATAAAGTTTGAGCCAAGAACTCTATTGACAACCAACAAACTATGATCTGAGTCATTGAAGCAATTGACAATTTATCATAACATCGGAAAGAGTCAATATAAGAGCTTGTAAAGCAAATCCACATACTCAATCATCTTTAGTCTTTCACAATTGCTAGCACTCACTGCAGTACCCACGAGGTCAAAGCTTCAATTGAACACAGAGGTAGATAGGGACTTATAGTATTGACTCCCAACTATTCACCTCAAGGGTGATCTCAACTATAATAACCCATGGTCACCCACATCCGAGTCACTATATGAGTCTAGGTCATTCCCCAACATATAATGCTTGCTAAGAGAGATGAAATATTGGAATTGGTGAAGACCACCATGACAATTACATAAGGGTAAGTACTAAAAATTAAAAGTAGAAGTAATAGATAGGCCCTTCGTAGAAGGAAGCAGAGGTTGTCATGCGCTTTTTAGTTTTGGATGCACAAACTCTTAATGCAAAGGAACGCTGCGTTTTGTTGCCCTTTGTGATAGCAACCTTTATTATCCAGACTATCGCTTGTATTTCTTCACTGTCACTTCATACAACGCTTATTTCCCTTACAATAAAACATCACACATATTTAGGAGCAATTTTTATTGCCTTCTTGCACTGATGAAAACTTACTTGAAGGATCTTATTCAATCCATAGGTAGGTATTGTGAACTCTCATGGGAAAAACTGGGTTGAGGTGTTTGAATGCACAAGTAGTATCTCTACTTGGTGCGAAAGTTTGGCTAATGTGAGGTGGAAGCAAGCACATAACTTCTATACGGATCCAAGCAAACATAACCTATTATGTTGTCTTCCTTGTCCAACATCAACTTCTTGGCATGTAATATTTTAATGAGTGGTCACAATCATAAAAGATGTCCAAGATAATATATTTATATGTGAATCTGTCTTTCTTTGTCACTTCCTTTCAATTTCACCAATGACCAATTACTATGTTTGTTAACTCCCAACAAATTTCAATCACCATATTTTTTTATATGTGAAGTCATTACTCCCCATAAGATCATTATGTATTCTATTTGCCTTAGTTCTATAATACTTTATTGCTTTCAAGAGCATAGTAATCTAGCAAATCCCTCATCATCAAAACTACTTTTTATTATATAACTCCTAGACTTGCTTACATAAGGGGAGAAAAAGCAAAAACTAAAAGGTATATCATACTAAAATCTTTTATTCTACTAGATCAAAGCAAAAACAAAAATGATCAAACTAGGAAAGATAAAGAGAAAAGGGAAAAGGAAAGAAAAGGTGTTGTGCGGTACGATACCGGGGCACCTCCCCCAAGCTTGGCACAAGCCAAGGGGAGTGCCCATACCTATGTACTCTGGTGTCCTTCATCGGAGGTGATGGTGGTGGAGTTGTTGATGAGGCTGGAAGCTTATTCTCTGTCTTCCAAGGCATAGGCTCACCATCGTAAAAAGATGAACGAGTCTCCGGAATCCTCAAATCTGCAGCCAAACTCATTCACTTAAATCTGTATTCATACTCATAGTTTTGGTTTTGCAGATCATAGATCTGGGCTAGGAGATGCTCAATTTTCTCATAAAGCTTGAAGATGTGCTCTCTGATGTCCTTGGTGTCCAGCTTGTATTTATGGTTAAACTCCGAGATCAACATATGATTGGCATTCAGTCCATGCGCCACCATCGCTTGGCACTTGAAGACTTGCTACTCCATTTCCTCGAGCCTTGTTTCCACGCTTCCAGTCTTCTTCAGCCACTCAACATCACGGATGTGCAGCACCCCCTCACGCATCTCAATGGTTTGATGGTGTTCCAACACCTCTTCAAGATAAGGTTTGATGACCTTCTCGAAAAACTTGTCCTTCGAAGCACCGGGAGACACCATGACAATCTAAATCTGCTATAGAAACAACTCAAAACGAAAACAAGAAGTATTGTCATGATACGAAAGTCAAAACCTTTGGGAGATTATATAATGAATTTTTGCTGACCCAAAGGGATGTTCCACAAGAAAAAGGAGTCCGGGGGCGTATGGGGTGGTGACAAGCCCCCTAGGCATGGCCAGGGGGTGGCCGTGCCTAGCAGGCTTATCGCCTCCCCGTGCGTCCTTTGGACTGCTTTTAATTTTCCTAATTTTTTAAATCTTCCAAAATTGAGTAAAATTGCTATTGGGAAAGATTTGGACTTGGTTTGCTTACCGTACCATGTACCTATTCCTTTTCAGAGTTTGAAATGTTCTGGTAAGTATCCCTAATATGCTCTTCGGGAGTTATGGTATTGACAACATTGGTTTCAACATTAGTGGGAGTACCTGAAATATAGTGTTTCATTCTTTGCTCGTTTACCACCTTAGGATTTGTGCCTTCGGCGTTGTTGATCTTGATGGCACCTGAACGATATACCTCATCGACGATGTATGCTCCTTCCCATTTGGAGTGGAGTTTACCTGCAAAAAATCTTAACCCGGAATTGTATAGCAAGACATGATCACCTACATTAAATTCATGCTTTTGTATCCTTTTATCATGCCATCTCTTAACCTTTTCTTTAAACAACTTGGCATTCTCATAGGCCTGGGTTCTCCATTCATCAAGTGAGCTAATGTCAAATAACCTCTTCTCACTAGCAAGCTTGAAATCATAGTTGAGTTCTTTGATTTCCCAATAAGCTTTATGCTCTAGCTCTAGAGGTAAGTGACATGTTTTACCATAAATCATTTTATACAGAGACATACGCATAGGATTCTTGTAAGCAGTTCTATAATCCCATAATGCATCGTCAAGTTTCTTAGACCAATTCTTCCTAGATCTATTAACCGTCTTTTGCAAGATCAATTTAATTTCTCTATTGCTTAATTCTACTTGACAACTAGACTGAGGATGATAAGGTGATGCAATTATATGATTAACATCATATTTAGCAACCAATTTATGAAAAGCACCATGAATAAAATGTGAACCACCATCAGTCATTAAATATCTGGGACTCCAAATCTAGGGAAAATAACTTCTTTAAGAATCTTAAAAGAGTTGTTATGATCGGCACTACTAGTTGGAATAGCTTCTACCCACTTAGTAACATAATCAACAGCAACTAATATATGAGTATACCCGTTGGACACTGGAAAAGGTCCCATATAATCAAAACCCCAAGCATCAAATGGTTCAATATCAAGAGAGTAATTCATAGGCATTTCCCAACGTCTACTAATATTGCCAATTCTTTGACATTCATCACATGACAAGACAAACTTACGAGTGTCCTTGAAGAGAGTAGGCCGATAAAAACCATATTGTAATACCTTATGTGCAGTTCTATGTCTAGCATGGTGTCCTCCGTAGGCCTCGGAATGACACTTCCATCTCATGTGTTCCTGTTCATTCTAAGGCACACAACATCTAATAACACCATCTACTCCTTCTTTATAAAGGTGTAGGTCATCCCAGAAGTAATGTCTTAAATCATAGAAAAACTTTTTCTTTTGTTGGTATGTGAAACTAGGTAGTATAAATTTAGCAACAATGTAATTAGCATAATCAGCATACCAAGGAACATCATGAGAAGCATTTATGATAGCTAATTGTTCATCAGGAAAGCTATCATCAATAGGTAGTGGGTGTCGGGGGGATAACCCCAAGGTAGCCTAAAGCGAACCACAACTCCAACTTTCTGAAACGACTGAGGGGTGAGAACTGCCTCCCCCTATAGTCCGGTTGCACCATGCTGGCTACATCATGCCAGTTGGGTCCTTCCGGCTATGCACGACTGGATATGATAAGCCCGCCGGCTAGGGGCAGGAGCCCCCGGCCCTCTAGCCGGCCGCACATTGGATGCCACGGTCGGGGCGTGCGTGGCAATAGTGGCCCCCATCCCATCGGGGGTCAGTGCCCGTTTGGCCATAGTGTGGGCAACAATGCCTCTGACTCTGGCTGACCGCGACCAGGCCTCCAACAGTGTCAGCATGCCTCCAACCACTCCATTACCTACCCCGGTGTGGCTACAGTGTAGACGGTCGTACCGCTGACTTCGGCCGGCTACCGCAAGATGACGCCCCGAAGGACGGCCCATGATGTGAAGCGACCGACGCTGGGACCTATCGTGTGGGCCCCACCGGCTCTCGACAGGACCTCCCAGCCGGCAGGCCCTACCAACGACGGGACCCTACAGCCGAGGGCCCCATGACCGGCTAGAGAGGCTACCAGTTGCGGCCCTCCCGAAACCTTCTATTCATATTGTAATCTTGGGGGTTGGACTATAACAACCCCCGGAGCCCCCAATGCAGACGGCAAGTAAGCAAGGAAGAACGCAAGTAGACAAGCAAGCACACACCACCGCCACCCACGTAGCAAGGGAAGAGGAGCTGGATTCTCCTTCTTCCACCTCCAGGCACAGCTCGAGGAGCACCATTGTAACCTTTTCCAACGATTAACCAGATCAGGCAGGACTAGGGGTATTACCTCCCACGGAGGGGCCTGAACCTGGGTACATCGCATGTCAGTCATCGCTTGTGCCAAATCCCGCTCCGGAGCCCGTTAGCGTCGACCGGCCCCAACCACCTTCGATAAGCCTTCCCATGGCATCTGTCATGAGAAAACGACGACATTTGGCGCCTACTGTGGGGCTGTACGTGGCGCCGACCGAAGTCACGCTCCGGGCGGGACCCTTCACCACCTCCTCTATCCACTCCGCGTCTGGACGGAACCGCGGGCGCGTGGGGCTTGCTCCGTCAGGCCCTGCGGGCAACAATGTTGGCTCCCCCGACAAACGCCTCGGCGGTGACCTTGCGCTTAACATCGCCGCGCTCACCGAGCGCTTCGGCAAGCTGAGCCTCGTCAACAAGCCAGCAGCCGACGAGTACCCCAGCCAGGTGCTCTGCTGCACCGACCTGCTCACATCGGTGGGTGTGCTCGCTACGGGTGAGACCTATGGCTCCCACGTCCGTGTGGGAGTGATGGCCACTGTTTCATCCACCTCCTCTAGCCGTGCGCGGGCCGAGGCCGATGCAGCCGCTACCCGCACTGGCACCTCGGACCCGCTCGGCGCTACCCTTAGGGGTCTGGCCAGCCCCATCGCCCCGACGACGAACCCTGACGCTGCCCTAGCCGAGCTGGAGGTGGCTCGCCGCCTGCTGTTCGAGGACGCCATCGCCCTCATGGCTGAGCTGCGCCATATGAAGGCTGCTCAGCGGGAATACGCTTCCTCTTACGCTCTCAACCCGGTCGACACTGAGCCTAGCCGGCGTGGGGCTATGCGTGACCGCAGCTGCATGGTCGCAGAAATCCTTGGCGGCAACTTGCCCGTCTACGACACCCTCGCGGCCAACCTACTAGTTGCCAAGGTAGCCTACGAGGACTTGGCTACCTTGGTAGGCGAAGAGCGCGCCTCGCGCGAATGACATGTCAAAGTTATCATCGACGCCGCAAACGAGCAGCAGCTCCTGCTCACCCCCGATGGAGCCGCCTCCGAAGGTCCTCGTCCCGAGGGCGAGGGCACCGGGGCAGCTGGTCGTCAGCCGGCTCAGCAATCCTACTCCCGTCACGTCTCCGACCGGCGGGCCGAGCCAAGAAACCCCCGACGCTCCCAACTACCTCGGAACGAACAGCCGGCTATGAACAGCCGGCACAGCAACAATTCGGCTCATAGCAACCACCGCAATGAGGCATCGGCTGGCAGTAGCCGGTGCAGCCGCGGGCACATGCCGCCCCTGCGGCACGAGCCGATGCGGTCAGTCCCGCCGGCCATCCGCCTAGAGCTCGTGGCCCGGCTCGGACCACGGGTCCCCCATAGAGACAACGATGCGCGCCTCCGTCTCGACTGGCTGGCACAGTCGTCCCTCTTCGAGGAGGAGGGCTCGATTGGTCCGGCGTGCTTTGGCCCCCGAATCCGCAACGAGCAGTTCCCAACCGGCTTCACTCTTCCTTGGGACACCCCGAAGTATAGCGGGGCCGCCAAGCCCGAGGACTGGCTGATCGACTACACCACAGGGGGAACAAGCGCATAGCCGTCCATTATGACCCCCTCATGTTGATCGGCTCGGCCCGCACCTAGCTCAACAGCCTGGCCCCCGGCAATATCAACACTCGGACCGACTACGAAGAAGTGTTCCTCCACAACTTCACCAGCACCTACAAGCGGTTGGGCCATCCCCATGAATTAGCCATGTGCGTTCAGGGGCCGGACAAGGCCCTCCACGACTACCTTAGCCGATGGACCGAGCTCCACAACTCCTGCGAGGGAGTGCACGTGGTGCAGGCCATCCAGTACTACATGGAAGGCTGACGCAACGGCATTTACCTCAAGCACAAGCTCCTATGCTCCGAGCCGACTACGCTGGCAGAACTCATGGCCAAGGTGGAGAAGTACGCCATGGCCGACTCTGCAATCCGGGTCCAGACAACCAAGCCCACCAACACGACACCGACGCCGGCTACGTCGCGACAGGCTGCTGACAATCAGCAGCCGCAGAATAATAAGCGCAGGGCCGACCAGCCCGACTCCCGCTACGGGTGCCGGCAGGTCACCACTCTCGAGGAAGATGAGCCGATTGTCTAGCCTGCCGACTAGCGTCAGCGCACCGGCAAGTCTTCTTGGCAGCCCAAGCTCACGTTCGAGCAAATGCTCGACCTCCCCTGCAAGAATCACTCTGGATCCAAGCCCTCCACGCACATGCTCCGGCAGTGTAGCTTCTCACAGCGACTACAAGATGATGCCGGTTACGGCTCCCCCCGCGCCACCTGCTTGAGCCCCGGTGCCGGTTCCGGCTCCCGCTCCCGCACCGGCCCAAAACGACAGTCGCCTGCTCGACCAGTTCCCCAACCGAGATGGTTCCTACATCGTCTTCACCAGTCAAGAGACGGACAAGCACGTTCAGCGCCGGCTCCACCGTGAGGTGAATGCCACCATGCCCGCGACTCCCTAGTTCATGCACTGGTCGGAGAAGCCGGTCACTTGGAGCCGAGCCGACCACATGGCCATGATGCCGAACCCCGACAGCTATGCCCTAGTCCTCGACCCTACAATCGCCTCCGAGAGGTGCACCTCCCGCTTCTCGCGGGTGTTGATCGATGGCAGCAACAGCAGGAACATCCTCTACCTCAACATGATGCAAAAATTGGGGCTCAAGGCAGAAGATCTGCAAAATAGCCAGACCGTCTTCCACGGCACCGTGTTGGGAAAGTCCTGCACCCCCATCAGCAAGATCAAGCTCGACGTCCTCTTCAGCAGTCCTGGCCACTTCCTTCGCGAGCCGGTATGGTTCGAGGTGGTGGACCTCGAAAGTCCCTACCACGCGTTGTTGGGCCGGCCAGCTCTCGTCAAGTTCATGGCGGTCCCCCACTACACCTACCTCAAGCTCAAGATGCCGGGTACCAAGGGGATCATCACCATCGCCAGCGACTACAAGATGTCGATCGAGTACGCTCGAGACGGTAGCTGGCTGGCCGAGGACCTGGAGATAGCCGAGAAGAAGCAATAGCTCGACCGGCTCATGGCCCTTGCCGCTAGCCAGCCAGCCATGCCGGCTCCTCCCTCGCAGTTGGTTGGCGAGGCCTCGTTTCAATCGTCCAAGGACACCATGTAGGTCCCGCTCGACCCGGCCAACCCCGAACAGTGTGTCACCATCGGCTCTCGCCTCGATCGCAATTAGGAAAGCGAGCTCATCGACTTCCTCCGTGAGAATCAGGACATCTTTGCATGATCCCCCAAGGACATGCCGGGTGTTCCGAGGAAGTTCGCCGAGCACAAGCTTCACGTCCGACCGGACGTGAAACTGGTCAAGCAACCCCTACGCCGCTTCTCCGAGGAGAAGCGACGTACTATAGGAGAAGAGATCGCCCGGCTGCTTGCACCCGGCTTCATCATGGAAGTTTTCCACCCGGACTGGCTGGCCAACCTAGTCCTGGTGTTGAAGAAGAACAAGACCTGGCACATGTGCATCGACTACACCAGCCCGAGGATCTGTTTGCCTTGCCACAGATCGATCAAGTCATCGACTCCATGGCCGGCTGCGACCTGCTATCTTTCTTGGACGCCTACTCTAGCTACCACCAGATCAAGCTGGACCCGGAGGATCGGCTCAAGACCTCCTTCATCACCCCCTCTAGGGCCTACTGCTACATCACCATGTCCTTCGGCCTGAGAATGCAGGCGCTACCTTCTAGCATTGCATGCAGAACTGTCTCCTACCTCAGATAGGCAGGAACGCCCGCGTCTATGTTGATGACATCGTCATCAAAACCAAGAAGCACTTCAGCCTCATCGACGATCTCCGGGAGACGTTCGTGAACCTACGTGAGTACAAGATCAAGCTCAACCTGTAGAAGTGTGTCTTCGGTGTCCTAGCTGGCTAGCTCCTGGGTTTCTTCATGTCTGCTCGCGGCATCAAAGCTAACCCTGAGAAGATTAGGGCGATCGAGTGTATGCCCAAGCCGACCCAGCTCCCTGACAACCAGAAATTCACTGGTTGCATTGCCTCGCTCAGCCGGTTCGTCATCTGGCTGGGAGAGAAGGCTCTGCCCCTCTACGGGCTCCTGCGGAAGATGGCTTTGGTCGATCTGGGCTGCACCCTCACGAAGAAGTCGGGCATGTTCGACTGGCCCGATGAGGCGGACGAGGCCTTCCGTGGACTCAAGCAGGCCCTCACCAGTGCTCCCATGCCGGCCATGCTAGCTGAGAAGGAGCCCTTGCTCACCTACATCACGGAGACCACACGCGTCATCAGCATTGTCCTGGTGGTCGAGCGGCCGGAGGAGGACAGGACGTTGTCTACTACCTTAGCCAGGTCCTCTCCGCCTCCAAGCAGAACTACCCCCATTACCAAAACATGTGTTATGGAATATACTTTGTCACGAAGAAGGTTAATAAGTACTTCCAAGAGCACACCATCACCATGGTGAGCACGGCCACGCTTGGCGAGATCATGAGTGGCTGGGACTCCACCGACCGGATCGCCAAATAGGTGATCGCCCTCGCCTACCACGAGATCCAGTATGAACCGCGTACCGCCATCAAGTCACAGGCGATGGCCGACTTCCTCATCGACAAGGCGGAGATTGAGTCTGTGCCGCCTCCCCCAGACTCTACTCATTAGCGCATGCACTTCGACGGATCGAAGATGAGGACCGGCCTGGGAGTTGGCATAGTACTATCCTCCCTGAAGTATGCTCTCCAGATCCACTTCGCCACCTCCTACAACATGGCTGAGTATGAGGCGCTCATCCACGGCCATTGGCTCGCCAAGGAGATCGCATCAGGCGCATCCTATGCTTCGGCGACTCCGACCTCGTGGTGTAGCAGGTTTCTGGCGAATGGGATGCTAGAGATGCCAGCATGGCCAGCTATCGCTTCCTCATCCAGCAGCTCACCGGCTCCTTCAAAGGATGTGAGTTCCACCGCGTCCCCCGGGCAGACAATGAGGTGGCCGATACGCTGGCAAAAATCGGCTTCGCCCGTCAGGCCATCCTAGCCGGCATCTCCCTCGAATGGATGCTCAAGTCGTCGATCAAGCCCTCCCCCAAGTCGAAGTCTATCTTTGTGTCGGCCAACGCTGCCGGCCCATCGACGGCTCTGGCTGCTTCGCTGACACCATCACTACTAGTTGCACCACCGGCTCCGGCAGCCACGTTGGCACCTTTGGCGCCGACTGTCCAGCCAGCGTCACCAGTCCCAACCGTCGAGCCGGCTGCATCCGAAGCCGCCGGCTCCAACGACACAGCGGTCATGATGGAGATCGATGCCCCTCCCGCCGCCTCGGCCCCAAGGACTAGTGAGCTGGTCCCGGGGGCTGGCGAGCGGGTCTCAGGGGCTGATCACCTAGGCTCGGGGGCTCACGAGTCAGCCCTCGTCTCGGCTCCCTCATGGGCCCAGCCCATCCTGGCGTTCCTCCTACGCGGTGAGCTCCCCCCTAGCGAGGCCACGATGAGGCAGAATGAATGCCGAGCTCCATCCTACAACATCATCAACCGCGAGCTAGAAAAATCACAGCACAACCGGCGTCTTCCAACGATGCGTCGAGCCGGAGAAAGGATGGGTGATCCTCCTCGACATCCACCATGGCAAGTGTGGGCACCATGCCGCCTCTAGGACCTTGGTGGACAAGGCATTCCGCCATGGCTTCTACTCGCCAATTGCCTTGGAGGAGGCCAAGCGGTTGGTCGGCAAGTGCGGAGGCTGCCAACGCTTCAGCATGTAGAGCCACCTGCCGGCTACGGCCCTCCAGACCATCCCCCTCTCGTGGCCCTTTGCAGTCTGAGGGCTCGACATGGTGGGTCCCTTCAAAACCGCACGAGGCGGCATGACGCATTTGCCGGTAGCCATCGACAAGTTCACCAAGTGGATCGAAGCTAGGCCGATCAAGAAGCTGGACGGCCCCACAGCCGTTCGGTTCATCGAAGACATCACGGTCCGCTATGGCGTCCCCCACAGCATCATCACCGACAACGGCACAAACATCGCCAAGGGTGTGCTAGCACGTTTCTGCGCCAACCAGGGCATCCGGCTCGACCTGGCATCTGTTACTCATCCACAGTCAAACGGCCTTGTCGAGAGGGCGAACGGCCTGATCCTGTCCGGCATTAAGCCCTGGCTCATGACGCCATTGGTCTGGTCAGCCGGCTGCTGGATCGAAGAGCTGTTGGCTGTCCTCTAGAGCCTCAGGACCACACCCAAGCGGTCGACCGGCTACACCCCTTTCTTTCTGGTATACGGGTCCGAGGCAATCATCCCCACCGACATCGAATTTGATTCACATCGGGTTGCCCTGTATACGGAGAAGGACGCGAAGGAGGCAAGCGAAGGCGGCGTCGACCTACTCGAAGAAGCGCGTGAGCTAGCCCTGAATCGGACGGCCATCTACCAGCAGAAGCTCTAGCACTACCACAGCAAGCGGATCCGGTCGGTCTCTTTCCGCGAAGGAGACTTGGTGCTGAGGCGGATCCAATGAACAGCCAGCTAGCACAAGTTGTCCTCCCCATGGGAGGCCCCGTTCATCATCAGCAGAGCGCTGCACAACAACGCGTACTACTTGATAGAAGCCGAGAAGCCACAGAAGCGCAAGAGAGCCTCCTCGGCGAGGAGACGGAGTGCCCGTGGAACGCGGTGCTCCTCCACCTGTTTTACTGCTGAAAAAACAGTGGATGTACGTATCCTTCCCTTTTTGGGCTTATGAATGCAACGAGTGCCCCAAGCCGGCTCTTGGAACATGCCCTTTTATTTCCTTCCAAAGATTCCTCGACTCACTCATCGGCTCCCGATCCCGAGGGCTCACCGGCTAGTCCTGGCACCCTTCCCAAAGCCGATCAAAGTAATGTGAACTAAATAAAGCATCCCACCCCTCCCAGCTACAGACCGGCTCCCGGTTGTCCAACTAACGGGGCCTCGGGGCGGCAAAACTTAGCACACACAAAAAATCGATCGCAGGGGGATCGCAGGCTAGGTCTAACCGGAGCACTTTCTCGCCTCTGTCACTCACCTTACCCAAAAACACTCTCGCGGTTTCCAAACTCAGAACTGACTCCCTCGAGGCAGACGCCCCGTCCCATCTACAGACCGACTCCTGGCTGTCGGGTTGGCGGGGCCGAAACCAAGGCGGGCAAGGGTTTGAGCAGACGGAACCTAAAAGGGGAAGAAAGGGGTAAGGGAAAGCCGGCACGCATAAAACAACATTGCAACACTCAAAAGCTTCATAAAACTTAAAAAAGGGCCATGGCCAAGAGTTCATTACATCTACACCACAAGTGGGTGCAATTGGAATTCTAACAAAATGCGAAAGGATAAAAAAGGCTCTAGGTGGCAGTCATGTCATCTAATCCTCCGGCGCCCCCGAGGCGGCTGAGGTAGAGGCCCCGTCCTTGGCACCAGCACGGCCCACGTTGGCTCCCGGCACCGGGTCCCGAGCCGGCTCGAAGTCAGTGTAGTCATCGATGCTGGAGTCAGCATCTTCACCATCCCTCTCGGTGCCGCTTCCCTCTAGGACGTCCAGCGCGAGCGCATACTAGTCCTCCGGGATCACCGTGTCGTCTGCCTGGCACTCAGGGACGTATTCGTCCTAGGCAGCGAAGGACGCAAGGTCACTTGCTCACTTTCTTGCACATCCAGATCCTCGTCGGTGTCGGCATGCTGGGTTATGAGCAAGCTCTGGGTACCATGACCTAGCAATGCGAAGGGCCATGCCCGCACCGACACGCGCCGCGGAGTCCCTCCAGGCGTTCACCCGCGTGGTCCCGAAACCCAACCACCGCGACAGCCGGCTCATCGAGGTCGGATCCACCATGCCCGGCCAGAGGGTGCGGACCAGCACCTCGCTGGTCGCCTGGAGCCACTTCAGGGCCCTCACCATCTCCTGCGGCCTCACCCTGGCGGCAATCCCCACCTCGGCCAAGGTCTAGGGGGCAAGCGGCCCAACAATGACCCCCTGCGCCCGCTGGTCTTCACGATGGGCCACCATGGCCACCTCTGCGGCCTCTTGTGTACCAGGGAAGATCCCTAAGAATAAAGAAGATGGGGGATGAACAAAGGAGCAAGCTAAGAATCCAAAATCAACATGTGTAAGAAGGAGACGGCAAGGACTTACCATGTAGCATTCGGTCCACTCCATGCCCCTACTTCTACAACTCTGACTCCCGAGCCGACCACTCCTAGAGCCGGCTCTCATGCTCGACCTGGGCCTCCTGCACCTCGTCGGCCGCCTTCGCCAGCGCGGCGTCCTTGTCCTCTAGCTCCTAGTGGAGGACCCTGTCCTGGTCCTCAGCCTGCTGACGAAGGGCCGTCTCGCAGTCCATTGGCTTCTGATGGTGGGCCTTTTCATGCTCAGCCGCCTCCGACTACACCTAGCCTGCCTCCTGGCAGAGTTCCTTGCACTCCGTGATCGGGAGGTTCCGCTGGTCACCAACATCCATGATTTGGCGACGAAGGTCGACCGCCTCGGCGTTGGTCTCTGCTAGGGAAAAGAGGCCTCCGTTAGAAGACATGAAAAATCCGGCCTGCCTCCGCGGCACCCGTCTCAAATCCTGGGGGCTACACCCCCGCCCTAAAAAGTAGCAAGGGTCTTACGTTACAGGTCCTTGGACAGGTTGGCTAGCCGGCCCTCAGCCGCCCGGTACATGCTCAGCAGGGAGTTCTACGCGGTCACTCGGCGGTCGTGCGCTGCCTGCAAGAAAGAGAGACACGACGCAGCATTAGAATTGACCCGCCTGCGCCACAGCCGGCTCGAGTCTCGGGAGCTACACCCAGTGGGTACGCTTGCACGCCCCCACTGGAAAAAATGACAAGAACAAGAGAAAGCAAAGAAATAAAAGGTAGAAGCTTACCGCAATAGTTTGCTCCAGCTTCACTAGCCGGTCGTTGGCCGCCCAGGCGTCCTGGATCGTCTGGGCATGGCAGGCGGCAAACGCCTCGATGGTAGAAGACGCCGCCACCCCGAGGGCACACGGAGGGTCCCCAACGGTCGGGCGGCCGGCTACGGCCCAGTTATGCTACGGCCGGCCCCTGTTTGCAGGCCCTCCTTTGTCAGAGGTCACCATGGGACCGGCTCCCCCCGGCACCATTGTGCCAGGGGCCCCGGACGAGGAGCCCGCACTGCCCGACACTTCGGGCACCACGTCCTCCCTCCTCGGTGCCTCACCTCCGGTTTCTCCTTCCCGGCTCGACTCTGACGCTAGTGCTCTCGGAGCCGGCTCTTCCGGAGTTGGCGTTCCTAGAGCCGGAGCCTCTGGGGGCAGCCCCTCTAGAGACGGTGCCTCCGGGGTCAAGTCTTACACTTCTGGGGGTCCCTCTGCCCCCAACGACATGTCATATGCCCCTAACGGATCCGCGTCGCGATCCGTCTCTTCTCCGCCACCGTCACGGTCCGTGTCAGCGTCGGCCGCCGCGCGCGCGTCCTCCGCGGCCTTCGCATCCGCTTCCTCCCGTCGCACTGGGTCATGGTGATCCTTGGACCACCTTTCTTGACCGTGGGGAAACGGCTCCCATGACTGGCCGGACGCTTTCCTGCCGGTTCCTCCCGACGGCATCCGTTTCCTAGCCTCCTACTCCCACACGCGATGCCCCTCGGTGCGGAGCTCCTATTGGGCCTCCTCTAGGTCACGCCACGCTTTGTGCTCCCTCTCCTAGGCGGTGATCCATAGTGTTGTCCCCATGGCGTCACTCACCGGGGCCTCCCCAGGGCGCGCACTCCCTGATCGAGCGAAATGAGAAGTAGAGAGGGGGAGAAAAAACAAAAGAGCAAGACAACCGCGAGCGAGGCTTACCCAATGACGACAGGGACCGCTCTTCTTGCAGCGCCTGTCGGGGCGACCCGCCTCTTCTTCCTAATGCCTTTGTGGCTGCTGCCCAGCTGCTCGGCGGCCGCCCGTTTGGGCGCTGGCCTGGAGCCGACCACCTTCTTCCCCCTGCCGCCTGCTGCCACGCCGTCCCAACTGGGCTTGTTGTCGCCACGGTGAAGGCGCCTCCTTGGCACCGTGACGTTGTCCTCCATGGCCTCAGGGAGCTATGGAGTCTCTGCATCGTGCCACTTGTCCGACTCAGCGTCGTCGTTTGTCCAATCCCGCAAATACAACCGAGGAGTGAACTCACCGTCGACTCGGTCGCCTTTGTCTCCGTCTTTGCCTCGTCGGCCTCAGATGTGCTGGCTCGCCCCGAGTCTGCCAGTCCCATGTCGTCGGCATCCTCGACCTCCTTAGGGTCCGAGTCCACCACGTCGGCGGCCGGCTCCCCGTAGTTCTGCAGCTGCGAGAAAACCTGCAGCGGGAGGGTTTCTCTTATTATCAAAATGAGACAGCGTCCCCAATGAAGAAAGGGAGGGTGAGCCGGCTCATCACTTACCGGCGGCGCTGGTTGGCTCCGGCTATACGGGGTCTTCCCCCACTGCCAACTCCCTTCCTTTAGCTTCGCCATCGAGATGGCATGCACCCTTCTCGCCACCTAGACCAGCTTCAGCTCCTTGGTGGAGAGCTGGCAGGGATCGTGTCGCCCCTATCTGTGCCATGCCCAAGATGAGCGCCTATCCATATTTAGGCACCGGGGCCTCGACAGGGATAGAGGTGCATCTTGTCGTTCGCAAGTACAGTATCATTACATACATTTATGAAGAGAAGAGTGTATGAGTTGGCTTACACTTGTCACATGCTAAATTACAATTCCACATAGTTTATTCAAAAATCATTCCAAGATAGGGTCCAGCTACTGACGAAAACAAACGATAAAAGGATGCAATGACACTGGCTTTCTAGCCCAGAAGATCACGACCAAGGCTTCTCTACTCATCTGGATATGTGACGTACATCCTGCCACGCTCCTCGTCATACTCCCACTGGAGATGCATCCCATCATCTAGCACGATCTCATTTGCACCTGCACCTGCATTGTTGTAGTAATCTCTAAGCCACAGGGACTCAGCAATCTCGCGCCCGGGTACCGAGACTATTCAAGCTTATAGGTTGGATGGGGGATAAGTGTTTAGTTTGCAGTAGCACTAAGCATTTATGGTGGCTAATCTTACGCGAACATGAATGTAAATATGTGGTCTATGATAAACGAGCAGGAACTAGCATGATCGCTAAGCAATCCTGTACACCTACTTACGTCAATCATAACCCCGCCATGTTCTCTCTTGGATCATGTTCACGAGCAAAGACGATCACGGTTACTCACACAGTTAACCGGGTGTTAAACAAATATCCAAGTTGCCACATAACCGCGGGCACGGCTTTCCGAAAGATTTAACCCTGCAGCGGTGGTCCAAGTAGTCCATCATAAATTAACCACACTCTACGGGAATAACCTCGACCACGGATCTCGTGATCATCCAAGGCAACTCGAAAGGAATTCTGACACCTCGAGATAGCCCGAAGAAAATCAGAGTCCCTCACGCAAGCCACTCGAGAAAGGTAAAACAAGTCCAGCAAGACCTCCCGACGTGTCAATGAACCCGATAAGAGCCGCGTATCTCGTTCTCAGGACACGGCGGATAAGCGAAGCGTACAGTGGCCTGATAGAAATCTTCCGAGTTACCCCGAGTTGGCCCCGCACGATGGTCTAGTTTGGACCAAAACTCATGAGGAGCACTGGCCCGGGTTGTTGAATAATTATCCACGGGGTTGCAAAGCCCTATGCAATTTTATTAAGTTGTTTAAGCAAATAGTACCAATGTTTGGTCTTGCCAAACAAGTTTTAATCTCAACCGAATAATCAAGGGGGTCCTCATAACAACCCCGAGCATGTTAGGAGTGCAAAATATGGAAACATAACACCGGTAATAAGAAACTATGGCGGTAAAAGTGGAACAAAATACCAAGCAATAGGCCAAGCCTTCCACCATACCAAGATATATGTGTGCAATAAATTAAATAGCAGATAATATTGTGATATGCCAGATATCCATGTTATCACATGGATACAACCAGCACCTGCAACTAAGAACGCTATAAGAGGGGCTGAGCAGCGGTAACTTAGACAAACAAGGTTTTGCTAGGAAGTGGAGGGTTAGAGGCTATCATGGCAATGTTGGAGTCTTGACATTCAAGTGGTAGGTAACGCATATGTAACGATAAGAACGAGACATCTAGCAAAGCAAAAATAGTGTCAGGATCCGGGTACGATCATCTTGCTTGTTGGTTCTTTAGAGGGACAAAGAGCGGGGTCCTTGTAGTGGTACTCTCCTGGATCCTCATACTCAGGTTCAACACTCACGTCTACCCAAGAGAAACAACAACAATAAACAACCAACCAAGGTGCAATGCACAAACAAGATGATGCATGATTCATTTGAAGTATTTAGCATAGCAATCCTGAACTAGTCATGTTTCACATGCAATAGTTAAGTTATTTACAGTTCTGGACAGAACCTCACGTTAAGTTGTTTGAGCATGCATGATCATGGAAAATATGGATGCTTCATGCAAAATTGATGCAAATGCATATGTGGAATGTAGGAAACGGAGTTACGGTTCTCACGCTACGCTCACGGCAAGTTACGAAGGTAAAATACAAGACAAGGTAGGCCATGGGCTATTCCTTGGCATTCCAAGGTAGCCACTGGTTAGGCAACTAAAAACCAACCACAATAGAGTCAAAGATCAAGCAATACCATGGAGCATAGCTCTGACAAGTCACAAAACACTAAAACAAACAATCTTCCACAAAACAGCAACATGGCAACTTTCACAACAAATATCTAGAGCTACAGGAAGTTTCCAACCTCCAACAAGTCATTCACATATAATAAATGACATGCTTATCAAATCATCCAACTACACAAACTAGAAAGGAAGCACATATCAATAAGCATGAAGCTCACCAGTTGGCACGATGAAACGGATTCTAGGGACTTAGTAAAAATCACAGTTTTCTGGATTCTGAGTTAAGCTGATAACAAGTTGATAGCGAAACTAATGGTGATAGAGACCACCTCATGGCATGAAAATTAACAGGATGGTAGAGGACATCTACTCCAAAACACTAACACTGAGCATGAGCTAAACCACAACATATCACTTGGTAGCATCCACTCTTCATGGCATAAAAATATTAAAAGATTCTCTGACTTAGAAATATTTGGCAAGTTTGAAAACAACAACATTTTACTAGCCAATTTGGAGCATGGTTCCAACTCATATGCAAGTTTAACATGACAAAAGTAAATACCATGGCATTCTACTCATCAAAGGCTATCACTTCATGTTGACACAATTATCATAGCATGCATGGATTAATTATAACTAAAATGACAAAATGGCACTTTGAGACAAAATGACATTTTTTCAAACTTGCTCAAATGACCAAAGAAGTTGCACCAATGATTTCCTTGGGCGATTCTACCCCAAAATCATATATCACACTCATGTACTTGCATGCAACATCATATCACAACCTAGCTCAAAAAATAGCACAAGCATCCCATATAACTTCGATGGCACGTATTTCCACATATAGGGGCTGCCATAAATGGCATGTCCATAAAAGGACATAATCCAGGAATGGAATATTGGCACAAAACTAACAATAAGCATAGAAAGATGATTAGTTAACAAAATAATAAAGGAGGGGTCCTCTTGTCTTGGACAAGGCCCCTCATGACACACTTGTCATACACACATGACTCACATACACACTCACATACATGCACACATTCATGTCTACATATGCACAAGTGCATATGAGCACACCCACACTCATACACACACACACCTATGTGTGTGGAAGGTCAACACACACACATATGTGCACACATATATGCACATACACATGTATGTAAGCCCCACACGCACACACACAAGCACATACCCCTACCAAACAGAAAAGGGAAAAGAAAAAAACATTTTTGCATGTAGGTATACACATACACACACAACAGATCACATCAGCAAAGAAAAGAAAAAACAAAAGGAAAACAAAAAAGGGGTTGGGCATCAAACCCCCAGACCTGCAGTCTGAACCCTAGCGCACACACCACTACGCTACTGAACCAGATCTCAACAGGAGGGGGCATCGACCCCACTAATACTAATGGGTCAAGCGGCTAACTGACGAAACTGAAGCAATACGACACCAGCGATAGAGGACACAATGGTGCTAACTCCGGCGACTACAGGACCCTACGATGCCGCGGACCTACTGCGGGAGCTGTGGAACCTACGGGGAATCCATCCCCTGCTTGTTTTTGCGACAAGGGGGATGGAGGCAACGGCCCTCAAGGCCCTGCCTTAGACTACTGGCGATGACGGCCAGCACTACGGTGATGATTTGCAATGGCTACGCTACGGCAACGGCGAGGGAAATGACGGGCTGAGTGCTCACAGGGGGTCGATGAGCAACCGGTCCTCCGGTGGTCGAGGGCGAGGAAGAAGCTCGAAGACGGCGGACGACGGGGCTCTGCTTGCAGACGATGGCAACGATGGGGCGGCACTGCAGGGGTGCTCCTCACCCCCTAGCACCGAGAACGGAATGCGGACGGCACCCACGGGCTCCACACCATCTCCGACGGCGACGAGCGGGTCACCGGAGGCAACGACGATGACCCAATGGCCTGGCGTTCTCTCTCTCTGAAATTCATCCTCTCTGGATCTCACATGACGGAAGAATAAGGAGACGGGAGAAAGAGGGAGAAGGGGAGTAGCAGCGGTGAGAGGGAGAGGGAGAACCCTAGGGATCCGCGCACTTAAAAGGGGGCGAAACGGCCGGCCTCGGAGTCTGTGACCCTCTCACGGAGACGCGACGCTCTCTCTCTCACGTGCACTCTCTCTAAAGACTGACGGAGACGAACGGAGCAGGTAGACGTTGTCTACCTGCGCTGGGGCGTGCGAGGCAAGGAAATGACCCAGCTCGCCCTCTCTCTCTCTCCAAAAAACAAAACAAACAAAGGGATTTTCTTTTTTTAAATAACAGTAACACAAGAAAAAACAGAGAAAAACAATAGGATTTTTGCTAAAACAAAAATACTTTGGCACTGGAATAAACATGCCCTATTTAATAAAAATAATAAGTGATTTTTAGGACAAGTAAATTAAATACTTTTAAATATAACCAGCCCCTGTTTATAGCAAAACCCCATGAGTCCAAATCTTAAACACCAAAGAGAGCAAACCACATGTACTCAAAATAATATTCCCTACACCATGAACATTTTAAACAGAATTATTAACAAGTTATTTTGACACACCGGAAAACAATAATGATCAAAGGGGTTTTGAAGATGTTTGAAAAATAAGGAGAGGGGGTGGTAAACCACACTTGCACACATCCACACATCACACAACTCCTACTAACAACATCACAACAATTGTCACATGGAAGCACACCACAAAAATATATAATGCATGACATGATGATGAGATGGCATGATGCATGATGCATGAGATGGAATGGCAATGAGCAACATCATATCATTCAAACACATGACAACATAGGTTCCCATAGGTTACATGGCCAAAATGGCAAGGGCAACACTTGGGCTGTTACAACTCTCCCACACTACAAGAGGATCTCGACCCGAGATCTAGGAACGAAAGAGCTCTGGATATTCGGAACGTAGAAGATCCTCACGTTCCCAAGTAGCTTCTTTGTCTGAATGATGAGACCACTTCACCTTGAGAAACTTGATTGATTTGTTGCGAGTCTTACGCTCAGTTTCATCGAGAATAGCCACTAGATGCTCACGATAAGATAGGTCTTCTTGGAGATCAATGTCTTGGAGGTCAATGGTATGCTCGGGAGTCTTGAAGCACCTCCGGAGCTGAGAGACATGGAAGACATCGTGCACATTTACGAAGTTTGGATGAAGCTCTAGTTGATAGGCAAGTTCACCTCTCTTGCCAACAACTCTGAAAGGACCAACAAAGCGAGGAGCTAGCTTCCCTTTAATTCCAAACCGCTGAGTGCCCTTCATGGGAGACACTCTGAGATAGACTAGATCATCAACTTGAAAGGAGACATCCCGATGTTTGTTATCATAATAACTCTTCTGTCGGGATTGAGCTGCTTTGAGGTTCTCATGAATGACACGGCACATCTCTTCTGCTTCGGTGATCATGTCATTGCCAAAAATTTGACGCTCACCGGTTTCAGACCGGTTAAGCGGGGTACGACACTTCCTGCCATAGAGAATCTTGAAAAGGGCCTTGCCTGAGCTAGCCTGAAAGCTGTTGTTGTATGAAAATTAAGCGTATGGAAGGCAGTCTTCCCATTTCATGACGAATGAAATCACACAGGCTCTGAGCATGTCTTCAAGGATTTGATTGACTCTCTCAACTTGACCACTTGTATGTGAATGGAATGCAGTGCTGAAACGGATCTTGGTACCCATAGCAGTCTGGAAGGACTCCCAAAACTTGGAAGTAAAGAGGCTTCCACGGTCAGATGAGATGAGCTGAGGAATACCGTGCAAAGAAACTATATTTGACGTATACAACTCTGCTAGCTGAGCTGCCGAGATAGATTCTTTGACCGGAAGGAAATGAGCAACTTTGGTCAGCTTCTCGATAACCACAAAGATGGCATCGTTGCCTCTCCTGGACTTGGGAAACCCAATGACAAAGTCCATCTCCACATGATCGAATTTCCACTCTGGAATAGGCAAAGGCTGAAGGAGACCTGCTGGACGTTGATGTTCTGCCTTCACTCTGCGACAAACATCACACTCATTCACGAACTGAGCAATTTCACGTTTCATGCGAGTCCACCAGAAGGTTTGCTTGAGATCCTGATACTTCTTGGAACTGCCTGGATGAATGGATAGAAGAGAATTGTGTGATTCGTCCATGATAACTTTCCTGAGATCACCTTTTGGAACCACCACACGGTCCTGAAAGAACAAGTTATCTTTGTCATCAACGTGAAAGCACTTATACTTCGGAATGCCCTTAGCTACACCTTTCTTCATTTTCTTCACCATCACATCAAGAAGTTGAGCTTGGTGAACCTGATCTTCCAAAGTCGGAGAGACTTCAAGATTGGCAAGAAATCCTTGCAAAATCATTTGAAGGTTGAGCTTGCGGAAGGCTTCACAAAGCTCGGGTTGAAGAGGCTTCAGGATAAGACTGTTGCAATATGCCTTTAGGCTAAGCGCGTCTGCAATGACATTTGCTTTTCGAGGAGTATACTCAATGCTTGGGTTGAAGTCCTCAAGCATTTCCACCCAACGAGACTGCCGAAGATTGAGATTTGGTTGAGTGAAAATGTACTTCAACCTCTTGTGATCGGTGTACACCTCAACTGGTCTACCCAATAACAAAGGCCTCCAAGTCATCGGAGCATGCACAACTGCCGCCAACTCGAGATCATGAGTGGGTTAGTTCTTCTCAGGAGGCTTCAACTGACGCGAGGTACAAGCAACTATCTTCTTATCTTGCATGAGAACACCACCAAGACCTTGGAGAGAAGCATCACAAAAAACTGGGAAAGGCTTTGATCGCTCGGGAGGAACAAGAACTGGAGCTGAAGTCAGTCTCTACTTGAGCGTATTGAACGCCACATCACAGTCAGGAGACCAAACATACTTGACATTCTTCTGGAGGAGATTAGACAGAGGCTTAGCAATTTGAGAGAAGTTCTCCACGAATCTTCTGTAATAACTTGCAAGCCCGAGGAAGCTACGAAGTTGCTTCACATTCTGCCAAGGCTCCCACTTTAAGATTGCCTCAACTTTCTCAGGGTGCACTTTAATGCCCTCAGCAGAGATCACATGCCCAAGGTACACCACTTCATTGAGCCAAACCTCACACTTGGAAAACTTGGCATATAATCGATATTCTCTTAGCTTGTCAAGCACAAGCCGAAGATGTTCTGCATGCTCTTCTTCGGTATCCGAGAACACAAGGATATATCCCAAATAGACCAAGACAAACTCATTCTTGAAAGGAGAGAATATGAAGTTCATCATTCTTGACAAGGTTGGAGGAGCATTGGCAAGACCAAACGACATGACGGTGTACTCATAAGAGCCAAAACTCGTCCTCAAAGCGGTCTTTTGAAAATCTTCTTCATGAATGCGAATCTGATTTAGCCCATGCGAAGATCAAGCTTCGAGAAAACTTTGGCACCTTTCAGTTTTTCAAACAACGCTCATTGAAGTTGGGAAGTGGGTACTTGTTTCTGATTGCCTTCTTGTTCAATGGATGGTAATCGACACAAAGTCGGTCCATGCCATCCTTCTTCTTGACAAACAAAACACCACAACCCCATGGAGAAGAACTTGGTCTGATCAGACCCAGATGTTCTTGTTCATCTAGTTGCTTCTTCAACTCTTTCAGCTCTTTCGGGCCAAGTTTATAAGGGCACTTGCAAAGTGGTTCAGTTCCGGGCTCGAGGTCAATTATGAACTCGACTGGCCGGTGCGGAGGCATTCCTGTCAATTCTTATGGAAAGACATCTTCATACTCACAAACCACCGGAATTTGAGAAATAACCGAGATCTGACCCTTCTCATTAAGAGCAAAGAGACGAATTGTGTCATCGCGAGCCGCGAAAATAATCACATATTCTGAAGGATGAGTCAACTTGACTTCTTTTGCTTGACAATCAACATATGCCTTGTTCATTGCCAGAAAGTCCATGCCCAAAAAGAGATCAATGTCGGAATTGCCGAGAACATAAGGAGAATGTAACCGCCCGGGACCGACACTCAAGAAGATTCCCCTTTTATTCCATTGTCGTCTTGTGTTTCGTTTGCTTGCTGCATTCATCATCGCATCATTCGCATCATCTGCATAGCATCGTCACTCTTTTTCGAAAACTTGCATCCGTTCATAGTCGCCAGTTGTCTCCGTTCTTGCCATTGCCCGTTTCAAGACAAAACACACCTGCACGCGCCCGCGGCATCGATAAAATATTGTTTTCAAAAGCGCCTTTAAAATATTCTCGGATGGGGTTGAAACCTTGCGTGTGGTATTATTATAGTGTAGGTAGGCCGCCTGCCAAATTTCATCACATTCCGAGTTCGTTTGATATCCCATCGGTCAGTCGTAGCAGTGCGGTCATTGGTTATTCGTCGGACGTTTTTTGGTGTTTTAAAACATCGTGTCATGGACCGCAAACCTCCCTCTCATCTCCCCCTAGCCCTTCTACACAGCCCACCTAGCCCACCTAACCCAACCCCGCGACCGAAGCCATCTGATCAAGATCGAACGGTCCGAAAACGGACAAAACCCCCCTAACCTAGCCCACATTTCCTATTTAAGCACCCCTAGCCTGCCCTAAACGGAAACCCTAGCCCTCCCCTCGATTTCCGCACAACCCAAGCCCCAGCCGCCACCTTCATCACACTGTCTCCCTCCTCCCGCCGCTAGGCCCACCAGGGCCTAGATCGGGCCCTGGGAAGCCCATCTACACCGGATCCTGCAGCCGTCGCTATCCCCCGCATCCGCAGCGAGGAAGCCAGCAGTAGCTTGCCGCCCCGCCGGACCTCGCCGCCGCCAGCCGAAGATCAGGCCGCTGCCCCAGCCTCGCCGGAGGTCCCCTCGCCGCGACTCCGTTCGATTATGCACCGTCGTAGCCTCGCATGGCCCCCGTGAAGAACGTTGGAGCCTTTCCCCGTCCAGATCCGCCTACCCACGGCCGAATCCGCGCCGCCGGAGGTCAGCCCTCCGCTTGGAAGCCGCCGGATCCGCTTGTTCTTGCCGCCTTGTGCCTCCTTGACCCTTGGCGAGGCCTCCCGTTGAGTCATTGTCCGCCGCCGCCATGGCTCTCCGCGAGGACGAGTAGAGGAGCTGCTCGCCCACCTCGAGCGCTCGTGTGTGGGACGCGATGCGCGCGTGGGCCGCCAGCCTCCAAGGCCCAGCAGCAGCCCCACCGACCGGCCCATGGCCGCTAGGTGAGAAGCCCTGCTAAGCCCCGCCCAGTGCCATTGGTTAGCTATCTTGTGCCCACCAGATTCGGCCTGTTACCTTTTTTCCTGCTAACGAATTTGCTAATAACCAGTGAAAAACAGATTTGCAGAAACCCCCATAGATTCATGCATCTAATAACTTTTAAACCCGTGCATCACATGTAAATGCTTCATATATTAAACTTGACTAGAATTTCACGTAGATTAATAATTTTCAACTTTCAACCATGTTTAAATTGTTTAAACTTGCTGTTTGCATTGTTTTTCATATATGCCATGCTAAAATGATTTCCTTCATAACTCAGTAACCGTAGCTCCGATAAAAATGTTCCACATATGTAACTTGACTAGAAAAATGTGTGGAATCTCATGGTGACATTAATTTTGCTGTTTAACAACTCTAAAATATGGTTAGGACATATCTGTACTAAATTCTTATTATGCTTATGGGGATTTTTCGGGAATGTTATATAATGCTTCCGGTCTCATTTAAAACGCCTAGATGTTGTAGTTGGATGTGCTTCACCTCTTGCCTTGTTTAACAACATTTAATATTGATGAGTACCTAAACGAGAGTGAACTAAATATTCAACATGAAGTTTTGTCAATATGCAACTCGTTGCATATTGAACTTCACTTAACGTGTAGTAGTTGTTTGATGTGAATTGCCGTGCCTTGCATAATTAAACCGGACATGCATCATATTGGTTTGTGCATCATGTCATGCATATGTTGTGGTGTTATCTTCTGTTGATTGTTGTTTCCGGATTGCTTCTTCTCCATAGAGTTCCTAAAGCGTTCGGAGTCTGAGGATTTGTTCGACTACGTTGGCTCGTCTTCTTCATGTACTCGTTCTTCTTCCAAGCGGGATCTCTAGCAAGATGACACATTTCCCTGGATACCACTACTATCATTGCCATGCTAGATGTCTTGTTTTTTATCGCTATGTCACGCTACCTACCACTTGTTTTTCAAGCCTCCCAACATTACCATGAAAGCCTCTAACCCTCCACCTTCCTAGCAAACTGTTGTTTGGCTATGTTACCGCTTGCTCAGCCTTTCTTATAGCGTTTCTAGCTACAGGTGCAATTGCTTCCATGTGACAACATGGACATTCTTTTGTTATCACAATATTATTGCTATTTAATTTAATGTACTTATACACTTGGTAAAGGGTGGAAGGCCTGGCCTTTTGCTCGGTGTTTTGTTCCACAATTGCCGCCCCTAGTTACTTGTAAACCGGTGTTATGTTCCATAATTGAGAGCTCCTAACATGCTCAGGGTTGTTATGGGGACCCTTTGATCTTTGTTTTAGGATAAAACTTGTCTGGCAAGGCCCAACATTGGTACTATTTGCTTAATAACAACTAAAATTTGCATAGGGCATGATCACCCCATGGATAATTAATCAACAACCCGGGCCAGTGCTCCTGATGAGTGTTGGTCCAAAATGGGCTGCCTGTAGGGCCGCCTCGATGAAACTCGGGATTGGTTTTCCCTGTAGCTAGTCCCATCCGGTCGTGTCCTGAGAACGAGATACGCGGCTCTTATCGGGTTCGTCGACATGTTGGGCGGCCTTGCTGGATTGGTTTTACCTTTCTCGAATGTCTTGCGTGAGGAACTCTGATCTTCTTCGGGCTATCTAGAGGTGTCGTATTTCCTTTGGAATTGCTTATGAAGATCACGAGATCCATGGTCGAGGTCATTCCCGCGGCGTGTGGTTAATTTGTGATGGATGAGTTGGAGCACCCCTACAGGGTTAAATCTTTTTGAGAAGTCGTGCCCGCCGTTATGTGGCAAACTTGGATACTTTGTTTAACACCCGGTCATAGCAAACTCGAAGTAAACTCTAATAAAATACACCAACTCTGTGCGTAACCATTGATGTCTCTTCTCCTGAGTCCTTATGTGATAGAGAACACGGTGGGGTTATGATTGACGTAAGTAGGTGTTTAGGATCAGTTAGTGATCATTACTAGTTCACGTCTATTATG